>JASMMZ010000003.1:27325299-27947800 GCA_038502455.1 Anisogramma anomala | reverse complement strand
AAAAAAAAAAAAAAAAAACTGCTACAAAAACAGGATTCTTTTTCCCCTATAAAATTGGTCATTTGACCTTGACTCGTTTTATTAAGAATAGATATATATGAACGGCAAAAACTAAATTGAAAGCAAACTTAATGTTTTATCAATGGTTTTTATATACTTCTACTTTAAAGTAAAAACACCTATAAAATGTAATTGGACAAATCCACATCTTATTATTAAATGTACAGTTATCTATAACAACAGCGATTTAGAATGCATAAGGCTACAAATAATATAGTACTTTTATGGCAATAATCCAAATCCAAATCTTTTCCAAAATTACTGTAGAAAATGAGTGTTGTGGTATACTATAAGCCTTTAGATGTTACAACGTTGTCGATTCGAATCGTTCGAAGTGCTAATAGTATTTCTTGGTAAAATGGTGGATGTCTTGTCCTAAGTTTGGCAAACCGCTAGCTGGTCTACATACTAATTTGTAGGATCAATTGCTTGGCCCGTACCCCAATTTGAATTGGGTACTCCACTTCAATTGACTTTCCTAAACTCCACTTGAATGCCATTCCAATAGATATTATTATTTCGAAGGGGGTTGTAAAGAATTTGAAATCAATAAAAACGCTACGTTATTCAATTTTTTTGATATAAATAAGCTATGTTTTACGCAATAAAAATACATATTTTTGTGGGTTTGTAATGGTACCTTACTTAAAACTCTAGTAACTCATACTACGGTGATAAATATTTGAAGTAATTTAATGTTTTCATATATTCAACCGTTCTCTAACGAACTGTTGAAAGTATCTTAGACATATTCTCTACATGCAACTCGACTCCAGAGTTAAGTAATGTTATGGAGATGAGAAATACTCCAAAGATGATGATTTTCATCAGAGAATTAGAGATTATTATATTTTAAGGTATACAGGGATCTAGATTACATTTACTTTTAGGTATCTGTATTAGTATTAAGTAGTATAAAGTTTCTAACATAATTATCGAGATGAATGAGAATCATCTTGATTATTTGTTCAAATAATTCTTGACGTGTATTTTAGGTATCCTAGAATAAATAAACCTATGTAGTATTTTTTGTATATCAAGTTTCATAAATTGTGAATATGATTGCGCTTTAAGTTGATATTGAATTGAATCGATAAATTTTATTTTCCTCGTTTCTAAAATCAATATTGTTATATTTTGTTCGTATCTTTTGATACTTTCGTGGACGTTTAAGATTGTTTAGTAGTATATGTATTTCAAGAATCACCTGGATCACTTTTCTTACTAATAGGCCTCAATTATGATAAAGTTACTGATTATTATTCTATATCGTAATGGATTGTCATTGTTTCCGGACCTTTTAGCTTTTCCTGCTTTTTAGGTTTTTTCCTCTTTTGAGCTAAAAAAAGTCTCTATCTCTTTTTCCCTTTTAGTTTAGAGTAAGCTATGAATTTCCCGTTGTTTTTAGAAAATAGAATTCAGATTTTGCGGGTTTTTTAAGGACTGAATTAAAGGTTGTTCTATATGCTGGTAGAGTTAAAGTAGAATAAGATTTATAAGACTTTAATATTGTGGAGCTAGCTAATGAGTAGGTGGAAGCGGGAGCTATTAACGCGTTAAATAAATTTGACAAAAAATAGTTTAGATCTGATATTAATTTATACAATATATCATTAGTTGAGATTCAGGAACATCTTAAGTCTTTTTTTGGAATACTTAAAACGGAGACAAATATTAAGCTTGGATTAACACTCAAACCGGAACATAATACGGAGTCAATGAAGATTAGGCCAATATTATTGCTAGAAGAAACACTAAATCATCCATTTTTTAACGATAAAGATAAAATTTTACCATCAAAGTTTAAGTTATAGGCGTTAAAAGGACTGAAAAGATTAATCTTCATAAATATAAATATATAGCTTGTTGGTAGGACTTTATTTGTAAGGTAGATAAGTCCGGTTATTTTTACTTCCTAGTAGAATGACATAAAAGAACCAAGTGAAAAGTTAAATCGATATTATTAGAAAATAAATAAATTGAGCTAGTTCTAGTTAATGGCCTAGATATTGAGACTTCTAAACAGGTGTAAAAATCAATACATTCGTTACCAGATAGTAGGTTAGTCAATGATATAAGTTACAGACATTATCTCTTTACTTGGTGTTACTTGTAAGATAACAAGTATAGTTGCAAGTTTTAGTCTAAATAGCGAGACTATGACTTTAGTAAGTTAATTAAAATAGCGATTGGTTGTAAACGGTTGTACTTCAATTATGTTGCTAATTTTGTAGTACTTTGACTTGGTTTGTATGTTGGTTTGTATACTGTTTCGTATGATAGTCCATTAGTTGTTCTAGTTAATATTCCAATATTAGGGACATTTTATTCTTGCTAATGGAAATGGAGTTTAACCGAAAACCTTTACGATTAGTTAATTGTCAAGTTGGAAGTCGAGGTTAATCAAGTTACCAAAATCAGAATGTCAGATCTATAACAGGTTTCAGAGAAGCTGCAGAGAAGCTGATATATGATTTTACGTTGCTATCCAATTTTGGTATATAAGTTGAACAACTCTTTCCGAATTTCTGAACTTAGATATATTTTGTATAAATTTGTATATAACTTACTTATCTGCATCAATATTGACAATATATTGTCTTTTTTACACAGCCGGCTGATACAATTACTATTTGTACAATTACTATTCGTGATAGTAACCCTTATATAGGCTTTAGGGTATTCTATTTAAGTTATGGTATCTCAATACTCTTAATGTCAGATTAGGGAATTTTGCAAATGCTATCAAAGTTGACGGGTTATATTTTAAAGGATTTACAAATTATGTTGTGGTTGGTTTCTATGAGAGTGTAAAATATATCAGCGTACAGGTATAGTATTCGATTGGTTACCTATTTTATCCATCCAGAACTATTGTACGTGGTATTTGTATTGTCGTTTGTTTTCTTACTACGAAGTTGGTGTTGTCTTTTTTATATTTTTCGTGAATTTGTCCTATTTTTAATATTTTTTCCTTTCGCATTTTACTTTGATCGAACAGTATCATCAATAAATAGTAACACTAGATGCTAAGAAATAATCCTGTAGATACCGGTGAGAGGGATGGAAACCCAGGTCCGCAGTGCTGTAGGCCTATAAAAGGCCCTCAAAGATCGATACTATCCCTCCAATCAAAGCTTTAGGGTGCTCTAAAGTTAAAAAACCTGTAGGCGTGTAAACTATAGCCTTAGTCGGGCCGTAAAACGCGACTTTTTCAGTTCCCGCCCGGCGCCTATTTGCATTGGGAATACAACTGTGTATGTTTTTAAGAAAAGAGCTACGTGAAACCTAACTTTTAAAAAGTAACCCATATAAATCCAGAATTAAAACTAAAAAAAAAAGTGATATGTAAGCGTTATGGGGTACTACGTGGCTGTTATTAAGTAATCTCTGTACGTGCGATAGGTTATACAGCACGGCCCCAACAAAAAAACAAGAAAAACCTACTAATATAATTTTTAAATCTGAACCTTTCCCTATATACTAACCAACTATTACCCAAATAAATGAATATTTTACGCATATTCAAGTACCTTTACGCTTCATATATAATAGTTAAGACTTTTATTTAAATTGAAATAATAGAATTTTTACGAAAAGGAAAGATTCTACGCATTAGAAACCGTTACGACCGAACCTATATAAGGGGGCTCATTATCCCGAAAAAGGCTAAACGCTCCTTCATCGACCCCCCCCCCCTCCCTCTTTTCTTTCTCCTACTTTTTCTTCTTTCTTTAGCCTATATAGCCTTCATTAACCCCATTTTACGTAATGGGGTATAACCTTATATTTATTATGTACGATCTCCTTTAGTAAAGGTTAACGACAGGATTAACGTTAGCGAGGGGATAATAAATGTTAAATACACTCTTGACGATTTTATAAGCCTCGATCAATTCGTAGAATTTACCCGAATCGATCTAATGTTAATCAATAGTAGTAACCAAATGTATAGGCAGGTATATACCCATCAATGCCGATGCCACCAGGTTTTTAGCTACTTACCGCATCGCTGTCGCTATGAAAAAGCCATTTAAACGCTTGAAGACACTCCAATTACCCCTCTATACCATTGTTAAGCTGGTAGATGGTAGCGTGATATAGGCTACAATCGTGGCATTGTTAGCGTGGCATGGCTTCACCAATAGCGGGGCTGGAGTTGTCGGCGGCAACGACGACGATAATAGCGGTAGGGATACAGGCTCTATGGAAAGTTGGCCCGTTCCCGCAACCCCCGTCGACACTCCAACTACCCCCCTTATCACCGAATCCGCCGCCACTTCCATTTCCTACCCGGATCCTGCTACCCTTCGACAGTAGGGTTCCGCCTTTCGGGCAGCAGATATATGAAGTTCATCGATCTAGAATGTGCATAATATGAAATTGATATAACTAAACAATGTTTTTATATATAAAGAAGCAGTTAAGTAATTCATTATAAAAGAAACATATTGTTGAAAATTGATTTTAGATTCATCACCTAAGAATTATTGTTTGCTTTTGTTTATCCGCGGTTATTATAATCCTCCTCTGATTCCTTGTTATTATCTTGGTTTACTGTTCATAATTTTCAATTTCGCTCGAATTATGTTATATTTGTTAATGAAGAGGACGGAAAATCGTTTAAAGATGTTATACTTTTATTCCAGTAGTTATAAAACTTTTTCACCAGAAGAAACACGATGTTATATATGGTTATTGCATGTTTTAAGTGATATAAACATATCGAATAATCGGACATAAGAGGCGTTAATAGAAGTCGTTATTTATCGGGTGTTAGATATGGTGGTAATTGAAAATTAGGTAGTTACAAAGATTTATATCGAGATGGCCGCTATCAAATTATAATATTTCGTTTGTTTACTTGTTTCCATTATTTGGTTCATCCATTCATTCTGTGTTATTTTGTTGATTCATTAATGTATCCTTCAATTCGAATAGTTAACTTATTTTTACTAATAAACTTTCTCTAATTATTGTTTGGATTACTTTATGTTATTGCTTCAGTAAGGTTATCTTTATTATTAATCCATCGGATTTTCTGAGTTTTCTATATCTCACATACTTTTTTTAAAGCTATAATATCAGTTATTAGACGTTTTTCGCTCTTCGTACCAAATTTCAAAGGAAATCGAACAAGATTTTGAAGTCCATATAGATGATAATAGAAAAAAAGTGGGAATTCAAGTGGTTTCATAACTATATTAATGGTATCACTTATCAATACACTAATATTGAACCCTATTATAATTGCATAAGTATTAAAAACAAAACCCTTACGTCTTATTAACTTGCCTTTTGCAAAAGACTAATATAAAATATTTTCAGTAATGGTAAATCATCTCTATTGGTAAATTGTTATTTCTTTGACGATTGTTGTTAAGAAACAGATTCATAAGTTATAGTTATTATTATTTTTTGAAATTCTGTTCATGAGAATCATAAATGAAGCTCTCTTTACATTTATAGAAACCATGTCTCTTCTTTTAAATTATATTGTTAATTTGGTATCAAAAACGTTTTTTTTGTTTGTCAACATGGGTATTAAATGGGGTTTGGGTTTAAGTTGTTGTTGAAACATCGTATGAGTCCTTGAATTAGCATATAATTGTAATTTAAGTACTACGAGAACGTTGTTCAACATACTTCTTTGTTTTCTCGATATGTATTTTATTGATAATAGCCATATGAGGTTATTTCTTTTTCTGTCTAAAATTAACATATAGTCTATCCATTCGATTTTTGTTGTAGAAAGAGATTTTCGAGCTGTTTTACTCTATTCGATTATTAATGTTCAACTTTACAATTGATTCAACGTTTCAAAATCGTGATGCTTCTATTACTCCTTTTTCCTTTATTACCTAATTCCTATATTTCAAGCAAAAGTGTATCTTAGCTTTACATGCGTACGATACTAAAGTTTCATGATTTTGAACTAGAAGGTATTAATCAAAACTGAAAAATATCTTGTTAATTACTTTCAGAGCTGTTTGCATACATTACGAACCAATAAACACCGGCTTTAGCAATTCTATACCATGATTTTACTCATTGAATGATTATCTATATTGGTTATTTATTTCGAAGTTGTTTAGAAAGTTTTAAATGAATAATATGTTCAATATTCGTATCCTATTAGATATATATTTTAATAATATCACGTTCGTTAAGAGTTATATTACTATATATTACCAAGGTAATAACATGAGTAAAGATTCGTCTTTAACCTATATTGTAAATTTTTGGTAACAATATGAGAATTATTCATTTCCTTTATTACCGTAGCTTTTAATAACAAAACACAATTTCTTAAAATGTCTACCAAATATAAAGCCTTTTATCAGTTATGAAATTCTAGAATTCAATAAGTTTACGTTATATTACCCTTAAAGTTTAGCTCTAAAACGATTTCCATAACTCTTTGTTTTAAAACGCTGTTAATCTTAGTTATATTGCTTTCCTTCAAAGGTTTGCGAAAGGTTTTATTAAATTTTCGGATTTTAGCTTTACTGCGAAAATTTTGTGTTTTTTTGTTTTTAAATAATCCCAGTTGTATATTCAGCTTTAGAAAGTATCTAATCGTCAAATTTTATAATTGTTCATTCATATTTATTGTCGTTAGGTATATAACATTTCCGTAATTGGTTTCCACATCGTTGTTTTAAGGTTTTATCAATAATAAAAATACATGGGTTGTGTATCGATAGTTCATGATCCTTAATGTCTGTGTCCATTCATTTATAGTATGGTTTTATTTGTATTAAACAGATTTTGAGTCGTTTGTTGACCGTATGTACAATAATCTTTAAGTCGATAATGTTAATGACGTTAAAGAATCTCTCTTAGGTGTTTGAATTTTCTTTTTAACATAACATCTTCTTTTGATCATAGTAATGACAGTACTTGTTTCGTGATAGGCCTATTTTTGGTATAAATAGAATTGTTTACTTGGCGTTGTGCTTGAAGTCTTCTAAACCTTTTTTTTTTAATTTGGTATAGGTTTTTTGTCTTTTTAGTATGCATGCTGATGGTAAATATTGCTTCGTCAGATGTGGTTTTACATATTATATTACTATCCTTGGTAGATATTAATTTCGAAGTTGTTTTGAAGTTTAAAAAGAATAGTACGTTATAAACTGATATTTGATTTTATATTGGCTTGGTTGATGTCACGTCCATCAAGTGTTATCTTCTTGTTTTTTTTTTTTACCAAAATGACAAATAAATAAATAAATAGTCACTGATTGATTTTCTGAATCTTTGGTAAATATATAAGGATTTTTTTTTTCGTCATCGTAACCTTGGGTAGAAAAACGCGATTCATTAAATGGTTGACCCGGAGTAAAGTTTTTTTTTGAATAAAAAATTCAGAAATCGAACAGATTTAAGTTATTATACTCTTCAAATTTATCTTGAAATATGATTTGTAAAACTCCTCGTTTTTAAATATAGTTAATTTTAGTTTCATTGCTTTCCTTCAAGTGTTTTCAAATCATTTTAATAAATGCTTCTAGTTTAATTTTAATTATTAAGGCTACTTCGCTTTCTTTAAGTATCTCAAATCGTTTACAAAGCTTCATAAAGTGCTTCATCGACAATTTTTATGGTTCCTGTTAAATATTTATCGTCGTTAGGTATTTTTTTTTAATTATTTTCGATGTTTTTGATCTTTGAATTTGTTTGTGAGAAGAGTAGATAGATTGTATATTGATAGGTTCTTGTCTTTAATATCTGGGTCCATTCCCTTATGATATAGTTTTACTTGTATCGTATGGAGTTTGAGTGGTCTGTCAGTTGTATTCAAGATAATATTTAAGTTTATAATGTTAATGCTTTTGAAAGGTTCGTTTTAAGTATGTATGTTTTCCTTGAATATGTGAACTTCAACTTATAATGGCAATAATAGTACACTATTTGTAATAGGTTAATTTCTCGTGAAAATAACATCGTTAACTTGACGCTGTATCTACAGTCTTCTCAACTTCTTTTTGTCTTTGATATAGGCCTCTTGTTGGAATGGCAATCAAATGCAGTACAGTCAAATCAACTCTACTTGCAGTAAATTTGATTGTACGTACTCAAATTGACTGTAGTTTGTGCGATTTGAATACACTGCACTGCAAGTGTAGTGCAGTAGGTGCTCACTTCAAAGTAGGGCACAGGCCAAAGCGTTTGGCCATACAAATTAGTGTGTAGATCGGCTAGCGGTCTGCCAAACTTAGAACTTACACCTCAATCAACAATATCAAAGCAGCACCAGTTACTTCGAGCACAGTGATTCGAATCGACTAAGTTGCAAAGATAAAGGCCTACCTACACCTCTTTTCTTTTTAATGTGAATGTTGGTGGTAAAGATTTATTTATTAGACGTGAGTAAGCATCGAAAAAAAGTAAAATCGAGATTAGTTCATCAGGTCCGGCTGTGTAGTAAATTTCTGTGACGGTTATTAATAAAATACTTTCCTTGTCTATAAATTTACTACTTCCTTCATGAAGGATTTCTTATGATCGACAAAACATTGCTATGAGTCCCTTTCATTTTTACAATTCTCTCATGTGTATTAAAGAGGATTCAATGGCATTTAATCCCTACAATATGAGAATTTTTTTTAAAAAATTCCAAACCTATTAAGTTTATACCAGCATTATGATAGATTTTGTTTAGTTGTTCAATATATATTTGAATTTACAAGTGACGAGACAAAATCCATATGGTTTCGTATTATATTGTGATTGATAATCTAGTACTATAAGATGATATTTCCGAATGAATCATGAAATATACGGGCAGTCTATTTTGGTAATATACATTCATAAAATTCTTGAAGTTGAAACCTTCGTTGTTTTGAGTTTTGAATTTCAATGGCCCTAATGTAGATATATTGATTTAGCAATGGAGACTAAATTTCTTCCAATCGTCGAGGATTAAGTGTTCTACATTGGTATATCTAGGATTTTAAATGTGTTTATACAATTTTTTTTTTACCTTCACCGGATAATGCCCCTTGCGAAGGTGCGCTAGCTTGTACGAAATAATCCTGTAGATACCGATGGGGTAGATTGTAACGAAAGCTCTGTACAGATCCATGTAGGCTGGTAGAACCTTACACCATCCTCCCGATCAAGATCTTAGGGTGCCCCGTAGTCCAGAGACCTATGGGCGTGTAAACTGCAGCCCTGGTTTGGCACCGTAAAAGTACCAGCTTAGTCCCCGCCCAGCGCCTAATTGCGTTGTAGATATAATTGTACAGGCCCTTAAAAGGACCCCGTAAAGTTTATAATAACAAAAAGAATAGGCTTGTGTAACAGGGCGTTGGTAATATTGAAACGCGCGGAAGCGTGGTAGGGCTCGTGCACAGGCATAGACGTATACATACATATAAGGGTAGCAACCCATTGCCGTGGAAATGCATAGCTAGAGCATCCTTGTACGCACGATAGTCCGAGCGTTAAATCCCAGTACAAAAAAGGGACTCCTTATTTAATCTACCACTAACCCCAAACCTTTCCGACAATAACAAATCGCATATATATCAGTAAGTACAAAGACCCCCTGCTTTCTATGTCATTAGTGTTTTAAGACCCAGAATTGTACTCCATCGCGACCTGAAGTCTTGTATTGACGTAATTAGTTCCTCCCTCACGTAAGAACTGGTCTACGCGTGCGGCGCACCGCTAGGTCTGCCTGCGTGCCCCCTACACTGAGTTTATACAATTTTCTTGAGTTTAAATGATTGAATCTCCGGTGTAATATTCTTAGTTTAATTTCAATCAGATCTAAAATGGCTACTTTTGAAATTTGTAAATAAAACCATAAGTAGCTTTATTTCTTCCTTAGTAGGAAATATCGTTTATCTTGAATGATTTTATTGATAACAACGTTGATAATGATTATTAGCCTCTAGTAATACTCCAATAACAAAGGAGATAATGTAAATGTAGTCAAAATGTAAAATATAATTGGTTCAATAACAATAGCAACAACTATCGCTCTGATTGAAAATGTTTTTTTTCCTGTTTCAAAGCTAAATTTGAATATTTCGACTTTTTTGCAGTTTAGGTCTATTACCAATATCCCTTACCAAAAACAGGATATGTAAAATAAACTTTAGTTGAATGTTTGATTTCTCTAATGTCAGGAAGAATCCCTTAAAAGATATTGTTATTGTATTTATCATAAATAACGAATAGTAAACAAAAGGCTTTCGTTATAATATTTTCATTCCAGATTTTATAAACGTAGATTATTTCAGCGAGTTATGTAGTCTATTTCTAATCGTTATTAAGGTTAATTTCAGATGCTTCGTCAGTCGTTTTATTTGAAGCCTTTTTGTTGGAGGGTTCTTTATTGTTTTTCATTTTGTTCAATCATTGCGAGTTTTATACGTATTATCTGTACTTCTTTTCTTTTTTGACATCGCAATTGTTTATAAATAATATGCGTTTCAGATTCTGCTGTTTTTATCTTGGGTATTTAGTAAACCAACATTTATTTTTGATACTGATCCAACACTTCTTATCGCATTGTCGTTTTCAAGATTGAAGGTACTATTTTTCCGCTTTTCAGTCCATTGTTTAAATTCCCTTCTTGAAATTATTGTTCTTATTGTTTTATTTTCTTACATTTTTTACTTTCCGGTTAATATATCTTTTAAAATATTCACCTGGTTTATTGTTTTTTATATAAATTGTGAGACCTTTTATACGTAGCATCATTATTCTAAACGATAATCTTAAGTAATTGAAATTCCCCCATATATCCTGTTTGATACTTAATGTACTATTTGAATTCGTGGATTCCTATAACTTCTCTACGAAATTATTTACAAAGTAAAGTTTATTCAAGGTAAAAATATTATATTGTTTGTTACCTAAACCTAAATTCATCGTTCATTCATTAAAAGAATCCAAAGGTATCTCTCTATCATTTTTACAAATATTTATTTCGCGAATTGTGTGGTGGCCTAGTCATTTTGGTATCTAGATAAGTCGACGTCATATTCAAAGCGTTGTTTAATTCCGTCCAACATGTAGCAGAAGGTTCCAGCTACTATTAGATATATTGTGAAGTAATAGAACACCTTCCCAAAAATAATACGTGGAAAAATAGAGTAAAATTCGGAAGGGTCAATCATTATTTATCTATAGAATCGAAGAAATGTTATAAGTTGAACGTCTAATGAATTATATGGGTTTTCCCTATACTTTTCATATACGTCTCAAATCCCTGTAAAATCATCAATAAGTACGCAATTCGTATCATCAAGTTTAATGTATTTAGTAAGGAGTGTCTTATATGTATCATACATTTAAAGGTTTTGTCGTTATAACTAAATTGCTTGTGTTGAATTTGTAGGGAGTTGTGGATCTATTACTAGTAGTTATTTAATACAATATAGATATATTGGTAAACCTATTGTAGGTTCTCATATAAATATACGTCTGGAACGTATTGAAAAAAATTTCTGAACTTATAAGTTATTAATAAGGATTTGAATAGGTTATGTTATCATGTTTCATGAGGGTAGAATTCAATTTGTGTCTTCTTCACGTTTCTAAGTCATCTATTTCCATTTTGAATTTCCTTCAATATCTTATTACTCTACTATTAGTATTTGGTGAACGGAACATGAAATTTAAATTTATATTTATGTCATTGATTGACTACTAAATTATATAAGTTTGATATTTTAAGATTGACGTTATGAATTGTAGGCAGGTATAAAAATTATTTTAATATGATTTCAAATTTATGAGTACGATGTGACTTGTTCAATGACTATAAGTTATTAGTTTTCTTTTTAGAGTGCTTGTATATAATTACTTGGTTCAAGTATAAACCTATATACTCACTGTATATAGCTATTGATAACGTAATTAATAATTTTCATAGTTTATATGTTTTTCATTGCTTTTAATAAATTTACAAATCGTTATTACCGTAAATCAAACCATATTGAATATAAAATCGAAAGCTTCGAGATAATTTAACCCCTGTTGTCAAATTATTAGTTTCTTTATATAAAACCTATGAACGTTTATTTCAACGGTACCTGTAAATAAACTTATTGTTGGAATTTCGGTAATTCTAGTGCAGTAGGTCAACTTTACTTACATTAAAGTTGACTATACTGACTGTAAGTTGAGTATATTGTTTTGAGTGGGCCCACTGTATTGGCTTCAAGTCAATTACAGTATGAGCCCACTAAACACTAGGGAACGAGCCAAGCAATTAGCCATACAAATTCCTATACAGACTGGCAAGCGGTTTGTCAAACCTAGAGCAATACATTCACAACTTAACCACGCAATACTACTGTTACTTCGACTAATATGATCGATAACATTATGAAGTCTAAAGCACTAATTACACTAATTGGTGTTTTTACGTTAAGAATATATTTTCCGGTTATGCTTTACTTTAAACGGTGGTTAAGGTAGAGGAAATATTCTTCCGAAGGTTCTTTACTACTTTGCTTCTCTTCACAGTATTAAGTAAAAATTATGTTTGGTCTGCGCCAGCCTTTACAGCAGTATTAAGGAAGCGAATTTATTGCTAGAATTTAAAAATACTGTGAAAAATTTACGGATCCTTACTTGGGTAAATAGTAAAAATAAAGAAAAAGAAGATTTGGTATTAAAGCTTCTGATGTACAGTGTTATTAAAACCTTTGAAAAACCCTTTAAAGAAAGTGATAGAGTCGAGATTAACGGATTTTGGACTCGAAAAGTTGTATAATTCGTGCCTAAAACCGACTTTAATTTTTAAGACCCGAATATTACGATTTTAAAGTGGAGAATTATTCACAAGGTTAAAGGTAAGACTACAGGGCGGCTATACTAAAAGTTACATTTAATCGTCTAAGGATACAGTAATAAACGTAAAAATTAGATTACTACCTAATTAAAAGGAATTTAGAAGATCAACTAGGGTTTGGTGGTCGTTTTAGTAATAATTTCACTAGCTAAAATTAAAGACAAATTTGAATTTAATAACCGCGATATAAAGTAAATATATACGTAGTGAATAACCGATTTATAACGAATCGGTTTACTAGAGATACTATAGGAACTGCGTACCCCCTATCTTTTGGGGACGGTAATACAGTGTATTAAACCATTTTATCGATTAACTAAAACAAGCATCTATTATTTTTGAACCTATTAAACGCACTGTAAGTTACGATTAAGCATAAAGTTTTTAATATACGACTCGTGTTTCCTAATAACGTAAGAAAAGGATTTCGGCGTAATGGGCATGCAAATTGACGATAACCTTTTCATCGGAACCACTAATTTTATGGTATTAGGATATCAAACAATTGAAGATTTGAAGTTCTAGAATTATAATCCAATTACAAATTTGGTGAAGGGTAACTAACTAGACTTTAACTGATTGTCAATCCGTATATTTCATATTGATATTAGCCTTAATTTTCGCCAAAAGAGCTAAGGCATTGATTTAGCCACAATTAACAAGACTAATTTGACTAAACCTTAATGGTACTTGGAATAACATGCCTATGATAACTGCATCGCTACCTTATGCCAATAGACAGCCTTTTACTAACTATTAATCGTGGTATAAATACAATACCTAATAAATGAAGACTTTACTCAAATAAATAAAAGCTTAAGTAGCATATATAAAGCTTAGACCGAGAGATTAATATAGTTCCTATTAAATTGTCAGAGGTTAAGTTAATGATCTTTAGAAAAGGTTTACATACTAAAAGAAACCTCATTTATTAGCAAATGTTTAAAAAGGGTATTATCTTCGTGTTAAAGAGGTTATAAGGCTTTCTGTTATACTCTTTTACGTATTTTAAGATTTTCTCGAAATCCGTAAAAGGTTCATAATTAATATTGACCATTTTGACAGGTTTTAGGGGTATTTTACGATATTTATGCTAATCTTTATTAGTGGTATTTCCTGGTAGTTTAAATTTTAGATACTTCAAAGTTAGGTGTTAAGGGTAATTGCCAGTCGTTTACTACAAGAGCTAAAGTCTTGTGATAAGACTTGTAGTTGGATCGCGCGTATAGGTAAATCTACTATAAAAAGGCTTTTAAAAGACTTGTTGATTTTGATTAAATTATTAGTGAGTAAGGGGCACTTAAAGGTGTTAAAGAACTTAACTATTTTGATTCATTAATTAGAATGAAGCTCCGACGTTAATTCCTATAGCCGTATTGGCAGCTGTTGCTTTACGTATCCTACCGCCACTAAAAGTATACTTCCAGCTTTCGCATAAAAGTACTGGGTTTCCGAGTAGGTTAATAGGTTCCTTATCATTAACATATAAAAAGGAATAACTTTGATAAGAGTAAAGGGGTGGTCTTTTGGATTGAGTATAAGGGCGTTAAGGTTTTTTAATACCTTTTCCTTTAAACATGAGTTTCAAGGACATTTTTAAACTAAACTAATTCGAAAAGAGTCTTTATCAGCCTGGTAGAGATTTACTTTAATACGTATATCCCTCGATGTTTAAGTTTAACTTTTAGTTTAGATTTAACGGTCTTTTCAGTTGGTTTTGATATATTAATTATCCAGTCGTCGAAAAACTTACGATACTTGTGAAAAGCGCAGTTAAGGTTTTTAATGTCTTTGTATTTCAAGATATAACAATTGACGAAGTTGGCTAATTATTTTTTCGATTAAGTTTTTATTAACGTCGTTTCCTCTGAGATTATGGTTGTAATATTTGACGAAGAGGTATCTAAGGGCTTTAATTGATTTTTTACTAACGGGGTTTGTAATAGCTTTAAAGTAAACATTAACGTTGGCTATTTTGAAGTTTTTTCTTGTATAGGGCGTGTATAACGAATGACTTAGTGATCTGTAAACGTAGGGATTTGTTTTTTGAGTGTGAATTCGCATAGCAACTTAGCAATTTGATTTTAGGTCGCGCGGCGTGACTTTTTTAACGCGACTTAGCGATTTTTGGCGTTATAGCTTAAAGTAGTGAACTTAACAATAGAATTAACATAGGGGAAGTGAAAAAAAAAGTAAAGATAGAGATTTGGTGTATAGGATAAGGTCGAAGTTTATTTATTAATGGTAAAGGTCGAAAGTTATTTATTCTTTTAGCTGTAATATTTCATTTTTTTTGTAATAGTAACACCCGTAGTTGTACTAACTAAGCCATTTGTATATTTGCTGAATTGTAAGATTTTTAGCATTAAAAAAATACTTAATTATTTCTTAATGCTTTCAATACAGATACTGTCGTTACCTCTTAACTGTTGTAAAAACCGACGCAACTTAGAAATATTCTCTACTTACTGCCGTAAAAAACGATGCAATTCGTAGCGGAATTTCGCAAAACTCTTTCCTCTGCCTTAGCCGTCGTTTAACGTAGAGCGTAACCAGAAAGGAGCCTTTTCTTTTACTTAGCTTATCTATACTTAACCCAATAAACACAAATCAGTATTGGTAGTGCTTTAGACTTTGTAACGTTGTCGATTCGATTGGTCGAAGTAACAGTAATATTACAGTTGTCAAGTGGTGGATGTATTGTTTTAGGTTTAGCAAACCGCTAGCCAGTCTGCGTAGTAATTTGTATGGCCAATGGATTGGCTGGTTCCCTAGTATAAAGTAAGCGTATACTGTACCTAACATACAGCTAATAAAATATTCTATTCAAAACAAGACACTTAACTTGCAGTTAGTATAGTTAACGTTGCTGTAAGTAAAGTTGACCTACTGCATGGTATGTAATACTATTCTAACAAAAAATATGATTTATATACAGGATGAAACACTAATGAGAAGTAAAACTCCGGAGATAAAAAAAAATTAATATATAACGATTTCTTCCAGAGTACTAAAAAATTATATAATTAAAGGTATAAAGGGATTGAGATGACAGCTATTTTCAGCTGTCTGTACTAGTACTTACTAGTATCAGGTATCTCGATCCTGATAATCGAAATTTATGAGGATTATCTTAAATATATGTCAAAAACAATCTACAAGTATATTCAAAGTATTCCAAAATCTATAAGCCTATATAATATCTTCCTATATGGAAACCTTAACATAAACTAAAGCTGAAGTCTACTAGTTACTTGTACAAGTATCCCAGCTATTTGTGCCTAGTACTACAGCTGGCTCCAACACATTTTGAATCACTCAGCTGGACGCCGGCTTGGATCTACAAAGATAAAAAGCCTGCATAAGGCGAAATTTCCGATTTAGTTTTACTATAAAAAGACCACCCTAACAATATCCTAATATCATACTGTAACAGAAAACTAAAAGTTTGTTTTCAGCATTTGTAAAAGTGACATTATTCATACACCTACATACATACGTAGTTTATACATCCATATGACGATCTTTTTAAGGAATCAACCTTGCAAACAAACCCGTTAGCACCCTATAAGTGTATTATCATAGCCCTTAGACACTGGTTAATTTACTATATTTACAAAAGTTATGGATGAAATTCTTTATCGTGTTTATATAAAAACGATTATTTACTTAAGGATCGCATGGACCATCGAATAAAACCACTTGTCCCTAATAGTTGTTTTTCGCCATGAAAGGGATTACTTTTATCATTTAGACTCCATTTCCCGTCTAACCCAGTCCTTAAAGCCGTTATACTCGACATTTCAAAAAAAAAAAAAAATATGTAAGGGTTATTATCTAACTATTTATACGGCATTATAATTACCACTTTTAATCCTCATCGTTGATTTTATCGTCATTATCCTTCAAATTAAACGCATCTATAAGAAAACCGGCTTTGGCAATATTTATATTAACGATTTCTTTTATATAATCGTTGTTTTTTGAATCATCGAAACCCTCCTAAGAAGATAATTTATCATCATCAAGAATGGTGTCTACGATGTTTCTATGATATAAATTTATTCGACTCTTAATATATATTTCATTTAGATCAATTTCGCAACTTCAATTAATCGAACTTTATATTTTACGAGTCCATGAAGTTTACATTCATTTATCAATAACACATCCAATTCTATGTTTTTATTAGATAAATAGTATATATACTAGTTCAGATAAGCATTATTACTTTTTCCCTTTATTTTTCCAATATTCATCTTTTTATTTCAAGC
This sequence comes from Anisogramma anomala, assembly GCA_038502455.1. Taxonomy (NCBI): domain Eukaryota; kingdom Fungi; phylum Ascomycota; class Sordariomycetes; order Diaporthales; family Gnomoniaceae; genus Anisogramma; species Anisogramma anomala. Next base: position 27,930,649 of record JASMMZ010000003.1, on the reverse strand, counting down.
AAATATTTTTAGCTATTGTTACTCATCGTATGATAATTGTTGTGAAGTCGAAATACATTCGTTGTAAGGTAGATAGTGAAATGATGATGGGGTTTTTATTATTATACCTTTCTACTTTACGGCGCATTCTTTCATAAAACTTTCTAATTTCGTCCTTTATGTCGTAAACGATCCTCATAAGAAAAATCGTAAAACGCCTTACTCGATTATAACAAATATTTCTCTATAAAACAAATACTGAAAGATTTATCTGTGACAGTAATAATACCTTTTACAATAGAGCTTTATATCCAGTTTGCGGTTTGACGCCTCTTGTCAAGTAATAAAGGAGTACGAAGTAAATATTTATAGAATCCTCTTATTTCTCAATACAAATAAACAACTACGTCGATGTTATACCTTTAATTTGGGGCACTCGTTTGGTCGTATTATTAATAGGTGTATCAAGTTCGTTTCATTATATATAATTGTTATTAAAAAGGCTTTAGAATCGTCGTAAACGTGAATTAATAACCGCCATTTTGTAAATAGTATTTTAAAAGGTTTTTTATTCACTCTTAATTTTTTATACTTCTGTACTATCTTTTAGCAAAAACTTTGTTTCATAAAACAAATACTCTATTACATCGTATCCCCTAATAATTTTAATTTTCCAAAGACTAAATTATTTTCTTTCATACTTTTAATATCAACCTTAAATAATAATGACAACTTTAAAACGCTCATTTCCTACAGACCGGTTTTTATCGATAAGGCTTTTGATATATTATCTTTAACCTTCAAAAGACGTAAATCTGTCATAACCTTCTTTATTACTATCGCTTTTTCAATTGTGATTTGTAATGATGTAGCATCCATAAAAACCTTACGGTAAATATTAAATATAAAAATAGTAAGGATAAATCTACTCGAACGAAATACATTATTCGCCGCGCTCATAATTATTTAAAAATTGATTCCTTTAAATACATTCCCTTCCAAGGCATCCAAAACACTATATAAGTCTTTTTTCTAATAATTTATAACATCATTCAGATTTATAGATATCTTAAAAAGTCTTTCCTCGCATCTATCAAGACTTATTATCTGTTATCTTAGCCCTAATACGCTACTCATTCGAATTGAAAACTGTCCTCAAATAATAGGCAATCCACTCTGACGGTCCAAAATAGATATTTATCTAACAATTAATTCGAGTATTTTAATAATTCATTACTAAAATTTATAATATAAAATTGACAGTTAAAAAACTATTATAACGTCGACCTTGTAATGGTAAAGCGGTCCATTAAAACAAATAATATTAATAATAACCGTTTAAATAACATTAATGTTATTTTTTTTAAAAAAAATTAAAATCATTTAAAAGCTTAAAAATAAAATTGGAATTCGTGGAAAAACTTCGTTAAAACTTCCAAACCCTCTTTATATACATTAATATAACCTTTAACGCGAAGCAACCGCAAAAGACGTTTGGTAATCGGATATCCGAATCCTTAGTATAACATATATAATTCTAATTATAACGAATTTATATTCATCATTATTCATAATTTAATGAGAAACTTAAAGTATTTAAACTGTAATTTTGACGGAATAGATAATTTATGAGAGACGAAGACGAATTGGTTTATCGCATTTTTTCAGTTTACCGTCGAATTTGTTTATATTAATCAACAAAAAAAAGAATACTGTGTCAAAGTTTATTCTAAAAATTATATTTGGCCTAAATCCTATATTTATCATTATCGTTTAGAGTAACATTGTTTTATCTTTATCGAAAAAAATAGCAATCTTCCCTCATCCTGTTCAGTTGGAATTTGAGAGACTTTGGTACGAAAACGTCGAATTACCGTTTGCCGGTAGTCAAGATTTCCGTTATGATTATATTTTGAATAATGACTTCAAAATGACTTTCTTAACTACTAAACATAATAAATTATAACTTTATATAAGCATTTGAAACGTTGTAACCTCTATTGAAACCAGCGTTGAATACAAATAAAATATTTAAAAATCTTATAAATCTACATTTATATATTATTTTATCCTGAACCAGTAAATAAATCCTATTTTCCTGCGAATTGTCTTTTTAGGAAGTATATTCGTATAAAAACCGCTCAATTCATCCTCAGTACTTTCGCAATCAACTACTTAAATTGTAAAGTTTTCTTTTGTCTAGTATTCAGGTAGGTAATTAATTTCAAGTTATCGTTTCATATGTATTTGTCATTATACCAGATCATTTGTTAACTAGCAGCCGACTTTGTTATAAATAAGGTATCGTTTTCAAAGATTTGTAGGCATTTATCATATAATTTCTTAGAGGTAGAGTATATCTAATTTACGTAACAATTTTTGTCTATGATTATAAAAGTGTCCGCATTTATATCCACTTTACTTGAAGTTTTCAAAAACTCTTTTTTCAGATTCTGTCGTCCCTCTATCAGTATTTAAGACTTAAATTAGAGTTTCAGCTCCTCTGATAAGTCTTTAATCTGCTATTTAAAATGTAGTAAATTATTTTGGATAGCTTTATCTTTGTAATTTACGAAATTCAACGCTTAGGTTTTCTAATTATCCATATTAATCAAAAACTTGTTTATCAACAGATCAAGGTCTCTAGTAATAACCCAAAATCAATATAAAACCTCTCAAATTCTTATTCTATTTAAACAACTTTAGGTTAAAATCCTGATTTCTATGGTAAATTTCTATTATTATTTAAATAAATGGCGTATTGCTTTTATTATCTGGTCCAAATGTTGTTTAACACTTTATAAATTTCGTCTAGATAGCAGTTAAAACCATCGATAATGATTTTTCCATGGTATTACGATAGCCTTCAATGAATTATAATATGGTTCACGATTAATTGTTATTATATAATTCATGGTTAATCTTCGTATCAAAATATTTTGAAGCGCTTATAATATTTCATAAAGGCATCCAATTCTAAAACACGTCGAATATACTACTGTTTAGGTTACCATATCAAAATACCATGTAAAATGATATGGAAATATAAAAGTGTTATAATGGTAGTAATTGCAGTATAGTAGGTCAAATTTACTTACAGCAAAGTTGATTATATTAACTACAAGTTGTGTATTATTTATGGTCCTACTGTATTGGCCGCAAGTCAAGTACAATGTACCCCTAATTCAAACTGGGGCACGTTCTAAGCAATTGACCATGCAAATAACTGTTCAGACTGGCTAGCTGTCTGCCAAACCTAGAATAATATATCCACCACTTGACCAATACAATACTACTGTTACTTCGACCAGAACAATAAAATCGAAAAAGTTGCAAAGTTTAAAACCCTACCAACACTAATTAGTGATTATTAGGTTAAACACAAATAAGCTAAGTAAAAGAAAAAGCTACTTTCTGGTTGTTACGCTTTAAGTTAACTTTAAAGTAAAGCAAATAATTTTGCAAAAGGCCTTTACTACTATATCAGTTCCTACGACAGTAAGTCAAAACGACCTTTAGACTGTGTCTGTTTCTATAGCATACCAGAGGTAGCGATGGTATCTCTGTTAAAAACACCAAAAAACTTTACCAGATCCTTCTTAAAAAAACGTTCAAATTCACCGCTAAAGGTCTAAAAGTCCATCAAGTTGGCAAAAGTCTAAGTTAATACTACTATAAGTACTACTACTTCAAAAACGACTAGATCACACAGCCTATAAGTTTTGACCATCGCCTTCTATTAATAATAAACAACTTTTAACCACACGATCAACACCAAAATTTTACCCCTATTTCACCCTTTTCTCTTTCCATACGCTAATTAATTCGTTAGAATCGCTACTCTGAGCGAAAAAAAATCACTAATCTGTACTTAAAAGCCACATCATACAACTTCATACTAAATCAACAAATCACCACGTTTCCTACTTGCCAAGCCTTAATGACCAAGTTCTATACCAGCCAAAACTTTTAAATAAAGCATCAAATCAAAAGAAAATAGAGATAATTCAATTCCTCATACCTTTTTTTTTCAATCATTATGATAAGTAACTCTGGGGGCCGAATATAGATAACAACTGAACGGAACAGCATCTGGTCAACTTCGTCAGCAATTGTATCCTCAACCAAGATAGTGACGAACATTGCAGTAAAAATACCTTTTAAACCTTTTGAGACTTTTTTTTTGGAAATTAAAATTTTAATATGTAAAATCTAGTTCAAAAAGGGCTTAAAGGTAAGTAAATGGTATAGTTTATTCTTCAAAAATTATACATATCTGGTAAAAACTCCAATAAGCTGGGAAAGGTTTTATACAATTTGGATTAACTTGAGAAATATTTTTAAAACCTATACCTCAAGGAAAAAATAGTTAAAGTCCCTTACCACCCTCATGCGCATTTCAGAGGACCTCCCCTTAATACTCAGTTGAATCAAGCCTTTTTACAGTTTGATGATAAAAAATCAGATGATTTACTTGGTAACCCAGCACCTTTACGTAATAGCGCGGAGTACGCCCTTAGCGGTGGCAGAACGCGTGAAACAGCAGCCGCTAACGCGATAAAAGGTATCGACATCGACACTCTTCACCGGTCAATTAAGTAAACCCATCAAATCCCTTAAAATCCTCTCTACAGCTAAGTTTCTCTTTCCCTTTAATCTTTCCTTAAGAATCGTTAAGTGCTTTAAGGCGATACTTCACACGGCAGGTACACCTATACTCGCGAGCCTACCATAGGTCCTACTACAGAATTTACCTCTCAAACTAAGCAACTGACAATTACCCTTAATACTGTAACCCGGAGGCTTGAAAGCTTAATTTGACAAAGAATACCAACGACTACTAAAACTACCATTGCAACCTTCCTAAAAAACCTGTCAAAATGGTCAATATTAATTAAAAACCTCTTACCTATTTTGTTTAAATCTGGATCAATGAAATGAAGTATAATAGAAAGCCTTATAATCTCTATAATACAAAAGATAATACCCTTTCCAAATATCTGTAAGTGAATAGAGGTACCTTTTTCTGGCTTTTACTTCTTATTCTCCGAAATCTCTACAAGGTACGCCAAAAACTATTACTTAATTCTTTTACCGCAGGCAAAAACCTTTGAAAATAATTACTATATTATAAAAGGTTATTTCGAATACGATATCAACTAAACATGATATTATATGTATCAAGCTACTACAAGGTGGAAGCCGATAATAATAAAGAAAAAAGAGAAGGAAATACCAATATATATCCTAAAAAATATACTTGATAAATTAATGTTATACCAATAAACTATAGGAAAGGCTCAAGCTAGCGAAGCCACGATTCGCAAATAGATATTGACAGTTATCACAGGCTTTAGCGAGTTTAAATACGCTCTATAACGCTTAAGTACCTCATATAAGGTTTATTTTTAAACAATTAAAGTCTTTGTTTGCGACCAGAATAACACTAACGTCAAATACGCTTAGTTTATACCCTCAAGTTGACAACTTCCGCCATATTTATCAATAAAACACATGTATTGATATACTATATTACGGACTCATGCCATTAGCCATTGAGTCTATTGGTTACGTGACTGCGTACGTAACGGGATAAGAAGTACCCGGTCCGGATCCAGTTTGGGTGCGGTTCGGATACGGTCCGTGTACAAAACATAGGAGGGCACGTGACGGGTTAGGCGCTGGCCGGGCATTGACCATGCCCATACGTCTTGTACGGTAGGCTACAATAACCTCTTTTAGTCTTTTACTATACCTTAATAGTAAACTCTATTTGGCACCTACTTGGTTTACTATAGTAGGTCGGATTATAATATATCATTAACGGTTTTTTTTTAATTTTCTGAAAAAATATCACGTATTATGGACCAATTTATAGTAAACGTTAATAATTTCACTTTACACTTTAACTTTATCGGATAGAATAGGACGTCGGCGAATACCTAGTTCTTTACTTTTATAAATACACCTTCTACTCCTTTAGAGCCAACTTAGGCCGATATTTCTCATTTATAGGATATAGTAAGCTATATTACGTCGGTTATGAAGTAACTGTAATAAGCGGGTTGATAGATTTTAATTATTGACTTTATGTTTGATTTCGCTTATGTAGTGACTTAAATTTAATAATTCGAGGCTGTAGTAGCTAAGACTTATGTTAGTTTTCCAACGGCTAAGGGAGGGCTAAAATGATATAATTAATCGTAATTCGATGGATTTTCTTTTACGTGGGCGGCGACGTGTTAAAAGTTTAAATTTATACTAAAGGCGAATAAAATGTGAAGTGGAAAAGGTCGGCATACGTTCCTTTATATATAGGGATATTATCTGACGATGGCAAAGTAAGCGGTTACGACGTATTATGAAGCCGGAGGATACGAAGATATATATGATATAAGAAGGTTTTTCGATTATATTAAGGTTACTTTTAACGATCTTCATTGCGCGGATAGGATATTAGTCGAATTGAAATGTTTGATTATAAGTAATAAGGACTTCTGAGTGCTATTCGTTATTAGGTTTGAAACACTTTTAGCTTGGACAGGCGGTCTGGATTGGCCTTCGGCCGTAAATTGTATCTACTTAGGTTTTCGCGTATCGCTATATATCCGTAATAAATTTACTACGCTAGGTGTAAGCCGTGTAGAATATGTCGTAGCTTTAGAAAAGTATCGTAAATTCATCGATAAGTTAAAGATTTTAGATTTAAAACGGCGTTTTAGTCTTTAATTAGCGAAACCCGTATAAGCTTAACGTTCGGATAATAATATAGTTATAATAGGGGTTTACGCATTTTAAGTACTTTCGGCGAAAAGTTGGGGTAATCGTAGTTAGTTATTTCGATGTCGCGGCTAGTTATTTTAATAAACCCGTTTGGTACATGCTTAAGATTAAGGATGTAAGGCGATGTAGGCGATGGTAAAAAAAATTTAGGTTAAATTTACCGCAAGGCGTTACGTACGTTATAGCTTATCAGATCATTACTAACGCGGTTACGATTTTTATCCGGTATTACTTTTAACGTAAGTATATATGATTTAAGTCGAAGAAGTAGAAAAATGTTTTTTATTAACGGCGATGGGGGAAGTATAACTTTTAGATATAGTTTCGTTTAAGGGTTATAAAACCTTAACAACGTAATTATAAAATCTAATAAAAAGGAGTTTAATTTAATTCAAACACGTATAAATAAGGATGTATTTTCTATTTTTATACTTTTAATAACACTTAATTTTTAAATACTTAAGTCGATTTTAGCTGAAATTATGTTGTAAACGAGGCTTTAATATAACAGTTAAAGATAAAGTAAATCCGACTTTTATATTTTCGAAATCTCGATACGATATTAAGGTTACGGCAAAATACTCGTATAACTTAAATAGCTTAGTTTAGTATAATGTTGATAAATATTCGAGTCCGATATTAGTATATGTTATTCCCGGAATAACGCGGGATATAAATTTTGGAATGTTTTGGATATGATAATACTAAGTAATCTTAATTATTGGCGGTAATCATTTCATAGTTCAAGGTTAGGAAAAGTTAGTTATCGATATGGTAACGGTACGTTTTAAGTCGGGTGATATACGAAGCGTAATAAATTCGGGTTTTATCTGTTTAATATAACGTTTATACCGAAAGGTAAATCGTACAGGAGATAAATCCTGGTTAGGTTTTATTATAAGCCTTTGCTAAATCACGCGGATGTTATAAGTAATAACGACGATTACGATCGGAGAGGAAAACGATTAGTTACGTCTCCTACCAAAATTAATAGAATTCCATGACCTATTCGATAAGAATAAGGCTATAGCTTTGTCCCTACATCGGGGGGAACTCGATTACCATATTTATATTAAACCGAACTAGGATAAATCCTGAATAAAACGACTTTGGGGGCCGTTATATTCGATATTACGAAATTACCTTTTAAAATTTGGATAATAAGCTATAGAATCAATAAAAAAGGTTAGGTTCGAATAATTTTTCATCGGTTATAACGCCGGTACTACTTATTTCTAAATTAAAAGAAGAATGATAGTTTTGTATCGATTATCAATCGTTAAATAAAATTACTGAATACAACTGTTTTTTTTTACCTTTAATCAAAGAAACCATACGTACGTAATTGAAGTCTTCATAACTTACGAAGTTGGATATTCAAACGGCTTTTTATCGTATTGGGGTGGTACCTGAATAAAAGGAATCAACAACGTTTCATACACGATTTAGTTTATTTGAATGGTTGGTTACCTTTTTTAGGTCAACAGAAACGTTAAAGTCCTTTTAACAATATATTAATTATATAGTAGCGGATATCTTGGATTATATCGTTATAACGTATTAAAACGATTTTTTGGTTTTTTTTCCCGTATTAAATAGGATTTTTTGGCGAAAATTCGCGTGGTTTTAAAATGTTTTCGTAACGCGAAGCTAAACTTATACTTAAAGGAGTACGACTTCGTGGTTCAGGAAGTAAAATACCTAGGTTTTATTATAACGGTTGGGGTAGGTATTCGGGCTGACCCTACAAAAGTCCGGGTAATTTGTAAGTAGGAGTTAACACGTATTATCCGGAAGGTTTGAAGTTGTTTAGGTTTTGCCAACTTTTATCGTAATTTTAATATTAACCTTTTCCCTTTGGCGGATTATTTCGTTTGATTAACGAAATAAGGAATGCTTGAAACTTAGACCTGGTAGGAGCAATGTGTATTTTAAATTTTAAGAAATACTTTTATTATGGTTTTGATTTTGATATATCAGTATCCAGATCGTTCAACAGTAGTGGAACCTGACTATTCGGAAATAATATTGAAAGGATATTTGCTATAACGGGATAAAAATAGAATTCTAAGGTTAATAGCTTACTACTTCGTACGACTAACGTATATGAAACGTAATTACATTATTTACAATAAAAATATTTTGAAGATAATATCCTATTTAAAAGCGTTGTTTTTCGAATTACGTAGTATTCGTACTTTGCTTACGATTTTAACGGATTATAAAAGATTGAAATATTTTTTTAACAATTTTGATTTCGGAACATTAGGTTAGATAGGCTGAGGTCTTATCGCTTTTTTAATATTATTTTCGGTATAGGCGCGTAACTTAAGGAATAAATCCGGATACGTTAACCCATAAATTACAAGATAATCCCGAAGTTAAAGAACGTCGCGTACCGGATTTTTAGCTTATTTTTATTGACGTGTTAAATGTAACGTGAATGGATTTATATATTAAGGAATTGTAAATTACGGCGGGTTATGTAAATCATTCTATTGAAATAGAGGTTTAGTTATTGGATCGCAACGATATATATTATAAAAGTGGGCCGGAGGTTTTCGAAAGATTATCGAAGGCTAAAACGCGTTGTTCTCGGCTCGCGTTTGGGTCGTTATCGGGGATAACGCCGGAGGATTTTAGTATAACGTAATTGTTCGTACCATTAAGGACCCGGCCCGCGTTATGTTCGCTAATATTGTTAACATCAAATGATCTCCTTATTTTCGTTGTAGGAACATTAACAGAATTATAAAATTAAAAAGTAATAAACAACCCATTATACGAGGTTCGTTCATTAGTGGTTTCTGAAGGCGTTAGGCGCTTTTTACTTAAAGCAGGATAATTAGTATAAATTACGCGCTATGGGATTAACTCGTGAGGTATATTACGTTACTGCGGCCCTTTATAATTACTCAATTGGGAATTATTAACAAAGGTTTTATAATGATTTTACGATTTATTTATTATAGGTTATGTAAGTAGAAATGTTTCATTTCGCATCTTTTAACTGGATTATTATTAAAATGTGATAGTTATAAATATTCGACGTTTATATCGAACATATATGTAATATAAGGGGATAAAATCTCGTGGTACTTTACGATAAGGCCTTTTTAAACCCTTTTTAATTCTAAATCGGTATTAGGTATCCATTTCGGTCGATTTTATAATAAACTTATTATTTATTGAGGGTTACTTTCGATATTTGTTAATTATTGCGGATCGCTTTTTCAATTCGTTTAACTTATGGTGATATGAGTTGTATCCGCCAATATATATATAAAGCGTTTTAAGAATATATAATCAAAATTTCATAAATTCCCGGCCTTTATCATTAATAAACGTGGTTAGAATGAGGTAAATTAATTTTAAACGACCCTATATTCCTTAGTAAATATTGAATAACTGTTATTCATATCGTATTATTTATAATTCAATAACGATATTAAACGGGCAAATGAGGAACTTTATAAGTATTTACGTATCTTTATCGCCTTTTCGTAATATAATTAGACTTTATATTGATTTATCGGTTAATTTACGTTAAATAATCAGGAGTTGACTGTTACCGGGTTTAACGCGAACCGTTTAGTAAATAGGTATAAATATTACTTATATATAAAGTAGACGGTAACGTAAAATCGTTGATTAATTAGAACGGGCGAATTATTGTATTTTGAACTTATTTACGTGAGGTGGTCAAATTAGTTTCAATGTTAATAGCTTATATTTAATAATAAATGAAAATGGTGGCGAATCGTAGGCAACGTTCTACGAAACGATATAAGGTGGGGGATTAAATTTAACTCAGCTTTCTTAATATTAAAACTTACTGTTTAAATTAAAAACTCGATTAGCTTTATAATTAATACCAGGTCTTCAATATTGTCAACGCGTTCAATATCGTTTTAAATGTTTTTAATAAATCCTATATATTTTACGCAAACCTAGTAAAACGGACGGGTTAGAACCCACTTTTTCATAGGTTTTATCCGATATTTATCCAGGACCGGTTGAAATCGCTCTTAATATAAGGGAGGGTATATACGAGGAATTGAAAATCTAAGAAATTCTAGTGGTGAAAACGGGGAGGGACGGAGTTTGTTTTATATTAATTAAGGAAAACGATTATAATAAGCTAAAGTTAAAATTATTGAAGAATCATTAGTATATAATACTTTTAAATTAATATAGAGCGGAATAGGGAAATATTTGGGTTTATAATAACCCGGTATTTCGACGTCGACATCTAACTTACGTTAAATGACGTATACGGGATGAGTCACTAATACTTTCGAAATAATGCATTACTTATGGAAAAAGAGAATAATTTATTATTGAACGAGGTTATAATATAATAGATAAAACTTAGTAAGTATTACACGATTTTTTCGGATATATACTTGATTATAAGGTGGCTTTTATTACGACTTAATAAAAATTTACCTCTATATTATTTTCATTTTTATTGGGATATAACGAGTATCAGCGTTATTAACTTTAAAAGCCGTAATATAACTGGCCCCGAGTATTAGGTAACGTTGGAGGAGGAAAACTTTAAAAGGCGTAACAGACGTTAATAGGTACCAATAAGGGGGGCTGGTAAAAGGCGGACCGAATACGAGGCGACGCCAAAGATAAAGGATAGTGTAAGGAGGGACGGGCGTTAAAGGAATCTGATAGTAAATAGTACGAAAAAAGCCAGACGTTAGGAGAAGCCGACGATAACGAATAACTTTAGAAAGGATAGGCGTTAGAGGAAGCTAACGACAACAGTTAACGAGAAGCATGGGAAGTGGCGGAGCAAGGAGAACGATCTTTCAGGTGATTTATTACAAATTATAATATATTAATTTGACTTCGGGTAACGCGTTCGGTCCGATTAATTCTTTTCTAATTAAAACTGATAAATAAGATACGGGTAAGATAGGGGTTTGTATAGTTGAAATTTCAACGTCGTTTTTATATTTTATGAGCTGTAACTTATCTTGGTTATAAAAAATATAACTTGAATATTAGTATTGTTTTAGTTACTTAGGTTAAAATTACAGGAGGGTATACAGCGGTAACGAAAAAGGGTCGGGGTATAAATGTTACGCGTTAAAGTACGATTACCTGAGGAAATTTTATTTTTATACATAGGTAATATAGTAAAAAGTAACGGAGGAATTTTGGGGGAAAAAGGACTCGAGAAAAGGAAACGATAAAGATGTATAGTTAAACAAGTCACGGCTCATACGGCTGGTACAGTAAAGGCATTTTGTATTGAAGTAACATTACGGAGTGGGATAAACTAATTGATTAATTTAAAAAGATTGGGGGTAAAAACGGGTTAATAAACTGGAATATATTTTTAACGTTAACGTGTAAGGGATAAAATACAGTTTTTATCCTCGGACATAACAGTTGGTCGGTGTTAAAGGGCGCCTAAACCATATAAAGCCGTAAATAAACTTATTTTGTCAATATTTTACGAAAAGAAGTTAAATTACGGTTAGGTTTTTCGTAAAACCAATTTGTAAATTTACTTTATAATAAACCTTTCAATACGTATGACAGCTTTACACCCATTAAATTCGGATGTTAAAAAAATCCAGAGTTTAAATAAACTGTTAATATACAATATATAGGCCTTTTTAACTTATCAAAAGAGAATTTATCTTCATCTTAATTATTATTAAAGAATAGAAGATTTTTTTATAACGCGAAACGGCTATAAACGTAATTGATGGTAGAGTATTAATATATGAAAGGGGTAATATACTTTACAAAACGGTTAAATATCGTTATTAAAGGCGTCGGCGGTAATGCGGCCTAAGTTAAACCTATTATATATATCGGTTATAAAGGATAAAATAAGAGAAGTAATTAAGGGATATTGGCAGAAATTGGTAATTAAGGTATAAAAAGGAGGAAGTGATTTGAAATAAAAAAGGGTAAATGATGAAAAAAAGCGATGTAATAAAAGGGACAGGGAGGAAATTTAAAGGGTTACGTGGGCGTTTATATTTATAGAAATTAACGAACCGGATTCGGAAAGGGTAATATATTTTATGAAGCGCGTTATACGATATTAAAATTAGGAACGCGGTATTATACGGCGTATTAAAGGGTGTATTATACGATACCGGCGGTAAAGATGATATATTACACGGCGTGTTAAAATATACGTTATATAGTATCGGTAATAAAACTAAGGGGCGCGTTATACGGCGGCAGCGACCTGGGGTGCAACCGGTTAATACTTTATACTTTCCGTTGAAAAGGCTTTATATGGCGCCGGCGGCTTAGAATTAAACCGGCTAATACGTTATACAGCTTGTTAAACGTTGCGTTACTGGCTCGTACCCGGCCCGTGTATTAGGCGGATAAGGCCCGCGCCCCGCATTTATTTAGCGATATCGTAACCCTTGTAATATCTGTGGGAAAGGGAAGCATGTTAGGAACTCAGACCCTTAGCCATTAAGTCTATTGGTTACGTGAATACGCACGTAACGCGATAGGCAGTACCTAGTCCGGGCCCGGTCCGGATGCGGACCGGATACGGTCCGTACACGGTACGTGGAAGGGCACGTAACGGGCTAGGCGCTGGCCTGGCGCTAGCCTGGCACTGGCTATGCCTATAGGTCCTGCACGGTGGGCCAAGGTAGCCTCTTCTAGTCTTCCACTGTACCTCAATAGTAAACCCCATTTGGCACCTACTTAGCTTACCATTGTAGTTCGAACTATAACATACTACGTCGATCGCAAGTATAGGCAGCCTTATCGTTTAAAATTCAATGTAATAACTTCAGACTAAATTGCATTACCAAACTAATGCTAATAACGAGAATAAAATGTTAATAAATCTATAGACCCAAAAAAAACTATCGTTGTAACAGTGGTAAAAAGTATTGAATTTGTAGCAAATCCGGTTGTTAGTCTACTTGCTACCCTCCAGCTGAATGCTATGAATAGTAGGCGGTATATTACTCCTAATACTCCGCTATTTCTAAATAATAATACTTTACCTGTATTATAAATTTCGAAGGTAAAAAGGATTTTAAAGATTACGATACGTCTAACCGGGTCACGTGGCATAATAATATCATTCTTAACGCGGCCAAATAACTATCCTATTACGTTTTCTATACTATTTAAGTAACGAAAACCCTTACCTTTACCTTAACCAAGCTTCTTACTCCTCATATACCTTTAACCTTTACAATTGTTACGCGAATTACAAATTTTAAGGTATTATGTCAAACACAAGGGTAATCATATGCTTAACAAAAGACTATTCGTAGTATATAGTATTGCGAAGGGAAAAAATTATTACCATAAAATTGAATCGTTAAAATGCTAATAAAATTAAAGTTGGTTTTAGCATAGGTATATAACTATCTTCATAATGGAAAACTATTGTATATTATATGGGGGAATGCATACATGGAAAGGGAAGGAAGGTATAAGCACCACCCACCACTACGTATTCTAACCCGCTAAGCTTTGCTTCTAGATATAGTTTCTTCCTCTTCTATTATCATAATAATCCACTATTTCAACGTTATGTTGCTGCTCTTCACGCGTACCAGAAATTCGTAGCTGTAAGAAAAAGAGCTAAAAAGCATTAGACTCTATATTTTACTAGTTTGAATAACATAAAACGGAAGGAGAATTACCAATTATGCTACCCTATAAGAACAAAGTTAACAACCTTCAACCCCTCCAAACCTTGCATTTTTTCCTTTTTTCATACTTCTTAACTTCACGAGCCTTAACCTCTTCCCTACCAATACCACTCTTTATCGTTTCTGACATCTTTTTACTTTCCTCACCATAGCCGCCATTAGTCTTGCTGTTGTCGCTATCGTCCTTTCCGTAGCCGTTAACAACCCCCTATAGCCGTTATTTTTCATCATTTTAGACGTCCTTACAGTTGTCAATTGCCTATGAGCAAGCGCGAGTTGCGTGTATTAATATTGTATCTTGGGAAAGTACTTGCCACTTTACGTTGTACACGTACTAAGATCAATAAGGCTGTTACCTTTACAAATATTACTCTGTCAACTTCTCCTTCATTAGCTAACTCTTTTCGTCATCATACACTCACCAGTTATCGTGTTATTATGGACCCTTTTCTCGATTTAGAATAAGCCAGGCATTTGTAGCAGTAGATGAATAAGATGAGAATAACCTTTAATAAGCGCTTTTATATTATTCAAATAGGCTTGTAATAGTAAATGAAGGATTACCAGACAATTACAGCAAGTTATTTTGAGGCTTTGAAGTGGGAGAGAAACGTGTATTTTCGTTCTTTCTATTCCTATTCTCGGTTTTTTGGCCTTTCGCCTCGTCCTTACAGTCCTTCGCCTCGTTCTCGTAGCTCTCGACTTTGTTCTTATATCCCAGAGGGTCTTCGTAGTAACTGGGTCACTCTAGCTTTTTAGTTTTTAGTTACCAATTTTCGTCGTTTGAAACGAGAAGAAATAGGCGTTTATTACCCAGAGTATTACGATTCTTTTAATATAGATATTATAATGTTAGGCTGTAACTTTATTTTTACGGATATTCAAAGCTTTTGGACTAGTTTAAAAACATTGAACAAGTTTAATCCTAAGGTAAAAGTTTAGATCGTGTTTAAATTCGGTACTTTGTTAAAAGGTTTCGCTTTCTTTTGTTGAAACTCAGAGATTTTCGACGAAAAACGTATAAACTCAACTTCTTAAGGTTTAAAGACCATTATAGATATATTAACATAAGTCTTTGAAATAAATCGGGGTTTAGGTACCAAAAAGTTTCAAAAATTAACGTTTACCTTACAATATATTGTAAAAAAAGATTATGGCATACTAAAGTATTTTTTAACAAAGTGAATATATGTATACGTAGTGTGTATTTTTTTATCAACGTAATCAAAATTGGTATGGAGTTATAATTCATATTGGGTTTTCGCTAGATTGAAATATTTAAAAAAAACCTTCGTTTACCAAATCGCAAATAAATTATCCGCGAATATATATATTAAATTGAAACATTTAAAATGATTTAACCAATGGTCTTCGACTATAAATACCTGTATTGAAAGTTTTTTCATTAAAATATAACCACAAGAAACATACCTCGCAGTATTCTTTAAGATAAACCACAATATAAGAGTTGGTATAAAGATAAAAAGAGGTATAATAAGGAACCTGGTATAAATATCTATTGTATTTACGAACGCAATCGTAAGCCTCGTAAGTCTTATGATAAGCTTTGCAAAAAGAATCGCGACAATAATTATGGCGGCAACCGTAATAGTGGCCGTCGCGGTAGCAATAGTTGTTGCAAACGTAACCGATATCGCGAACGTAATCGCCGACGTAAACTAGTTAATAAAGTTTAATTGGAATTATATACTAACGATTTTTACCAAAGTTATAGCGAGTTTAAGAGTTTCTCCTCGCCTGTTTAAACGAATAACATAGGATTTATAAACAAGGTATTAGGCATCAACCTCGTTAATGAAACATAGTTAATCCGTCAAATATACGCCTATTATAGGTAAGTTTATGAGTTTCGTAGTGTTATTTTCAAATATGTCTAGTCTTGTCCGTAAATGAGGACCTTATCCTCGCGATTTATAAAGAAAAGGATATTTTCTATTGATTATTCAACACTATACTTAAAGGACGTCTTTTTATATAAAGATAATCTGGAAGTTGTCATGAGTTTGCCAGTTAACAAGTAAGTTGCCTTCGTCATAGGTGGTTATTTCTTGCTATAGGTCGCTACACCTAACATATATTTTGGGCTCAATTGCACGTTATACTTGGATATGAATATAAGTAAAGATTTCGTTACTGAATTTTAATGAAATAAATACTTTCCAAACAATATTAGGATCAACATCCTATAAGCTCAGAACCAAATCATTATCGGTGTTATAAAACCATTCTTACAACTTATCACTAAGCTTCGTTAATTTTTGATAGCTTTTGGTTATAAATTTCATAAAACGCCCAGATTTTCAAGGAAATAGCTAAAGTTTGGGTAGTGAACCGCCTGGATATTAGATTCTTTTTCCACAATAGTTGTTGAAGGACTCGTAAAGTGGATTCTTTATGTTAAAATTTTTATTCGTTTTCAAAATAGCAATCCCAAGGAGATGTTTTTGATTTACAAGACAGTTATAAATTTAGTCGTACGCAAAGTTTTTACCAAGGCTACAATCAGAATATTCCTACTTGATTAAATAGTATATCTCTCAGTTAAATACGTGAGACCCCCTAAGGATCGAGTATTCATATTTACTACTTAGTATTTTTACTCATTAAATGTAATTCTATGTTTCATTACGCTTTATATTATTTAGTTTCATAATCCTGTTGTCACGCTAGTTGGTATTTCCAAATACCTTTGTATAAAAATCATTACGAAATATAAAGATACAGCCTATTTTTATACCGCTTGAAACGACGCTATATAAGCGCTTTTATAGGCAGTAGAAGTTGAAAATGAGTCTTTCGAAATCACTTACTCTATTGGTAAAACCGTTGGGAATTTTCTAGTGGTTTTCGTAGCTATAGTCAATTTGAGTTTAGAAACCGTACTTATGGGATCCTAGTTTAGATTGTACTTTTATACCATTCAAATAGCGAAGAAAAAAACATAATTTCAACTCTTTTGAGAAATTCGCGTTCATCTATAGTTTAACACGCTATTCTTTGAACGTTTTCGTTAAGTTAATTGAAGACCCTACGTAATAATTCAAGGATATTAAGCAAAAATCCATAGAAAATACAAGAAACTTAAATATTGTTGATTGATAAGATAAGGCTAATTCTAAAGATCTTTTTGTTTTTTTTTCAGAATTAAAACGCCAGATTATATACTAATGATAAAAGTTAGATAAGAAACTTATAATAACACAATAAAAATATTTGTGGCTTTTAAATTCATCAATATTTACGATAAATTTCTTGATTTTTGGTATGATTTTGGGACTCTTAAACTTACTTTCGACCTAATAATGAAACTTTTTTTTGTGAAGGGCCGGAAAAAAACGAAACTTAATCGCTATTACTACCCAAGCTTTCGGCCAGACGAAGCTTTGCTAGATTAATGGTTTAACAATTTATACCGCCAAAGTCGTATGGAATTCTAAAACAATGTTTTATCATTCGCTATACTAGGTTTCGTAATTTAGAGGAAACTGTTGGAATATTATTGTATGCAATTCAATAGGTCAACTTTACTTACAGTCAAGTTGACCGTACTGTAAGTGTATTGCTTTGTGCGGACTTATCGCATTAGGTGTAAATGGAGTGCAGTAGGTGCCCACTTCAAAGTGAGTCACAGGCCAAAGCATTTGTCTATACAAATTAGTGTGCAGATCGGCTAGCGATCTGCCAAACTTAAAACTTACACATATCAATCAACAATATCAACGCAACACTAGTTACTTCGACCACAGTGAATCGAATCGACTACGTTGCAACGATAAAAGCCTACCAATACTGATAAGTGCTTATTAGGTTAAGCATATATTGGCTAAGTAGAAGAAAAAAACTGTTTTATGGTTGCGCTTTGTCCTTTTTAGGTAAGGTAAAGGAAAGGTCATTGCGAAGGATCCCTATACGCTGTATAGTTGTTCGCGGTATTAAGTAGAGAAGACTTATAGACTATACAGTTATTCGCAACAATCTATAAGTAAGTGACGGTATCACTATTTAAAAACACCATAAAATTTTTATTAATCATTTTTAAAAAGAGTTGAAATTAACCGCTGAAAGTCTTAAACTACAAGTTGGAAAACGGCTAAGTCAATTTATATTACAGGTACTACTATTTCAAATCGTAAGAAAAACAACTAAGTCTTTGCGTCAAAACAATAACCTTCAACTTTTACCACTAATAACGACCTCCGTCTCACCACTTACACCAAATATTTACCTATACATCACTCTTTTTTACTCCTTTTACTTTAATTAAATCGTTAAGTTCGCTATTTCGAGCGAAAACACCAAGTTGCGCCGAAAAAGCTACGTCACGCGACTCCACGTTGAATCGCTAAGTCTCCACGCCCCCTGATCGCCAAGTTTACCACCATCTCGCCCTACACCAGCCAAAATGTCACGATAGATTTAATACACGCCGGAATTAACACAGTTTACGACCTAGAACGAAAAAAAGCAATCAGGGTCCTCGTTCCCATCTTCGAAAAAAAAACTACAACAAAGATCTCTAATTTACCAAAGCTATTAAAATTTTTACCCCAAAGTACCTGGTTAACATAATCGGCCGCGTCGTTTTCGAATTAAACCCTGAATTAGTTAGCCATAAACCTATAACTCTCGATATATTTTAGATTTAGTTCTGGGACTAAAGTCTATATATATGGAAAAAGACGAATAGACAAATAAAGACTAAAGTAAAAATTCAATTGTTTATTCCAGGAGTCGAACTCCTTACGAAGAAAAGAACGGTTACCTCGCCACATTACTTTATGAATACGCCACGGATGAAGACGCTTAATAAACCTTAGCAAAAAATAAAGAAATTGTTAACAACAGGAACTTTTAACGCTAAAATTAGTCGACATATATTACGTAAGCCCTTAAATTCACTAAAAAATTAAGTAAGAACCTCGTCGAACCCCTTAACACTAAAAGGATCATTGTTAACCTCCCCACGACGGAAACCTTTAGCCCCATTTCCCCCAAGCTTTTCAATACGTTTAATTTCACTAGCCAAACCAAAAAAAGGACCGGCTTTATACGCGAGATTACTATGGGTACGACCATTAGCTTTTTCCCTTTAAACTCAGTCAAAGGTAACTATCCTGCCCACTAACACTAATAATAAACTTAACCCGTTTCCCAATCAGGTAAGGCAAGTTTTTACGACTAGTATATTACCCTTCTACCTCAACGCATCCTAATAAAGGATATGGATTATACGGTAGTTGCCATATTTATTAAGATTTGGGGAGGAAAATAAAAGTATAACAGTAATCCGTATAATCTCATCGATATTAAGTTGCGACCATTTTTCAACATCTACCGCCAGATAAGAGTTAAATTGTCAGGTTTTTCCTCGCTGTTTCCTAGTATCCTTACCAACTAAGCCGGGGACTATTACCTCCGATACCTAACGAGTTGTTCCTTTTTCCGCGAAATTTACGATGACATAAAGGGACACTTCGAACACGATGTCAATCTTACCTAGTACTACATAAACTGAAATATCATCAAGTGGTTTTATATGTTGGATTACAAAAAAGAATCGGAAAACAAGATTAACCTTTTAAGTTAGATGTTTAACAGGCTAATGCTTTACTAACAGGCAATAGGAAATTTGAAAACTGGCGAAGGCACCTTACGCTAACAGGTTTGGCAAGTAGTTACGGGCTATAAAAAGTTCGAATACGCCGTATAATGGCCTGATACCACTTGCGAAAGGTTTTTTTGACCAATTACGTTCCTTGCTAGCGACCTTGATTGCTCGAATTTCCGGCTCGACTAGTATATAACCTTGAGCTTCGGAATTTAGTAACGAGGAAAAAGACTTTTTCCACTCGTACTACATTAATAGAAGGTACAGAAGGCCCAGATAATAGGGTTAACGAAAGGTCCGGAACTTTACCTAGGTAAAAGGGTATTTATTTTACTTAGGATCTTTAAGTTGGCTAAACAAATTTACTTGAAACACTAAGAAATATTGAATTTGTAGCAAACAATGTTATTAGTTAATACGTTACACTGTCTCTGAGCGTAAAATAAAGTAGATAATATACTATACATAATATCTCACTGCCTCTAAATAAGACTATTGTAATGATTTCACTAAATACCCGTGAGTAAATAGAAGGTGTTAGAGGGTTTATGTTAGCAGTAAGGTAGCAGAGGTAACAAAGGTGCAATGTTAAGAAGATGTGTGTTCGTGTTGTAGGATAATCATTTGCTGTTAGGCTATTCAGATATGTAGACTGAATACTTAGATTGACAACTGAAGATCTATGAAGGAAATACTATCTATTTGGTGCTGACCGTATCCTTATATCCTATGGCCTTCATACCATCTTCAGTACTGGACCGCTGAAGTCGCTAGTCGTTTCCTGCAGTCGAATGTAGTATCGACTGGACCGCTCTTCAGTCTTTGCGGTCCCAACCCTAACCCTGGGTCCTTATATAAAAGAGATCCCTAGCTTGATGTATTGGACATCAGGCTTCTGATAGCGCAGCGGACCGCTGGCCTATTCTATGACCTGCAGTTAGTCCTTGGGTTATAACAACTATATTAAGCAGGTTATATGATTTAAGGGAAATAAAAACGAAAAAGAGGAAAATAAGCCGAAAGCTATCGGCTGCCATAAAGATATTAGCACTAACACCGGTACTAGCTTAGAAACAACGTAATAACTAACCGAATACGCCTTTCTATACCGCCTTATAGGTAAAGACCCCTACCTCCACCACAAAGATAAAGACTCTGACCCTATACACCTTTTTACCATTTAAGACTGTTACGCGAAACAAGTATTTTAAGGGATTATACCAGACACGGTGGCAGTATGGTACTTAAAAGAAGGCTATTCGTAATATATCGCGTTACGAAGAGATATTAACACCGTTACGGAACTTGACTACGCTGATGTTGGCAAGGTTAAGGTTAGCTTTAGCCTTGGAAAAAAGCTATCTTTACTAAGATCGACGACGGTTAAGACTGTTATTAGCCTTATTATTTTCTATATCCTAGATCTCCCTACCCTTTTCCCCATTTACCTAGAAAATATTAAAAACTTTTGCGTTAACGTTAACGTTGAGACTAACGAACTAATATAAATTAAAGACAACAATAGGTTTCCACTCAGTCTCAAGTAAATATACCTCTAGTTTTATCATTCAAAACTAAAGGCAGTAATATTAAAACTAACGAAAGCTAAACTTCGTTAACTATATCGTAGATTTAACTAACCAACACCTAATAAACTTTATAATATCTTAAAGGAAACTAATTACGAATATATAAATATGCCATTACTATAGGTAGTTGAACACCGTTACCCCCACTACCAAACACATTTACAAGCCCCCTTCAGGTTTAAATTCACGTTAAAGGAAAATTAAAACTTTAATTCGGAAGTTTTTATAAATGTGTTTTACCTAAATAGCAAGCCAGTACTACACGTTGTAGACTTCGCCACGGCTTTTTACGAAGTTAAGTTTCTTAAAACAATTACGGAAAAGGAAATATAATAGATATTACATACTTTATAAATCGACACATACCTTGGCCTACCAAACTTATTAATCTACGATCATGATACCAACTTTGTTACGATAAAATTTTAAGTTGATGCGAAGTTAATAGGAATTTAGTACAAACAAATCCCTATAAAAGCTTACTAGGGTGTTGTTAAGGTCGAAAAAGCATACTCCCTCCTATTAAAGGCATACAATATTTTTACATTGGAAATTAAAAGCTTTACAAATCAAAAGGCACGGCTTTAGATAACGGTAAAAGGTCTTAACGATATTATTAGCCTTAACGGACTTGTACTAACTCTACTAGCATTTGAAGCTTATCCGTGTATAACAGCTGAGTCGCTACCCTCGTTAAGTACTCAGAAACGTGTTATAGCATATAGAAAAGCCTTAAAGGAACTAAAAAAGGAATTGGCACACCTCCAGGTTAATAATACCCTTAATACTAAAACCGGACATTTAATAACAAACGTGTTTTTACTCCTCTTTTAAAGTAAAATCTTTACGTGACGCGAGCCAGGAAAACAGGATAAGCCATATAAGATATTAAGTATTACTAACTCAAATATAATAGTTAAAACTACTAATAGCCTTATAAACTTTCGAGTTACATAGGTTAAGCCGTATAAAAGACCTATAGGGCTCCCAAGTCTAATAAAGATCCTAACGTCGATAACCGCCGAACCGAACAAATTAACTAATATAACCCTTTCGAGCCGATTATTAATAAGCTAATAAAATATCGTCGGCGTATACGACTACCTAGAAAGAGGATATATATTAAAGAGGAGTACGATAGGAACTATAGGCATGACAAAGCACATATAACAGTGTAATTGTCCTAGAAAAGAGAAGTCCAACGAAAAACTTACCTTTAAGCTATATACCGAAGGCATTATGAATACACTGGGTAAGCCCTTTAAGGAAAGTATTCAAATGGAAATTGACGGCTTCCAGTCACGAGGAATTATACAATTTATACCTTTGATATAATTTAAATGTTAAAATGTTACTATCTTTGAATCGAGAATAATCTACGAGATTAAATGTAAGATTACAGACCGGCCATACTAAAAGTCACGGCTAATTGCTTAAAGATACGGTAATAAAGGTAAGGACTAAATCCTTACCTAATCGCTTACAATCCAAAAAATTAGCCAGCGTTCAATTGTTTTTATAGTTACTAGTTTGACTGCTGGCGCAAAAGGCTAGTTTATACTTAATAGCCGGAAAATTACGTAAGCGTACACGTAGTCCGCTACCAATCTTTAACGGATTATATTGTTAAAATTGTCAAGAGAATTAAAGGACAAGTATCTGGCCGGTACAGTAATACGATATATTAAGCCTTTGTATGGATTAGCCGAGGCAAGCGTTTTTTGGTTCCTAACGTACCAGATACATTTAAAAAACAAGTTTGGAATGAAAAATTCAATGTTTAACCCATGCCGGTTAATCATAAAAGGTAAAGACTTTGGTATCGTGGATATGTAAACTAACGATACCCTTTTCCTCAGCGATATTAGGTTTATTTCGGCGGAACAACGTGTTATCGAAAAGTCTAGCCTTTGGAGATACATACTGAATAAGACGTTGGCTAAGGGCATATAACTTAAGTTTAATAAATCGTTGATCCGTATTTATAATATTAAGCCTAAATCGGCACTTACATTAGTTTAAGTTAAAAAAGGCAAGCTACGAACCTAATGATTATCGATAAGATCAACGAGGCAAAGGTACAGAAATACCGGGAGTAAAGGGCCCGTACGGCTTATATCGACACGTTATACAAACCGGAGGTATCCCAAGCCCTCTCTATTGTAGTACAGGCACAAGACCCGCGAGATAAAGACTTTGACAAGTTAAATAAACGGATTAAGTAGCATATAGATTACGTAGAAAGTGGAATTAATATGGTCTCCGTAAACCTGACCAAGACGAAACTAATAACCTTTAAGGACGGGTTATTTACCAACAATACTAACATTATATCGTAAATCGGCTTTTTAATAATGTTAGTAAATACGGATAGGTCGGAAGGGAAATTTACGATTACCAGAAACCTTGTATACTGGACATCTGTTACATATAAACGTATAACCCGGAACGTGCTAACTTCGAAAGTTTATGGCATAATAACAGGCTTTATTATCGGTATAGTAACGAACAGTACATTAAAGATTATCACCAAACAGTTAGAAATGCCACCGATACCTATTGAAATATATACTGATTTTCGAAGACTTTACGAATACCTGTAAAAGCTAGATACAACCAATGAAAAACATTTAATAATAGACGTAATAGCTTTAAAGGAGGCATACGAAGCCCGGGAAATTAATAAATTCCGGTGGATTAATGGCAAAGATAACACTGCTGATACTATAACCTAGGCTACGCCTAATGGCACCCTGAAAAGGTTTGTGGACAGTAATACGCTGACTATAAAAATCGAGAGATACGTGTATCGCCAGATACGTAACTTAGAGGAATAGGGTTGCTCTGGAAAACTGAAAGACTGCCAGGGAAATGAAGGTGATAGAAGTAATTTAAACTACTGGAAAAAGGTATGAAAGTGGTGGCGTACCTGATTTTTGCAGGTTTATAGAGAAAGATCTATGTACGGAATTTGAGGAACGATGGTCTAGGAAAGTTGAAGCAAAAAAGCCACAAGGGGCCGTAATTAATTTCAATTTCAGTACAAATTAATCGAAATTGACAGGAGTTTGGCTTGTTGTTGGCTTAAGTATTAAGAAAGGATTTCAGAGGTTGCCACCAATTGATAAAAAGCCACGTTAACGTACAGGTACAAAACAAAAAGCCACCAGTGTTGAAATAGTATTACATACAATGTAGTAGGTCAAATTTACTTACAGTAAAGTTGACCTTACTACAAGTTTATTGCTTTGTAAGGAATTACCGCATCAGGTGTAAGTCAAGTGTAGTAGTTGCCTACTTCAAAGTGAGGCACAAGCTAAAGCGTTTGGCCAAACAAATTGGTATGCAGACCGGCTAGCGATCTGCTAAACTTAGAACTTACAAATCTCAATCAACAATATTAACGCAACACCAGTTACTTCTACTACAGTGATTCGAATCGACTACGTTGCAACGATAAAGACCTACCAATAGAAACTTTATAATATCGAAAAAAGCCGCATATTAGTAAATTTTAGGCCCCTCAATAAATGCTTAGTTTCTAATAGCTATTTACTGCTTTTTCAAAATGATATTATCCACTTTTTACGAGAATTATTTTATATTTCGGTATTTGATATAAAAAAGTTCCTTTTTCAATTACTCATATATCCAAACAATCGAAATCGGTTTATCTTTGTAAGTTATTAAAGATTGAAGTCTTATGAAGTGGTATTAATAGACTTTAGAAATTCACTAGCATTCGTATCAAATTTATAGACCGTACTTTTAAGCTATATTTTTTGAAGAGTTGTTATCAATGATATTATCATTCTTTCCAATAACTTCGAAAATGACTGAACACACTTTATATAAATTTTCTTATCATTCGTTATGCTTCAAAATCTTCATTTGTAAAAGAAAAGATTATATAGAATTTTTACTTGGTAAAATACTCGAACTTATCGTAAGCTGTTTGGGTTGTTTGACAAACGCTCAATATACCAAAACTTTTCTCGATTTTTCGTTTTCAACTACCCTTAAAGCCTTATAATCGTACTTGGGAGTTTATGGCTTTCTGTGCCTAATGTTCCCATATTTTACACAATTTTGTAAGCTATTACAAAGGTTGAAAAATTATTTACTAGCCGTAAGTCGTAAATCCGGACGAGAAGAATATAAAAATCGTGGGAAACGTATAAATTACACTTAAACTATTCAAATTTCGCTCATTAGCTTAAAAACATTTTTCGCTGCGTTATAAAAGTACCTATATAACAATTCGCATCTACAACGTGTAAACCCGTATGGACCGTTGTTTTAATAAATCGAAAAGGAATTGAAAGAAGCTTTAATATAATACTCTTTCAAATTAAGCCTAAGTACATTTGGAAACGCGGTAAATTAATTCCCATCAATATTATTTGAGCTATTATATTCTCAATAAATACCTTATTGAGGAAGGACTAAATTACGGATATTTCAAATATAAAGTAACTTTTTTTATTTAGGTATATGAACACTCTAAAACAACTTAACTTAAAAAACAATACTGTGAGTAGTGCCTTAGACTTTTTCAACGTTGTAGATTTGAATTTAGGTCGAAGTAACAGGAGTATTTCATTAGTTAGGTGGTGGATGTATTGTTTGAGGTTTGGCAGACAGCTAGCCGGTCTGCACAGTAATTTGTATGGCCAACTGCTTGGCTCTTACCCTAAAGTGAAGTATAGCGTACTGCACTCGACTTACATCCAATGCGGTAAGTTTCTATAAAGCAAGACACTCAACTTGCAGTTCAGTATAGTCAACTTTACTTACAGTAAAGTTGACCTACTGCACTGAATGTAGTACTATTCCAACACGTATATAATTATCGTTTTTACAACTCATAAATTTACAATATGAATTATGAACAAAAACTCGCTAAATACCACTTCTATAGATATGATAAATAAGAGACTTTTCAATATTTCTCTTGATTTTAATATATGTAATTTGGATATCATCAATCTCCCCAAATAACTTAATTTTAAACACGATATTTTGTCGTGACTCCTAACGCTAGCAAACGAGAAAATTCGCTTAAAAGAAAAGATACCCATATTCGATCAAATTTTCGAAAATCTTTCTATAATTTCTAATAAGATTTATCATATATTATACGTTGTGAAAGCTATTTTGCCCAAGTTTATACGCCCTAGGTTCTGATTTACTTGTAAGGCAAAAGTTATTTAACGAGAAATCATTTAAGCCTTAACTTAAAGAGTACTAACTAATAGGGTAATTATTCATGGTTGTAATGAGGGTTATACATTTCGTTTGGTTAATCTCCTTTTTTATAATCTGGATGTAATTAACAGTAAAAGACTCGTTATTTCTATCAAATCTGTCCGGATTTTTTTATAATTCTTATAACGATAGAAATCAATTCATACTCAATAGTATAATCGTTTTACTCAATAGCATATATTTTAAGCGTAAGAAAAAATTAACGAAATAATATTATTGATATAACGTTGATTATGGTTAGTTATGAAACGAAAATAAAAAATCTATTATGTGCCTTTAGCTAATATAAACGTCAAAAAAACTTATATATACTGTTTATATAAACTTTATTAGTATTTCACTATCAATATTATTAATTGAAACTCCTTAGGTATTACCAGATCATAAAATGTTAAAACGTACTTTTTCATTACCTAGGCTTATGACTTACGCAACAATTCATTGTACGTAAATTTTATATCGTTACTTACTATTGTTCAATTAGGCTTGCTCAAATTGAATTAAGTTTAAACGAAATACGAATTAGTTTTCAGTCTTTTGACAAGCCTTTTAAAAGGGATTTGGTACTAAGTTTGGTATAACAATAGCCTATTATTTTAGGTTAATTAATAAGCTAAAAAAAAAACCAAGTTACCGAACTTGTATTACGATATTACCTCATTAAGTATCTAAAACAATTTTAGACTAATAGTATTACGATGTTATAATAAAACAGTAACAACGTAAATTTTCGCATTATTGATGCCAGCCTTTACGAAAACCTATTCTACTTGAAATTACGAGCTTTGGTAAATTATCTTACTCATTCTTTACCTCGACAATGGGAAAAAATTCGATTTATGAAAATGATCTTCGTTGGAACGCTTAACTTATAATGGACGTTGTTACATACAAATCAAAACGGCGTTATGATAAACATTACCGTTAAATGGAATTTAAAGTCAAAGATCGCCTTTAATTACGTACTAGTAAATCATATAAATCTTAACATCGGTAAATAAAACTATTACCTTTATACTTAGGCCCGTTTACTATAGTAAACTGTATAGAAAACCTTATGTATATACTCGATGTTTCTGCTAGTTTACGAGTTTACCTTATAGTTAACATTTAATACCTAACTTCTTACGACAAGTCTAAGGATAATTCCTTTACTATCAGGGCCAGTACGATATAAAAAGATCTCCCGACAAAGATAAATAGGAAATCAAAAATATCGTAATCAAACACCTAAATCAACATCGTTGTATAGGAAACCAAATTCAATATTTAGTTCGTTAAAATCGCTACAATTTAAAAGACGACGAATTCAATGCTGCAAAAGAATTAGAACATTGCAGGGAACTAATCAAAGCATACGAAAAAGGCCTCCGGAAGTGAGTCTCACGTTTCGCTTCTCGCATCTCACGTCTCACGTCTTCCTTCTCAAGTCTCCCGTCTCACGACTCACTTTCTATCATGTATATTACGTAATAAGGAAGTTGAATTTTCTTTTAGTCTCGGGAACTTTTTGTACATTACATGATGTGGTACATAAATAGAAAGAGAAGGATGGTCTAGTTACCACCCATCACTACATACTCTACCCGTTAATCTTTGCTTCTAGTTCTAGATTCTTTGTCTTTCCTCGTCATAATACTACACTGTATCAAAGCTACGTTGCCGCCATACAAGCTTACCAATAAAACAGGTAGTTTAAACTATTATTAAATTGAGTACATTTCATATCCTCAAGTCCCTTACCCCTTTCCTTCTTTGCTCGAAAAACATGAAAACTTTGAAAGTCAACGTTAACGTCAACGCTAATAAACTAGTTAAAAACGGCCCAAAGTTCTCCATCGCCACTAAGTAGAGGCGACTATAATTTAATATTGAAGACTAAAAGTAAACGGTATTAAATCCAAGGGAGTAAGAAATACACCAACAATATCGAAATTTTGACCATTCAACCGTTGATAAACTATATAAAATTCTAAAGTACACAAAAAATAATGATGTAGAATACTTTGATTTAAAAGCCCTAGAAAAGCTTTACTATTACTATCAAATGTATAGTCAAGTCCTCCGAAAATTCAAATTTACATTAAAAAAGTCCAAGGAATTCAATTATAAAATTTTTATTAATGTATTCTACTTCAATAACATGACTTTTTCTTAAGTTATTAATTTCGCAAGTTCTTTTCATAAAGCTAAGTTTCTGAAATACCTATTGATAAAGGACATATATAAAACTTGAAAAAATATTTTAAATTAATACGTATTTAGGTCTACCTAACGTTGTCGTCTATAATACCGGTATTAAATTTAGAGCGATGAGGATTTAGGCGAATACCAAAATAATAGGAATTAATTGCAAACAGATACCTATTAAAGATTACTAAAACATTAAAAAGATCGAAAAGGCAGGTATACTATTTCGACGACCGTATGATATCCTCACCCTGTAAATTAAAAGATTTACGAATTAGGAGATATGCCTTTAAATGGCAGTAAAATTCTTAGATAATACTATATGATCTAATAGCCTAGTGCTAACACTACTGGTATTTTGAGTATATCTACGTCTAATGAATAAATCTCTACCATTAACTAATAGCTCCAAAAATCTGTAACCTGCGGAAAAGTATTAAAGGAATTACAAAAGAAATAGGTACAATGTTAAATCAATAATACCCTTATCATCAGAAACGACCTTTTAATAATCGATATACTTATTTTACTATTACAAAGTAAAATTCCCATACAATAGAATTTAGTCAAATATAATATCCCGTATGAATTTTGGAATATCGCCAACTCTAACGTAATTGTTAAAATTATTAAAGGTCCTGTATTGTTTCGAACTACCCAGGTTAAAACTTATATTAAAGCGTTTAAAGATAGAGATGAAAACCTCGGAGCTAAAAGAATAAGCTAATACAATCCTCCTCTAACTATTATTGATGAGCCAATAAAACGCCGCCGATGCAGACGACTACTAAGAAGTAGGAACAATGAGGACGAGAAATATATACCAGGTTGTATCTATAATACTATTTAGGTAAAAAATGAAAACAAATAGAATAAAAACTTAGTATTAAAACTCCAAGAATAAGGTATTATTAAAACTTTTGGAAAACCTTTTAAAAAAGTAATAAGGTCGAGATTAAAAGCCTCTTAACTTGAGGAATGATATAATTCGTACCTAGGACCAACTTTAACCTTTAAGACCCGAATATCACGATCTTTAAGTCAAGGATTATACACGAGTTCAAAAGCAAAACCATGGGGTAGCCGTACGAAACTTTACGCCTAATCGCTTAAAAATAGGGTAATAAAGGTAAAGACTAAATACTAAAACAATCGCCAACAATTAAAAATATAAATTGACGTTTAATAGTCGCTTTAAAAAAACATTTACTAGCTAAAACTTTAAAAAAAAAACCCTTTAATAGTCGCAGATATAATGTAAACGTACACGCAGTCAACGACCGAATTAAAGCGGATCGTATTAATAAAGTTACTATAGGAACTACTTATCACGTACCCTTCGGGAACAGTAATATGATATATTGAACCTCTATACGGACTTACTGAAATAGCGGTTTATTATTGTCTTACTTACCAATCGTACTTTTAATTACGGTTATATATAAAGTCTTTAAAATAAAACCCATATTTATAAGTAACGAAAGAAGAGGATTTTAACTTCGTATGCATGAAAATTGACAATACTCTTTTTGTTGGAACTCCAGCCTTTATGAAATCAAAATAACAAGTGATTAAAGACTTCAAATTCTGAAATTATAAGACAGTTACGGCTTTAATAAAAGGTCACCAACATAAATTTACTTAATTGTTAATCCGAATACTTCATATTATTACTAGCCTTAGTTTTCGCTATAATTGATAAAGCGTTAACTTAGCCACAATTAAACAAAACAACGTGTTTAAAGCTCAACGGTACTTGGAACAACGCGCCCGTAGCAACTACATAGCCACCCTATACAAGACCAAAGCCTTTTACGACTTATAGTTTATGGTAAAAAAGTAAAAGATAACAACTCAAGACTTTAACGGTTAAATGAAGGGCTTGTATATTAAAAGAAAAAACCAAAGGATTAATTTAATACTAATTAATATATTAAAGACCAAGTTAATATTTTTTTACTAATAGCTGGTTCGCAAATAATACCAACTTATCCTCACAGATCGGCTTCCTAGTAACCTTCATCAATAAATACAAACGGGAAAACTAATTCAACATCACCTGAAACTTAATTCATTAAACTAACGTTAAATACAAAACTACTACACGTAATATATTAACTTTAAATGTCTATAAAATAATAACTGGCTTTAATATAGGTATAGAACTGTGAAGAAACCTCAATTTAATTACTAAACAACTAAAAATTCCCTTTATCCTGGTGGTAATTTCTACCGACTCGAAAAGTCTATTAGAATAACTTTTTAAACTCGAAACCACCAGTATAAAACGCTTAACAATCGACGTAATTGCATTTTTTAAAGCCTACAAAGGTAGGGAAATCGAAAAGTTCCGATAGACGGATAATAAAGATAATCCTACTAATGCCATAAAGAAGGCATCGATGAATAAGTCTTTTAAAAGGTTTGTATACAGCAATAGACTAACTATATGTACCGAAGGCTACGTTAACAAACTACCTAATAAAATCAAGTTACGTGCCAACCAACAGGTATATACTGGCAAACTAAAAAACTATCGACGGAACAAAGCTATTAATAGCAACTTTTTTAAGTAACATGGTTAAATTAAAGTTAACAGTTGGTTAGTGAACCTATATTGGTTAAGAAACATTAATAAGTGGCTTAACTTACGATGGTTGAGATAGCTAAAATTAGGGGCATTCATAACCTAAGTAACCTATGTAGGTTAAATAAAGTGATAGACGGCTTAACCTATATTGATTAAAACGACCAATAGTGATAGTAAATCAATACATGTAAGTCTGTAGCGAAAAAACTTTTATACGAGAATGAGTAAAGTCGAAACTCGGAGCCGATGGTCAATTAAAGGTAATTAGGGTCAATTTGGACACAAAATTTAACTAGATTAACAGGGGTTTGGCTAGTTGACAAGGATATGATTCAATAGCAACTGGAGAAAATTAGTCAACTACACTAACGTACAAACATAAAACAAAAAGCCGCCAGTTATGGAATAGTAGTAATTATAATGCAATAAGTCAATTTTATTTACAGTAAAGTTAACTATATTGACTGCAAATTAAGTGTATTAATTTTGGGCCTACTGTATTAGCTGAAAATCAGGTACAATATACGCTCACTTCACGCTGAGGCACGAGCCAAGCAACCAGGCATACGAATTACTGTATAGACCAGGTAGTGGTTAGCTGAACTTAAAACAATATATTCACCTCTTTATCAATGTAATACTACTGTTTATTTGAACGTAACAATCGAATCAACAACATTATAACGTCCAAAGCCCAACCAACAAAGGGCTTAATACTCAGTCATTATCATATATTTCGTATTATTCGTTATTACGTTTATTTTTTATCTTATAATTCAATTAACTTTCTAAGGATTACAAAGTATTATTTGTTAATAGGAAATCGATAAAGCGAAAGGTTTCGATACATATTATAACTTGTAGATATCGATTTGTGAAACTCTTATAACTACTTGTCGCCTTTTATATTTCCCCAGGAAACGCTATAACCCTGTTCCAAAGCGGTTTTTATTAAGTTGAAACATTTTCTTTCTAAACAAGAAATACACGTTTTTGTAAGCGTCGAATCCTATTTTCGTCGAATAACTTAATTTATCGTTTTTTTTATCAAAATATTAGCCAAATCAGGTGAATTTTAACCCCTTTGGAAGGATAATTTATATATTCTTTCCTCCCTTTCTATCAAATGACTTCTAACTTAAACAGCCCTTTACAAAATATAACTAATTTTGCTGCAAGCTTTACGTTTTACGAACTTGAAGTGTTTTCGTGTTATAGCTTGTTTCGCATATTTTCAATAAGTTATTCTTCACATTTTACAACCTATTTTCATTTTACAAAATCCACTCTCCTTATCCTTCCAACTTCATATTTTATTAAATTATATCGTGGTGACAATACTTCTATAATACTACTTCTTTTGCTACCGGGCGTATTAATACCACTAATTTATAATTATATCCGTAATGCTTTCAATATTGAATTTTATAGAGTACGTAAAATTTCTAACGTTCAACCTGAAACCTTTTTACAGATGTCATGAAGTATATAAAACCTTCAAGTATTTTCCTCGTAATAGCGCAGAATAGCGTTTATGACAAACATATTTGCAATCCACGGGTCCAGGTCCTCCAAAAACTATTCTATTATATTATCTAAGAGGTTGAGGTGTAATAAACCTCGAAATATTTCTTCGAAACATTACATACTCAAAAAAACTCTTTTACCTTCTTGTTTTAGCTAGACTTGTTGTAAATAATGCCATGGTTCTTTTCTTGTGTATTTCAATATCACCGGTTAGTGCCCGCTTGATAGCTAGTATATTGCGGTTGTCGCTAATGTTAAAGGTACATATGACGGCGGAAAAGCTTGCAGTAATACCATGGTTATGTGAGTGAAGATGTTGTATATACGGTGCTATTCCAAACGTATTATAATGATATAATTTGAATGTGTTTGAAATGATTTGATGGAAGGGGTCTCAAAAAATCAAAAATATAAAAGTGAATAATATTCATAGGAAAAGAAACATAGAAAATAACTCAAATTTCTATATTTAACGTTTGAAACTTACAGGAGTTATATAATTAAGGTGTCTAGTACACTTTGACGTCGTAGATATCAATTTAAATAAACGATATATGATAAGGTGAAAATTGGTATCGAGGGAAGAGGGGGTGCTTTATATATACAAGAACAGATTTAGGATGTAAGTTTGTCATATTATGCATAAAAGCGTCGAATATTACTTTAAGAGTTGTCAATGTCAATATAAATATTTCAAAAGATATTTTAATTATTTTGGGAATATATGTGGATGGGTTTAGTATCTATGTAGTATAGTGATTAACCGTATAGGCTCTAGGAAAGGGATCCGAAACTTAATAATTTATGAAACCGATACGTGATAAGACGTTGTTCAAAAAAAAAAAAAAAACCCCAATATCGTCCAAAATAGCAACCAAGTTTAAAGTAACGTATTAGAGCTTTTAATAATGAAACACATCAGCTGAATGAATTATATTGTGCTAAAGTAATTCTTTTGAAAATTATCCTAGGTTTTACAATATTTTCTCGCTCCCACGTAATTTTTATAAATCGTAATATTGAAACACGGAACTGTTTCCACCTTTAATATCCTATTATTAAAGTTGAACTAAAATTGATCTCTTGATTCTTAAGATATTTATAATCGACAGAATCATCTAATAATTAGTATAAGCATGGTTTATATATCAAAGTATGAAAATAAAATATAATATTAGAAAATCATAGTAATAATAAATGCAAGAAGGAGAAAAAACACCTGGAAAGTGCATGCCTCAAGTTGGAGCTTTAATACTCTCACCTAAGCCGTAACCCCTACTATGCACTCTGCTAATTGTAATGATCACACTAAATACCCGTGAGTATATAGAAGGTGTCAGAGGGTTTATGTTATCAAGAAGGTAGCAGAGGTACTGAGTGAACAATATCGCAACCGTGCAAGTAATGATCAAAAGCTGTGAGGCTATTCAGATGTGTAGACTGAATACTTAGATTGACAACTGAAGAACTATCTAATGAAGCTACCTAACGTGGTGATGAACATATCCTTATATCTAGTTCCTTCAGTTGACGTGGTGGCGTGGGATATGTTGGATATATGCGCGATCCAACATATCCAGATTGTATTATTTGGATATGTAGCATATCCAACATATCTAGTCTTCGGTTCTCGGTGTGCCGAGTGGATTACTAACGGCCCTAACCCTGGGGGGTCTGTGGGACCAGATGCCTGCTGTCAAGCTGTGTCCAACTGATTTCCTTCATTAGTGCTGTGAGCCGCTGCTGGTGTGACCTGCAGCTGTTGGATCATAACACTAATATGCTTTCTCACGCTTGCTAACTATAGCAATATCTTTCTTGAATAGTATTATCTACAATATTCGCCGTTTTTTTTAAGAAAGGGTATCGTAAATAAGCCCCCTATTCCTACTACCTAGGTATAACGAAACTTATTAATTTGATTACGAGATTAAATCTTTACAAAAAAGCCACCTTATCATACAAATATCTCGGTTACTTCCATCAAAAAAGTCAACTTCCCAATTCGAATTAGATGAGATAAGTAAAAAAAATAATTAGTCAAACTTCATATGATTTAAATACAAATATATATCTTTCTATATATACCAATTATCTAGCCATTATCAATCCATAGATCGCATAATCTTACTCTTCAACAAACGCATATATCTCCGCCCTTTTACAAATATCTCTGATGTTGATACGAAATTATTCAATTTATATATAGATAACTAACTATAATTTTTGTTTGAATTTTTCGATTACAGTTGATGTCCAACATTTTGATCGAGCCTAATATTTCAAATTATCAGGATTCGTCCCTTGTAGTCGACCTCAATCGCTTCCATTAAATTTCTTTCATTTTTCAATCACTAATTCAATTCGTATACCGGTACAACTAGAAATGCCTCCTATCTTTGTCCACTCTCAATCTCGCAACGTTATAATATTATCATTTTGATTATATAGGCCCGAATGTGTTTATATGTCGCAACTAATGATTTACAATGCCATTAACGATAGGAGTAGCGGAAAATAATCGAACAAGTAGCATGATTATAGTTTTAAAACTCTGACTAGAATATACAAATGCATCAATCGCAACAAATGGTTAATGATTGCCAAGTATTCCTTTAGAAATAGTCTTCTTGCGTTATCGAATGAAGTAACGTTTTTCAGCTCTATTATTACTTTAACATAACTATATCACATAAATACAGCTGGAATTTATTCTTCTTTCATTATATCATTAATTGGGAATGAAAACAATATAGTTAAAATAATTTAAAACCGTATAAATTGAATAATAACGATTTTTTTTAATGTTGTCGATTATCAGAAGATCCCTCCGGATATAAAGCCTATTCTAATTCCAATATTCCTATAACTAACTATACTTTACTAAATCGAATGACTTTTTTAACTTTTTTAAGTATTTATAATCTTATTCATTCAATCTGAGGTTTTAGTACTTATGTTATTTTTATATTACAATTCGAGTCATAAACTATCTCCAAAACTTGAGTTCGATTTTGTATGGATAACTGATAATAGATCACGATTCAATTTATATATATCAATCGTATATTGAAAGGAAATAGTTTCTAACTGCACTTCATAAAAATAATTTCTCCATATCCTCTTTTTTTCAATAAGTGTTCATTCGTTTCCCTGATATTTTTTTGTAACGGAATAATATACGAGCCAATTACAACTTACTAACAAATCGTATAAAGAATAATTATAGGTGATATAAATACGGATTAAAAATACAATAGTATTACCGATTGAAAGAAAAAAGATGATGGGAATATATAAATTTCCAACGTTATTCTACTACCAACGGCCGTGGTTAATATTATAACCAAATTATCCTTTTGAATACCTATTTCCAAGCGTTTCGTGGTGTTATAAATGATCAACTTTACTAACAACCTATTATTCACCAAACATCGACCAATATAAATATTATATATATCTCCCTATATATTTCAATTGGGATTTTTTACTTTAAATAACGTATGGTTTCGTATTATTTCCATTGTCTATACTTATACAGAATAAGTAAGTTTACGTTTCTTCAAAGGTTTCTCTTTATTTATTCGAATATGTAAGCTAATTCTCAATACTTATATACAAGTCATTTATTTACGGAGGACCAAAATGCGATTTAACAGTTGTTTTTATATAACTTTTAGGTATATCTCTCGCAAAGTATCCGTTAAATTAATTTTTTTTCGAAAAGACCAGAAAATACTAAAATCGACATAATATTCTTCTTAAAAGAATTTGCTTTATATTCTTGCCATATTAGTATTGGATATTAACTTAATTCTTGAACAAATACATTCCTATTAACTTATACTATTCAAAATATAGCTTAAAATTGTAACATTTTTATATAAAATGAAATTGAGTATAATGAACGTGAAATAAGTGGATTTTTTTTTCTTTTTTTTTTACGGTTACACGGATTGATACGTCAATATTGATTGTAATATTTGGCGGCTATAGAAAAAGAAATTGCTTCTGGTTTATCTATGGATTTCTATTTTTTTCTTATTATCCATCTATTCATAATCAACACTGCTCAGGATTCCTTCAGTTCAATATATTATACACGACTATTTATCTGATCTTTCGTTTCAATTAATAATAAGGTATTAATTACCATACTTAATTTAATTAACGGAATCTATATACGATAATTTATTTATTGCCGCGTCATTTTCTTTTTTTCGTCCTTTTAATTCTTTCAGTATACTCTTTCCGGTCATAGGTAATTCCTTGTCAAATAAATCTTTACCCATAAATGTTTTGGATAAGGAATATTGAAAAATGTGGGGTTCCATTTGTGTACGTTTCTATATTTGCAATATAAATATGTATTAGGTTATTATAATTATGTTTTCCAACGCTGTGATCCTCCGTTTATACAGATTTTTTTCTCCTATTTCAACATATATTGTTTATTTGTCATTGTGATGAATAATGTTTTGATATACCCCCATATTCTACCTTTATTGTCATAAGAATGTAAGGTTGAATTTGATAGTTTCGTAGGTTATAATACGTGGCTCCATTGCTTCTTCAAAATTTCCAACGCCCCTTCTATATTTATATCAGACGTATAATCTACGTTAATTACACCAATACCCATTTTTGTTCAATATTTGGATGTTTTATCTGAACGATTATAGTATGTAAAAAAAAGTTTGTCGTTTTTTCCCAAAAAGTTAATAGCGGATATTAACATCTCTTTATATTGGAAAAGTAGTATTTGCAGTACAGTAGGTCAACTTTACTTACAGTAAAGTTGACTATACTAACTATAAGTTGAGTGTATTGTTTTGTATGGGCCTACTGTATTTTACTGTAGGTCAAATGCAGTATGGCCTCAATTCACACTAGGTCATAGGCTAAGAAATTAGCCATACAGATTAGTATGTAGACCGGCTAGCGGTCTGCAAAACCCAAAACAAAATATCCACCACTTGACTACTGTAATACTATTGATACTTCAATCAATCGAATAGATGACTTTATAATGTTTTAAGCCCTACTAATACTAATCGGTGCTTATTAGGTTAAGTACAAATAAGTTAAGTAGAAGAAGAAGTTACTTTCTGGTTATGCTCTATGTTAAACGACGGCTAAGTTAAAGGAAAGATTTTTGCGAAAGGCCCCAATAAACTGTGGCGGTTTTTATGGCAATAAGTAAATATGACTTCGAGGTTGCGGCGATTTTCATAGAAACTTAAAGGTAACGATGGTATCGTTATCAAAAACACCATGAAATCTTTACAAATCTTTTTGAAAGATATTAAAATTGACTATTAGAAGTCTCAAAGTTCGGCAAGTTGGCAAACGGCTCAGTTAATACAAATTCGGGTATTATTATTGTAAAAAAGACGACTAAGTCCCCATACCAAACAATCTATGATAATAAACGACCTTACTTTTTATACTAAACCTTTACCCCTATTTTACTCATTTTACTTTCCCTACTTGATTCAATCATTGAATTCGCTGTTTTGAGAGAAAATACCAAAAATCGTCAAGTCTCGTTAAAAAAACCACATCGCGCAACCTAATGCCAAGTCGCTAAATCCCCACGCGATTTTACGCTAAAACACCAAATCTTTACGCCCAGAATCGCAAAGTCCCTCGCGTTACACGCCCACCAAGTTTTATGTGAGCCATAACCTTAAAATAGCCTCTTTACAAGACCTACGAAAGGCAATCGAGGTCTTTAGAACTATCTTTTCCAGGTAATACGATAAAAACTTTTAATAGTACAATGTTAATGAAAATTTAATGGAATAACACCTGGTTAACTTTATTAAATGTTATATTATTCAATAGAACAACGGTAAAGAACTCGACCGTGGCGATCGCGCTTTTCGAAAGTTTTGTTTTGTTTTTCACAACTAAACTATTAATATTTTGAAAAAAGTTTGAAAAAAGCTTTAAGTTAAAGTTAAAGACAAAATTTGAATGATGAGAGGCTTATATGTAAAAAAAAAAAGCTTTACCAAACTGGAAAAAACACTTTTTAAACTGTCTTAACTTAAGGAATTCCTTTAGAATCCACCCCCTAAGGTAAAATATATTAAAAAACCTTAACGCCCCGATATGCGATTAAGGGGACCCCTCCTTTATTTTCAACTAAATCAAGCCTTATTTACGCGCTAACGGTATGGAACTAATCAACCCGTTTAGAAGTTTAACAACACTACGTAATAACGAGAAGTACTTTTTTGACAGAGGCAAGGTATGTAAAGTAATAGCTGTCAATAAGGCCAAAGGTATTAAGTTTAATATTTTACACCGATTGATAAAAAAAAATATCAAATCCCCTAAAAACTTCAGGTCTTTATCGCTCCGTAACAATTTAATAATTAAGTCCCTTAAAAACCCTTTTAAAGCAGGTTTGCCTATACACGTAAGGCCACTACAAGTCTTACTATAGGACTTTATCCTTTGTGCTAAACGATTATTACTTACCCTTAACACCATATCTTGACGACTTCAAAACTTTAATTGCTAGGAAACACTAATAGAAACTGGAATAACTATCGCGATCTGCCTGAAAAACCTATTAAGATAATTAATACTAATTACAACCGTTTTACGGATTTCGCCAAAATCTTAAACAACGAAGAAAACTATAATGGGAAGCTTTATAACCTTTTTGACACGAGTATAATACGATTTTTAAACATTTGTAAGTAAATAGAGGTTCAATTTTCTAGGTTTTACTCACTATTTTTTAAAATCATTATAAGGCACGTTAAAAACTATTATCTAACCTTTCTAACCCAAGCAACCACTTTTCGTGAAGTCTATAATAAGATGAAAAACTACTTCGAATACGATTTTAACCTTACCTAATACCGCATAAATTAGGGCATTATACAGTAAATTATAATGATAGCAAAAAAGAAAAAGGAGAAAACACTAATGAATATATTCAACGAAATGATTAACAAATTAATATTATATCAACAAGTAATAAAGAAATCTTATGTTAGCAAAGTCATACTTTGCGAATAGATACAGGTAATAGTTACGGGTGTAAATGAATTCTAATGTGTATTACAATGCCTAGATATTATCTACGAAGCCTTTTTTTTGGCTAATTACGTTCCTCGTTTACAATTGTAATAATACGTATACCAAATTTTCTTGGTATATACCACTAAGCCGACAACTTCTTTAAAGTTGATAAAAGAAATCTTATGATAGTTAATTACGTCGACTTCAAATACAGCTATAAACGCCTTTAACGCCTAAGGTCTAGTTTATTGACCATATACTAAAGATAATAGCCACGTTTATGCTAATAGGACTAAGATTTGAACGAATTTGTTAATTATAAGTATTATTATGGTAATAATAGCAAAAGATATTGGATTGATAGTAAGTTTAGTTATTAGTTAACTCGTCATCCGTTAGTCAAGAGAAATAATAAAAAGGTAGTATACTACATCTAATACCTCAACACTTTCAAATAGAACTATTTGAATTAAATTGTAAATTTCAAGGGTAATAAACCTTTTAACGACGATAATACCCTTAATCAAATTGAATCATATAAAAATATTCTTTCCGATACGGCTTTATGACTAGTTAATTGCGTCTTTTATACCATTTAGGTGGTGAAGACCTTTACCTTTACTCTAATCAAGCTCCTAACCCTTTACATACCTTTCAATTTTGCGATCATTACGTATATTATACGTTTTAGGGTATTATACTGGATATAGTGATAGTAAGGTACTCGTTAGGAAGTTATTCGTAGTACGTGACATTGCAGAGAGAAAAAATTACTATTATTAAGGTTAATCGTTAAAATGTTAGTAAGGTTAAAGTTGGCTTTGGACTAAGCAAATAACTATCGTTACTAGGGATAACGGTAATTTGAACTATTATTAATTCGATTACGTTTTACATTTTCAAGTTTTCTACTTCTTTTTTAATTTATTTAAAGTATACAATGTCCCTTCGCATTAACTTTGACAATAATATTGACGAACTAATCAAAAATAAATAAAGGTTATTCATTTTCTTTAAGTAGGGGCATTTATGGTTTTATCTTGAAAGCACTAAAATAATGGTATTAAACTTAATGGAGTCGAAAATACGTTAATTATATCAAAGTTTTAATTGCCCAGCCTTCAACAATTTATATAAAATATTTTGCCTTAAAAACTATCAAAAAGCTTTGCCACGATTGTCAAACCTATTCCTAAGACCCCAGGAGATTAAAATTTATATTTCTATATGATAAAGACTTTAATTATGAGGTTTCCATCGATATATTTTACCTTGATCATAAACTCATTTTTTTTCATAGTGAACTACATAACCTCTTTTTACGAAGCTAAGTTATCGGAATCCGTTTTAGTAAAGAATACGTATGAAGCGTTAAAGATTTTATAAATTAATATATACTTAGACCAACTTAACGTCGTTATCAACGATACTAATACCAACTTTATGGCGGCAAAGTGTTAAAAAGATATTACTATAATATGTATTTAGTATAAATAGGTCTTTGTAAAAGCTTATTAACGCATTAGAAAGGTCGAAAAGGCATATGCCTTACTTTTCCAAGCGTATAATATCCTTACGTTAAAGATTAGAAGCTTTATAGATCCGGAGGCACGTCTATAAATGGCGGTAAAAGGCCTAAATGACATTATGGTCCCTAAAGATCTCATATTAACACTTTTTTTTTAAAAAAAAAACGTACACACACCTAACGAATGAATTTCTCCTATTAAAAAATACCTAAAAGTAAGCTATAGCTTACGGTAAAGTTTTAAACAAACTATGGAAAAAATCAATACTTTGCTAAGTTAACGACAGCCTTAATACCAGGAACGGCTTTATAACAATCGACGTACTGGTTTTACCATTAAAGAATAAAGTCATTATGTGACGAGATCTAGGAAAATAAAAGGGCTTATATAAAAACTTAAGTATTGCTAATGTTAAAGTAATTATTAAAATTATTAACAGGT
This sequence comes from Anisogramma anomala, assembly GCA_038502455.1. NCBI lineage: Eukaryota > Fungi > Ascomycota > Sordariomycetes > Diaporthales > Gnomoniaceae > Anisogramma > Anisogramma anomala. The sequence goes on along the minus strand of JASMMZ010000003.1, from coordinate 27,888,410 downwards.
TTATATCCTTTCGCATTACCTAGATTAAGCTTTATATTAAGGTAACTGAAAAATAAAGATCCTTAAATTAAGCGACCAAGTCAATAGGAACCTCCTTTATCCGTTATAGATAAACCGATGAAACACTGCCGGTGCTAACGACCCCCGAAAAAGAGAAGCATTAAAAAGGGGGAATACATACAGGGTCATATACACAATGTTGCTTAGATAAACAGAAAGGAGAAGAATAATATAAACTTGGAATTAAAGTTTCGGACGAAAGGCATTATCAAGACTTTCAGCAAACCTTTTGAAGAAAACGATAAGATGGAGATTAACGACTGACTAACTTAAAGAGTTATATAGTTTGTATCGAAAACCGATTGTTGAATCGAGGATTATATACGAGGTTAAGGGTAAAACTACGGGGCAGCCGTATAAAAAGTCACGCTTAATCGTTTCAGGATATGATGATGAAGGCAAAAATTAAACCCTTACATAATCACTGATAATTTAGAAAATTAGCTAACGTTGAATAGTTGTTTGAGTAACACGTTCACTGATTAAAATTAAAGGCAAATTCACGTTCAATGACCGAAATAAAACCTAAGCCTATACGTAATCAATGACCGATCTATAATGGATCGTATTATCAAAATTACTATAGGAATTACAGCCTATTTACCCTTCAAAAACTATAATACTATATATTGAACCTTTAAATAGATTAGCTAAAGTAGTTGTTTACTGGTTTCTAACTTACCAGTCGTATTTGAAATCACGGTTAGGTATAAATTCTTTAACATACGACCCATATTTACTAGTAAAGTAACAGAGAAACTTTTTCTTAATAGGTAGATAAATAATGATACTGTTTCCATTGGAACGGCTAACTTCTTAATATCAAAATAACATGCGATTAAGGACTTTAAATTTTGAAATTATAAGCTGGTATCGATGTTAACGAAAATAAATTCATTTAATTTTAACGGATAGTCAATCCGTATACTTAATATCAATATTAGCCTTAATTTTCGCCGAAAGGGCCAGGGAACTAATTTAGCTATAATTAACAGGATTAAAGTAGGTAAAGCCTAGAGGTACCTAAAATAACGTGCCTGTAGCAGTTATATTTTTATTATATGTTATCTGAAGGCCATTCAACATCTCTTTATCGCGGTGTAAATACAACATCTTAAATTTAACGACTTCAACCGGTTGAATAAAATGATTAAATGGAAGATTCAAAGTCCGGATCAAGAAATTAATATAATTTTAATTAATTTGTCGAAGACCATGTTAATAATCTTTACAATGTATCCTTCCTAAATAACACCGACCTATTTTTATGAATATAATTCCTAATAACACTCGTTAATAAAAATAAACGGAAAGACTAATTTAGTATTATTGGTAACCTAATTTATTAAACCTTTGTTAAATATGAAAGAATTATACAAAGCGTATTAGCCTTAAAAGTTTACAGTATAATAATAGGCTTTAATGTTGGTATAGTATTATGGGAAACTATTAATGTTATTACTAGATAGCTAAATATTTCTTAAATCCCGGTGGTAATTTGTATCGACTCGAGTAACCTATTCGAATACCTTTAGAAACTCGGAACCACTAGCGAAAAACACATGATAATCTATATGATGGCACTTTGCGAAGCCTACAAAAGGAGGAAAATTAAGGAGTTCCAATGGATTAACGGTAAAGACAATTTTACTAATGCCATAACGAAGGAATCATCAAATAAGGCCCTTGAAAGGTTTGTAGATAGTAATAGATTGACTATATGTATTGAGGGCGACGTTAATAGGCCGCCCAGAAAACCCAAATTATATAACGGAGGTTAAGGATATGCTGGTAAAACGGAAGACTGCTAATAGAGTAATAATGTTAATTTATTTAATTGGTACAGTTAAAGTATAAGACTATATAAGTTTGTGGCGAAAAAACTTTTTATACAGGTCGATAAAGTCGGATTTCGGAGCCGTGGGGCAACTAGCAGCAATTAGAGTCAATTTGAATACAAATATGTGTATTTTAATAGAAAGGTTAGTTGAAATGAATAGGGGTTTGGCCAGTTGACGAGGTTATAATTTAACGTGTACCGGAAAAGATTGGTTAACCATATTAGTGTAAGTGTAGAAACTAAAACGCCGCCAGTATTTAAATAATAGTATTTACAATATAATAGGTTAACTACACTAATTGCAAGTTAAGTGTATTATTTCGTACAGAACTACTATATTAACCTGTAGGTTAAATATAGTATAGCTCCACTTTACATTAGGGAATAGACTAAGAAATTAGCTATACAAATTACTTTGTAGACTGGCTAGCAGTCTACCAAACCTAAAACAAGACATCCACCACTTGAATACTTCAATACTACTGTTACTTCGACCAATCGAATTGATAACGTTGCAATGTCTAAAGTTTTACCAACACTTTAAGTATATCATATTTTTTTTACATCTTATGATATTCTATAATGTATTTCAATATCAGCCGGTCGAAGACCGTTGTCCACAAATTAAAGCTGATATTGACATCATTATCAGTTAAATAACCCAGAAATCGGTTTCTTAACTCCTTCAATAAAGTATATAGGTTTTATTTTGTCAAGTTATTTGCTCACCACACATATTCAATCAACAATTGTTGGTAAGATCTTTGCATGTCAACGTAAGAAAAAGACAGTATTCAGGATATTAAGATTGGTAATATTGATAATAGATAGTCAAGAGGGAGAAGAGGCATCCAGAGAGTGCACATCTTAGGTGAGAGCTTATAAGCTCTTACTCGGGGCGTGGCACTTTACCATACACTTTGCTAACGTCCCTCCTAGAGCGTGACACGCTATCATAAACTCTACAAGAGTGTATATTATAGTGTGACACGTTATCATACACTCCATAAACGTGTACCTTATAGCCCAATACACTATTATGTGCTCCTAAACGTAGTTCCCTACGTATATTAACTATAGTAATATATAATAATATTTATATGGTTAATCTATTCTTTTTTAATACGTTTTGTATTATAATTCACTAATAATAGTGTATTTTATTCAAGTTTTCAGATAATAGCTTATAGGTTATAGTATTGTGAGATTGAAAGAGTTGTTTCAAAAGTTGGATAATCTTTATAAAGGTGTAATTTTAAATGTGTGATTTTAGATATTGAGTATTTCAGAGTTACCCTAACAAGAAATATCGTCATCGGTTTAGGGAAAACTTTTTTTTTCTTTTTACGATATTCTTTTGCCTCTAAGGTAAGCCCCTAATTAGTCATTTAGCGCTCGCACGCCTCAACTACCCGTTTTCAATTGGTTATTTAGCGAGTTTATATAAATCAATTATTGAATTAACGCTATATTTTAACCTTTTCTCAAATAAATACCGCATAAAAATAAAGCTAAAAGACGTCGTTTAGCGTGACAATGACGTCGAGTGGAAGTTGTATCAGCCATTACATGTAGTGCCGCCCCAGATATTAATATTAGTACTAGCTCTATTAATTCGACCATATGCTCGATTTCCAACTTAATCCTTTCACCGCTCACCACCGCTAAACCCGCAACCCCCCCCTTTTCTTCTTCGTTTCCCTCCCCTTTTCCTCCCTACCCTTCAGGGATAGGAACGGGTTTTTTTGAAGGTTATAAAATTTACCTTTTCGCTATAGGTAAAAGCCTTTTTACCTGTAGCGTCCCCTCGCATCTATGAATGTAACATTATGAAATTGTAACGCGATACGTAATAATTATCCCCTTAAATAGTATTATACCAATATTTATTGAACGAGGCGGAAATAGTGGAACAGGCTTGCTGTATCAAGATGCAACTCGCTAGGGTACGTTGTGAAGCCTTTTTAATGCGTAAAATACTCAAGCAGCGTATCTGGATTCATATCCTCAGGCCGTTAATAAATACTCTATACGCTCCGTGCGTTACGTTCGATGTAGTAAACAAATTTATTAACGATTATCTTTAAAGCGAGGGTCTCTAGTCTCGTTATTACCGTTACGAGTGGACTGATAATAGGTATACCCTAGTTTTAGTAATATTAAAGCCATAAAGTGTGGCTTTATTACGTGTCTGCTGTTTCTACGGTAAGCTACCAACGTTTCCAATACGTAATCACTGGGTTAATAACCTATTATTTACTTATTGAAATTCGTAATCGGAGCATTCTAAAAAAACAACTTCTTTTTTGAGACTTAACATAAAACCTGGATAATTATTACTAGGCGTTAACTGGATACTAAAGGAAACAGCAACTGTTATTACCACTTGGCGAGTGGGTTTACGTATATATTACGTAATTGAGTTTAAAGACGTTATTACATGTCCTTGTTAGGTGGATCAATCTGTTTCTTGCCTTTTACCTAAAGATATACAACCTAAGGTGTAGGAGGCACCCAGATTTCCTTGTAGCGACAACACCGATAGCGACATCAATGGTAACAGTAACATTAGTGGCGTCGATGAAGGCATCGAGGACAAGGTCGAGGAAAATGTAGCATTTGACTTCTACTACCTCTTTGGTAGTAAATAAATATCTTTTTTTATATTTGTCGACTTTATTTAGCTTTAATATAAATAATGATATAGAAAAACATCGTATTCATAAACTAATGAAAGCGTAAAGAATAAATAATAGATGTTGAAATGATAATATATTAGTAAAGCAATATACAACAAATGAAAAAAGTGATAATACATTAGAAGTTTGGTTCATGGTAAAATCATAAAGAAGTAATATATTAGAACAATGACAGATAACTTATTAAAAGGGAACTTGATAAGTATAAAACGTCAAATTCAAAAATAGGTAAAAAGTGGTACGCTTATTTGAATTTAAGTTGTAAAACATTTTTAACAACCTTGGAAAAGTAAATTCTTGTAAATATAAACGCTTTTAATACCTCATTTGAGATGCCTTTAATTATTACATTCGCAGAGTTCGATTTTACGTCGATTAATTTTGTTTATGTTGGAATAGTAGTATTTGCAATACAGTAGGTCAACTTTACTTACATTAAAGTTGACTATATTAACTGTAAGTTTAGTGTATTATTTTGTGCGAGCCTACTCTATTGGTTGCAAAGTAATTACAGTATGCTCCCACTTCATACTAGAGTCCGGACTAAGCAATTGACCATACAAATTACAGTGCAGACCAGCTAGCGGTCTACCAAACCTAGAACAATACATCTACCACTTGAGCAATGCAATACTACTGTTACTTCGACCAATCGAATCGACAACGTTGCAACGATATAAGGCCTGCAAACACTTGTTGTATAATTCGTAGTTAATTTCTATATCGAAGTGTAATTTTAAACGGCTATAGTATTCCGTACATGTAGTCACTTACGAAAAATGGTACATATATATTACTTTTTAACTTACTCAAATAATATATCGGGTAAAATAACGTAAAACTTAAACGGTTCAATATCTACCTTTTATACGTATTTAGTATTACACGTATTTTGTTATTGAATACGTTGTATAGCTTGTTATTATAGTTTTAGTCCTTATCCTAAAGCCTGAAAAAGTCAATAAGCTTTGTAAAGCCGTTTTTATCAGTAGGGAAGTAGTGTGGTAAAAGGTTATAATAGGGGTTGTGGTTAACATACATTAATTCGTAAGGTACATATTAGCGTTTTACGTCGCTTATAATGTCATTGAATGGATGGTTTTCTTTATCCGGGCCGCTTTTATTATAGCCGAGTTAGTTATTAGCGGTATTCGGAGCATGGACTTACGTTAGCCTTTATTTACTATTGTATTTCGGGGAGGGTTCGTATTTAACCCGGGTTATAAACAATTTTTACGGTATTTCTTCCTTTTTTGTCAATTCCTTTAGCTCTGTTTCTATTTCGAAGCGGGTGTTTAGCCTCGTTAAATGCCTCTTTTTTTTGTATTTGCATAGAATTTTCTCATTTCAGATCTATCATTTTAAACAGGCGATTCTCGCGCTTTTTCAACTAATATCCCTTTACAAACTTTACTTTTATTACTTTATCATCCGTCTACTTCGGTATTTACGTAAATTAGGTTGTTACTAATAGGGCCTTTTTAATACGGCTATTATTTCGAATAGTTGTATTAATACCTTTAATTAGTAATTGTTTTTGTAATATTTTAGAGATTATACTATCGACTATATATTATATGTCTAATGTTTAGTCTATAAAATTCTTTTTAAAATCGTTGAATAAGTAGCTCTCTTCAATATCACCATTACAGTAGTTGAATATTATATTAATAACATATGTATTTGCTATAAACAGTTTTAACTCTTTTACTAATCCCTCAATCCTATTATCTCAAAGGTTAAGGTTTAAATACTTTTAAATACTATGACAAAACGATGTATTTGCAAATAGATACTCCATATATTAATCGCCATTAGCCAGATCCATTACTGGTAAAGTTATAATTGTGAAATAGAGCGGTTAAGAAGAGTGATTCCCGTGCACCTATAATGTTAAAGCGGAGCAAGTTGTTAGTTTCGTGCCGTATTTGGGGTTCGGGTGCGTTTGGTAACCAAAAAAAAGCGTATAAATACGTAAATACAAAGAAAATCAAGTGTAATGAAGCGGTTGAAGTAAAGCTATTAGCGTTTATTAATATAAATGAAGTTTAAATAATACGTGAATAGAACGTAACTACAAATTCATTAGGGGTTTTAAAATAATTTTATTAATGTTTGTTAACGTTATACTAGCTAAACAGCTAGTAAAACTTAAGACGTCATAAGTATTAAACTTAAAATACCTGGTATAAGGTGAGAAAGGAGAAGCGGATGGAGAAAATAGAAAATGAGATGAAAAAGGAAGAATATAGGTATAATCCGGTATGTAAGACTTAATTCGTATTTGATAAACTATTTGAATACAGTATTGTAGCCGTTTTTATTAATTAAAAGAGGTTTGTATATTAAATTCGCAATTATTTTTGGGTTTAGCGAGAGATTTGGATATTACGTTTATAACCGTTTTTAGGTTTTTTTTTAAGCGGTTTAGGTATTATATTTAAATCGAATAGGTTTAAACAAAAGGTTTCGAAACGTAATGTGTTTGATAAGCGTAACCTGATATATAATAAAAAGCCATTTGAGAAGTATCCGGATACGTTTAAAACGATAAAATAAGTTAACGGTTAATGTAAGAGTGCTTTGAATAATTAAAGAATTATGAGTTAATAACATCGTATTAAAGTAATAGTTTTAGAAAATTACTTCGAATCTTATAATTTAATTACGTTTCGGGTTTTAAAAACGCTTTCGCATAATTTGACATTGCCGTATATTTTTTATATAACTTTTTAATAAAATAAAAACAATTGTAATCATCATAATATCCCGTTATAGGTATTTAACTTCGGTTTATCTTTTTTTTCGTTAGCTATTTATAATCGACCTAGTCGGCTATTAATCAATATCTATGAATTCTGCTTATTTACTCAAACGTAAAAAAGTAAAAGAGTAATCGTAAAATTGTTATTGTAGTTTTAAAGATAAATAAGTTAGGAAAAATCAATTAGAAAGTATACGCCACGGATAAGAAGTTATAAATTTCTTATCCGGGTAGTAGTACTTTTACCATATACTTTGGAATTCCCCTTCAAGACTGCACCCCACATAATTTACCCTGCAAGAGTGTAATCTGCAGCGTGTTACGTTATTGTATACTTTGCAAGAGTGCAGCCTGCAGCGTACCATGTTATTGTGTACACTGCAGGAGTGCACTTTGCAGCATAGTGCACTACCTCTTAACCTACGTATACTAATTATCGGGTTATATAATAATATTCACAAATACTAATCTAATCTTTATTATATAGTTCGTAATTGATTTCATTGTTGAAATACATCTTTAGACGGTTGTACTACTTTATCCATGTATTCTCTTACGTTCAATAGTATACATATTTTTTTAGTCTATGGTTAGTATACCAGGTCAGATACTTTCAAATTGAGATGGTTTAATGTATAGATTTTTATAGTTATTTAGCATCGTACGAATCTTCATATTAAATATGGCGTAGGGCTTACAGCTATAATTTTTGTTTTTGTTTTATCATTTACTAAAATTCCTAAGTTTTAAATGTTTAATTTCATTCATTGAGAATTGGTGTGGTAAGAGGTTGCGTTATGGGTTGTGGTTTGTGGGTATCGGGACGTAAAACTGGTATAGTTGTTTATCGCCTTTTATATTTTTTCCGGGAGCGTCGTTTTCTTCATTCGGGTCGTTTTTATTGTGGTTGGAAGGAGCGTTAAGTACGTTTTAAAAGTGGCCTAACCTATGCTTCTTTTTCAAAAACATTTGTTGAAGAGGGTACATATTTAACCAGAGTAGAGGATAACCTTTGCGGCTCTTCCTCCTCCTTCATCCATTACCTAAAATTTGTCTATCTTTTACGAGGTGCGATTAGTTTCACTAAAGGTCTTATACTTCGTATTCGTAAATTATTTTTAGTATTCTTTATTTATCATTACACTAAGTAGGTTTCTGTGTTTTTTCAACTAGTGTTCCTTTATAAATTTCATATTTATTACTTTATTATCGGTTTTTGTTTACAATTTTTTTGACTTGAGTCATTATGGCCAATGTTTTTACAATGCGACCGCTTTTGCTACCGATAGAATTAATTCCTTTGATTTGTAGTTCCGTCCGAAGAATGTTAGAAATTATACCGTTTACTATACGTCATATTTCCGGCATGAAGTTTGAATTTGTTTTTGAAAAAAATTGTTGAATAAATCGCGTCTTTGAATATTCCCATTATCATAGTGAAAAATATATTTATAACGTATGTATTTACTATAGAAGAGTCTAAATTCTTTATTGGTGTTTCGATTGTGTTATTCTCTAAGTTAAGGTTTATATACTTTAACGCGATTTTTCGAAACGTTCAGTTTTCGAATAAGTAATTTATACACTTGTTGGCTTCTAATACATTCGTCGTTAGTAGAGCCATAGGAGCGAGGTTATCGTATACAAGGGTCTAGTACAAATAAATCGTGATAATAGGGGTTTTGTGCATTTAAATTAGTGTGCTTAAAGGGCCTTTGGAATGAAATGGTGAATAAAAGTGTACAATATATAAATGAAATATGAATAAAATATGTTAATATGTTCAAAATAAATCTTCTAATACTTGTTGATATAAATAAAATACAAATGAGATGTAATCACAACTTATTCAAGCGTTTCAAACTAGTTATTTAGCGTATAAGCACCATACTACTTAAGTGGTTAGTAAACTTAAACGTTGTAAATAACAACTAAAATAAGCGGTGTATGGTGAGGCGAATAGGGTGGAAATTAGGTGTTTAAAGTAAGAATCTGGTTTGTAAGGGTTAAAATAGTATGTAAGAGCAAGTTAAAATGTTATATAAATGCCGGGTGTTACTTTAGGTGCTTTTAATATGTAAGTATTTCGAATATTGTTTTAGGAGTTTACGAAATGTGCCGAAACGTTTTCAAAGATATTTTGAGCGTTTGATGTGTTTTTGTATAGGCGTTTCGAAAATTGTTTTTTTGGGCTTGGAGTAATTATCAATATGTTTTGAAAGCTGTTTTAGGCGTTTTCCAAAATTTCCCGAGTGCTTTGAAAGTTGTTTTCAACGTTTTCCGAGTTTGTTGGAATGCTTTAAAAGTTATTTCCGGATAGGTTCTAGCAAACGATTTTGAAACTTAATAACTTATATGGCTAATACGTGATATGATGCTTTTTAAAAAGTACTTGGATACATTTAAAGCGTTAACCGAGTTGATGAATAGGGTAACGGGGATTTTAGTAACTAAACGGTATTAACTAGGTTAATAATATCGTATTCAAGTTGATATTTTTAAAGTTACTTCGGAGTTAATGGTCTTTTTATATTTCGGCTTTTAATGTTACTTTTGCGTTTTCTTATACTTTCGTGTATTACTTGTAAATTATAGTTTTAAAACATGTAATAGTTACGATCATTACAATATCTCGTTATAAGTATTTAACTAAAATTCGTTTCTTTTTCTTATCTATTTATAATTTACTTAATCGGCTACTAATTAGTCTTGGTAAGGTCTTTATATGTTAACGTAAAAAAAGACAGTATTTAGAACAGTAAGATTGGTAATATTAATAATAGATAATCAAAAGGAAAAAAACATCCGGAAAGTTAACGCATTAGGTAAAAGCTTATAAACTGTTAACGGGAGCGTGGCACTTTACCATGCACTTTACCAACATGACTCCTGGAGCATAACACGTTATTATACACTCTGCAAGAGTGTATCTTGCAGCGTAACACGTTATTGTGCACTCTGCGAGAGTGCACCCTGCAGTGTAAGATACTGCCACATGCTCTGCAAAAGTGGTTCCCTACGTATGCTAACTATAGTGATATAAAATAATATCCACAACAATTTTCCAATACGTTATCTGCATAAATTTACTTTTACCGCGATACTTACGTTCATTATTGTAAGTTTGGACTTAAAGCGAACGACGAATAATGTTTTTAATTTGACTATTCTCTATATTCATTTTCGAGGATATTTCTATACTACTTAACAACGTCTTTCTTTAATCCAGTTTTAAAGTAGCTTTTATATAACTTTTTGAAAATGATATTTTCTCGAAATTATGTCTCCGCCGTAATCTCGACATCCTCGATAAAATTATTTGTACTTTCTTAATATTAGCCAGCAAATATTTTTACAAAACTTATCTTATTCGATAATTGGAAACGATTAGGTAGTATTATTAATATAAGGTTTTATATTTTGACGTTTACTACCAATTCATATTTTTGTTTTTCCAAAAACACGGTTTTTTTTTGTAAAATATTAGAAACATTAGGTGGTTATGATTGCCAGGTTCATTCAATAAATATTTAAAGTCTGTTTTCCGCTCGTTATTCACGTCAAATCTAGTCCAATATAACGTTATTTTCGGCTAACGTGTCAACAATCAAAACTAACTCGTCTAAGGGGTACCGAATCAGGTTAATTTAACTTCTTTATTTGGGAAATTATATCGCAATCTAAATAAAGAGATCTAGATGGTTTCGACGAATGTACAGGTCACCAAATAGACGCTAGTTGATTCAGGGTGTTCACGAAGGTTCTCGATAGGGATTCGTATTAGGTCTATATTTAAACTATTATTTACCCGACGATCGCATGGACCGTCGGATAGGGACCACATTGTCCCTGATCGTTATTTCCCGCAACAAGAGACAGCAATTGCCATCACCATCCGTGGGTGGGCAGGTAGGTGTCATTCCACCTGCCCAGTCGACTTGGCTCTCTCTACCCACGACAACAACACTCCTTCGCGCCCGTTTTACATTTCCAAATGGGACCGCGTGCGCACAGAATAATGCGTTGGGGGCGACGTATTCCTTCATGGAGCTCGGCGGGGATGATGCCGCTGCTGCTGAGGCCACGCCTCTTTGAGGAGTTGTTAGTTGCTGGCGAGGATCATGGATTGGAACTGGAAATTTGACCGTGCATTGGGCGGTCCTGACTCGTACCTGCTACTGCACGTAGTCCTACCTAGTAGGCGTGAATGGCAGACGACAACGATCAGTGATCACGTCAGGAGGGGTGATCCAACACAGCGACGTTGCATGCGCTTCCTGTACTTTGTTGCCCAGCATCAATGTCATTTTCAACCAATCGCTGGATCTGCTTGATCTAATGCAACGCGCCTCAACTCCATCTACACAGAGATCCGGCATGCCAGCGATCGCATCTGACTATTGCAACAGCTGTGTCCGTCCCATCAGCTCCAGCTCTAAAATGCTGCTTGAGTGTAGGTTCAGGTTTTTTTTTTAATAAATGGTACAATTCCAACAACCGAGGCACCCTGATGCCAAAAGGTGACGTAGAGTGATACTGTGTTGGTTTCTTTTCTTTCTTCGCTTTCTCTTCTTCGACAACCTGGTCACTTCTTCCACCACAGTATTTGCCGTGAGGGAGCCCTCTTCCTGTCCTGCAGAAGCTGCGGACACCACTCTGGCATGGGCTGTGGTGAAGGTTCGCTTGCTGAGAATTCGACGTATTCGGATACAACACATTTTTAGCTCGCACTTCCCTTCTCATCGTCTTGAACCTTGATGTTCGGACCGAAGCTCATGCATCTGCCCTTCGATGCTGCCCATGATGGCAACAGGCCGTTCTTGTGAGCCGTCGAAACACTTGAGCACCGCTATGGCTTCTTCGAGCGTGTTTTTCTCGAGGTAGGCGGCGAAGGCTCACCTTCCTTAGTGGCCGCCTCATTAACCACGGCTCCCAAGACGCGGCGCGGCTTCAAATTGCGGCCCGTCCGACTCATTGGCGGCTCCGCTGATGACGTTTCTGGCTGATCCAATGTCGAAGCAGACTCGGGTCATTGTCCCTTCTAAGGCTTTCTCCTCGAGCGTGTCTTCATAGGAGCTGCAGGTTCCTCCACTGGCACCTCCACCACAATCTTTTTCCGGCTGCCGCCTCTCTTGCCTTTGGGTGGAGCTGGCGCAGGGGGCTCGCTGTGCAGATGACCCAATTCCTCAATCGCTGTGCTGTTGTGCCACTCCAAGCAGCGAAATCGGGGCTTCTCTGGCGTCGGAGACTTGGCCTTCCGTGTGGCAGCTCTCTTGCTGGTGGCAGCTTTGTTTCCGCTGACACCTTTGGTGTCCTCGGGATCCTCTTTGCGCTGTTCTTTTTCCACTGGTGTCTCCTCATCAACAAGGCCGAGGTGCTTCTGACGGTTCTCCATGTGTGTGAGGATCCTGTGGCTGTAGTTGACCAGCTCTTTGCGGAACTTGAGCTCATTGAGGCCACGTGGATCGAGCCAATCAATAAGATGCTTGACAGCCTTCGGATCATCAATGTAGCCCCACTGCCGTGCGTTGTACACGCTTGTTGGGCCCTCTTCCTTGGCCTTGCGTTCCGGAATAGTCATGTTGAACATGGCCTTGTAGCTGTTCTGCATTTCAGCATCCAGGTCGATGTAACCCTCACGCTCCAGGTCGTCCGGCCCTTGCACCCAAATGCAGCCATTGGCGTAGCCAGAACCCGCCGTGGAGCTGTCCGGCAGTCCGGCATAGGGCATTCCGTTGCGCTCAAACCAATAGTACCGGTTCCAAAATCGATCTTTGCCGAGAACTCTCGTCCGCGCACAGTCGGCTTCTCTCAAGTCGTTGTCGATAACCGCGATCTCCTCCTCACACTTCCTGATGAGCTCTTCTTTCTTCTGGATGTCCTTGAGGAGCTTCAAGAATGCCTTGGATTGCTTGGGAATAGCCTTGGCAGCCTCCATCTCCCTTTTCCGCTCCTCCTTTCTCTCCTTCTGGCGCTGGCGCTCGGCAGCTCGATCTTGGCCCCTCCTAAGACCTCGAGTGGTGCTGCGCGGGGCCTCGTCGTCCGTTTCCATGTTTTCATCGTCGACTGGCGTCAGCTCGGCCGCGTCTTCCATTGCGACATCACCGTTGGCATCGGCTACTGGCTCTTGAGGAGGCGAAGGTGGTAGGTTGTCCGGCAGCAGTATTTTGCGCTCCTCGTTGAGGGTCTTCAGCTCCTCGAGTCTGGCATTGAGAAGTCAGCATATTCCATGATGGCCGCAAGAACAATGAACTCACGCTGTTTTCCGCTGTCGCTGCCAATCGATCTTGTCTTTGCGGAAGGCTGTCATTTGCTCGCTGCAGTCCTCCATATACCGGCGGACTGCCTTGGTCTCAGCGGTGAGTATGCAGATTATCTGCAGCGCTTGAACACGGTGATTCACATCGAGGGCTGCGTAGTGTTGTCGGATCGTCTCCTGCGTTGCTTCGACATTGCGAGGTACCAACTCGCCCAGAAGCTCCTCACAAACCGGCCGGCGTCGCTCGTCCTTGCAAAGCTGATACAGTAGTCCCACCATGATCGCCTCCCAGCCGCCGTCTCTGAACTCCCGCTTACGTAGGTGAGAAATCCAGTCGTACTTGGCGAGGAACTCCTCCGCACGGTGTTTTGGCTGGTTCTCCAGAGCCTTTTCCTCCTTATGCGCGGCTTTGGCCTCCGCGGCCAACCGCTCGGCCTCCAGTTTCGCCATGCTGCTCCTGGTCGCTCGTGCGGGCACAATTTCATCGTCGTCGGCAGGTTCATCATCGTCTTCGTTTTCTGCCTCGCTGTCTTCCTCGGGCTCGAGCTCAGGGAGTCGAAATTGCACCCTACCGCCGTCCGCCTCCGACTGCACCAGGACCTTCAAAACGGCGCAGTGAATTTCGTCAAACAACTGCACCTTCACATCCTCCGAGGCGACTTGCATGGCCTCAACAAAGTGATCAAATGTGAAAGAGTCGAGCTGGAAGATCTCGCAGTACACGTTGAGCGTATCCCACGTTTCGAGAAAATGTCCCACAGAATTCATGAGGATGCCCTCGCCAAAAGTCGATTCCGTCTCTACATTCACTGGTGGGTCCGTGCACATGTATTTAATGGGCGGCCTGACGAGCCGGCCAGGTTCCAGACTCAGATCCTCGATCGGATATTTGGGCGGGGGTGGAGGTGGCGGCAGCTCTGGCGCGTAGACCGGAGGCATTGGAGGAAGTTGGTGGTTACGAAACGAGAGCGGCGACTGGAACGGATTGCCAGGCAAAGGCATGTGGACAAATTGACCCGGCCCATGCCTTGCAAAGCCATTCTTGTTTCCTTTGCTTCCATGCCCAGCGTCCCCATTGTGACTCTGGTTTTTCGGAGCCTTAGGGGGTCTAGTAGCCGGTTTGAGCTCCGGGAGTCGGACTGGTCCTTGCGAGTGAATGTTGGTCATGCCTGTCAACTCTTGAGACTGCGGGTGCATCTGGCCGGACAGCCTCTTCTGTGTCTGTGCCTGCTTGCGCTCCTGAAGCTTAGTCTCCCAGCGCAAGTGTTTCGGAACACGAGTGTCAATTTTATATTGGACCGCGAGTTCATCCTTGACCAGCCACGGGGCACCGGTCCATGCCTCCCGAGTGACTGTCTTCTTGATGAAGGAACGGAGGACGGACTTGGTGAAGATCTTGCGGTCGCGCCAGATATTATTGTCGTCGACGACGGCCTCGTCATCCTCGCGGTCGTCCAGGCTGACAAAGTATCTTGAAAAGGGCACACTGAGGCTGCCATCCGGGAGCACCTTGCTGCCAAACCTGGCCTTGTCCCGTACGATACCCGTGAAGCGTTCGCCGGTGTGGATGGAAACGGTGACATGCTCGCCAGGATAGAAATCGGCCTTGAACTCTTCGTAGAGCCTGTCGACCAGGTTGTCGATCCTGGATATTGTTTGGAACTGGACGCGTCGAAGGATGGGACCCTTGAGGGGCTCGGGGAAGGCTTGTTCAACTTCCTGGGCACCAGCAAGCTGGAACGGCGGTCAGCACAGTCTAGAGATGGGATGAAAGCTTAGCAACCTCACCTCGGATTCAAGAGCTTCGAAGAAGTTGAGTCCCGAGTGGCCTGTGATTCGACATATGAATCTTTTCTGTGGAGGGCATTGTCAACAAGTCTGTTCTACTTTGTAGTGCGCTCGTGTGGCGCAGAATACCTGTTTGTAGAAGTCCAACCTACGACGCATATTAGTTCTAGTTCCAATTCAAGGCATTTGGGTGATGATGAGCAGTACCGGTTCAGATAGTCTTCGTATGTGACGAAGATTTCGCCAGTTTGGGCAATGTGCCAGATCTGGGCGAGGTGCTGGTTAATACAGGGGCGCGGCGCGTGGAAGTGGGGGATCTGGATCTACGAACCTCTTGATCATTCTCAGCATGCGGCGGCTGCAGAAATTGAACGGGCTTGCGCTTGAAGAGGACCTGTTGCCCGTGATCAGAAGGGAAGACAGGGCAGGCAGTGGGTGCGGAGCGGGTGGGCATACCATGGTGGGCGCGAGGTGGCTTGCAAGCCAAAAGAAGGCCAGAAACCTTCTGCAAGGCTGAAGATCAGCCTTACGCAGCTATATTGGTTTGTTTCGAGACGTTGTCACTGGATGATGCGGATCGCACCGACTGACAGAGCGTGGGGCAGCCCCCACGAGGCAGTCACGTAGGCGTGGGAGTTGGCCGTGTGGGCCTGCAGTTATCGTGTCGCGCGCAGGCCCCAGCAAGACGAGACCAAATGGAGCAGACTCACACGAGGCTGCTTCCTTGGAGTGGACTGGGGCACGATGGCGGCGATGGTGGTTGGGGTGTGCGGGTGTGGACGGTTGGTGGCCGAGGGGAGGGGATTTGGGGCTGGCTGGCGAGGTGTGGAGAAGGAGGAAGCTGGTGGTAGTGAAACAATTTTCGAAGGTGAGAGCAGAGGGAGTACTCATGGCAGATGCAGCACGGCGGAAGACCCCGGTCGTTCACAATCGGCCAGACCCCTGCCCCTAGCTCCCGCCCTCGACGAGAGATCCCAACCAGTAGCCCCCAGCTTTGCTCTCCATCTTTGCATCCACCACTTGCTCCCCTCCCACCACACAGAAACTGGACATATTTACCCTCGTTTGGATCACCACGAGCAGTGCAATCCCATGGAAACATGTTGGTCTTGCCAATCAGCCCCCCAAACACCTCTCCTTTCCATATGTGCCGCCCGCCTCCGTTGCGTCGATTCAGATGATGAACCAGGGCCAAGTACGGAACCTGTTCAGTCCATAATCCTCCGCCCACCTGTCTCCAAGCTATCGTTTCGAGGCCCAGCTAGGCCCAGGCTGTCCAACTTGGCGGACGGGTTCCCATGGAACAATCTCCTCCTTCAGCATGCCTTCTCTGGCGGGCCTACATCACCGCTGCTTCGCAGCTCTGGCTGGGAACGGGGCTCCCAAGAACAACTTGCATACCGCATACCCATACCGCATACTGCCCACCTTGCCAACTCAGCAGTGCAGTGCAGTGCCTGCTCTTGGCCAGTATTCCACGCAAGGGTGAGAGGCCAGCCCACTTCCCACAAAGTCAAGCCCCTCCGGAAGCAGCCAACTGCGCATTCTGTTCTCCCGTCGCACATAAAAATCGATGTTGCCCAGTTTTGAGCCTCACAAACCGCCGCCGGCTGATCTCCGGATCTTGATATCCACATGCACGGAAGCTATCCTTTCCTAATCGAGACAGACCATGGCCCCCATCAACACGATTTCTGACCGTGACAGTGCTCTGTCAAGCTATGCATACCCAGGCCAGACAGGCTTACAAGTTGCCGAATGGATATTACTATGTATTGTCGAGCGAAATAGAACACTGGCATGACGCCGGGGCGAGGAGCTCGGTCCGTCGTTCAGGCCTGTCGAGCTAAAATATAGGTAGGTACCGCCGGGGTGTCCAGTTATGCGCTACTTGGGCTGCCTGCAGACGTGACGTGTACAATACTGGGAACGGGGTTCTCTTGTTAATGCAACTCCAAAGAAGTACTTCTGGTCTTGGCGGCATGGCTTTAGTCAGGCCGTTAGACCACATATCATCGGGTTCGCCAATCTCCCACAGCGTGACTCCTCCTGATTAGCTGCGACTTAACCTTTCCATTGGCCCAACCCGCAGCTCCTTGTAAGCCGCCTTACAGTGGTGCAGAAATGTCCCCATGTGGACTGCAAGAAGAATCGGTCTTCACATGCTGGCACAAGCATATCTGTACACAACGGTTTCCTTCCATGCTGTACTTGTTCTGACACTGATACTTGTCTCCCGTTTCAAGAAGAGAAGAACACAACGGCAAACCCTATCCAGCTGCCAACCACACCCGCTGCCGCATACGAGCTGGTCAACATCAGTGGCAGGAACTCGTAGCTTTTCCCAAACACGATCTCGTGCATGACGGAGCAGTACGTGATGAGCGGTATGCTGATGGCGATGTAAAGAGTGTTGCACCTGTCAAACAGGAAAAACCTCTGCCGGTTCGACGCTGGCGCTAGCCGGTCAAAGACCATGAGGAAGAGGATCAACCAGAAAATGGTGTAGATGATCTTGATGGGGAACTCGGCCGGCGTGAAGAGCAGCGGGAACAGAGACACATGTCCCGCCACAGCTAAGGGTCGGAAGGCCCCGAAGTACCGCCGATCCTTGAGTGCGATCAGGCTGAAGGGTATGATGACCAGGAGGATGGCCTTTTCGTGAACATGGTAACCGAAGAGGAACGAGGAGTAGGCGCAGAGGGTCACGGCGCCGATGAAGTTGTCCCACGTTGGCTTGGTGAAGAGCTTGACCAGAGGCGGGAACATGGTGGCTAGGGTGAGCGAGGCGCATATGGTTGCCGTGATCTCGGGCAGTACTGCGAAGGTGGTGTCTCCAACAAGGCCTCGGGTGAGACTGTTCAGCGCTTCCGTCTTCACGGGCAGGCCGAGACGCGGGGCGACTGTCAGAGGCCGGTTAGCAAGGCGCGGAGACACGCAGAGGAGTGGAACACGCACGGTATATCAGAGTACGGTCCGTGAACGAGTACATAGCCCAGGCGTTGGGGGCCCAGTACGCATGACACAAGCCTCGTTGGAAAGGGAAGAGTCTGCTGATGAGCTGGGGCAACTGATTCTTCAGCGCAAAGGGGCCGAAGGCAGCAGCGAGAATGGCGGCAATCCCTCCGCCCAGCTTGATACCGTTTAGCCACTGGGGCATGCCGAACACAGACCGAGGGTTCAGACAGTAGGCCCGAAGGAGGTAGATGAAGTAGGCTGGAGCCAAGTAGACATAGATGTGCTTCATACAGAGCAGCACTGCAAACAGAAGCCCACTGCATAGGAGGCCAGAGTATGTCTTTGCCAGGACCAAGGAGGCAACAAGGAGGCCATACATGCAACCATTGTACTGGAAGTGTATATGATCAATGATGAGGAGACCGGGCGAGAGAAGGATGGAAATGGCAACAGCCTGGGCAGCTCTCTTGGATGTGCCATGGGATGAGTCAACGAACCTGGCAATACTTAGCCTAGGAGACGTGGCAACAGGACGATTCTGGAAGACTCACATCTGCAGCGCATAGAGCAAAAGCAGCTCTGTAATTAGAACAGTTGATCTCTGGAAGTAGACTGTCTGCCAAGTGTCATGGCCAAGGTTGTACACCTTCAACATGCCAGGGTCCACCAACATTGCAACCTGGGAGAGGATCCATTCGAAATAGGCAAAGAACGGAGGGTAGTCCAGAGTCCATTCGGAGGTCTCCTCATAGTACCAGTCCCAGAGGGGCAAGCTGTTTGTGATGGCGAGCCAGTTGCGGTGAACCTCAAAGTCGGTGGATTTGCTGTGGGCAGGCCATGTCAGGTCGTCCAGAATGGGACCCTTTTGAATTTGGAGGAAGCAGTGGAAGACGTAGTGCTTACTAGGCTGGGAACAGGAGGATTTTGAAGGCCGCAGCGACAATGGCGCATTGGGTCAAGGATGGCGAGATCTCAGCCATTGTCTGTCCACCTGTATTGGTACAGAGTTGAGTTTTAAGTTGGCCTGACCTGAGATTGGCATCTGCAGGCAAGGTGTTGTGTTGCGCGTTGCCGAGGTGGGTGGTGCGGACCAGTGACAGGTAGTAGGTATACAGGTACCCGTACCTACCTACCACTACTCATAGCACACCAGCAACCTCCACAGCTCTTGAACCAAGCTGCCCTCCACTGGCCTTGGACCTTGGACATTGGAAGTTGTAGCCATCGAATTCAGTGTCTCTCCATTTACTAGGCAGGATCTGGCTGCCCACTGATGAACGGCTGTCTGTACCCGAGGTCTATACTCTGTAACCCTGGTCTTGCCCCTCGAAACGGACTGACCCGCTCCGGTATGACAGGGGTAGGTGCCTGACGTCTGCGAGAAAAGTACATAGTATTGAGTACCGCTACCGCTTACTGTGTACACTTTGGAGAGAAAGGAAGATCAAGTGTGTTGGACCTTTCCCAGACCATCTTCCACATCTCGCACAAAGGATACCTACGCTCTCTATTCCCAACTTCCAGTCATTTATCTTCACAATAATCCTCCATCTGCCATCCAACCTCGAATTGAGCTGGAACTCGAACGGGGCCGACGGCGTTTTGGAGTTTCGGGTCACGGTCCCATCCTGATTCTGAGAGTCGCCAGAGTGGCCTCAACACAAGCGCTTGGCATCTTTCCTTCATAAGGACACCGACACCTGCGGCATTAAATTTCCAGAGTCTCCTTTGCAGTCCAGCGTGCACCATCTACTGTAGCAACCATGCGTTCTCTCTCCGCCCTCTTGCTGGGCCTATCGCCCGCAGCTGCCCAATACTTGATCAGCGACCTAAGTTTTGGCCATGAAGGGAAGTGAGTATCTTTATGCTTTCTGACAACCTCACCGTCCAGACCCGTCACCTAACAAGGTCCTTCCTTTTTTCTGCAGAGTGAGCCCCAGCCACGACGGCAAGATCCCACACTTCTCCCTCCAAGGCAAGCCCATCGAGCCCGAGATCCTCAGCGACCGAGTCGTGCTCACGCCGCCGGCGCCCGGCAACCAGCGCGCGGCCATCTGGGCCGACAAGCCCCTCCAGTACCAGCAGTGGACGGCCGACGTCGACTTCCGCGCGTCCGGGCCGGAGCAGGCCGGCGGCAACCTGAACATCTGGCTGGTCAAGGAGCCCAACGACGTCGGCACGGCGTCCGTCTACCAGGTCGGCAAGTTCGAGGGCCTGGCGCTGGTCCTCTCCTCCCAGGGCCACCGCCGGACCATGCTGCGCGGCTTCCTCAACGACGGCCACAGCGACTTCGCCAAGCTGGCCGTCGACGGCCAGGCCTTCGGCCACTGCGAGCACGCGTACCGCAACCTGGGCCGGCCCACGCAGATCAAGTTCCGCCAGACGCCCGCCACCTTCCGCGTCGAGATCGACGGCGAGCCGTGCTTCGAGAGCACGCTCATCACCATCCCCGCCGGCTACCGCCTGGGCATCACCGCCGCGAGCGCCGACAACCCGGACTCGTTCGAGATCTTCAAGGTCGTGCTCACGAGCGAACACGTCAGCCCCGTCGAGGACCATGCGCCCGTGCACGCCCTGCCCGTGCACGCCGCCGACGAGCACCACCAGCAGCACCTCCAGGACGGCGGCTTCTTCGGCGCCGGCGAGGCCGCCAGGATCCCCCCGGTGTACCATTCTGGTCACGAGGCCGGGGACTGGGAGGCGGTCTTCGAGGACGACATGGCCGACGCCGCCGCGTCGTCGTATACCACCGCGTCGGCGCAATTCGAGGACCTGCACATGCGAATCCAGTCTCTCAACCACCACTTGTCCCAAATTTACCACACACTGTCCCGTTACGAGGTGGCCGGTCAGACGCGCCACCAAGAGATCACCGAGCAGATTCACGAGGTCAAGAGCCTGCTGTCGAAGCTCGACAAGATCGACAGCATGGAGAGCAAGCTCACGAAGATGGAGACCGAGCTCAGCAGGTTGAAGGGTGACCTCACCCACACGGTCGGCTCTGCCGAGCGCGCGATCAAGGGCGTCGTCACGGACACGCATTCGACGCTGCATGAGGCCGTCAAGAAGCACGCCTCAAGGGGCCACGGGCGGCTGATTTTTATTATAGTTGGCTGTCAATTGGTTTTGGCCGCTGGATACGTCGCTTACAAGAGGAAGAAGTCGTCTCCTAAGAAGTACTTGTAAGCGTGTAGGGGATAAGGATGTACATAATGGAGTACACGCACGGTACGGGGTGATTGGCACTATCTGGGTAGACGGGAGGCAATGAACATCGTAGCAAGAAAAGTGTATCGTGTCAAGGCGTTCAGCGTTGGTCTAGCATTTCAGGATTATCATCAGGACTCTCATAGCATTGCGAAGTAGAGGTGTTCGAGGTCAACAAAAGTGTTGGTGGCCTGCGCCACGGCGAGCCTTGTTTCGATCACGCTCCCCCGTTGATCACCCTGATCATCTCGTGACCTTTGGGCGCAGTCGTCAAGTTCTATACGACCTACTCATTAGCCCACTTCCCCTTTTGATTGGTTACCAAGATGTGATGAGAGGGCGGGAAGATAGCTGACCTCAAACCCATCCTTGATGACCAGTATACAGTCCTCGAGTCGGCATCCGCCGACCGGGTAGTAGTCCTTCAGTAAGGCCTTGTTGACGTATTTGTCCATTTCTGGCATTTTAGCCAAGCTATACTCGATGTAAGCCCGATTAAAATATAGGCCTGGTTCACATGTCTGTGCAGAAAGGTTCGTCAGCAATCATAACAATTCCATGTCCTGCGCTGGCGAGTTGTGATGGTCATGGTTTTTTGAAGAGGCAAGAGAAATACACGAAAGAAGCTTACAATCACCATGCCCTCCTTCAACCCGTACTTTTGAGCAGAAGCTGAAAGTTTGTGTCCGTCGGCTGTCAGGCTGTCCAAGCTGTGACGTTTTCCCCCGAAAACAGCCGGCATTGTCGAACCTCTGATGTTCGCATAGGCTATGACATCGTGGGTGTCCAGACCAACGAGGTGTCCTAGGCCATGCGGAAAGAAGAGCTCCAGCGCGTCATAGCCAGGCGCATTGCCCGAGCGGCCAGTTTGCAGGATGCCTATGTTCAACAAGCCTTGCCTGGCGACTTCAATAGCCTTCAGCGTCACCGTGGACCACTGCTGTCCCGGCCTAATCATGTCGATGCACTCTTGCTGCATCTTCAACACGAGCTGGTAGATCTTCTTTGCCTCTTTTGTGAACCTCCCATTCAAAGGAAAGGTGCGAGTTACATCGCTTGCGTAGCATTCGAACTCACACCCAGCGTCGAGCACTAACAGCTGACGGTTCCCAAAGTCCTGGTTGTTGGCGCTGTAATGCAGAACCGAGGCATTCGGACCTGAGCCTGCGATGGGAGGGTATGCCTGTTGCTTCGCGCCGAGCTCGCGGCACTTGGAGAGAAAGAGGGACTCGACCTGGGCCTCATTCTTCAGGTGTTTGATATGCTTCAGCACCTCGCGGTGTGCCTGCGAGGATATGTCGACAGCTTTCCGGATTTGCGAGATCTCGTAGGGTGTCTTGACAACGCGCGCCCTTGACATGGCCGGTACGAGCACTTCGGCATCGGGTTCGAGTACGGCACCACCACCGGGACGTTCCCAGCGCAAGGGAGGCGGCCGCTCGTCCTTGTGCAGAACATACACTGTTGGAAGCTTGGTTCGCGGATCGAGAAGCTTTTCCAAGTAGACCTTCATATGCTTGATGTCTCGAACGGAGTCGACGTCGTAGCTTTGCATGCATTCCTCGGGGCTTGGAACCGTGCCTTTCCATAGGACCTCAGACGGCTTTCGAGTTGGCACCCAAAGAATCAGATAATCTTTGGCGATGTCATAGGTGATTGCTACTCCTGGAAAATTGGCTCCAGACAGGTAGGAGACGAACCTGCGCTGTCGGAAGGGCATCTCCCCATCGGTGTCCTCCCAATTCTTCTCTTTCTGACCGACGAGGTAGACGAGCCCATTTCTGACGTCCAGCTCGTCCTTGACCTTGCGGGCATGAGCTTTCGCTGAAAGAGTTAACGAAAGGTGCAAAACTGCGTGACACTTGGGAAGGAGGAGGCCCATGAGGAAGAGAATCAGAATTCGGCGAACCTGGATATTTCTCGGATAGTTGGGTTAGCTTGGGCTGGGTCGATGACGGAGGGAGCTTGCTCAGACTTCGGTCGCAGACCTCGATCAAGCTGTGTACACATCATCAGCAAGGCTGAGACCTAGTGTCCAGGTCCAGACTACCCAAGAGGAACAACACCTACAGGGCATCAAATTCGGTATCGTGGATACATTCGTAATTGAGGTGAATGTCCATGTTGGTGTTGTCTTCGTGTTGGTCGTGCCCTTGGCCTTGCCCCTGGCGTGCCATCATGTGCCTCTCCTTGTGCTTCTTCTCCAGCAACGAGAGTTGTATCTGATAGTCTCGCAAAGGATGGCTGCCCCTGGCGGGGCTGCCGGTGCCGTTTTGCTCTTGGTGTACCACCGTGTGCGCCTGCGAGGTCATCGTATGCTCTCGACGGGACATGTTGCGCCCACTCTCGTTATTCTGGTCCAATGGCCGCTGTTGCATCTGCAATCTGCGGTGCCTTCCCGCTCCGGCTTGCTGCTCAGCACTCCGACCACCAGCAGGTGGTTGTTCTTGGCTGGCCATAACGGACCTCTTCAGGACCTGCTGCCTCGATACTAGTGGTTGCACCCGAGACTCTTGCCGTGCAGGCTTCCTCTTTTCACTCCGTTCCTTCAGATTCTGGGCAATGGTCGCGAGTGTTGACTCCGACTCAAATGGCGACTGCTCCCCCATGGCCTGTAACTGTCTTGGTGTGAGGTCACTGGGTTCGAAGCCACAGCGTTGGAGCATTTGGACTGACAACTGCGGTGTAGTCTCCGAGTATTGTTTGGAATTGAAGCGGATATGGGATGAAGATTGTGATGCAATTTTCGACACGGTTATATAGGACACGAGAGCGTGGTAGTGTGTATCATTGAATAATCTACTACGTAGGTAGTGTAAAGCCCAGGCGATGCAAAAGAATGGGTGCAAAGAAGACTGGATTTTATCTCGGTAGACTCCGATGTCTGTTCGAGGTATCTTAACAAGGCGGGGTGAATTGAGCGAGTATAACAACTAGTAAATTCGGTTCAGCGCAGCCATCAGATTCCTTAGGGTTAAAGTGGAAATTGAAATTGCCTCGAATTTTTTTTTAAAGCGTTATGTAGTTTTCCACACATTACTTGTCACAGGCCTACATAAATTTTAACACAATTTTTTTTCAATATTCGTCATTTATTCAATACTTGTAATTGTTAAGATTATAGTTTTTCATATTAAATTATTAATTATGTCATGGTCTTCAATTAATTGACATCATTATTTTAAGTACGTTTATTTCATTGAGCAAAGCTATTCAGTTTAAGGAACGGTTTTTGCTATAGGAAAAAATGGCTTTTATTATGTGTGGATACTACTATATACCTTCACAGATAGTATACATAAGCTAAAGGGCAGTGCACTATATTGCAGGGTGCATGATAACGTGTCACGCTGCAGGCTGCACTCTTGCAAGACGTAAAGTGCACCATGTATAGATCGGTTTGGAATGCTATTCTAGGCCGACGGCAATACGTGGAGCGGTTTAGAAGAAGTATTTCAGAGTTATACGCTCTGGGCGAGGGCTTATAAGCCCTTACCTGTAATGTACACCTTTAGATACTTTTTTTAAAATTTTTATCTTTATCTTTACTATGTTACAAATGACAATTATCTTAATTACTCTTTTATGTTACCTTTTTACGTAAATAGGTCTTTTAGACTCTACTGATATTGATTAGAAACCGACTTGATCGATTATAAATAGCTTAGGAAGAAAAGATAAGTATTCGTTAAATACTTATAGCGGGATATTATAGCGGTACCAACTATTTATACTTTAATACTACGTCTTATAAAAACTATACAGGAGTGTGGAATTACGCGGGAACGCCGAGAAACCGGAAACGTTATAAAATCATAAGATCCGAAGTAACGTTAAAAAGATTAACCCCGTTCCATTAACCATCAATTTATATTAGCGCTTTAAACGATTGACTAAAGTTATTTTTAAAAGGCGTTCTATTACATATTAGGCTATGTAAGCTAAAATACCAAGTTTTTTGGAACCCTTTACTAGGAACTATCGGATACTAGGTCACGTAAGCTAAAATCACCAAGTTTCGGAACCCTTCGCTAAAACCAACCCGATTTTCGCTTTAACTAACATCGGTTATACATTAATAATCAATCCGATCGCTATAGCTAACATTGATTACACATAAATAATCAGCCCAATCGCTTTAACAAACATTGGTTACATACAAATAACCAACTAATTCCTTTACCAATTTCTGCTACAGCACACCAATATGGATAAACTAACGTATAACAAAGCGTCTAACAATTCGACATTTCCCTTACCTTACTCAATTTCCTACATCCACCCTATTTATTCCAAGTTTTCCCACGTTGGCTTTATATATTTTAAATTTGGTAATCATAACGTTTCAAGTTTTACTAAATACTCATCTAATATAACGTTATGGATGTTAATAAAACTAATTTTAAACGTTTGACTAATTTGTAATTACGCCTTGTTTACATATTATTTAAAGCTTATTTACGTTAACAAATACTAGTAAACTTTATTTCAACCGTTTTAATTATTTTATTTTATTTTACATTTACTACGTTATCCCAAACTTTGAATTATTACGAATTATATTTTACATATATATAATAACCTTACCAGTAACAAATTTAATGAAGGTTAATGATTATATAAATTACCTTTTTATATATAGATCGTTTCGAAGTATTATACTTAGATATTTGGACGTTAACTTTCAGGGTAATAAGATTGAGGACTTAATAAAATATTTCGACCCTTATACCGTAAATACATATATTATGAATATAATTTACAACTATTATAATAACAATATGAAAGAACGTAAACTATTTAAAGATTTTATAAAAAACGTTACGAATTAGACGTTGGAAATGTGGTAACTAGTGGATGGATAAGTTGCAAAAATCCTACGAAAACAATTACGAAGTAAAGATATTGATATACCTGGTGGAAGAAACAACCGCATCGTAAAAGCATTATCTGAAACGACTTAACTTATATATATACCTAAATAAACGGATTGAAAATTTATAAAAGAATATTTCGTAAAAGGATACTACCTATAAAAGTGAAAGGAATACCTAACGAAAGAAAACTTTAAAAAACCATTATAAACTGGGATACGACGTTGGTTAAAATTAGGCGCCCGACGAAAAATAAAACCAGAAAAATTAATAAAATAAAAAAGGATATTATAACGATTATTTATAATAAGAGTTAAATATAGAGCCTCCCTAAAACTCAACTTTTAACCGATATAAAAATAGAAATACATCCAAACATTGAAAACAGCTTACTTACCCATAATAAAATTAGTCGAAATATAGACAATAACTCGTTCCAGGAAACAATAATCGGTCTAAATACGAAAAACACCCCGATCCAAGATGTAATAAGCGACGTAAAATGCTAATACGTGCTGTATAAACCAATGCCTTTTAACTATAAACCCTACCACAATCTCCTACCACATCGCTTCTTCATGGATAAAAACGACTTTACGAAATTAACTAACTTTACCAAATTATAAAATAAGGATAATAATTATAATAGCGAGCCGTACGAAGTGTTAAATAATAATATATACGTTATATTCAATATATATAAAAACCTTAATATTAAGCTATTATAATTTTACGTTATTTTACCCGGTATACTTTTCAGGTAAGCTAAAGAATAATATATATACCACGTTTTATAAGTAAATATATTCCCCAAATACTACAATCTCTTTAAATCTTACTTTAATACCAAAATTAACCACGAGCTATACGATAAGGACTAAATTGATACGACGTGAAAATGTTTCAAAAGAAAAAATTAATATGAAAATACCGATAAAAACCCTTAGTAAATCCTTACCACCATATTAATGAGATTTCGAAAGTACCAAATAACCTTCAGACCGAAATATAAAGGCAACAAACTGTTTATTTAAATAATAATGAAAACTTTCCATAAAAACCCGAATTTCGACTTAATATTTTTTAAACTAAAAAAATGATTTGAAGGCTTTTTATATAAGACTTAAAACATCGTTCGAAACCTTTATACGCCAGTAAATAAGCTACGAATGAGTATTCGTAGCTAATAAAATAAAAAATGAAGCCTAAGTTACCGAAAAAAAAATTACTATGTTTTCAAAAGGAAATTTAAGGTTTACCTGAAGTAAAACAAAAGCCCGAAATATAAATACCAAAAAGGAAATTCCAGTAATAAAAGGCAAGAACGATCGTTCGATAATGAAAAAACGCACCAAAACCATAACAATACTTACGAAAAGATAAACGGCACCTTATAGGCTTACAAAAAAATTATATAACATATGGAAAAGTTAGCTATTAATTTACAAATCACCCTGCCCACGAGTAAATTTAAATGAAACGACAATTTTAAGCCGATTACCAACCCTAAAATCGAATAAAGACCAACTTTACAATATACATAGCCGAATATGGAAATACGGATAATGAATTTAATATCTATCCTTACGATAACATATCCGGAAAAGACGACCCCGAGGATGATAATATCTATTTATTGGCTTAAAACAACGAAACTGTTTACCGTATTTTTATCGGAATACAAAACGCCTCTTTTAAATATATTTCCAGATTGAATTATATATAAAAAAGTGCTCGACACCTATATAATGTTACAATTTACGTTATCTAATAGGTACGAAGAAAGGTTTCAAGGTATTAAATCTAATACTAAAGCAGTCGAAATTTTAACGACCGGAAAACGTTAATTCGACGCGCTTACGATAAGGTTTCCGAAATTTCAGCTAAATCGTATAAAGGGATACCGAGAATTCTTATCTAATAAAAACAAATTTTTTTCGTTTGGAATAGTCGTTATAAATATATATTTGGGGCTGGTTAAATTTTATATAATAAACTTTAAAATACTAGTTTTACTTTTACAACCTAATATAAACAAACTCGAAATCTAAATCCGCAATACAACTAATTAACTTATCTGCACCTTAAATAGTATATTCGTACCGTTCTAGTTTAAATTCGACTACTTATAATTTTTTCTAAAAGTACGCATAATCAAAGCCGTTTACTTAATGTAACCGGAACTACGTATATTATACCGATGGTTTGAATACCCGATTATAAAACGCCTTTTACGTCTACTTTATACTGTAACTTATACGAATATAAGAAAAGGCGTACTTAAGGCTATCGAAAAGTTTTACTATAAATATTAACTATACTTACAAACACTACAACGGTTTAAGTTTCGTCTTTAAAACGATATAAACTTTAACTACGAAATAATTGTAAATATTATATATTTAAATGGCTTACTAGTTTTCTATGCTGTCGATACAATAATATCGTTTTAAACCGCTAAGTTTACATGAAACGGTTTCCTCATAAATTATTAACACGTTTCGGTTAATTATTAGTTTAACGTTTACCTCGAGCGTTTTAACTAGATTATATACGATGATAATACAGCCTTTGACTTTATCTAATAACGTATTAAAGACCGGATAACCGTAAATAAGTATAGGTAAATCCTAGTAAAAGCTACATGAGGTATTGGAAAATATAAACAATACCACAAACCGTTAAAAAAACCATATACAGTATTGTCGAAAAAGCTTAGGGGTAATAACTTTAAGGAGTCTATCCTTTAAATAACGGTTAACGCTGTTAACCACACTTTTAACTCAAATAAGCTTATTCCTACACTTTTCTTTTACAAAGCTTACCCGAAATCCACATAAACTTTACACTATTACCATCTACGGTACAAAGAGCCAATACCGTGGCAAACGCTATAATAACTTTACGATTACTACAAACCAAAAACGATGTATTTAAAACGTTAACTATAAAAAAGAGCCTACAAAAGACCGAAGTTTTAAGTTTATTATTACAATTTAAAGTTTCAATACAAAAAAAGATAAATGAATTAAACCTTAAACAATTAACTGATTTAAGGGCTATAATATACCAGTCGATCTGATAAACGATATAAGTACGTTCCGATAAATAATGGTACATAAGTACAGAAAAAAGGTAAAAGGAATCGGCTAGGATCCTTAAAACAACCAAAACAGCTTACTTACCACCTCCTAAAACAATGGAAACAACTAAAATCGCTTATATGCTACCCCCCGAAACAAAGAATTTAGCTCGACTCCATATTTAAATTCAGCCTTAAGACACGATTTTAATCAGATGATACTAAATAAAAATATTATATTTACGTTAACCCCGTTACAACCTTGCCGCCAAAGATAATCCCTCGGCTTAAAAACGAAAAAGCGGCTTAAAACCTTTACTACGGACTCCTTTATTAAGTAAAAAGAATTGTCAAATCGCGAACCTAGCTTAAAACTTCGTTACAAGAGTATTATCACTACTCTAAGTACTTTATTCGAATAATTCACCTAAATAGAAATTTTAGCCTTAATTAACTAAGGCGTCTTTCACTTTAAATAATTCGACCTTACTATCTACGGTATTTATAAGATTTTTCTAAGCCGCCTCGTCTACGATGTAAAAAATAAAATTAAAAAACCTTAAGAAAAGACTCGCTTGGTTATGAAAGGTTATAATGATGAAGGCAAAAAGTAAATTATAACTTAATCACGTACGTTACAACAAGCTAACCACCGCCTAATCCTTATACTCGTAAACTCCCTTAACATACTGTATAACCTATAGATCGAACTTTGGGATATAATATAAACCTATATATAATTCAAAAAACGACCAAAACAACAAATTTACATAAATATACCAAAAAACCTTAAATAACACTACTCATTTAAAATAATTTTATATATCCTAAAGCCTTTTTATGGCTTAGTTGAAGCTGGTATATACTAGTATAATACTTACTCAAAGTACTATAGGGAACGACTCGGGATAATTAACTTTACCTTCAACCCGTGCTTATTAATATCGATTACCTGTTCGAAAAACTTTATATTTATGGGAATATAAACTAACGACACTTTAACCTTATATAACGCCTTATTCTCCGTGTTTAAAAAAAGGAAACTTTTAAAGGCTGGTTTAAAAGCGAAGTCCAAAACCTACTTGTTACAGGACAATATAATCGATTTTAATAATATTACGATTACACTTCGAAACGGAATTTTGGGATTTACGTAAAAAAGACAGTTAAATAAAGTAAATTTTATCGTCTTAAATAATGTAAAATAGGCCGACGAATACAAATGCCAACGCGTATACAGAGTTTAAGTTGCGTTTATAACATAATTAAAGGAGGTATTCGACCTTTTGGTCGCTGCATAATACTAAACAGACCTGACGAACGATATATATAATTCTTTTAATAAATGCCTTTTATAGTAAATATATAGTTTAGAGCGAAGGTTACAATATATACTGCTGAATATATATATTATAGAGCTATTTATTTTTACTAATGGTTTTTTTACCAATAACAATAACTACAACTTACAAATCGGTTTTATCTTTGTTTTCGATAAAGAATCACCGGCTCGAAATAGCTTTGCACTTCGTAAAAACATTATTCATTAAAACTTTACTAAGTGTAAAAGGGTTACAAAAAACATCTTCGTTTCCGAGATATATAACATAATTAAAAGTTTTGATTTAGGTATTATTATAACGATAATAATCCGGATAATTATTTTTAACCTTAATTTACGCCTTATCCCTTTAATTATTTGTACTAATTCTTTTTTGTTCTATAAATACCTAGTTAAATTAGGTATCAAGAACGAAAAACGACTAGTAATCGATATTATAACTTTACACGAGTCGTATAAACGCTGGGAAATCGAGAAAACTAAGTAGATTAATAGCAAGTCGAACCTAATCAACGTAATAACAAAGGAAATACTAAACGATGCCTTAAAAACATTTATATTAACAAGTAAGTTATTTTTCAAGGTCATTAAAAAGGTTTTACGACCCCAATTAGCTGCTACCACGATTTACAACGACTTAGATCGGCTTATCGATATCATTCGCTCCGATCTACATTTGGATTTTACCTAAAACAACTATTTACACCGATTCTAACGTATTACCTCTTTTATTTTCCTATTTACCAATTTTCAACAACTTAAATCGACCTATCGATATTATTCGCACCGACCTACATTTTACTTCTACTGAATACGACTATTCGCACCGATTTTAACATATTATCTCTTTTATTTAACATTTTATACACCGATTATAACATATTGCCTCTTTTATTTTACATTTCATATCATGTTTATCACTTCGAACTTTTTTTATAAAGAACTACAAAATTACTATGCAATGTATTATATAATAACCGGATATACCAGCCCGGCCGAAAGGGTATCTATACACTACTAAAGGGGAAAAAATACGTCGCCGCGTCCCTACCATCCTCCCTGTCACTCTCCCTCTTTATACTAACGCCACTGCCATTACCACTAACGACATTATTAACGTTGGTGAGAATATTACCTTACACCTTATCAGTTATACCTTTGGTCAAAAGTGTAAGGAAGGAATTACCCTCCTTATAGCGATATGCAATAACGTCATTAAACCCTCCTACGTAATATATACGTAAGCCCCATTTCTAGGCGGCGACAGCGGCTGGCGTCTCCTTGGTCCGCCGGTTAATGCTTACTACTAATTAATATCGATTTATTTTAATTAATTACGTTGATTTTTTTTTTCGATTCGCTCTAAACAAATATTTTTATTAAATGTTATTTTAAAATTCGGCTAAAACTTATTAAAAAGCCGGTGGGCACGTAATACGGCTTCGACTTACGGCGCTAAAACCACTGAAACGAAGGTATACGAGTTTCCAATCCATTCGTAGCGGTGGCAGCGCGTTGAGCGACCCCCTCTTTCATAATAATCGCTAATAAACTTACCCGCAGCCGTGGATGTGACATATGATACGTAAAGCGTATCAATTAACAGCCAAGGTTACGGATCCGGGTATGTCGCTTTAATGCTTAATGTGTTAAAAAGGTCTTACGGCATACTCTAACAATACGAAACTTGAGGCGGCGAAAAAGATTCGCCTCGTACTCCTCATGTATAAAAGAAGGAGTTAAAAGCTAATAAACGAAAGGCTTAAGATATACATACCTTGGAGCAACTACATCAAGCTATGCTTACAGCTTAAAAGGGTTCCTACAGGTAATAGGGTTTTTATCTATAGGGAAAGGGTAAAGTTTATAACCTTAAGAGCCCTCCGTTCCTCCCCTGAGATAGAAAAAGGGGAGGGAAAAATGGGGGAGGAAAAGGTTAGCGCGGTGGCGGTGGGGTGGGGCGAGGTGAAAGCAACAGCTGGGCTAGGCGGCATCAGAGCGGTGGGGCTTAATAGCATGGCAACGAGTGGCGTAATGGGGGTAGGCTGCGTGGCAGTAATTGAGGAGATTAAGCTCGACGAAAGCGGGTTATTACTCCTAGTAGTAGTGGTAGTGTTAGGGGTGGCGGCTGCAGCGGCTGCAGCGGCGGTAAGGCGCTGACGTTCTTGCGTTAAATGGTGCCTAACAGTCCTATTTTTACGCGGCATTTATTCGGGATTCAGGTTCGTACATATACAATCTAAATAACCTATATATTAAGACAACTTGTTTTAATTAGGTAAAACAAAAGTTGAATTAAAATAGGGACTTATATTAGCTAAAATTACACGCCTTTGGCAAAAAGGAAAAAAGGAAGTTTTACCTAAAACGATAACGATATATCTTTTTATACTAACCTACCTCGTAATTACGCAATCACCCTACGTAATCACCCCCACATAATCATCACTATGTAAATACCCCTATTAAAAACAACGAAAGTCGCTATTACCAACCATATCACCTCCATTTAGCTATACCAATTAGAGCCGACTTACAATCACCACCGCGGCAAAACTTTAATAATCCAAGCCGAACTTATTAATTTAGACCTTTTACGACTAACAAGTTAATAACAACACTGTCACTATTACTAGCTTAGATCTTTTACGATTAATACAATAACAATACTGTCACTACTACTAATCTAAACCTTTTACGATTAATACGATAACAATACTATTACTATTAAACTATAGCTACGAAGTATACAAGGAAAAAAAGAAAAGATTACCTATATAGATACTACTATATACCCTTAAAAATAATATATATAAGCTAAAGGGTAGTGCACTGTATTACAGGATACACTCCTACAAGGTACACGATAACGTGTCACGTTTTAGGCTACACTCTTGCAAGACGCAAGGTACACCATGTATAAATCGGTCTGAAATTCTATTCCAGGACGATGGCAATGCGTGGAACGGTTTAAAATAAGTATTTCAGAGTCATACGCTCTGAGCGAGGGCTTATAAGCCCTCACCTGTAACGTACACCTCTGGATACTTCTTCTTGATCTTTATCTTTATCTTTACTATACTACAAATACCAATCATCTTGATTACTCTTCTAAGTTACCTTTTCACGTGAATAGGTCTTTTAGATCCTACTGATATTATGAGAAATATTAGTAGGGCTTTAGAAATTGCAATGTTGTCGATTCAATTGGTCAAAGTAACAGTAGTATTTCGTAGTCAAATGGTGGATGTATTGTTTTAGGTTTGGCAGACCGCTAGCCGGTCTGTAAAGTAATTTGTATATCCAATTTCTTGGCTCGTGCCCTAGTCTAAAGTGGGCGTATATTGTACTCAACGTACAGCCACTACGGTGAGCTTATACAAAACAATACACCTAACTTGCAATCAGTATAGTAAACTTTACTATAAGTAAATTTTAACTAAAATATTGCAGTTACTGCTATTTCAATACTAGCAGCTTTTTAGTTTGTGCGCATGCGTCAGTGTGATTAACTAATCTTTTTGGTAGACGCTAAATTGCAACTTTGTTAACTAACCATACTCCTATTCATTCAAGTTGAAGTTTATATAAAATTGTACCCATTTATACTCAAATTAACCCTAATTGCCGTCGATTGCCCTACGGTTTCAAGGCTCGACTTTATAGATTTCTATAAAAAGTTTTTCTTCCATAGGCCTATATAAACTTTTTCATCATGTCAATTCAACAAGTCTCTATCGTTAATCTTTTTAATATTTCTAATCAGATAAGTCGTTATCGTTAATCCCCTATCAGTTTTCCAGTTTGTTAGCACATTTTTAACTAATGTTACGTTATTTAGCCGTGCCGGGCAGCCTATTAACGTAGTCTTCAATACGTATTGTTAGTTTATTGTAATTTATAAACCTTTTAAGGTCCTTATTCGGCTATATCTTCGTTATAGAGTTAGAAAAATTATCTTTCCCGTTCATTCACCTGAATTCTTTCATCTCCTTCTCTTCGAAGGTTTTGCAGAGTATTATTACGTCGATTATTAAGCGTTTTTCACTGGTGGTTCCGAGCTTCGAAAGGAATTCAAATAGGCTTTTCGAATCGTTATAAATAATTACTAGTATATGAGGAATCTTGAGCTGACTGGTAATACCTTTAAGGGTTTCCCACAAAGCTACACCTATATTAAAACTTATTATTATGCCGTAGATCTCTAAAGCTGGAACATTTCGTATAATCCTTTTATATTTAATAAAAGTCTAACGGATTAGGCTACCGATAATATTAAACTAACCCTTTCGCCTATCTTTATTAATAAGGGTTATTAAAATGCCAATTTGCAAATTCAGGTCGATGTTATTTAAAGAGAACCTATTCGTAAAAATCATTAACTTGGTCTCCAATAGGTTAATCGGGACTATATTAATCCTTCGGTCTAGGTTCCGCATTTTCTACTTTAACTTTTTAATCAGCCGGTTAAAATCATTATTTGTTAGATTTTATACTTATGCCTATTGGTAGGCCTTAGACGTTGAACGTTGTCGATTCGAATGATCTTCTTCGAAGTAATAGTAGTATTGCAATAGTAAGATAGCGGATGTATTGTTCTAGGTTTGGCAGACCGCTAGCCGGTCTGTATTGTAATTTGTATGACTCAGTGCTTGGCCCGTGCCCTAGACTGAATCGGGTACTTCACAATTAATAGACTTGCAATTAGTACAGTTAACTTTACTATAAGCAAAGTTAACTGACTGCATTGTAATTGATCTGCTAAAAATAGAAATTAATATTGTTTTAAGATTGTCGACTTTTTGTTTTGTGCCTGCACACGCTAATATGGGTTGTTACCAATTGGTAATAACCTATGAAATCCCTTCTTATTCTGCATTCCAAATCCTTGTTCATTCCAGTCAATTTATACTGAAATTAACATTAATTACGGCCTCTTGTGGCCTTTTTGCTTCACCCTTCCAAGGCCTCCGTTTCTCAAATCCCGTGTACATTTTCTTTGTCATAGACTTGTGCAAATTAGGTACGCTATTACCTACGTACCTTTTGCCAGTAGTTCAAACTACTGCTATTGCCATTATTGTCATTATTACCCTAACAATCGTATAATTTTTTAGGGTATCACTGTTTTTTAACCTGATTTGGCCTTTACTAGGTAGTCCTATCAGGTGGTTTTGGCATTAACTAACGCCTTTGGGGTGTGTATTTCGACTTTGACAGGTAAAGTTTTGCTAGCCATGTTGGGCTTGATAGGCCTGCTGGCTATGCTGGGCTTGCTAGGACTGTTAGCTCTATTGGGCTTTCCAGGCTTGCCGGGCCTGTTAGGTTTCCCAGGCCTACCGGTTTTGTTAGGCCTACCAGCTTTACTGGGCTTACCAGGCCTGTAGTACCTATTACGTCTATGCCTTAGATTTTTGGACTTGTTAGGCTTGGTGGGCCTGTGGCGCCTGTTCCTTAGCCTTTTGGACTTGCTGGGTCTATAGCGCCTCAACCTCTTAAACTTACTGGGCCTGCCGGGCTTGTGACGCCTGTTCCTTATAAAGGTTTTAAAGGTCTTCGACTTGAAAAGAGTCTTCACCCATAGCGTATTTGTAAAGTACGTTTATTAGATTGCCTTCCTTTCTTAATGTTGGCGGTAGTAAGATTCCTCGTTTGTATAAGTCGGTCTTCAACTTGATTTTAACCGACTTTTTTGTCTTTTTTCATATGTTTAGGCTGTAGTCCCTAAAGAATTTGATGTAGTTGTCTAAAGCCTTCACGTTAGAAATCAGGTCTTATAGTCGACTTCGAGGATAAAGTAGCCAACTTAATTAGTAAGGTGCTTGGGGGTAAAGTCTTCATTTGCTTTCTTAAACCAGAGATCATCATTGTAGTGTTTTTCGAAGACAATGTCGAGGTTTTTAATTGTTTTCTTTCGTTTAGAGTCGTGAACGGCAATAATTCCAATGTTTTTTGAAGCTATTGTGACGATATGGCTGGTGTAAAGCGTAATGGTGGTGGACTTGGTGATCTTAGGGTATAGGAATTTAGCGATTCGGGGTATGAAGTCGCGCGACGTGGCTTTTTTTGGCGCGACTTGGTGTTTTCGCTCGAAGCAGTGCACCTAACGATTAATGTGGTGTGGGGAGTAAAAAAGAGTAAAGTAGGGCAAAGATTTGGTGTAGGTGGTGCGGTCGGAGGTCGTTTTTGGTGGTAGAGATTGTTGTTTTAGCGTAGGAACTTAGTCGTTTTTCTTACGATTTGCAGTAGTAGTACCTGTCGTGGTAATTAACTTAGCCGTTTTCCAATTTGTCGTTTGAGACTTTTATTTGTCAATTTAAACGCGTTTAAGAAGAATTAATAAATATTTCTTGGTGTTTTCGAGTAGCGATACCGTCGTTTACTTATAGATTGCTGTGAAAAACCGATGTAGCCTAGAAGATTTCTCTACTAATTTCCGTAAAAAAATCACGTAGCAGTAGAGGACCTTCGTAAGAATTTTCCCTCTACCTTACGCAATTTTAAAGCGTAATTGGAAAGTAGTTTCTGTTTTTACTTAGTTAATTTGTGTTTAACCTAATAAACAGGCAAGTACTTATCAGTGTTAGTAGGTCTTAGATGTTGCAACGTTTTCTATTCGAATGGTTTTCTTCGAAGTAACAGCAGTATTGCAGTAGTCAGATGGTGGATGTATTGTTTTAGGTTTGGCAGACTGCTAGTCGGTCTACACTGTAATTTGTATGGCCAAGTGCTTGGCCCATGCCCTAAACCGAACTTGGTACTCTACAATCAACAGACTTGAAGTCAGTACAGTCAACTTCACTGTAAGTAAAGTTGACTGGCTGCACTGCAATTTACCTGCTAAAAATAGCAGCCAATATTGTTCCAATAGTACCGCAATGAATAGGTTGTAAAAGGCCTTCAGTTAATATAGGGCAGCGATATAGTTACTACGGGTACGTTATTTAAGGTACAGATAAGCTGTAGTTACGTTAGCTTTGTCTATTATAATGAAATCAACGTTTTGACACTCTTAAAGAAAGTTAAAGTCGGTATTAATACTAAATATACGAATTGATAATTCGTTAAAGTGAAGTTGGTCACCTTTTGACAACGTCATAACCGGTTTATAATTTTAGAATTTGAAGTCCTTAATCGTTTGCTATTACGATATTTCAAATCAAGCCGTTTCAATAAAAAGGGTATCGTTAATTTATATTCTCACTAAACTGAAATATTATTTTTACGTTATTAATAAATACGGGTTGTATATCAAAGACTTTATATCTAACTCAAACTTAAATTACAATTAATAGGATAAGAACCAATGGTCGCCCGTTTTAGCCAATCCATAGAGTGGTTCATTACATCGTATTACTATTCCCAGAGGGTAAATAGCATATAATTACTGAAATAATTCGAATAAAATGATTCGTTATAAGTCGTTTACTAATTATATATATATTCACGTTATATTACGGCTATTAAGTGTAAATATACCTTTAGTTTTCGCTAATAAACTCATTACTAGAGAGCATACCAAACTTTAACTAATCTTTTCAATCGTTGTTGATTATATGAAGATTTAGCTTTCACCTTTACTACCATATCCTTAAACGATTAAGCGTGACTTTTTGTACGGACGCCTTGTAATCTTACTCTTAACCTTGTAAATCATCCTCGACTTGAAAATCATAATATTTTTATTTTGAAAGTTAAAGTTACCATTTAACACGAATTGCATAACTTTTGAGGTTAATGGGTCGTTAATCCTAACTTTATCGCTTTTTTTTTAAAGGTTTGACGAAAGTTTTAATAATACCTTATATTCGAAACTTTGTTACCAAGTTTTCGTTATCCTTCTTTTTCCTTTTTATCTAAGTTGTAGTATAAATACGGCCCGGTATGTATTCCTTCTTTTTAATATTTTTCTTCTTTGGTGGTCGTCTACACCGATAGCATTCTATCGGTTTATCGATAATAGGTAAAAAAAGGTTTTCATTAACTTAGTTGTTTAACTTAAGGGTTTTTATTGTTAGCTACCTTGATATAAGGTTTAACCTAAGTGGTAAAAAACGTTATAAATCCGTTAGCAGTTGTAACAATTACTTTAAAGTTGACGATATTTAAGGTTTTATATAGGCCCTTTTATTTACCTGGCTTCTTCCATACGAAGACTTCGTTTTATAACAGTAAAACAAATACATCTATTATCGTAAGGCTATTCCTATTATTAAAGGCGTCGTTATCTTGGCAACGTACCTATTCCCTCCGCAATTCCTTTAATAATTTTCCAAATACTATAGCTCGTTTTTAGACACTTTCTCATAGCGGAAATTCACTCGTCAGATGTTGGTACTCTCTAAAGACTAGTAGAATTGGTACCAGACCGTTAAGGCCTACAATATCGTTCAAGCCCTTTACTTCTATTTAAAATTGTGCCTTTGGGTCCGTCAAGTTTCCAATTTCTAGTGTAAAGATATTATACGTTCGTCGAAGTAGTAAATATATCCTTTAAACATTTTTAATACTCTAGTAGGCCTATATAGGTACCTATTTACATTGGATGCCCATTATCTTGGCATATTTTTGAAATTACGCCACCGAAAAATTAGTGTTAGCATCGTAAATATGACTTCAGGTCGGCCAAAGTACGTATTAATCTATAGCATACTCAACGTTTCACACTTATCCTCTGCCGAAAAGGACTTTGAAAACTTAACACCATAAAAAAATCTAGCGGAGTTGACGATATAAAATCATTCTTGTTATCTAAATAAAATATATCGATAAGAACCTTACAGTTAAAGTATTAATCATTTTTAATATAAATTTAAATCTTCAGGGGGTTTGAGTTTGTATTAGGTAGTAGCAGAAAAGCTTTTCGATAGATTTTAACGAAGCGTTTTCCACATTTTTATACACTATAAACTTTAAGACTTTATATGGCTTATTAACAACTATATAGTTAAAACACCGGTATAGTTAACGTATTTTAAACTCTGTTAAGTTTAACACCACAGCCTTTAAGCTTTAAAAGTAAAACCATAAGTACCCCTACTTAAAAGTGAAGGGAAACCTTTAGTCGGTTTTAACCAACTAGACGGCATTAATATTAATATTAACGCCGAGGGTTTCCATATGTTTTTTTTTAAAAAAAAGGGTAGGCGACTTAAGGATATAGAATGTAATAGACCTAATAACAGTTTCAATTACCTTTATCCCTAGTGACAATAATTGCTCGTCTACTTCAAAGCCAACTTTAGCTTTATTAGCATCTTAACGATTAATCTTGGTAGTTATGAGACTTTCTCTCCATAGTGCGATATATTACGAATAGCCTCCTATTAAGTACTTTCTTGCCCCTGTGTCTAGTATAATACCTTAAAACCGATAGTTCACGTAACAGTTGTAAAGGTTAAAGATATTTAAGGGGTTAAGGGCTCGGTTAGGGTAAAGGTAAAAGTCTTTACCACCTAAGTGGTATAAAAAGGCGTGGTCGACTAACTACTAGGCCGTATTAAAAATAATGTCTTTATACTACTTAATTTTCTTAAAGGTATCGTTAATGTTAACAGCCTCGTTATCCCTAAAGTCTATAATATAATTTAAGAAATCAACTTTGAAAATAATAGGGTAATATATATAGTATATCACCTTTTTATATTAAGTTCGGCGAAGAGGTAGTAAGTTAACTAATAGCCAGATTTATTATCAATTTAACATCTTTTACTATTATTACGAAGACTGTTTTTACGGTCGATAAGTCCGTTTGAATTTTCACCCTGTTAATCTCAACTGAGGTATTACCTTTAGTCCAGGGTCATTAAGTTAATTTTTAGGTGTAAAGGGTGCTTATAACCGTATTTACGATCGATATAATTAACCACCGTATGGGTTTCTTCTTTTACATTAGAAAAGTTATCAGTTTAGGGGTATATACCAAATAAATTTGGTGTACGAATCATTAGTTACAAGCGAAAATCGTAACTAGCTAAAAAAAGCCTTAGTACGTAGTATTTTGGCATTGTAAGGCGTATTTAAGCTCACTAAGGCCCGGAACAGCTACATATACCTGCTCGCGAAGTATGACTTCGCCAGCGTAGGCTTTCCCCATTACATAGTAATATAATATCAACTTGTCAAACATCTAACTTAGCACATACATTGGTATTTTCTCCTTTTTCTTTTTCGTTATTATCGTAGTCCACCTCGTAATATTTTATTCCATATAGTATTAGATAAGGTAGAAGTCT
Source organism: Anisogramma anomala (assembly GCA_038502455.1). NCBI lineage: Eukaryota > Fungi > Ascomycota > Sordariomycetes > Diaporthales > Gnomoniaceae > Anisogramma > Anisogramma anomala. The sequence continues at coordinate 27,847,302 of JASMMZ010000003.1, read as the reverse complement.
TATTTGAAGAGGCTATTTATGTTATCATAAACTTTGCAAAACGTGGTTGTTTGGATTAGAAAGGTTTTGTAATAGTATCCTACGTACCCTATAAGGATTCCAGGAAATAGTGAGTGAAAACCAGAAGTGATAACCTCCATTTACTTACAAATGTTTTAAAAAGACATTATGTTCGTGTAGAAGTGGTTGTAAGGTTTCTAGTTATATTTTTATATATTATTATAAATTTTGGGAAAATCCATAAAAATCTTATAATTAATGTTAACTTTCTTAACAGGTTATACGGGAAGGTCGCGATGGTTATCCTAGTCTTCGTCAGTATTTCTTTATAATTTAAGCTTCAGGGCCTCGGAACTACGGTATAAATGGTAATTACCAGTCGCTTAGACTAAGGGGTAGAATCCTGTAATAGGATCTATAGTGAGCTTGCGTATATATACAAACCTGCAATATAAAGACTTTTAAGAGACTTGACGTTTTTGATTAAAGGGCTAAAGTGTAACAGAAACTAAAGGATTTTGAAGGAGTAGACAATTCTATTTAATTAACTGGTAGAGAGCTCTAACTTGAATTCCTCTCACTCCATTGAAGGTTGATGCTTTACGTACCTTGCCGCCATTTAAAATAAACTCCGCGTTATTACGTGGAGGTGTTAAACTATCAAATAGGTTAACAGGTTCCTTATCGTTAGCACTTAAAGAAGCTTAACTTAGCCATAGACAAAGGGAATTTCTTATAATACGTGTATAAAGACGTTAAAGTTCCTTAATATATTTCTCTTTAAGGCGTAGGTTTCAAAGGTATTTCATAAATTGGGCCAATTGAAAAAAGGTTTTTATTAATCTGATAATGTTATTTTCTAATACTTAAATCCCTCGACTTTTAAGTTTACCTTTAATTTAGATTTAATACTTTTCTATTTTTTTTTTCATATATTAATAATTTGATCGTAGAAAGACTTACGATATTTGCGATAAGCGTTGTGGCTACAATTAAGTCTTTCGTAACCGTTTTACTAAACAATAAAGTGACTAACGAAATTAACACAATATCTTTCAGTTAAGTGTTTATCTACATTTAGCTTTTAAATTTCTTTATCGTATTACTTTCAAATGAGGGGTCCGAAAGTTTTAATTCCTTTTTATAGTTTTTAGGTAGGTGTTATCTTAAAGTAATGGCTTATATAAGACTTATTAGGTTAGAGAAAAGATAAATTTGGGCGTAAAGACCTGACGATTCAACATGAAATCATGCGGCATAATAATTTTAACGAAACTTGGTAATCCTTTGTGTTTTTAATTAAAGTAGAGAACTTAGAGATTGAATTGATGTAGAGGAAGTGAAAAAAAAATTAAATATGAGAAAAACTTAGTATTTAAATAAAGACTTTGATATAAAGGGTAAAATCGAAGGTTCTTTTTTATTTGACCGTACGACTTGGCCGTTCATACAATAATAGTACCCGTAGTAGTACTAATTTTACTGTTTACTAATTTGCCGAACTTAAAAACATCGAATAATCAATCTTATCGTTTTTGAAAAGGATATTATTTAAAAATTTCGTAGTGTTTTAAATAAATATACCGTCGCTACCTTGAAACTGCTGTAAAGACTATCACATTATAAAGGTCTTCTTTATTTACTGCCGTATAAAATGAAATAGTAGTAAAAGCCCTTTGCAAAAATCTTTCCGTTACCTTAGCCGCCGTTATTAACGTAAAGAGTTACCATATAGTAGTTTTTTTTTCTGCTTAGCTTATTTGTGATTAATATAATAAGAATTGATTAATATTGGTGAGGCTTGAGACTTTACGACGTTGTAGATTCTATTAGTTGAAATGATAGTAGTATTATTAATTGAAGTATTGGATGTATTATTTTAGGTTTGGCAGACCGCTGGCTAGTCTACATAGTAAATTGTATGGTCAATTGCTTGGATCGTGCCCTAGTTCGAAGTGGATGCATATTGTATTCAACTTACAGATATTACAGTAGTCACATGCAAAATAATACACTCAACTTAAAGTCAGTATAGTCAACTTTGCTATAAGTAAAGTTGACCTACTGCACTGCAGTTACTACTATTCCAATAAAAGTCGCATATATAGATAATGAATAATCGATAAGCCTTCGCCTTAAAAAGGTTAAAACCTTTATATATTACTGAATAATATATATTAACCGACTTTACAAAGAAAACAAAAACTTCAGTCCTTATTGTTATAAAATCGGTTTATCCGGTTTTCAATACTTTTCTTAATGTAGAGGTTTTTAACATACGATAATGAAGTTTTAAATTAACCTTTTCTTATTAGGGTGGATATTTTTCGGAAAACGCGCAACAAGGGCGTTAAAAGTCGCCCGATATTATAAGGGATTTTGGCGTTTAAAGCACCGGCTCCTTTTATATCTTTTACGTATAGCTATTACCGTTGCAGTCGTATCTATACTTACTTACTACGTCGAAAGTTGGTATTTCGGTAACTGGTAAAATAGACTTGAAAAATAGGTTACGGTTTCATTCGTTGTTACAATAAGAGCGGTTGTCCTATTATACAAGATTTCATTTAACGTCCTTATCCTTTATTACTGCAGTTTGCACTTCAGCAAAGTATCTTTTACATAATCATAGCCCCTTTTCTATTCTCGGCTAAAAACCCTTCATACCAGGTACCCCTTTATATAACGTATCGAAACGGCGTTTGCTGCAGCATTTACAAAACCTGGGTTGCAAATCTCTACTGTTGTATTGGTCTAGAGGGTCAATGCAATTGACTATGGATCCCTGCAATTGGTGGTCTGTTCCCAACTATAAATACTTAGTATTTCTTGATTGTTTGGACCTGCAGGCCAAAAATAGAATTATTCTATTATGCAATACGTATTACGAATTAATACCCTCAATACCAATACTATATTATTGAATTTCCATCAATACAACTACCACATTTGGTATTCCATTAATCTATTAGTCTTTACCCCCTGACGTATCAAACAAACAGAGTGTAATGGATACGTATCGGCTCATTGAAAAATAAATTCAATGGAGTCACCAACTTTGCGAAGGTATATAGCATAATTAGTTAGTATAAGTTTCTGTTACTATTATAGGCGCCTTTACTAAAAGTAAATAGTTAATTCATTTTCAACGCCGGTTAATAGGTATACATTTGTTGGTAAGTGTGTAGGGCGGCAACGTAACATTGAAACAGTGTATTATTCTGACTATATAAGGGAAGAAAATAGAACTAGAAACGAAGAGGCTCAGCTACGTATGTAGTAGAAGGTACGTTCATTCCCTTTCCATGTATGTACCCCCCAAGTAATGTATAACAAGTCCCCGGGACTAAATAAAAATGCAATGTCCTTATTGCGTAATATATATAATAGAAGGCGAGATGTGAGATGTGAGACGCGAGGCGTGAGATGTGAGACGCTAGAAGCGAAACGCGAGGCGTAAGATGCAAGACGTAAGACTCACTTCTAGAGACCTTTTTTGTATACCTTAATTGGTTCTCTGTAATATTTTAAATTCTTTATAAACTTTTGTTTATCATACTTCAAATTGTGGCTCTTTTAACGAACCAAATATTAAATTCAATTTTCTGTATGAAGGCGACAAGTTAGGCATTTGTTCACGATTTTTTTATTTTTTATTTATCTTTGTTGGGAGCTTTTTTATACTATATTATTCTAAGTGGTAGAGGTACGAGATGAAAAGGATTATCGTTAGAGTTATCGTAAGAAGTTAGGTAGCAAACGTCAATTATATGGTAAACTCGTAAATTTGCGTGGAATCAAGTGTATACGTAAGCTTTCCCATGCGATTTACCACTTTTAATGGGTTTAGGCGTAAAAATAATAATTTTCACTATAGATTTAATGGTTTATAGTCTTTTATAACATATAGTTACACGTGATCATCCTTCTTGAATTTTATATATTAGTAATGTTTATTATAACACTGTTTTACTCCATAAGTAACTATATTATTATAAGTTAAATGTTATATAGAAGATGCTTCTTTATAAAGCGAATTTCTTCCTGTTAACGAGGACAAAAAGGATACAAACAATTTATAAGAATTCGTAACTTAAAGAGAAACAAGTATTCGTAAGGTTTGATAGCGATAGTACAAAAATATACATTGTGAATATTTCATTATAACGTAGGAACACTATTAATTTACACTTCTCTTTCATGACTCACAATATAATATCGTAATATGAAATCGACGGCCTGTTTTTTTTTTTTTTTTTTTTTTTTTGCTTGAAATTTTTTTTTGCTTGAATTTTTTTGGGCTTGATTTTTTTTTTGCCTTGATTTTTTTTGGCTTATTTTTCAGACTAAAGATAATAAACTATTATTATATAAAGTTTGGTTCCTCTCGGTAAGGTCTCTATTATACCAGGGAAATAGGAAAAGTAATCGTAAGGATTGATGTTTGTATTGAAATAGGAAAAGTAATCGTAAGGATTGATGTTTGTATTGAAATAGTAAGATAAGTTAGAAGGGAGAAGAGGCATCCGGAGAATGCACACCATTGGTGAGATTTTATAACCTCTAATAAGGGTAGTTGCACTTTACTATGTATTTTGTTACTCTATCTTTTAGGTAGTGGAATTTTATCATCCACTTTGTCAATGCCACTTTTAGACAGTGGAACGCTATTAGGTACTTGATAGGAATATATCTTACAAAGTTATACGTTATTATGCACTTTCTAAATGTACAATGTACAACGTAGCCTTTTACTAACTATAAAGATATAGATTAATATCCATATATGTAATATTTTTTTTCTTTAACGCGGCCTATATTAGTAATTTAATAGGAATAATTTATACTAGTAAGGTTTTTTTTCCGTGGTTTAGTAATAATAGTTTCATTTATAATTGAGTTTTTATCCATGGTTTAGTAATAATAGTTTAGTTTTTGTATTGTTCATATTCATAGTTTAACCATAATAATTTAGTTTCTGAAAAAATTGTAAAGGTTCGGCTTAGTAGTTTCAACCGCAGTAATAAATATAGTAAAGCGTCAATTGGTTTAAATATTTAGTAATGATATGGTTTTCAATAGAGGTATAATATTCGATCCCTAAAAGGATGTGATTAAGGAGGTGTTATAAAGATAAAATTACGTAAGAGTGATTGTTAGTATTACGTGTTTTGGAGTCAATATAAAAAGATATATCGCCATCGGTTTCGGTAAAATTTCTTTCTTTTTCCTTTTAATGACGCTCCGTTTCTTATAATGTAAGTTTTATTTAGTCAATCCGTATATTTATACCTAAACTACTACTTCAATTAATTATTTAAACCGATTTCATAGGTAGGTTAATTGACTAACCCTATGTACTTACCGCTCCTGAAAATTGATGCTGCGTTAAGACAGGGGTGTAAGGCGCCGTTTAACGCGTTTGCGTAAGAGAGAAGAGTCGGCTGCTGCCGTTGCTCGCCGCGCTGCCACCACCGCTACTCCCAGCCCTACCTCCTTCGGCTCGATGTCGTTTATTTTTGCCTTCATTTTCAGCTCGCCCTTCGTCGCCGCCGCCGCTGAAGCCGATACCCCCACCCCATTTCCCCTCTTCTGCCACTCCCCTCCTGCCCCTAAACCCTAAGGGAAAAAGCGAAATGCTTTTAAGGTTATAAAACTTACCTTTTCTATATAGGTAAAAGCCACTTTATCTGTAACGGCCAACCCCCCCTCCCCCTCCGTCGCTAAAACAGTAGCTTAACAAAGTTATAACGCTGTCCGTAATACCAATTTTATCTTTAACTCATATTATACTAATGTTTTTTATAAACGAGGTAAAGGCGGCCGACCCAACCCACCGCCTCGAGTTTAGACTTATTAAGGTACGTCACGAAGCCTCTTTGATACGTAAAGCGTTAAAACAGTGTATCCGGGTTTATAACCCCAGGATAATAATGGAAACGCCTTATGAGCTATATATCGCGTTCGCGGCGGCAGGAAAATTTATTGGAGATTGCTATTAAAGCGGGAGTCGATCAACCCGTTGTTACCATTACAAATAGGCTACTAATGGATACGCCCCTATTTTAGTAATCCTCAGGTCATACACCGAGGCTTTATTATACGCCCGCCGTTTTTACAGTAAATTTACTTTAAACTGTTAACTTTAACCACGAATAAATATCCTCTACTTACATTAATAAAACGTTTAGAGTGCTCGTTAATACGAACGCTTCCAATGCTCTATTTGGGGCGCCTTCAGTTATTATATTTGCTGGGTTTGACTTTATATCAATCTACTTTAGGTTCTCAAATTCGCGGCGCTCTTACGATTTACGCAAGTTTATAATATCGATTATAAGGCGTTTTTTGTTCGTGGTTTCGAATTAAATAAAGTATTTGTAAAGGGGGAAAGAATCAGTGTAAACCAATAACAGAAGGGGTTTTGAACCAAGGTTTAAAATAGTTATCTATACTTTTATCATTATAGTAATTCCAGAGTCGAAACCTCTAATTATAACGTGAATTTCCGAGCCTCAAACATTATTTGTAACCCACTTACACTTAATCTATGTTCAATAAAAAATATAACCACAAAAATAAATCCGTCTCGAACCGGCATTTCGTTATAAAAACCAAGAAGAAATCCAATTTATGAGTGATAATCAGTATTATTATCGAAGGATTCGTTAGTAAATATAAAAACCTTTGTAATACGTATATAGATAGGTATAAATTATAAACCACGTTTTGAATTATGTATTCATTACATAAGGCCTTTACTAAGTGCTTTATATACGTTATCTGAAGTATCGGTTTAATATTACGTAACGAATCAGAGGTTAAATACCGCCTTCAGCTATACTTTTAATACAATTTAAACGCCACGTACACGCTAGTTTTTATATTTGTTGGCTCTTTTTAAGTTATTTAGGTCAACAAGAGTAACTCGATCTAATTACCTCTTAAAAGAAAAATCCAGAACACCGTTCCGAAAAATAATTGTTACGTCGTTAAAGACAATTATAAGATCATCCATCATATACGTTTTGGGTTTTGTTTTCTGGACGGCTTTGAAAAACTTCTTCTTTTTAATTACGGAAATCGACGCGTTATACAACATCAGCATATTATTAATTTGTATACCTATAAATGTAAAGTCTTTAAATCTTATTATTAAAACCGATAAATAGGAGTTAAAGGTCAAGTAACCCATTTTAAGACTTTAATTACAATGCCTTTAATAGGAATTATACTAACATACACCAACTTTAACGAGTCCGTAAAACAGCTTTATAATACGTAAAAATTGTTTTAGGCTAATAGTGCTTTCGAAGGTCCGCAGGTATATAGGCGTAAATACGCCATTTAAACAGATTTTCAAACTGTATATAAACCCAGGTAATATTACGAAGCTTGATATAAAAACTGTAAAGGATGCTAAGAAAAGGAGTAAATACTAAAATTAAACGATTTCTCGCTCATTTTAAAGGCGTTAATTAAGTTATAATATCCTTTTCATACTCTTTATTATACTCTTTAACCACAATGAGACTATTTTTATAAAGGTTTCCGACTTTATTATTTACCTCGTATGTTAGGCGGGTGGGGAAAATGATATAGACGTCGTAAATCATCGGTTTTAACCTTTTCAAATGAAAACCGCCTTGTTCTATTAAAGAAGATATTTTCATTTGTATAAATAATTTAAATGATATACCTAAAGCGGTAATAATTTTTTAGGCGAGTTTTGAAACTTAATATATGGTTTATCACCTTTCTTAGGTAACGAAAGAGTCCGTGACGAAGACTTTGAAACGTTTTTTTCCAGCTAAGTGGACGCCTTTGTCGGCGCGATGTTGGCTCTGTTAGTGTAAGCGGACCGGTTCCGTATAGTTATAAAGGTTCATAAGTGGTATCCGAGAGGTATATATGATTTGGGAAAGATTTGGATTTATTATCCTAAAAGTAATTCCGTTGATGTCACCAACTAGATTACGGTTTCGAGTCGCTTTTATCTACCTTTTTCTTTTTACATTCCTACACTAACTTTTAACGGAATAAGAACGTATTAAGTGGTATGTTTCTAAGCATCTCGTAACCCTTAAACCTTTTATTACTTTAAAGGCCAGTCTATCTGTCTTTCTTTTTTTAAATCAAGACTTCAAACTATAATAATAACTCTATAATGCTAGTTTTACATAGGCTATTTTTTTTTTTAGCTAATAATTTCGAAATAATATTTCTAGTCTGTAAGGATCGTAGTACTGCCATAACTTTCATTACAATTATTACTCTTTGTATTATGACATGCAACAATGGTTAATATATATGGACTTCAGGGTTAATATCTAAAATAAGAAACGTTAAAATAAACTTAGTCGGGTTGGAAGTGTTATTTACAACGTTAATTTTTATTTGTAAAATAGATTCCTTAAAACTCGTTCACTTTGGGTTTCTGGATAATATTATATATTCTCTTTTTTACGGTATATGGTACCGTTTATACTTTCTATCGTCAAATAATACTTTTACCTATATTTATCTGCCCTTATTACCGGCGATCATGACTTTAATATGTTATTTAGTCGATTCGAAAGTTATTTCAATATCGTAAGTAATAGAGTTCAAAGTTTCTAAGTCAAATTTTAATGAGAAGTCTACTAAATTATCCTAATAATTTGTAGTAAAACTTTCCGTATAAATTTCGCGACCTAAAATCGGATTATTACATCGACGACGTATAATAATAACTAGATATCTAAGTATATTTCATTTCAAAATGCCTTATAATTTTAATTTCCATCGTTTCAAAGGCGGAATATAAACCGCTGTAGGGTTTTTAAGTATAGCTGGCACTAGTAGCAGAATTCTAGGATGAACTTTAGTGATTATTTTCCTATATTAGTATACCTTACAGCGTGAAATAGCCGTACACGGCGCTCAGCAGCTAGGTATCCAAACCGGTGGTATAATGTCTTTAATTACGATTACGTTAAGAAAACGGCTTTAATTATATGTGTTTTAGGAAAAGAACACAAGTGTTTAAATTTCGAACGAAACGATACGAATACGTTATCCGAAACGCGGATATGTTGATTAATCGTATTCCGGACCTTAATTTCGAATGTATTTATATTAATCAACGATAATATTAATAACTTTTTGAACTTTATTAAGTAATATTTAATCGGTTCGAATCGTATAATTACAAGTTCTATAATAAATAAAGATGTTCGAATTTTACCAAATAGAGCCTTTCGGTGTTCTTTTATTTGGTCAAGCTGAAATTTCGGAAATTTCGCCGCGAACGTGTTGAATTGCCGCTTCCCGGCGGTCGAGGTCTTAACTACGTCAGTATTTGGCCTGATACCTTGAAACAGTTTGCCGTATCTATTCAAAAGCGTAAATTTCGACACTATATAAATTTTTAACACTTTGTTTTTATAATCCAGGCTAACGGCATATAGAAATAAGACATCTTATAAGCATATAAATATTTGTTCATTGGTTTCCTTTTTCTAGGCTATCAAGTAAAGCTCATGTTAATGAAAATCCTCTTCTATAAAGGTGTATTCCTATGGATATACGTTGAATTTATCTTTGAAGTTTTTGTAATCGGCTACGAACGTTGTAAAATGAGCTTTCTTGTGATTTTTATGTAACTAATCGACTTGAAATCGGCGTTGAATTCGAATTTACTCGTATACCGGGTAATCAGTCAACTAATAATCGACCTTACTATATATAATACAGCGTTTTTAAGAATATTTAAAGCTTCGTATACTCCTCCAAAGGTATTACTATACACGAGATAAGTTCTGGGCTTAGTTATGGGGTCTTCTTCAGTAGTAAATTTCTTATTTTCGGTTTCTAGAACTTTTTCGTTGGTATTTTTCGTTTCGAAAATCGTATTTACAACATTTATTTTATTTCGGGTAAACTTTGAATTATCGGTTTAGAACGTGGTAAATCATTTTGGCGAGGTTTACGCTAGTAATTTAACCTTCTACTTTCGTCTTCTTAGTTATAAATATGAATTCAAAGATTACTCAACAAGTTATCGGGGTTTTGAATGAGGTTTTGAAGCTTGTATAAAAAGCCTTTAAGGCTTTTTACCACTTAAATAACGTCAGGTTAAAGTCTAGGTTTTCGTGTTACGCTTTTGTAATTATTTGAATGAATTATTCATTCCATATATATTTTACTTTAAGAGCCGCTAGGTATTTTGTGAACTTTGCTGAAAGAGTGGTAATCACTTCTCATAGGGTTATGTTAGCGTTTTCACGTTGATCTTTTACGGATGCCTAGGTAATACAGATCACTCCTTATTGTAAAGTTCGTAATTTATTTCAGTATCAAAATATACAATGAAATAACTCTAATACTTCTTAAAAATACGCACCTGATAAAGTTGTATATATACCACATTTCAATATACCTAAATAATATATCGGGTAAGATAATATAAAGCCATAACAACTTAATATTTAGTCCCTTACAAGTGTTTAGTATTATACGTATTTTATGATCGAAGATGTCGTACGACTTATTTTTTTTTGTTATTACGATATTTGGTGGAGTTTGTGAATTTTGTAGGATTACTCCTATCAGTGGAAAAACGATATAGTAGAAGGTTTCGGTAAGGGTTGTAATTATTAGGTATTAACTAGTAAGGTTCGTATTATCGATTTACGCCGTTTATCCTATCTCCAGACGGGTTATTTTTGATATTTTAACCGCTTTTGTTACGACCTAATGATGTGTTATTTATATTCTGAAAGTAACTCAGTGTTTATCTCTCTTTTCATATACATATAGGTGTAGGTATATATTATATCCGCGTGGCGAATAACATTCTTGGTCGTTTCTCCTATTCTTTTCCAAGCTCCGTATACCTTACTTAAGGCGCGGGTATATCTTCTGAAAGTCCTACACTTTATATTCGTATAGTATTTCCACGATGTTATTTTATTTGTATATATTTTCCAACCTGTTTTTTATATTCCATTCAATAACAACCTTTTACAAAATCTGTTCTATATACGGTTTTATCCTTCTAACCTCATAAGTCGATAAGTCGTATCTTATCTAATAGGGCTTACGTAAGGAGGTAGTTTCTACCTCTTGGAGTATTAATGCCTCCACTCTGTAACCAAATATGTAGTACTTTAGAAATTGAATTGTACACTTTATATTATATTCCTATCGTTGAGTTTAAAATCCTCTCACGGAAATTATCTGGCCTATTAGGTCCCTAGGCCATTTTTTCGTAATAACGAAAGAACACGGTTATAATATACGTATTTACTATATGTGTATCCAAATCTTCAACCGGTATATCGATATGATCATCCTATAGTTTAAGGTTAATTTCTTACGAAACGACTTTCCTAAAACCTATATATAAAATCCAAAGGTCGAAGTTTTCATTTACTTTGTTTAAGCTTATTGGTTTTAGAATTATAGTTGTAAGAGTACGATATATATTGAGGCGGTTAAAAGGCCGGTTTGTACGAATACCGGAAAAGTTGAAGCGGTGTACAAGTTGGGATTTACGTATTAAATGAAAGTCTGGTGCGTTTAAGATATAGTATTTCAAAAGGTACAGTCTAAATAAAAAGAATAAAGGTGTGTAATATACAAATGAAAACCAATAAAATGTAATAAAACGTACAAAGTAATGCGTTTGGCGTTAACTAACATAAATAAAATTTCAATAGGGTATAAGTAAAACGTAACCATAGGCTAATTAAGAATTTTAAACTAGCTCTTTAACGTTTTACAAGAGTTATACAAGTTAATAAACTAGTAGATTAAAATGTCGCAAGTAATAAATTTAAATAAGCGGTGTAAGGCCGGCGAAAATAGACGAACGGAGTAATGAAACAGGGAATAAAAGGGATATAAAAAGGGGAGTGTGTGTGTATATGTGGGATTTGAAGTAGTGTGTAAGGCTTAGTAAGTGTTTTGAATACCGTGTGTCGCCCATAGAGTGCGTTTAGTCAGCGGTTTGGTTGTCGCTTTTAGAGCATTGATTGGTTGTGGGAACGTTTCAAAAGTTGTTTCCTAGCCGCTTTTGAAGTCTGTAAGTGGTTTGGATATTGTATTCAAATCGGATGGTGCCCAATGAAGGGTTCGAAAACTTGTTAGTTTTGGCTTACGCAGACTATTACGTAATAAAACTCTCTTTCAGAAGTGTCGATGTACTTTTAAATGCCAACCGAGTTAATAATGGCGTAAATAGGCTTTTGATAGTTAAAAAGCACTAATTGAATAAATAATTTTGTATTAAAGACGTCCTTTTTAGAGTTAGTATGCTTTTATAGTCCTTGTAAACTCCTCTGTAATTTTTGTAAGACGTAGTGATAAATTACAGATATTTGGGCCCGTTGTAGCATCCCAGTATGAACATTTAACTAAAATTTTTCTCTTTTTTCCTGGGATATCTATAGTCGACTAAGTTGGCTATTAATTAGTATAAGTAAGGTTCTTATTATACTAGGTACGTTAAAAGAGTAATTGTAAAGATTGGTGTCTGTATTAAAGTGATAAGATAAGTTAGAAGATAGAAGAGGTATCCGGAGAGTGCACGCCACAGGTAAAAACTTATAACCTCTTATCCGGGCAGTGGAACTTTACTATACACTTTCCTAATCTCCCTTTTGAGTAGTGGAACTCTACCGTGCACTCTGCCAATACCACTTTTAGGCAGTGGCTCGCTATTATGCACTCTGCAGGAATGCACCTTGCAAAGTGGTACGTTAACGTGCACTCTACAAAGATACAATCTGTAGTATATCCGGTTACTAACTATAAAGAAATATGGTAATATCCATAGTATCGAATCCTTTTTATGGATTACTAAAAGGCGGAAAGAAACTTCGTATTTCGATTGAAAATAATTTCTTTTATGTAACTATAATTCAATAATAATATGTAGTGCTATACAACCTCTGTTAAATAGGTTTCTATGTAAGTTATATACCTATGTAATAAAAAGTACGTTTTGCGGTTAAGTCAATAACTAAGATAATAACGTTCAATGCTTCATTACTTGGTAGCATATAGAAGGTATCAATGAAGAACATTCATGATACTATCTTGATAAAATCTATATAAAAATATAAATTAGTCCGTTTAATATTTAAATTAGCTAAAAGCGTTTAATAGGTTTTGAATCTTCGTTACATATTTAGCCGTAACAAACGTAATATATTTAAAATCATTCCATTAGTTTTCGTTTGTATTTGAAGTATAGGCGATGAAATAAAACCATCATACGCCTCGGCCTCAAATAATACCTATCGTTATAACTATTTTAAAAAAATCTCAGGACAAATTTGTTAAAACTAAAAAGGTTTCTATAGCTATTTACGTCTAGATTATGAAGAAGGCGGTTACCTGAACGAAAAAGACAATTTTCTTGAAAATAATGAATAATTACCTCATTATCTAGTTTTTCCTAAATTAAGTATAAGATAATCGTTCGCTCAACGGCTTTTTTCTTATATATGTATGAAAATTCAAGGCGTATATTCTTGGGTAAAATACCTCTCGCAATGTATGACGTAAAATTAATTTTGTAAAATGCTATGTGAAAATTATTAAAGATTTAATCGAGTATATGTGTTTTTTTAATAAACGAATATTTTCATTTATTTATGTCGGTAAGATCTATACCTATTCAGGTGAAAAGTAAATGAGTAGAAGAGTAATCGTTAGATTGGTATTATAGTAAAAGATAGATAGGTCGATGAGAAGAATCATCCAGAGGTGCACGCCATAAGTGAGGACTTATAAGCCCTTACCTAGAGTGTACCACTCTGGAATACCTCTTCTAGACCGCTCCACGTATGATTCACTTTGCGCCTTGAAAGAGTGCAGCCTGTAGCGTGACAAGTTATAGTGCACTCTACAGGAGTACACCTTGAAATATAGTGCACTGCTACTTGAACTATATATATACTAGCTATGAGGGTATATAATCATATCTACACAGGCAATATTTCATTTTTTCTTTGTAAGATCCGTATCTATAATCCATTAGTAACAGTATAGGTTCGTTTCTCATTGGTAATAAAAGTGAAATGGTATATGTTAGTTCGTTCCTAATTGGTAATGACAGTGGTATATTCCATCGTTCCAGGCAAAACTTCTTTTTTTCTTTTCTTTACTTAGTGAAGTAGTAATGTCGCGGATTAGGTTACGTGAACCTCCTCGTAACATCGTTGGCAATTATCAAAAGTATCGCTTATGCTCCGAATAGGTACTCTAAAGTGGTTTATGTGGGTGGAAGCGGGCTTGATACGACTTTTGAAGCGTTTTGTGGTTATAGGAACGCTCCTATTTATTTATAGAGACCTAGTTGCGTATAAATCATCTGGCTATTCCTCCTCTTAAAGTAGCGGTTCGAATTCCTTACCCGGAACTTTCTTTTTTAGGAGTTAAAGGCCGGATTGCCAAGGTGGCTCGCCATTGTTTTGGGGTTCAGACACTTACAGTGCGTCTGACCATTTCTTCTTTTAAATCTACGGCTCTAATTGTTGTATTATAGCTGCTCCTATTGGTGCGAGCGGTGTGGGTATTGTAATCGTAACTTCTTTTGAATTTTTCGAGCGGTGTGAATGATGTATTTGTGACCGCTCCTAGGTTTTGTAAGTGGTCCAGAACTACGTATTCAAACCTTCATTTTCTTCATTTTCTTATAGATATGGTCCTAACTCTGTATTCAGACCCCCCTTCTCTTGAAAGCGTATGAAATACGCTTTTGGCCCTTCCTTATCTTAAGGGTGTAGCCCGGATTGCATACCTGGCCCTTCTTTTTCTTAAGGTTGCGGCCAGGAATGCATATCCAAACCCTCCTTCTCTTCCTTCCCTTACAGCTCTCTTTCTTCTCGAGGCTGCGGCCTAGACTGTGTATCCAGACCCTACTTCTCTTCCTTAACTTGTAGCTCTCTTCCTTCTTAAGGCTGCGGCCTGAACTTTGTATCCAGACTTTTTTTCCCATACTTCTTTGGCAGCCCTTCCTTTTCTTAAGCCTGTGTTAACTCTTTCTCATTTTGCGGATCTTTCTTTTCTTGGGATCCCACGCCTTATTGTATTCCTCATCGTTTTACCAAATTTTTCTTGTGTTCCATTAGGTAATATCCTTTTATAAATTCCATTTGGTATAAAATTTTATCTTTTCAATCTGGCAAGTCTATAAGTTATGCTATTTCGAACAAGGCTTTCACAAGGCAGCTATTTATGCCTCCTGGGGTATTAATACCTTTACTTTGTAGTTTAATTAATAAGGTTTTGGCAATAAAGGGGTTTACTATTTGCTATATGCCTAACGTCTAGTTTGAGAATCTTATATTAAAATTATCTAACATGTTAGGTTCGTAGGCTTTTTCCTCCTAATAGCGAAACATAACGGCTAAGATATATTCATTTACCTTATTTACCGTATATATTTCGAGTTTTTTAACTGGTATATCGATTAATCCCAAAGGCTCAGTTCGATTTCGTATATCATAGCCTTTCTGATTCCCATATATATAACTAGAAGGTCGAAGTAAGCGCTAGATTTTTCTGGTATTATTGGTACTGAGACTATGGCAAGTACCTTAAATGAAAGGTTAATTAACGTTTAGTAGCGCTTTATTAGTTAAACGGCTAGGAAAGCTCAAATAAACTTAAAACACACAGGGCGACCGTAGGAAGGTTTTTATTAACGCTTAGTAAAGTGAAACTAGCTAAGCGGCTAGGAAAATTCAAATGTTGTAAGTACTAAATTTAAAACACATAGGGAAAACGTGGGCTAACTTAGAACACACAGGGAGAATGTTGGAAGGTTTTATTAGCGCTTAGTAGCGTTACACTTTGTCAAATGGCTAGGAAAAACTTCAACAAACTTAAAATACATAGAGCTAACGTAGGCAAACTTGGAATACATAGGGCGAACGTGGGAAGATAGGCAAAGCAAAGGAAATATGGTTGTGGGGAGGTGTAATGTGTGGTCCAGTGTGTGGATCTTAGTTCGTATTTGTCGAGCGGTCTGGATTGTCGTGTTGTGGCCGCTTTTATTGGAGTGAGAGGTTTGGCTAGTGTGTTCGTAACCGCTTTTGAATTAAGCGAGCGGTTTGGATGCTGTATTCGTGACCATTCTTGTGTTTTGCGAGCCGTTTAAATTGTCGATTTCAAATCGGACGGGTCCCAACGAAGGGTTTCGAAACTTGGTGGTTTTGGCCTGCGTGGTCTAGTGTATGATAGAACACTTTTAAAAAAGTACCCGGGTACGTTAAAACGCCAAATAAGGGTTAATAGTGGTGTAACGGGGCTTTTTGTAAATAAAAAGCTAAATAAGGGTTAATGGTATCGTATTAAAGTTGTTCTTTTTAAAGTTACTTAGCTTTTATAGTCTTTATATATATCACGTATAATTCTTGTAAAAACTTAGTGTTAGAGTACAAATAGTTAGGATCTCCACAACATCCCGTTATAGGTATTTAACTTGTTTTTATTCTTTATTTCCTAGGCTATTTGTAGTCGATCGAGTTGGCTACTAATTAGTGTCGGTAAGTTTTATACATATTCATATGAAAATTAAATAAGTAACAGAGTCATCGTTAGATTATTATTATAGTAAAAGATAGATAGGCTTATAAGAAGAAGCATACAGATGTGCACGCTATAGGTGAGGACTAATAAGCCTTTACCCAGAGCGTACCACTCTGGAATACCTCTTCTAGACCGCTCCACGCATATTGCACTTTGTGACTTGCACGAGTGCAGCCTGCAGCGTGATACTTTATCGTGCATTCTACAGGAGTGCACCTTGCAATACAGTTCACTGCCACTTAGTCTATATATATACTTTATATGAGGGTATATAATAATATCCTTAGTTTACGTTGAAAATCGCGATAAAGTATTTAAAAACAAATTGATTTGTTTAGGGAAAGGGAAAACATTTACATTATATACATTAAAGTAAATGAAGGCATCAGAAAATACTTTATTTACCTGATTCTTCAAAGTAATATTCAACGAAATTCTGTGAATAATACACATTTCAAATTTATAATTCGTCAAAACAACGATTAGGTACAGGTTTTTGAATAAGGTTACCCTAAGGAGTTTGCATGAGATAAATAAGTAGATTACCTTATATTAAGAAAATCTGTAATTTATTTTTACCTTCCTAAGGTATTCACGAAAGAAAATTTAATAGGTTAAATAATATAAAAAGAAATTAATTAACTTTCGTTTTAAATATATTCGGGCTTAAGTTAGAAGAGAATAATATTAAAGTCTTTTTTCAGACTTATATCAACTTATGAAAATAGTAATTGAAACGGGTTTGTATAATATAAACTTAATTTATTGTATAAGTATTTTTACAACGCGAAGAAAGATTTCTTTCTTTCAATTAGTAGGCGTAATTTTTGTAATACGATTGTAATACATACTCTTTTTCCGATCATTGTTTTTAATTTATACTTGTTAACTATTTACGGCTAGTAAATCAGTCTTCAACGTTTTTAATGACTTAGATATTTGGAGAATATAAAAGATTATTCGAAGTAAAAACCTAATAGCTTTAAAATACGTTTCTAAAGACTTAACGATAATTGCAAACGAAAATTCGCGAAAAGATTGAGTACGTTTAGAAGTTGTTGAAAGACCGAAACCATTCACGAAAAATCTGAGTAATTTTAGAAATCAAAATCTTTTATTGGATTTTTGTCAAGATAATGAGAATTTATGCTTGAAAAATCAAGAGTTTGTTTGAAGTATCTGTAGTAATTTTCGAAAAAATTGGAAAAGATGATAATTTAATAGATAAAAGTTCAATAAAATAAAAGATATAATTTAATTGTGCTGTTCATAAATTTTTAAGCGAACGTTTTTGAATTTTCAAAGCTTATTCATATTATGTTATGATGTTTAAGTTATGAATAACAAATGTGGGTAAACCGATTTCAATAGTTTGGTCATATCCGCAATTCGAAAAATAACTTTGTTATATTAGTTACCGAAATATTGGAAGATCCTCGTAAAAAGTGGATAATATTGGTATAAAAGGTAGTAGGTAGCTGTTAGGGATACTGCATTTATTTCAAAGCATGGGATGAACTATTACGTAACCTTTTTAATATTGGAGAGCTTCTTTAAATTTACGAAGATTGGTATGGCAAATAGTGAAACATCGTTTTCTAATTTTATTCAGCCTTAACGGTAAAAATCGTTGAACTACTAGTTTAAGAAAACCTTGTTTCTCCGAGAAATTAGTCTATAATAGCGATTAAGTTTCGTATTTTGCTAGCTTTTTATAAGTAGAACGTTCATCATTTAGTCGAGACAAAGGGAAATTGACTTAAATTTATACTGAAACAAGGAACTTTATCGTATATCTATGCGAATTGAAAAGCTTACAACGTTTTAGCTACATCAACATAAGTTTCGTATTTATATTTTGATATTAGTGTATAATTTGAACTTTCAATGACGAAAGAAGTCGAAAAATATTTAATGCGAGGTTTATCTTATCAATGAGCGAGATTTAGGTTTTTCGTAGTTTTTATAGATTTTCGTTAAATTTATGTGAATTTTTATGTAAAGGTTTGGATTAACTTAGTCGTAGCGTCTAAAAATAGGGTTCTTAATTGTGGGTTAATGATGATTTCCGGAATGGAGCGAAATTGCGTTTTTTTTGTTGATTTGATAGTATAAGATTTAAATTGAAATTCGGTTTTTATAGGTAGAGTCTCGAAGCCTAATTCGCCTGAAGTGATGAAAGCTACTAGAGAATTTCCAACAGCCCTACCAATAGGGTAAGTAATCTCGAAAGCTACATCTTCAGTTCCTATTAATTATGACAAAGATTATACTAAGCTGTTTTAACTTACATGAAAATATACCGTATCTTTATACTCCGTAATAATTCCAAGAAGTGTATGATTAGGAATTCTAATAGACGTCGTAGTGGGATTGTGAAGTTCAATAATGTCATGCGTAATGATATTTATAATTACGTTTAACGAGTATGGATATTAAGAAATAAATAAAAATAAATGATATTTATAGAGTTTAATGTACTTCAATTTGATGATATAGCGTTTGCCTAGGTAACACTATTTTATCTGTAACTTTGTTAAAAACTTTACGTACGATTGAATTTGTAGTTGATTTATAAATTGAAAATAAGACCTTAAATCTGTTGTTTATAAAGCGAATAACTTTTTTCAATATCAAAATGTCTTTCTTTCGAAGCTTTAGCCTGTTATTGGAAAAGAGGTCACCAACATCCTTGCGGTTAACTTCCTAAGATTTAGCCGTTTTCTTATAAAGATTGAGCGTTTTATCGAATCTATATCTGAAAGTTTTAAAAGTTTAGCAAACCTTGGTAGTAAGTTTTACGAAAGGGTTTATAATATTTATAATCATTTGGAATTTTTCTTACAAGAAGTTTATTTAAATAAAATTAGGAAAGTGTTTATTTAACTAAAATTTGACGACGAGATTTTTTCCTATATTTGTATTCAGGTATAACATAAAGTTTCGCCTAACAGATATACCAAGTTAAGCAACCTATAAAAAGCGATAGCTACTTAGAAAGAGGGATATCTTCTTATCAACCAGCTTAACTACGATAATTTCATATTTTCCATATATAATATCATATCTTCTTGGTTAGGCGCGTTTATATTACCTTATTCTTTTTACATTTCGCGAAGGTAATGTCCTTATTTATAGTCAAGACTTAAAATATTGAAGAAGAGCGTTACGAGACTAGTACAATTACCTATAACAGGCGTATGTCCGACAACTTCACTGCGTTTTGCTAGTGAAGCCGAGCTCTGGTGCCTCAGTTATAGAACTTACCTTATTCGGTTAGAAGAGCGAAGTGGAACGTTCCGACTCATTGTAACTTTGATCGGAATAGTTAAATTTTTTTAATTTCGATTAGACGTTATTAACTTGTTTACGCCAGCGACTACGTTTACAGTGCTGGCTACGTTTGCGCCGATCATTACCATCAGAACGGCGATTATCAAGGTTCTTGTAACGATTATAGTTGCGACGCTTTTCACGAAGCTTATTCCGAGTCTCGCGAGACTTACGTTTACGATCGCAAAGTTTGTAATGGTATTCGCAAATACGGTAGCCACTTTTGACAAGTTTCTTATTATACCTTTTTTATCTTTATACGAGTTGACATTTTTATACTATGGTTTTTTTTAAAGAATGCCACGAGTTATACTTTTCGCGGTGATATGTAGCAATAGACTTGTAATATGAGTGTTTACGGTTAACGACCGCTAGTAAAATTGGTTTAAACTCTTTAATTCAACTTATATATTCGCGGAGATTCTGTTTGTAGTTCAGTAATCGTAAATTTTGAGTAATGACTTGGTTTAACGAAGACCAAATGTTCATTATAATCCCATACCAATGTTCTTTACGCTGACAAAAATTACGTATTACTTGTATGTATTTTATTTTAGTTTCAATATACTTTTGTAAGCTTTATTTACCTTTCATAGGATTTCGTAAAGTAAACGTTAATTTTCAAAACTTGTTGGTAACTCGGCTCGGTTGTATTTCAAAGCATTACGTTAATGTAATAAAAATAGCCTTCGAATTTAAAAGGATCAGCTTATTATAACCCAGACAACGGTTGGGTCAGGAAACAGGCCAGCATACAGCTGAGCCATGGAGAGCTTGTAGTCCAACACATCAGGCGGAGAACATCTCTTATAAAAGCAAGGTAACTAAGTAAGTCACGTGATGGATTAGTATGGGTCAGTTACTGATCCAAGGTAAGGCAGCACTAGATCAGTGGGATCAGTGCGGTGATTCAAACGATCCAGTACTGAAAATAATATGAACGCATAGATATATAAGGACACGGTCAGCACCACATAGATAGTATTTCCTTCATAGCTCTTCAGTTGTCAATCTAAGTATTCAGTCTACATATCTGAATAGCCTAGCGGCTAATGATCATCCTACAGCACGAACACACATCTTCTTGATATTGCACCTTTATTACCTCTGCTACCTTACTGCTAACATAAACCCTCTGACACCTTTTATTTACTCACGGGTATTTAGTGTGATCATTACACAGCTTAAGGTATGTTTCGTCGAAAATCCTTTTATTTTATCAAAAAACAGCGAAACCTTGTATTAAAATGCCGAATATAAATACCATATGACCTTTTACCTTGGAGTTAAACTTGGTAAAGTTTTTGAAATGAGTTTGAAAGCTTTAAAAACCAGTAAATATAACGTTACAGTCTATCTTAATAATATTTATGTTAAAAGGATTATAGTATTCCGGGTTATACATGATTATTTCCTCTCGTTTTAAGAAGTAAAAAGTGTTAGCAGATAAAAATCAAATTGCCGGAGTAATCCGATCATTTCTAAGATGTTCGGGCTTATAAAAACGAGTCCGAGGGCTATGAGGATGAGGCGAAAGGCTGTAAGGCCGATGACGAGGGCTATAATAACGAGGATACTCTATTCTCTCATGTGTAGAGGCCTTGAAGCAACTTACCGTAATTATTTAATAATCCTTCATTTAATATTATAAGCCTTCATCAATAGCATTTAGATATATATTAAATGTTATATTTATTTGAATCATTTGTCATTCTAAAGGACTATCCTATTTTGGTTCATAGGAGGGATTTATGATGCTTTGATGAACCGGTGTGAAAAGGAGTAACGAAGAGATTAGCGAAAAGACTAAGGTAGGTAAAGGAATACTTAAGGGAGTAGCAGGATTGTTAATCTTGCTATATGTACGACATGGAATGGCAGGTGCTTCAATAAAGTCTAGAGCCAAGGCACGCAATTCGCGTTTATTTATTGGAATCAACGGCGACGATAATGCGTAACGACTAGATAGCAACAGAGATAATAAAAAATGCAACGGCGATGATGAGAAAAGCGGCGGAAACAATGAAACTACTACTAAAAGGAAAAATGACGACGGCGGTAACATATATAATGGCGGCGCCAAAGACAAAAAGAGGAAGAGGGGGTCACCAACAATAAAAAATAGTTAATGGTAAGTGAAAGGATTAAAGTTCGTAGAGTTAAAAATCAGGAAAAAAAAGGAAAAATGAAAGATTTAACAGGGCGCATGGGAGGGGGGGRSGKSATAGGGGTTGTTAACTTTATTCTTACGCGGTAGTAAAACTGATAACGCTTCTTCCGCTTTGTTTTATTCAAACTAGTAAAAGGTAGTATATGGTGCTTTTCAGCTCTTTTACTTACAGCTACCAATTATTGGTACGCGTATAGGGCGGCAACTTAATGTAGAAATAGTGTAGTATTATGATGATAGAAGAGGAAGAAACTAGAACTAGAAGTTAAAAGGCTAAGCTGAGCATATAGTAGAAGGTACGTTCCTTCTTTTTCCATATACACACCCCCCAAGTAATGTACAACACCTATAGGTATATCAACTAGTGGGCAAACGGCCCTCCGCGTTGTTATATCGCCCTGGCGTTTTGCACGGCTTCATATACACGTAATTCAAGACGATCCTATAGATTTCGAAAATGTTTTTTTACTACGTCAATAGTTCAAGCTGTTTAGGGCTCCTCAATATTTATTTAAAGTTAGTAACGAGTTTTCCATTTCTTTAAAACCTGTTTTATTTGCTCTACAATCCCTCCCCCCTCCCCGGGTTTATCAACCCTTTTACCAGCGGGTAAATTAAAGAAAATGTTTCGTTAAACTTTTAGACCTGGTATTTCAACCTCGATTATTATTATGTTATACTTTTTATTAACGGACTCGAATTATTCCTTAATAGATGGCATTACATTGGGTATAGATACATGATTTATTATAATAGGTGTATAGTTACGAATGGGTTCAGAAACCTATACCCTATTACATAAGTTTTCAATGTAAAGGTTATCGGCGCATTTCGAGGCCTTAAGGCGGTTACGCAAATTTCTTTATGTAAGGTAACTGTATTCGTTAATAGCACTTTTGCAATATAAAGTTTGACTAGCGATTTCGCCATTTTTTCCAAATAGGCTTTTCGGGAATTTTACATCTTAGTTACATTATTTTTAAACTTCGTCATAGCTGAATAAAACTTGGGGTACATGGGTATCGGTTGGAACGAGGTCGCGAAGAAACTCGTAAATTTGAACGTTAGGTTCCCAACCCGCCTTTGGAAAAATAACCAATTTTTTATTAATAACTTAAAATCGTTACTCCATTTCTAATTGAAATCTATTAAGATGGGTATTAATTTTTAAAAAGTCTCAGTTATCAATATAGTATAAGCATTAAGGTTTTAAATATCAAATTAAACTTTGGTTCAAATTCGATAAGTTTTATAAGTGCGGCACCTCTTTACCTTCAGCCCTATTATATCGGCCTTTTTTTATACCCATTTTTAACGATAAAATACGGATACGGGGATTTCGCTATGTGTTTCCGGAAATTTCGACTTTTTTAGGCGGATGTGTATTATTCTGTTGGAATAGCAATCAAATGCAGTACAGCTAAGTTAGTTTTACTTGAAGTAAAGTTGATTGTATATACTGCAAATTGATTGTAGTTTGTGGGATTTGAGTAGACTGCACTGCAAGTACAGTACAGTAGGTGCCCAATTCAAAGTGGGGCACAGGCCAAAGCGTTTGGCTATACAAATTAATGTTCAGACCAGCTAGCGATCTGCCAAACTTAAAACTAACACATCTAAACCAACAATATCAACGCAGCACTAGTTGCTTCGACCACAGTGATTCGAATCAACTACGTTGCAACGATAAAGACCTACCAATACTAATAAGTACTTATTAGGTCAAGGACTGATTGACTAAGTAGAAGAAAAAGCTTCTTTCCAGTTGTTACGATTTATTTAAGTAAGATAAAGGAAAGGTTCTTGCGAAAGGCCCCTATACGCTATACATTTGTTCGCGACAGCAAATAGAGAAGAATTATAGGCTATATAGTTGTTCGCGGCAGTTTATAGGTAAGCGACGGTATCGTTATTGAAAATACCTAGAAATCTTTATTCGTTCTTTTTAAAGGCAATAGAATTAACCGCCTAAAAGTCTTGAAGATTACTAAACTAGCAAATTAGCAAACAGCTAAGTCAGTATTATAACGGCTACTATTATTTTAAATCGTAAAAATGATTAAGTTCCTCGACCTTTAACCTATACCAATTTTAACAGAAAACCTACAACCCACCATTTTACACAACTCTTTTTTCCCCTATACCTTTTAATATTCGTTACAATGGCTTCAAAACGCACTAAATCGATACCATTACTAATTCTACCAGGAAGGAGGCAATAATAGCCCTTGATACCGTCTTTTAGAAGCACTAAAATGAAGATCTCTAGTTTACTAATACCATTAAAAACTCTACCCTAGAGTATTTTACTAATGCAATTAGTTGCTTTTTCTTCGACTAAAACCTTAATGAAATTAACTAAGAACCTATAGTCGTTTATAATCTTTAAAAATAGTTTGGTAACTAAAGTTTGAATATGTGAATGAAAATATAAAGGTAATAGAAGATAAGAATAAAGACTAAACTATTTATACAAGGAATCGAACTCTCATCGAAGAAAGGAAATGAGGGTAATCTAACCAACCTACTTTACGAATACGTTACGAGTGAAAATCTTTGATAGACTTTAGTTATGAGAAAAGGGATTGTTAACGATAATAACCTTTAACTCCTCTATACAAGTTTCCAAAGACCTATCCAAGCCCAGATAAGTTCTTCAAACCTTATTACATAATGTTTTCAATGTATTAATATTATTAATTATAAAGAATTCATCAACTTACGCGAAATCCTTTAAACCCACTACTTAATTAAATAGGAATCTCAATGTACCTCTTAATACTAAAATGAGTATTACTAAGTTCGCGGAAATCCTTAAATACATTTACCTTAAACCCTTTCATACCTTTAGTTTTAAAAGCTACATTAGGCAGAGACTAGATTTATATACGAGCCTAATATAGGTACGAATACTAGCTTTTTCACCTAAAACTTCGCCAATGGTAATTATCCAGTCTACCAGGAACAATAACCTTAATACCTTTCCTAACACCAGTTAAGAAATTTAAGGGGTCCCTATAACCAGTACATTACTATTTCCTCTCAACGTATTTCTATGGTAGATACTCATTGCGCGGCAATTACCACGTTTATTAAGATTTAAGGAGAAAAGAAGAAGTATAACAGTAAGCCGTATAACTTTCTCAACGTTAAATTTCGCCTATTCTTTAATATTTGACGCTAAATAAGCGTTAAATTTCCAGGTTTTCTTCCGCTGTTTCCTAGTATCCTCATCGGCTAAGACGAGGATTAATACCTTCGATACCTAACGAATTACTTTTTTTCCCGCGATATTTACGGTAGCATAAAGTATTACTCGAGTAAGATATTAAACTTGCCTAATACTCCACCAACTAGAGCACTAATTAATGATTTTATATATTAAATTATAAGAAATAGTCTAAAAGAAAAACAAACCTCTTTAACTAGATACTTAATAGGTTAATACTTTGCCAACAAGTCATGGGGAACATTAAAGTTAGCGAAAACACCTTACGTTAGCAGGTTCGTCAGACCATTACGGGTTATAAGGAATTAAAATACGCCTTCTAATACCTTATTATAAATGTAAAGTTTTTTTTTTTTTAAAATAATTACGTTCCTTATTGAAGACTATAATAATTCGAGTTTCTAACTCAACTTGTATATACCCTGAAGCCCCTAAATTCAGTAATAACGAAAAAAAACCCTCCTATGGTTATTACATCAACCTTAAATATGAAAGATTCGATTAATACGGCTTACTGAAGGCTTGGTCCTCTACTTATGGAGAAGGGTATTCTTTTTTCTTAAGGGTTTTCAGTCGGTTAAGCAAGTTTAATCTGAATTGTAAAAGATATTGGATTTATGGCAAATAAGGATATTAGTTAACACTTTATATGATTTCCTAGCGTAAATCAAAGTTAGTAGTATATTATATACAATGTCTTTTTACATTCGACTAGAACTACATCGAATAAGTTATATAATTTAAAGCAAATCAAGTTAAAGAGGAGAAAAATAAGTCGAAGGTTATCGGCTGACACGAAGATACTATTAATATCCGAAAACAACGTAATAACTCGCCGACCACGCCTTCCTGCACCGCCTTACAAGTAAAAACCCTTACCACCAATATAACGATAAAGATCCTGGCCATATACACCTCTTTACTATTTAAAATAGTTACGCTAAACAGGTATTTTAGGGTATTATACCGGATACGAGGGTGATACGGAACTTAACAGGAGGTTATTTGTAATACGTCGCGTTATAAAGAGATAATAGTATTGTTATAAAATTCGAATACGAGAATGCTAATAAAAATAAGGTTAGCTTCAACCTTAAAAAAATATCGTTACTAAAATTAACAACGGTTAATACTGTTATTAGCTCTATCATTTTCTACATCATTAAATCCCCTACTCATTTTCTCCTTTATATTAAAAACATAAAAAACCTCGGCGTTAATATTAACGTTTAGATTAACAAACTAATACAAGTTAAAGCTGGTAAAAGCTATTTACTTACCCTTAAATAAAGGTACCCTTTGTTTTATCTTTAAGGGTTAAAAGCAGTGGTATTAAACTTGACGGTGGTGGAATTACGTTACCTATATCGTAGGTCTAACCATCTAGAGACTAATATGCTTTACAAGGTTTTAAAAACAACATGTTATAAAAATGTGGACCTATCAATACTAGAGGTAATTAAATAGCTTTAATATTATTCCTAAATACATTTCCAGGCATTTTTAAGGTTTAAGCTTACGTTGAAGGAAAATTAAAACTTTATTTCAAAAGTCTCCATTAATGTATTTTACCTAAACGGTAAGTTAATACTATACTTTATAAACTACGCCACGGCTTTTCATGACATTAAGTTCCTTAAAACCATTACGGAAAAGGAAACGTAGAAGGTCCTACGTGGTTTATAAACTAACACGTACCTTATGTTACCAAGAGTATTAGTTGACGACGCCTGTACTAACTTTATTACAATAAAATTTTAAATTAAAGTTAATTTGATAGAGATTTTGTATAAAAAAGTTTTAATTAAGGTTTAATAAAGTATAGGCAAGGCTTTAAAATACGTACCATTTTACAAAGTGCTTACAATATCTTCATATTGAAAATCGAAGGCTTTATAAGTAAAAAAAAATACGGTTTTAAATAGCGGTAAAAAGCCTTAACGATTCTATTAGCCCTAATGAACTTGTATTAACATTGTTAGTATTTAGGATCTACCCACATATAACAACTAATTCGCCACCCTCGTTAAATACCCAAAAACACGTTACTACATACAGTAAATCTCTAGAAGAACTAAGGAATAAATCAATACGCCGCCAGCTTAACGATGCCCTTAATACTACAAATAAATCATTAATAATAAAATTATTATCCTTTACCCTTTAAAGTAAAGTTTTTACGTGGCGCGAAAAATGTAAATGAGATAGGTCGTATAAAATCTGAAATATTATCAATTTTAAAGTAGTAGTTAAAACTTCTAACGGTTTGGCAATTTTTTGAGTTATTTAGATTAAGCCGTACCAAAAAAACCCTTAATTATAATAAATATTTGAATATCGATAATATCCAAGCCAAATGGATTAGCTAATATAATCCTTTCGAGTCGATTGTTAATAAGCTAATGGAACGTTAACGGTGTAGAACACTATTTAAGTAAAGGATATACACTAAAGAGGAGGACGGCGATAAGGATTATGAGCTTAATAGAGTATACACAATGGTGTAAGTGTTTTAAAAGGAGAAGTTCAACGGAGAAATTCCACTTGATTTACGCACTGAAGGCATTATTGATAAACCGGGCAAGCTATTGGAGGAAAGCGACCAAGTGGAGATTAACGGCCTTTTTTTGCAAGGAGTTATACAATTTATACCATTAACGCAATTTAAAGGTTAAAACGCCATTATATTTATATTGAGGATAGTTTATGAGGTTAAAGACAAGATTACGGATCGGCTTTACAAAAAATCACGGTTAATCGCTTAAGGATACGGTAATAAAGATAAAGACTGAATCCTTACTTATTCTCTTATAATCAAAAAAATTAGCTATTATTTAATTGTCATAATTGTTATCAGTTTGACTACTGACGAAAAGGCTTAGTTTACACCTAATTTTCCACCTATTCACAACAGATTGTACTAATTAAATCACCGAGAAAATCAAGGAACAAATTTCCAACTAATACGGTAATACTTTATATCAATTCCTCATACGGATTGGTTAAAGCCGGCGTATAATAGTTCTTATCATACCAGGCGTACTTTAAGAATAGACTAGATATAAAGAATTTAATTTTTAACCTATACTTATTAGTTATAAAAGGCAAGAACATCGGTATCGTTGGTATTTAAACTAATGAAATTATTTTCTTCGGAAATACTAGGTTTGTGGCGCCAAAATAACATGTTATCGAGAATTTAGAAATTTAAAAGTGTAAGCCGATTAAAACCTTAGCAAAAAACATACAATTTACTTTTAATACATCATTAATTCATATTTATAATAGTAAGGCTAAAAGCGGTACTCATATTAACCTACGTTTAAAGGAGTAAACCATAAGCCTAATAATTATCTACAATACAGATGGGGTAAGATTATAAATATATTTTAAATAAAAGGCCCGTATGGCCTACATCGCTACATTATACTAAACGAAAATATTATACGACGTTTTTATTATGTCACAGACATGAAATCCATAAAACGAAGACTTAAGCAAGTTAAACAAAAGGATTTGGTAACAACTAGATTATATGGAAATAGAAACTAATATAATATTTATAGATTTAACGAAAGAAAAGTTCATAATCTTTACGAATGAGTTATTTGCTAATAATAATAACCTTATATTAAAAATTGGCTTTCTAATAATACTCGATAACACAAAATGGTTTAAAGAGAAATTTATAATTACTAGAACCATTATTCCCTAAATATCCGTTAAGTATAAGCGCATAACCTAGAGTGTGATACCTCTAAAAGTATACTATATAATAAAAAGCTTTAATATCGGTATGGTAACTAATTGCATATTAAGGATTATTACTAAACAGCTAAGATTTCCTTTGATACCCATGGTAATATATACTAATTCCCAAAGTCTTGACGAATGCCTGTTAAAGCTAAGTATAACCAATAAATAACGTTTAATGATAAACGTAATGAATTTAAGGAAGACATAAAAAACCCAGGAAATCGATGAATTTAAGTGGATTAACGGAAAATATGACTTAGTTAATGCCATAACCAAGGCTATGCCTAATAGCGCCCTAAAACGGTTTGTGAACAGCAATACGCTAACCATGCGAAGTGAAGGCTACGTGAACCGCCTGATACGTAACGCCAAGGAATAGGATGGCCCTAGCAAACTAGAAAACTACTAAGGTAGTAACGTTAATAGCAACAATGGCAAAGGTAACAAAAGCAGTAGTTTAAACTACTGGCAAAAGGTACGCAATTGGTGGCGTACCTAATTTGTATAAGTCTGTAAAGAAAGACTTATACACGGGAATTAAGGAACGAAGGCCTCAGAAAGGTAAAGCAAAAAGGCTATAAAAGGTCTTAATAAAGGTTGATTTCAGTACAGATTAATCGGAATTATCAGGAGTCTAGCTAATTGTTAGCTTACGGATTAAGGAGAGATTTTAGATATTGCTACCAATTAATAGCAAGCCATGCTAACGTACAGGCACAAAAACAAGAACCCGCTAGTATTGGAATAACAGTCAAATATAGACAACCAAGTCAATTTTACTTGTAGTAATGTTAATTATACGTACTACAAATTGACTGTAATTTTTGGGATTTAAGTAGACTATACTGCAAATGCAGTACAGTAGGTATCCACTTTAAAGTAGGGTATAAGCCAAAGCGTTTGGCCATACAAATTAGTGAGCAGATCGGCTATCGGTTTGCCAAACTTAGAACTAGCACATTTTAACCAACAATATTAACACAGCACTAGTTACTTCAACTACAGTGATTCGAATCAACTATGTTACAACGATAAAGGTCCTCTAGTATATCTCTTTATTAACTTGATAATAGCCATTACCAGGGCTTTAACGGTCATCATCTGGTAAACCCGTTGTTTTTCGAAAAGAGGTTGTAAGTCCCAAAAGAAGATTCATGAGAATGGCGATGGCGGCGACACAGGGGGTGGTAAGGTCGATGACATGGAAAATAATACTGGTTTAATTAGAGATAAAGTCTGTTTCTTCTTTACTACTGGTATCATCGCTGCCGCTGTTTACGTTTACCCCGATTCCTTTAATGAAAGGGCCTCGTTGTCTTAGTAGGATCGTTATAGCGGCTTATATCGCATCGCTTTCTGCCGCCTTCACGACGGCGCGAAGAGGTTATTGTAAGGTAGTTAGGTGCCCGGAGGGCGCTTTCGCTATGACGGCTGCACGATAGGCCGTTAGTAGCTTGGAGTCGTTAATAAAGACGGGAATACACCTTTTTTTTCGCTTTATCATCGCCATTTTTCGTTAGGATTAATCTTTTACGTTCGGGATTTTTAGGTTTCTTACGCGCGTAATAAACGTATTTTACGCCTTCCCTTCTACTAGTATCGGCCCTGTTACTAACCCTCGTTAATAGGGATTGCACGTAATTCGTATAAGGTTGCTTTTATTATTAGTGACGGTGTGGGAGTTGGTTGTATAGGTTAAAGGGGTAGGGTAAAGGGAGAGAAGGGGGGGTAGAAAAAGCTAGTAGAGAGTTATCTTTAGGGTGCGTTGCAAATGTTTAGAAAATAATTGTTTTCGCATTAAAACACGCCGGTTCTTATAGCGTACAACACGTTCTTTATAAAATGATAACACTATTATAAGTTAATACATGTTCTTTAAATCATGAGAAACGAGGTATGAGAGTATATAGTAACGTTTTTTTTTTTTTTTCAAAAAATTACGTTATTGTATCTATAAGGAAAGGTGTTAATTTAGGTTTTGTATTGATAAGATTCCATTTTTATATGTGGTGGTATCGTATAGACCACCACGCAAGTATAGAGAGCCCTTTTGTTATTATAACACACATTATGGTACCAATGAATAACCATATAGGCGTTCTTCTTTTATCTCTAACACGGGCTTTTCCCTCGATTTTTGAGCTTTATAAGGCCTTTCCCTTTCAAAAACCTAAAAGGGTAGTACCTTTAACGCGATTAGACACTGGGTCGGGACTAAGACGGCCATATATTACGGTCCAAGTAGGGTTATAATTTGAATGCCTAAGGGTTTCTAGACCACGAGGTACCTTAAGGTTTTGATTGAATGGATGGCGGGGGGTGGGGCTAAGGTAGCCCCTGCAGGACTCAAAGCCTCAAGTTACGATCCCTCCCGCCGGTATCTACAGGTATATTTCGTAGTAGCTAGTAGAGTACCTCGTAGCAAACACTGCTTGGTGATGGTACGACATGAAAAAACAAACAAATACCTTCAAAAAGGCTATGGTATATGGTTAATCTTTAAATTAATGACGAAAGTAATCTGTACATTGTTAAATTAATAATGCCCTCAATACAAGAAGCGGCTATACGACAATCGATGTACTTTTTGCCTATTATAAAGTAAAATTTTCACGTAGTGAAAATCAGGTAAATAGGATGATTCATCAAAAATCTTAAGTATTGTTAGCCCTAAAATAGTTGTGAAAACTGCTAATAGTTCTACGACGTTTTTCATAACTTAGGTGAAACTTCATATTAATTCCATTAACGATAACAATGATGATAATGATCTTGAAGTCAAACGAATTAATTTATACAATACTCCTCCTTTCATCATCGATAAACCCATAAAACGTTAGGGACTTAATCAACCATCAAATAGGAGGAATATTAGGGATAGAAAATATATACAGGGCCGGATCTACAATATTAACTAGATTAATATCAAAGAAGAGGATAATTAAGACTTAACCACAAAGCTTTAGTAATAGGGAATCATCGATACTTCAGACAGGTTTTTTAAATAAAATGATATGGTTGATATTCATAGACTTCTTTGTTAGTAGGCCTTTATTATTACAACGTAGTCGATTTAAATCACTGTAGTCGAAGTAACTGGTGTTGCATTGAAATTGGTTCTGTGTAAGTTGTAATTTTTAAGTTCGGCAGACTACTAGCCCGTCTGCACGCGAATTTGTATAGTCAACTGCTTTGGCCCGTACCCTACATTCAAGTGGGCATCTACTGTATTATACTTGCAGTTAATCCCACAAAATTCAGTCAATTTGTAGTCAGTACAATCCAGTAACTATAAGTATAGTTAACTTTATTGGACTGCATTTAACTGATATTCCAACATTCTTATGCGAAAGGACGTAAATTTTGTACCCAAATGCGAATTTAACTTGCAAGACCAAAATATTACGATCCTGAAATAGAGGATTATATAAAAAGTCAAAAGCAAAACTACAGGGCCACTGTACGAAAAATTACATCTAATCGTGTAAGAATAGGGTAATAAAATCAACAATCGAATTTTTACATAATAACTAACAATTTGGAAAATAATGAATATTGTATAATCGTTTTGATAATAATTTCATAAAAGCAGAATAATGAAACGTTTGCCTTCAATAGCCGAAATATTACCAGAGCGTATACGTAATAAATATTTAATTTCAAAATAATCAATGTATTTGACTCATCATGAAAATATTTTGAAAAATACCCTTCCGAAACGGTTACAAGATTTATTCAATCATTATAAACATTAGCCGAAATCAACGTTTTTTATTTTTAACGTACTAATTGTACTTTCAATAAAAATTGAGTATAAAATCTCTCATTCACGACTTGTATTTATTCATTACGTAAGATGAAGATGTCGTATTAGTGAGTATACAAATTAATGATACTGTTAGAATAATATTACATGCAGTACAGTAGGTCAACTTTACTTAAAGTGAAGTTGAGTATACTGACTGCAAGTTGAGTATATTGTTTTGTGTAGTCTTACTGTATTGGGTGTAAGTCTAGTAAAGTAGGCCGCGCTTCACACTAGGGCATAGGCTAAGCAATTGGCCATATAAATTACAGTGCAGACCGGCTATCGGTCTGCTCAACCTAGAATAATACAACCACCATCTGACCACATGATACTACTATTACTTCAACTAATCGAATCGACAACGTTATAAAGTTTAAAGCCATACCAATACTGATTAGTACTTATTGAGTTAAGCATAGATTGACTAAGTAAAAGCAGAAGTTACTTTCAAGTTGTTACGCTTTACGTTATCGCTAGGGTAAAGGAAAGATTTTTGAGAAGGGCCTTTACCAGTACTTCGTTAGTCTCCAATGGCAAGAAGAAAAAAAGTCAATCGGATTGCGTCAGTTGGTAAACTGCTAAATTATTACTACTAAGGGTTCTATTACTATAAGAAAACCAACTAAGTCCCTACGTTAAACAACTACCAATAACCAACGACCTTCAACCTTATCCTTTATACCAAAATTTTTCCCCTACTATATTATTCTTGACTTTTTTTACCTTAATTTAATCGTTACCTTCGCTTATCTAAGCAAGAACACCAAGAATCCCCAAGTTGCTCTAGGAAAGCCATGTCGCGCGACTTTAACGACAAATTGGCAAGTTTCTACGTGATTTTACGCCAAAAACAACAAGATTTTACACTCAAACCCTTAAGTTCCTCGCCTAATAAGTCCTATACAACCCTAAACTTCAAGATAACACCTATCGAACACAGTGATTCGAATCGACTACGTTGTAACGATAAAGGCCTAATAATAAGGTTTTTATTAATGTGCTTTACTTAGATAACAAGCCTGGTTTTTATGTTGTTAACTTTACAACCTCTTTTGAAGGATCTAAGTTTCTAAGATCGCTTTCGGAAAAGGATACATAGGAAACACTGAAGATACTATGGATAAATACGTACCTAAAACTACTTGATATCGTTGTTTACGATGCCAGCACCAACCATAAGGTAACGAAGTTTCAGAAAGACGTTAAATAATAGGTATCTAGTGTAAATAAGTGCCTATAAAAGCCTATTGAAGTATTGAAAAGGTCGAAAAAGCATAAACCTTACTTCGTCGAACGTATAATATCCTTATGATTGAAATTAAAAGCTTTACGGATCTGAAGGTACGACTTTGAATAGCGGTAAAGGGTTTAAACAATATTGTGGGCCCTAACGGCTTAGTATCAACGCTATTAGTCTTTAGAGCGTATCCAAGTTTAACGAGTGAATCTCTGTTATTAATAAGTACTTAAAAGCATGTTATGGCTTACGACAAATTTATAAATGAATTGTAAAAGTTATTTATACGTCATCAATTTAATAATTCCCTTAATATTAGTAACAGCCTTATAATAATCGATGTACTTGATTTTTCGTTATAAAATGAAGTTCTCGTATAGCGAAAGCTGGGAAAATAGGAGGATCTGTATAAGATTTTAAGTATCATAAACTTTATAGTAGTTGTTAAAACTGTTAACGGTTTTATATCTTTCCGAATTATTTAGGTTAATCCCTATATTAGGTTTAATAACGATAAAGACTCTTAAGTCAATTAATCAAGTTAATATGAAACCTTTTCATACGTTATTGACAAGCCGATAAAAAGTCGCTGGCGTGAACGAAACCTGAAAAAGAGAAACGTTGAAATGGCGAAATATATACCAGGTCGTATTTACAATATTATTTGAGTAGGTAAAAAAGACAAGGATAACGAAGATTTGGTATTAAAGTTTCAAATATAAGAGATTGCCACAATCTCCAGAAAACCTTTTTAAAAAAGCGATAGGGTCGACATTAATGATTTACCAACTCAACGGGTCATAAAATTTAAGCTAAAGGTTAATTTGAATCTTTGAAACCCGAATATTACGATTTTTAGGTCGAGGATTATCTATGAGATTAAAGGAAAAACTATAAGGCAGCCGTTCGAAAAATCACTTCTAATCGCTTAAAAATACTGCGATAAAGGTAAAAACAAGATCTTTACTTAATTGTTAACGATTTAGAAAATTAGCTAGAGTTTAGTACTCTTTTTAGTAATAAACTTATTAGTTAAGGCTCAAGGTATATTTATGTTTAATCGCTGTAATATAATGTAGACCTGCATCTAATTAGCAACGGATGTATAACAGATCGTATAATTGGAGTTACCATAGGAATTACGTACCATTTACCCTCTAGGAACGGTAATGCAATATATTAAGCTACTATACGAACAAGTTAAAACAAGAGTTTATTGGTTCTTAACCTTCTCATTGCACTTTAACTTACGTTTAGTCATGAACTTTTTAATATACAACCCATATTTGTTAGTAATGTAAGAAAAGGGCTTCATCTTGGTAGGTATATAGACTAAGAATACCTCTTTTGTCAGAATGGTTAACTTTATCATATCAAAATATCAGGCGATTAAGAACTTTAAGTTTTGGAATTATAAACCGGTAACAACTTGAGTGAAAACTAATTTACTTCACTTTAATGGATTGTTAACTGTATGCTTGGTGTTGATATTGATCTTTGCTTTCGTTAAAGACGCCTGGGCACTCAATTAGCTACGATTAATAAGATTGACGTGGCTAAGGCCTACCAGTACCTTAAATAACGTGCTGTGGCAGTTATATTGCTACTTTAAGTTACCTGGTGGCATCGTACGACCTATTTATCACATCATAAATATAAGAGCCAAGAAATAAATATTTCGACCGGTTTAATAAAAGGTTCTAATACTAAATACGAAACTTAGAACAAGGGATTAATATGGTTTTCATCGATT
The DNA here is from genome assembly GCA_038502455.1 of Anisogramma anomala. Lineage (NCBI taxonomy): Eukaryota > Fungi > Ascomycota > Sordariomycetes > Diaporthales > Gnomoniaceae > Anisogramma > Anisogramma anomala. The sequence continues at coordinate 27,811,432 of JASMMZ010000003.1, read as the reverse complement.
TGTTGAGAGCTAGTTTGATAATATTTACGGAAGAGTCTTTTATAAATAACACCGAACTATCTTTACGAATCAGTTTTCTAATAACCACCGTTTACGAAGATAAACCGGAAAATTAACTTAATATTATCAGGAGTCTAATTTATTAAAACTTTGTTAAATATATAAGGATTATATGAAGCGTATTGTCCTCGGAGGTCTACGGAATAATAATAGGCTTTAAATTAGGTATAGTACTATGGGAAACCCTTAACCTTATTACCAGGCTGATAAAAATTCCTCCTATCCTAGTGGTAATTTGTATTGACTCGAAAAGCCTATTTGAATACCTTTTGAAACTTGGAACCACTAGCGAAAAATGCCTCATAATCGACGTAATGGAATTTAGTAAAGACTACGAAAGGGAAGAGATTAAATGGTTTCAATGGATCAACGGCAAAAACAAATTTGCCAATATTATAATAAAGGTATCACCAAACAAAGTCTTGAAAAGGTTTATGAATAAAAATAGACTAACTATACGTATCGAGGTCAACGTTAATAGGCCTCCCGGTAAGCCCCAGTTACATGGAGGCGGTTAGGGATGTACTGGAAAACTGGAAGATTGCTAGGGAACTGACGAAAGCGACTTATATAATTAGTAAAGATAAAGTGGAGATTTGCAAAGGCTTGTGGCGGAAGAACTTTTTATAGGAATCGATAAAGTCCGACCTCGGAGCCGTGGGGCACATAACGGTAATTAGGGTCAATTTACATATAAATGGGTGTATTTTAAAGCGGAGGTTGATTGAAATCGACAGGGGTTTGTTCACTTGATGAGAGTGTAGTTCAGCGCGTACCGGAAAAGATTGGTTAACCATACTGGCGTGCGCGCACAAACTAAAAAGCTGCTAGTGTTGGAATAATATTACATTCAGCATAATAGGTTAACTTTACTTACAGTAGAATTGACTATACTAACTGCAAGTTAAGCGTATTATTTTGTGTAGGTTTACTGTACTAGGTGTAAGTCGAATACAGTAGGCCAAACTTTACACTAGGGCACGGGCCAAGAAATTGGACATACGAATTACTGTGAAGACCGGCTAGCGGTCTGCCAAGCCTAGAACAATACAACCATCATCTAACTATGCAATACTACTGTTATTTCGACCAATAGAATCGACAACATTGCAATGTCTAAAGCTCTACAAACAGATAACCTCTTCATCAAAACTACTATGATTTCAATATCAGAATAGCAGATGATTAAAAATTCAAAGTTTTGAAGTTATAAGTCGTTTGTGACTTATGGAAAGTGTAAATATTTAGATTTAAACGGATCTTCAATATTTAAGTATAATGTTAACGATATCAATATTCAGTATATTTTCTGTTTAAAAAGTTAAAAAGTTGAAGTAGAGACAATAAACAAGACTAACGTAGCTAATACTTAAACGTATCTGGAATAAATTGCTAGTAACATTTGCATTGCTACTTTATACCAACCAAAAGCCTTCTATAATCCTTCGATTATGGTATGATCGTAAAATCCAACGGATAAAAGCTTTAATAAACTAAAGAACAGATTGAATTGAAAGAAAATAGATTTAAATAAAAGAATTAATATAATCATAAGTAACTGGTCAAAAGATACGTAAATAATTTTTCCGAATGATATTTTAATAAATAATAATCCATTATACTTGCAAATGATATTTCGCATAGCGATTGTTAATAAAAATAAGTTTTAAAAATTATCAATTAGCGAGAACTTGATTTATTGAACCTCCATCAAGTATTAAAAATCTTTCGAAACGTATTAACTTTGAAAGTTCATGGTATAAAAACTGGTATCAGTATAGTTATAACTATATAGAAAACCCTTAATATCGTTACCAAATAGCCGAAAATTTCACTTGTTCCGGTAATAATTTGAATCGCCTCGATAAATATATTTGAATATCTTGGAAAAAATGGAACAAATATTGAAAAACTACTGATAATCAATAAAATATCATTTTGTAAAACTAATAAAGGCATGGTTCATTAAACATTTAGTTGGCTTAACTATAGAGATAATCAAGATAATGTCATAACGAAATAGACATTAAAAAAATCCCTTAAAAAGTTTGTTAATGGTTATCAATTAACCCTAAGTATCGAGAAATATGTTCAAAAGCCACTGAATAAAGCCAAATAATGTACTAGCGAACAGGGAGAGAAGGAAAGGTATACTGGTAAACTGAAAAACTGATAGGGGAATAAAAGCGGCGACTTAATTAACTAGCACGGTTGAGTTGGAGGTTTATATTAGTCTATAATGAGAAACTTGTTTGTAGGATTTAATAAAATCAAAATTCGGAACTGTGACGCAATTTAAATCAATATGGCTGTGAAATTGGCAAGGGTCTAGCCAAATAACGAGGAGGCAATTCGACAACAATTGGAAACAATTAGTCAACCATATGAATAGACGCGCACAAAACAAAACACCGCCAGTATTAAAACAATGGTAATTACAATATATTCATTCATATTTACTATCAAGTAAATCGACTTTATTACCTACAAACTAAGTGTATTATTTCATAGGTCTACTATAAAGTTAAGTACAGTATACGTCTACTTTACAGTAGGCTATGTGCCAAGCAATTGCTTATGCAAAGTAGTATATAGACTGGCTAGTGGTCTACCAGACTTAGAACAATACATCTACCACTTAACCATGTAATACAACTGTTACTTCAACTTATTCGAATCGATAACATTGCAACATCTAAAGGACTATCAATAGGCTATGCCTATTAATAAGTGTTATATGATGGAATTGATTGATTGTTAACGGGATTCAATGACTTCAAAATGAAAAACTCACGTTAAGAAGAACCTTATTCATATCAGTAACGATATATTCGTTTATCTTAATTACAGGGAAGAACCAGGGGATATAAAAACTGTTCAAATTATCAATATTAAGGGTAAATAAAGACAGGTGGGTATAATACGCGTATTAAAATTAGTAATAATCTTTTTTGAAGTAAAAAAAGTTTATAATCGTTTGCAATACGAGAGGGAATTATTTATAAGGGGGGGGGGGCAGCATTTTCTCTGGTACCTTGTACGATATATTAGTACATTCACAATCAACAGTACAAGCAACACCTTTTACAATATACTAGGACATTTTATGCCGCTCGTAAACATGGTGCCTCCTATTAAGAAACATATCAAAACGTTTTACACTTGCAGAAAGGAACGCCGGTAGGCCAGAGGTAATGTTATATGCTAGTGCCTAGGCTAGTGGTTGTTAGGGATTTAGCCCTTACGATTACTACATTTTTACAATGTTTCTACGCTGTTTTTGAGCATGTCTATGCCACGTGACCAATCACATAACTAGGCTACACCTTATCACTAGTTCCATAGCAGCTCCTTAGCAGGGGTTTCTCTTCTTTCATTTTTCTTCGAGAATTATAGATAGTATGCAAATACCTTGGGTGATAGCTCTGGCCTACTTCTTTCACACTCGTATTTCCGGAAAACTACCCTTGTAACCTTTTACCTTACATTCAGGTGTACCTTAATAATAAACACGTATTAATGTAAAAAACTAACCTATAAAACCTTGGATCACAAATTCATAAAAACTATACTAACAAATAGATATAAATTTTGTACTAAACCTATATAAACCACATTAATAAAAACTTATATACTTTATTAATGAACTTGTATTGACCTCACAATGACTTCCTACAAATTTTTGAGATAAACATGTAATAACTTCCATAATAAACATATGTAAACATTAATTAAAACCTCAATAAACCTCAATAATAAACCCATACAAACCTTGATAATATATTGATATATGAATCAAAACTAACCCGATTGAACCTTAATATAATGCTTATATAAACTTTAGTAACTCCTAGTACATCAAATAGCAAACCCAGGAAAACTGTCGTAGATAACCCGTATACAATTTAATAATTAACTCATATGGACTCCTATAATATATTTGCAGCAATCTAAATAATGAACTCGAGTATATACTTATAAGGATCCCATATAAGTCCTTACAATGAACTTATACGTTGTTGATAGGTCTTTAACGTTGCAAAGTTACCGATTCAAAGTGAGGTCCAAGTAATAGTAGTATTGCCAAAGTCAGGTGGTGGATTGTTGTTTCTTTCAAGTTTGGCGGTCCGTTAGCCGGTCTGCATACTACTTTGCATAAGCAATTTCTTAGCTCGTGCTTCACATTGAATCGGGAACTCTACTGCAATTTAATTGCAGTTAGTATAGTCAACTTTAACTGTACTTCACTTCAACACTATCCTAACCTACGTATTTAATAATAAATATACGTAAATATTAATATGTTCGTTAAAATAGAATGAAATGATGATGGCAGGCTAATAAATACATATAAAAAACATGAAACATTTAATAAGAGCACCTTATAGGTTACCCGCCAAACGATAACTAACCCCATTATTCTGAACTTATACCAGTACCCGAATATACCAAATCTATATACCTATAGGAAAAGCTGTACTCATGAAGTAAAATATTCATAACTTTTTGTAACAACCCGTCTTTGATTTAAGAAATCACAACGTCGGTTTTTTTTTTATTCCTCTTAAATTACCCAGATAAACCCGGCCCATCGGCTTAGCTTCGTATATTACCGACGGCAGCCCTAATACCTTTACCTTAAACCCGATCGAACCTGATGCCCACACCAAAAAACCGATCTCCTATTTTCGGAGGCCCACGCCCGGCCCCAATGACTGCATCGGAGAACCGACGGAGACTCGCGCCGACATAGCCAATATTCATGGTATCTTCCAGCCTGCATCCTATTCAGGTATGTACATAGTAATGTGTATAATATGATACCGTACTAAAATAAAGTCCCTCTGTCAGGTACCTGGTCTATACCATCTTAATATGAGTATGTATTGGAATAGTATTGTATGCAGTGTAGTAGGTTAACTTTACTGTAAGTAAAGTTGACCATACTGCAAGTGTATTGCTTTGTGTGGAGACTTATCGCATTGGGTGTAAGTCGAGTGTAGTACGCTGCAATTCACTCTAGGGCACGGGCCAAGTATTTGGCCATACAAATTACAGTGCAGACCGGCTAGTGGTCTGCCAAACCTAGAACAATACATCCACCATCTGACCACGCAATACTACTGTTACTTCGACCAATCGAATTGACAACGTTGCAAGGTCTAAGGCCTACCAACAGTATGTGAATCTAACCAAATTTGGCGTAGTGAACCAGATTGCTGTATTTTCTACGCGTCTGCTCAAGGAACGAGGATTGTTTATATATTTTCTCTGTACAGTAAAGCCCACGATGCCTTTAGCAATCGTAAATTGCCTTCGCGGCATTCATACATACCAACTTAACAAATAAGAGCGTATACGAACTCGAACTTTTTATTTTAACGCTGCTTATACAAAGGAGCAAATCTATCAACAGATGCAAAGGAGCGGCTACAGCATGTCTCACAACCAGATACATGCAACACTCAAATCATCTACTCCACGAAGCGAGGACGCAAAGCAGCCATTGACGACGAAACCTTTACAAAACTAGAAAGGCAAGTCACTCTTTCACGCCAAACCCGCCGCTCTTCGTGGGAAGCTCTGGCAGCGATTTCTATACAAATCATTGGATTTGTAATTGGCTGGACAATTGTTCGAGAGCAGTACCTCAAGGAACTGCTACAGTCAATGCCACAGCGCTGCAAAGATGTAATTGCTGCTGATGAGATGCGTATCAAGTGGTGATAGCTTCATGAACTTGATCAAATTTGACTCTTTGAACATCCTAGGTACCGGTAGTACAATGTGGCGTGTGCACGGCCGCATCTAAGAACACACAAGGATACATACCTTCTCTGCAGGGTTTGCGAACCCGACTAAACAGGATCATTGCACCCTACATGCGCGTCGCTTTTCCTCATATAGCAGTTCCTCAAGTCCTCGTTGCCAGGCGTGCTCAGCGTGCAAGGATATTCACTCCCAAGGTTGTTGGGACACACCGCGCAAAATCCACTATTACACGGCATCCGAAAAATCTATTAGAACAGTTAATTTTCATTTCGCATGAATATTTCAGGGCATTTTTACAAGGTCGAAATATGGTAAACTTACTCCATTATCGGGCAAACAACCGAAGTCAGCTTGCTTTGTCCCTTGGGTCCCCGGCATTGGTTTACAAAGGCCCCACATTAAGTCTGGATCAATACGAGCCGGCGGCGGCTTGCTTGTGTCAAGGTCGGCCGACGCTGCAAACGTCACGAAGGCGAGGATAAGGATTGGAACTTGCATTGTGGCAGTTGTGTAGATGTTTGGGTTGTGAGAAATGAAAGAGGTACAGAATATTGCAAAACGGATGAACTTAGTGTGATGGAGATGGTTCTATAACTTGTAGTGGGGCAGGATATCTTTGATTTATACATCTACCGTACTTGGATTGCGTAGTGCAGTTTCACCAACTTTGGCTGCCAAGTTCGTTTGCGACACAATGCTGTTTTTCAAGGTTACAGGTTGATTTCGCCTTGTCGTTCGGATGGCGTAGGCTAGACTTTGAATGCAAGTGAGCGCCCTTGGGCCTCCCCCGCTCCTCATTGCGTGTCGACCGTTTCATCTCCTTCCTGAGGCTTCCAAGACCAGTTCGCAACCCCACAACAACTGTCTGTCCTCATCTGTTGCACCATCATCCATCAGCCCAACATGCCTGAAGCAGTGAAGCCCCTCCTACTCTAGGTGTGCGAATCAGATGGATGCGCCACCCCCCTGAAAACTGCACTAGGCACTACTTGGCTGTGCAAGTGTGTAAAGGCCTCATGTACCAGTACTTCTTTTCTTTTCTTTCCTCACTGCGCTCGCGCAAACTGCAGGCTTAGGATGGGGGCTATCTAGATCTAATACCTACCATGTGGGTCTGTGATTATGCTTGGCTCTGAATTCAAGTTACTAATATTACAATGGTCAATATTTTAGGCAGTTGGAACGTTGTATATTACAAGTAATATCAAATGATTAAATTAAGGATATTGTTGGAATAGCAGTCGAATGCAGTAAAGTCAAGTCAACTAAACTGTCAGTTTAGTTGATTGTACTGACTGCAAATTAGCTGCAGTTTGTGGGACTGCACTGCAAATCTAGTGCAGTAGGTTCCCACTTCAAAGTGGGGCAGAGGCCGAAGCACTTGGCCATACAAATTAGCGTGCAGACCGGCTAGCGGTCTGCCGAACTTAGAACTTACAACTCATCAATTCAACCAATTTCAATGCAGCACCATTTACTTCAACCACAGTGATTCGAATCGACTACGTTGCAACGATAAAGGCCTACCAACAGATATATTGGTTGCATAGTTAAGGATTCGTAATCCGTTTATAATCCGGATCCGATATCCTAAATCCGATATTGAAAATCTAATATGAACTCCAACTCTACAGCTATTCCCCTATAAAAAATACTAAATTAAACAAAATAATCAAACAATATATTAGTTCCATTGAAATGAATAACATTATATATTGTTTAATAGAAAAATATTTCTCATTTTTCTCCAACTACAAACAAATGTTAAAATAACACTTATAAACCATATATACTTAGTCATTCTATATTGAATATACCGACAAATAGTATATTTACTGTTATTAATAACTGCGAATCTCGTTTATACATATTAAATAAGACGTAGGGGTTCCAGATAATACTCTCCTCGTTCACATTTTTCAGATATATAGCGACTTAAGAGTTAAAAATCTAATTCGTAGTAATTTAACTGTTTTAGATCACATTCGTTCTCAATAATTTTTCGACTTGAGTCTTATTGAAGTATTCGGTTACTAAAGCAGTCGAAACTTTATATGAAAAAACTACTATTAAATATAACGCGAAAATAAAACTATTCTGCTATATCTTAAGAGTAAAACTAGTCTATTAAGTATTGGAAGACTGGTGGGGGCAAAGCAGTTGCTTGAATAGTTGTAGTATTTTACGATGAAACAGGACGAAACTAGAACCAAGAGCTGCTTAACAGAGCTAAACATGTAGGAAATGGGGGTATGGACACGTGCTTTCACAAAGTTGGTGTGTACTAGTCCAGCTTTCATCATATATATGTCTTAACGTGTCCTGTGTCCCTTATGTAAGTAGAATAAGTTCCCGGGACCAAAAAAAAGGAGTCATATCCCCATTGTATAATATACAAGCGCGAGACGCAAGACATGTGACGCGAAATACGAGAAGCGAGACGCAATACGTGAGACGCAAGACGCGAGATACGAGAAGTAAGACGTGAGATGCAAGATGTGAGAAGTGAGACGCGAGAAGCGAGACGTGAGATGTGAGTTGCGAGATATGAGAAGCGAGACGCGAAACGTAAGACGCGCCTTTTCATTACCTTTCTCGTGAGATAACCATCTCATAAGACCACCTTTTATGAAGAGACTAGACCAGAGCTGTCACTTAAGGCGATTGAATAATGTTTATAATCTTTGATGAAGAAAGAAGTGAGAAACCTCTACTAATGAGCTGCTATAGATTTACATAAAAGGTGTGTCTTGGTTACATGAAAGGTGTAAGAATATGTTTAGAAACGGCTTCAAAGCATCGTAAGAGCATAGTAAACATTAGGGTTAGATACTTGATAATAATTAGCCCAGACACCAACCTATGATATTACCTCCAGTTTACCTCCCTAAAAACGTTTCGGTGTTTTGTAAAAGACGGTAAAATTCGTTGACGAAACATAAATGGTAGTGGAAGGTGTTTTTCTACCGTAGATCATTTTATAAGGTATATAATAACCACATAGAAACGGCTTAAAATATTGTGGTAATACATGGAAGGTTCCTGTCATCGATTGTTTTAACACATCATAAAAGGCGCTGGTATCGGTTCCTTTCTTCTCTATTTATAAATAATTCCTATAAATCCCTAAAATATCAAAGCTTTCTTTTTTTAATAATAACTTTTTCTTTCACGTAGCAATATCATATTGTTTATCGTTTTACCTTACATGAAATACTATCCATTATCATGAAACTCTTTAACTTTCAACCTTTTTTTATCGCTCTTTCGGAAAAAATAAACGTTTATATACTGGCAGAAGTTGACAAAGTTATTTGCGATGTGAGTTTAATTATCTGAAACTTATTTGTCCTTTATAAATAAATATACAGTTTTTACATATTCGCCCTATCTATTGGTAGGCCTGTCTGTCAATGATAGGACTTTATCGTTGCAATGTAGTCGATGCAAATCTTCATGGTCGAAGTAACTGGTACTGCATTAAAAGTGGTAATGTGTTACTTCTAAGTTTGACAGACCGCTGCCAGTCTGCATACTAGTTTGTATAGTCAATTGCTTTGGCTCATACCCCACTTTAGAGTGGGAACCTATTGCATTAGACTTGCAGTCAATCCTATAAACGGAAGTCAATTTGTAGCCAGTATAATAAACAAATTAGAAGTATAGGTGACTTGACTATACTTCAATTGACTGTTATTATAACACTGACAGCTTTTTATTTGGTATCTGTGCACTAAAGTGGCCAACTACAAATTGATAGTAATCCCTAAAATCCCTCCTTCATCTATATACCCGAACCCCCTGTTAATTTCAGTCAATTTATATTGAAACTAACATAAATTACGGTCTTTTGACCTACATTTCCGAACCTTCTGTTCCTCAACTTCCGTGCATAGGTTTTTTTGCCTTAGACTTGCATGTATTACGTATTACACCAATTGCGTACCTTTTTCCAGCAGTTGTAAGCCTGCTTTTCTTATACGTTATTCCTGCTATTGCTATCACCGAGACGACTTTAGCAGTTTTTTTGATTATCAGGGTACCACTATTCTTTTACGTCATGTACCAGACGGTCTATGTAGCCTTCGATTTGTAAGGTTAGTATATTACTGTTCAGAAACCTTTTCAAGGCGCTATTGGGTGTGGCATTTTTTATAGTGATAATAAGGTTATCTTTACCGTTAATTTACCAGAACCCATCGATTTCCTAGGTTTTATATACCCTTTTTCAATGTATTACGTCTATTATCAAATATTTTTATTAATCGTGCCTAGTTTTGATAGACATTCGTTAAAACTTCGCAAGTTTATATACATAACTATAGGTATTGGAGGTAATTCCAACTGTTGAGTAATAATCCTTAACGTATCATTAATGACTATACCGATGTCTAAGCCTGCCATTATGCTATACAACTCTAATGTTAATACGTTTCGTATTACACATTTATTCTTAATGGATACTTAGTGTACAAGGTTTTTAGTAATCGTAAATTACCTATTGAACTTTTTTTTTCAATAAGTATTATAACGAATCTCATTTTTGTTGTGAGCAAAGTGTTATTCGTAAAGGAGCCGTCCGCAAAAATTATTAACTTCGCCGTTAAAAAGTTAACTAAAATCATATTGATATCTTTCTCAAAATTATTTTTTAGTACTTAATTTCATCATTTAATTTTCAAATTCTCCTTTTAAACGTCTCAAACTTATGCCGTAAGCTTTAGGTTGTAGGATATTTCCAATCAGTATAACATGACAATATAGGCCGTACGTGCCTTTTATTCCAGACATCGTTGTGATTTTACCCTGTTGAAGTGGTGAATCATCCTTAAGTTTATTGTTTACCCTCTTTGGTGTAGGCTAAGGTATATACCACAAATATTGTCCTTATTCTTAATATCATGGATGTGGATTAACAATCTGTTGAAGTTAAATTTTAAGCTCTAAACTAGCATTTTAATCGTCTTATACTTTTAGAAGACTAAATCTTCGATAGTATGGTTATTTCGCTGATATATATTGAATATTTTCAAGAAAAATAGTATTGTCCATTTACATTTGAACTATATCAAAGTTTTCCACTTACGTAATTAATAAATACGGATTGAATATTAAAGTCTTTATTGCCAAATTATTTGTAAGATCAATTTAGTATATAAAAAAACAATAGATATATGCTTCTGCGATTCTATATAGAGGTTTAACATAACGTATTATCGTGCCGTCCCGAAACCTATTCCTTAACATTTTAAATAGGTTGAGCAATATAATTCGTTAAAGATTCGTAGTAGATTACGTATACGTTTACATTAAATCACGTTTATTAAAGGTAAACACAACGTTTACACTATCAATCAAATTAATAGCAATTACAATAATCAAACATTAGTTGATTTTCTGGATTCTATACGATTGAATAAAGATTCGGCTTTTACTTTTATTACCGTATTTCCAAGCGATTAATCGTGGCATTTTGTACGGTAGATTCATAGTTTTACCTTTCATTCTGTAGATTATACTTGATTTGAAGATTATAATATATTAGCCTTTAAATTACGTTAACAGTATAAGCTAAAAAATTCCTTGTATAAATAAGCTATTAATCTCTACTTGATATTTTGTTGCGAAACTTTTATCTAATTTGTTAATAATACCTTTAATATGTAGTTCAAGGGTAAGAAGTCTGTTAGACTTCTCTTTCGAAAACACCTACGCTATTTTATATACCTTCCTAAGCCTGTAGTCCTCGTCGCCATCCATCCCTTCAATATGTATCTTTGTTTTGAATGTTCTTCAACGCTGTCAACGTTACATAGACTTGTTAACGATTAGTTTAAAAGAATTATATTAGCTAATCCTTATTGTACACTTACATGAAGGGATTCATTACATACTTGGACAGAAGGAAGGCATGTGATCTAGCACCTGCATATTACATCTAGTTACTATATGCCCAGCTCTGATAAGCTTCGTTTTTAGTTCTAATTTCTTCCTCTATTATCATGAGAATACTACAATATTTCAACATTATGTTGCTGCCCTACACGCGTACTAACAATTGATAGCTGTAAGTAAAAGAGCTGAAAAATACTAGACCCTACCTTTTACCAGTTTGAATAAGACAAAACGGAAGGAGAATCACTAGTTCAGTCCTGTAAGAATAAAATACAACCCCCCGCCCCGCCCAATCTTTTATTTTCTTCTTTTTTTTATTGCTCTTGAACTCTACAATCCTCATTCTTTTCTCCAATATCACCACTATTAACCACTCTTCATCGTTGCCGACCCCCTTTTTTTCTCCTCGCTTTTATCGCCGCCGCCGTTATTTTGCTCTCTCGTAACAACTATTATGATGCCAACGCCACTGTAGCTATTCCCCAGTTACCGCCGCCGTTGTTCTTCATCATCTACGTTTTAATAGCCGTAGCCATCATTAGTCTCGCCTTTACTGTCGCTGTCCTCGCCGTAACTGTTATTAGTCTCGTCGCTGTTACCGTTATTTCACCGTTTCCAATTGCCTATACGTAAGCGCAAGTTACGTACCTTAGCACTAAATCTTGTCTAAGTATCTATCACATTACGTCGTACCCATAACGAGATTTACAAGGCTATTAATTCTACAAATATTACTCTATTAATAGTGATTTCGTTTATCACCTTACTAATCTTTACATACCGGTTAATTAGATCATTATGAATCCTACCCCCGATCCAAAAATACTAAGCGTTTAAGATAACAAGGAATTGAGATAAGTTTAACTTTTTGATAAACTCTTTAATGTCTTCAATACAGGCTCGTAATAATAAATGGAAGATTACTAAACAATTAAGATATGTTGCTCTAAAGCCTTTACGCGTAAGAAAAACGAGTATTTCTATCTTTATAGCCCTCGTTCTCAGATTTATAGTCTTTTATTTTATCCTTAAAATTATTTATTTCGTCTTCGCAACATTAGACCGCATTTCTATAACCACGAAAGTCCTCGTAATAATCGGGTTACTCTAACCTTTGAATTTACACTGTTAATACTTCTTATCATTTAAATTAAAAAGAAATAATTGTGTATAAACTAGAGTCACAAAATCCTTTCAATAAAGGAATCATCACGGTAATCATTAATATAATATTTATTAATGTTTAAAGCTTTCAAATTCGTTTGAAAAGTTTTACCAGCTTAATCCTCAAGTAAAAGGCCAGATAGTATTTATATTTGGTATATTATTATTAATATTTTCTATCTTTTTATAGAATACGGTGATCTATGATGGAGCGCGCCAAAATTTAATTACCTTAAGTTGAGAAGCTATTATAAATGAATAAATATAACGCTTTTAAATGGATGCATGCCGACTTACGATTTTTTTCCAAAAATAAACCTTTATTTTACAAACTTTTAGAAAAAACAAGTAAGGCTTGCGAAAATACAATTAAATTAAGTCAAAGTATATTTGGAGTTAAGGTATTTTCGATCAGCCTAACGAAAATTGATACTGAGTAATAATTAATATTTGGTCCTTGTGAAATCTAAGTATTTCATGAAACCTTTATCTGCCAAACTGCAAATAAAATCTCCACAAATATAAGTATTAAATTAAACATCCCGAAATGATTTTGTTAACAGTTGCCGACCGTAAATACCTATATTATAAACTTATTGTAAAATTTAACCATAAGATTATAATTTGCCTTGTTTTGAAGGAAAACCATAATATAAGAATATGAACTTATATAAAGATAGAAAAACGTATAATAAATAACCCGCCAAAGTGATTAATCTATTTGTGAATACTATCGCAGATCTTGCGATTGTAAGTGTAAGTCTCGTAAGGCTCGTCATAAGCTTCATGAAAACCGTTGCGATAATAATAGTCGCAACAACTGTAATGGTTGCCGTCGCTAGAGAGATAGTCGTTGCGAACATAGCCGGTACTGCAAACGTAGTCATCGTCGTAAACGATTAAATAACATTTAATTGAAATTAGAAAATAATAACTATTTACACTAGAGTTATAATAAGTTGAAACGTTTTTCCTCGCTCTTTTAAACGAATAAAATAGGCTTAATAAACGAAATACCAGGTTTCATTAGTAAAAAGTAACTAAGCTATTGCATATATTCTTATTATAGGTGAGTTTACGAGTTTCTCACCCCTTTTTTCGATTATTTCAAGTTTTACCTATAAATAAGAACCTTATTCCCGTAATCAATAAAAAAGATATAGTATATAAATTATTCGGCGCCCTAATTTAGAGATGTCTCTCTATATAAGGAAAAATTGAAAGATATCTTGGCTGAATCGGTTCAAGAAAAGGTCGCTTTCGTTATAAGTGGTAATCGTTTTTTATAAGTCTCCCTACATAACATACCTTCTGTGCCAAATTACACGTTATTTCTAAATAAAAGTATAGGTAAAAAAATTCTTCGTTAAAGTTTGACTAAATGAATATATTCCTAATTATGTCGAAACAGACGTTTTATAGGCTAAGTGCCCAATAATTTTAAGTATCATAGGACGTTTCGTACGATTTACCACCAAATTTAGCTAATTATTCATGGCTTTTATTTAGAAATTGAATATAATACTCAACCATTTTAAGAAAACAGCTAAAACTTGCGTAATAAACCGGTTAAATACTAGCCTCATCGTCTTTAATAACTAATAAAACCTTGCAAAGCGTATATTCTTATATTCAAAATCGTTATTCATTGTTAAAATATTGACTTAAAAGTGTCATTTTTCATTTATAAGGCAATTACAAATCTGATCGTACGTAAATCTTTTACTAAACCCATTTCTAAAATATTAATACCTGGAAAAAATAGTGTATCTCTCAGTTAATTACGTCAAATTCCTTGAAAGTTGTTTATTTGTATTTATTACTTAGTATTTATACGTGTTAAAGGTAATTACTAATTTAATTACGCTTCATATCATTTTCTTTATAATTCTATTACTATGGCTATCAATATTTCTAAATATATATGTTTCGGAACTATTAGAAAGTGTAAAGAAACAGCCTATTTTTATTTTTTTTTATTTTTTTGGAATGCCGCCGTGTAAACTTTATCGTAGGTGTCAGGAATCAGAAATATAGCTTCCTAGATTACTTACTTTACTTGTAAGACTATTGGGGATTCTCCTGAAGTTTTAATCTTTATACACGACTTAGGCTCCAAAATCATTTCATTAAGAACTGAGTTTAGATGAGACTTTTATACCTCTAAAATAACAAAAAAACGTAATCTCGCTTTTTTCCGGAAATTTTCGTTGACCCATAATTTAATATGATATTTCGGAACGCGGTCTCCATATTTATTTATGAAGCTACGCGAAAACCTACAGACTTATTTAGTGAAAATCAATGGAAAATTCGAAATAAACCTAAATATCGTTAATTAATAGATTAAGCCTTATTTTAAGGACTTTCCGGCTTCCTTCGACATTAAAACTCCAAATTATACACCAATATTAAAATCCAAATGCGAAGTTTTGATAAAGCTCGTAAAAATGCTTATGGCTTTTAAATTCTTAAAGATTCACGACAAATTTCTCAATGATTCATATAATTTTGAACTTATTAAAATCTGCCTCTACTAACTCATAAAAATTTTGTTTATAAAATACTAGTAAAATAAGAAATGTCATAGCTATCGTTACCTGATTTCTAGACGCGATAAGGCTGTTATAACATAATAATTTGACTATTTTCACTGATAAAGCCGAATAAAATTCGGAAACGATGTTTTATAATTCGTTTTATTAGTTTTTGTGGTTCACAAGAAATTGTACGATATTAAAAAAAGCTGTCAAATAATTAATCTTAGGCTCTTGAATAGATATGTTATCTCCAATAGGTATTGAATAGCTTATTAAACCAACGGTATCGACGATTTACGATACCGCACTTGCATTTCGGTGGTTAACGTCATAGAGGTCTTTTTCAACCAATTTTATATTGAAATTACCGAAATTGGTCAACTTTAGTAAAATTTTATTGAGCTTAAACGTTATATAGCTATATGAATAGGCTTGAAAAACTTGCTAATATTAGTATATAAATTGATAACCTATACTTTTAAACTATATAAATTATTTTGTTAAGCTTTTATCGACAATTCATTAATCTTTTCCGACAACTTCGAAGATTACCGAAAATACCTAGTATAATATTCTTTTTATTCGTTCAAATAAAAATCGTCTTATTATTGAAAAAATCCTAAATATGATTCCAGTTTGTTGAATTACTCGTATGTTAAATGGACGGTTTCGGTCTTTTCATAATCGCTAAACGTACTCAAACCTTGCAGGATCTTTCATTTCTAATTACTTTTAAGCGTTGGAAACTTACTTGGAAACTATTGGCTTTTCACGCCTATTGGTGCCATAATTTACCTAATCATCAAAACTATTTAAAAAGCTAGAAACTTAGTCATTAACCGTAAGTTGTAAAACCGGGTAAGTTCAAAATAATAATCTTGAAAAGTGTATATATCATATTCGGACTATGAAAATTACGCTTATTAGCCAAAAAGGAATATTTTATAACGTTATAAGTATGTCTAAATCATTCATTACGTCGAATCTATATAAACCTGTTTCGGGTGTTATTTTTATAAGTTCATGAAAACTTTAGAAAAGGCTTTAGTACTATATTTGTTTAACTTAAGTTTAAGTACATTTAAATCCGCCTTAAATTAAATAACATTGATATTATTCGATATATTTTGTTTTTAATAGATGAATTGTGATGGTCAAACAAAATTACGGTCGTTTCAAGTATAAATTAACTGATTTAGTTTAGGCGTGTAAACTATTTATAACAACTTTAGTCGTATTCTTACATCAAATTATCGTTTTTACGGAAAATGAATTAACGATAGGTAGGATTGATGAAAATTCGTGAAAAATAAATGTTACGAATCGGGAAAATGAAAAGCTTATTAATATTAGCATTTACCTATATATATATAATTTAAATGTCGTTTATTTCTCTTACCGATTCAATTTGATTCTAACTTTCTTATCGCGACTTTTAACGCCAGTAAACAAAAAATATTTGTTTTGTTAAGAAACGTACCTTTATTCGATTAAATCTTTGATAATTCTCCTATGGTATCTGGCAAAATTCAACTTACGTTATAGGTTGCGGAAGCTAGTTTACCTAAATATATACGCTATAGTATTTGGTTTATATACAAAAAAAGAAATTTAACGAACGATTGTCTTGATTATAACTTTAAGATAATCAACGAATATGTCGGTAAGGTCTGAAGCCTTGGTATTTACATGAATTAAGGTCTTTGAAGAGTAATCAGAATGATTGGTATCGTAGTATATAAGGTGATGTTTTTAAGAAGAAGCATCTAGAGATGCACGCCACAGGTGAGGGATTATAAGCCCTCCACCTAGAGCGTATAACTCTGGAATACTTCTTTTAGACCGCTCCACGTATTGCCGTCTGTCTGGAATAGGCATTCCAAACCGATCCATGCATAATACGCTTTGCGTCTTACAAAAGTGCGGCCTGTAGCGTAACACGTTATCGTGCACTCTATCGGAGTACACCCTTTAATACAGTACACTTTCCCATGTATACTATCTATAAAAGTATGTAGTAATATCCACATAGGCAATCTTTTTTTTTTTCCTTACAAACTCCCTACCTATAACCCAGTAGCGACAGTGTGATTGTGATTACGAAGATCTAAATTAGTAGGTTTTATAATACTAGTATTGTTGCCGTATTAGTTGCTAAAGGTTTAAATTAACAAGTTCGGCTAAAATTACCAAATTCTAGCCAAGGTAGTAATTGTAATTCGGGTTTGGTTAGTATAGCTAAATGAAGACGACATAATTAGTAATAACGCCTTTCGTGGTTACTAATAGAGATAAATTCGTAGGGGTAATTACGTAAGGATGATGACGTAGGGTTAATTACGAAATTACGTATTAGATTAGTATAAAAAGATACATCATTATCGGTTCAGGTAAAACTTCTTTTTTTTCTTTTCCAAAGGCGCATAATCCAAGCTGATACAAGTCCCTATTTCAATTTAACTTTTATTCCCCACAATTAAATAAATCGTTTTAATAGGAAGGTTTTTGGCCAACAATCATATATTAACTTATTCCTCAAATAGATTCCGCGCAAAAATAGGACGGCAAGGCGCTGTTTAACGCGAGAGCGTCGGCGCATCGCTGCCGCTACAGCCGACGCCGCCGCTATCAACCCGCCATCATTTAGCACAATATTTTCCATTACCGCCATCCTACCGCTTGCCGCTACACCTCCACTCGCCGCCACCGCCTCCTTCTTCTTATCAGCCCTACCTGCCCCCATCGCCGCCGTCATTCCCTTTCCCGCTGCCGCCGCCACCCTTTCTTCCCTCCCCTTTTTCTTCCCCTTTTCCAGCTCTCAAGGGGAGGAGTAAGGTGCCCCTAAGGTTATAAACCTTATCTTTTCCCCACGGGTAAGAACTCTATTACCCGTAGGGGCCTTCTTACACCGTAAACGCAGCCTGTTGTAATTATGTTAGGGTACGTATATCCTAATCCTTTCTTTTATAAACCTTTAACTTCCTTTTTTTAAACATGGAGCACGAGGCAGGTTTCTTCCGCCGCTTTGAGCTCAATATCGCCAAGGTACGCTGTAAAGCCTTTTTAACGCGTTAAATGTTAAAGCGACGTACCCGGATCCGTAGTTCCGGGCCGCTAATGGATACGCTTTACGTATCATGTATCGTGTCCGCAGCCGCAAGTAAGTATATTAGCGACTATTATGAAAGCAGGAGTCGTTCAACCCGTTACTACCGCTACAAATGGATTAATAGCTCGTACGCCTCCGTTCCAATAGTCCTAAGGCTATAAGCTGAGGCCGTGTTACGCGCCAGCCGGCTTTTTGGTAAGTTTTAACCGAACTAAAATAAGTTCCTTTAGAAAAAATGTACTCTTCGGGATGATTCGAAAAAAAATTCGTAATTATAAATAACCAAAACAAACCGATGCTAATTAGTAATAGGTACCAACCATCGGGTTAGGGAGATGGTAACCGCCGTTGCCTCCTGGAAACGGGGCCTACGTATATACTACGTAAGCGAGTTTAACAATATTATCGCACGTCTCTGTAAAGAGAATAATCCCTGACCTATACCTTTACCTAAGGGCATAACCAGTAAGGTATATGTTCATATATTTACTAGCGTTAATAACATCAATAGAGATAATAACGGTAACACCAACGTAAAAAGGGAGAGCAATAGAGAGGACAGTGATAACGCAACTATATCGCCCTTTCTCTTTAGTAATATATAAATGCCTTTTGAGTTGGGCCGGTATACCCGGCTATAATATAGTACGCTATATAATAATTTTATAGCTCTCCATAAAACAATTGTTTCAAAAGAAATATATATAAATTGAAACATAAAATGAAATAGGTAAAATATCACAATCGTTTCGATATTGTAGATTAAAACTGAGAGAAAAGAAAAAAAAATGGCTTAGTTAATCTGGTTGAAGCGTAGAAAATAAATAATGGCGGGATTTCGCGAGCGGTGCGAAAAGGTGGGGTTAAATAAAAGTAAAATCGGGAATCGACACGAATAGTAGTTTTAAATAAAGGAAAAATCTGGGATCGGCGTAAATAATGTTAAAAAACGAATTTAAGTTAACGAAAAATGAAGTAGCGGCTTATTAGGATCGTAAACCCTTTTTAACAACCTTAACAAATAGTATACTTGTTGATATAAGTGCTTCTAATGCTCCGTTCGGTGTAACCTTGGTTATCTCGTCTATTAGGTTTAACTTGCCATAAATTCATCTTATTTATTCGATCTCCCGGAGTTCGTATAACTTACATAAAGCTATAATATCGATTATTAACTGTTGTTAGTTCGTAATACCTAATTTAACCAGGTACTTATAAAACAAAAAAGTTAGTGTGTACTACGAAATAAATAGGTTGTAAACTAAAATTAAAAGTAATTATCCGGTCCGTTATCACTATATTAATATTTAAATCGAAGCTTTTAACCATACTATAAATTTTAGAAACTAGGATATTCCCTTCAACCGTTTTATATTTAATAAAGCTTTCATAAATAATATTTTCTCCAAGCGTGAAGTCGTTTCGTGCTGGTATTTCGTAATTGAAATTATGATGAAGCGGATTTGTAAAATATAGTGGTTATTATTGGTCAAAGAGCAGTTATTAAAAACAAATAACTTTGTAATATGTATATCTAACGGCATAAACTACGAATCGCGCCTTAAATTACGTATTTACTACGAAAGACGCTTGTTAAACGCGTTGTATATATTGTCCGTCTGGTCAGTTCAGTATTATGCTGCAACAGAGATATTAAATACTACCTTTAGTTATACCATACAGGTAAACTAAACACTGAGTACACGTTAACATCTATATTCGTGAACTTGTTTTACGTTATCCAAAACGATAAAAATAAATTTATCTCAATGCCCCTTTTACATAAGGCCCATAGTGTAGTTCCAAAAGGTTATAGTAGTGCTATTAAAATCGATCACATATTTTTTCGTCAGGTACGTCTTAGGTTTGGCTTTCAAGTCGACTTTTAAAAGTTTCCTTTTTTAAAAGCTGAAAATAAGGTGTTATACAACGTCAGAATGTTGTCAGTTTATATACTTATTAGTGTAAAGCCCTCCAAACGAGCTATTGATACTAATAGGCATAGATAGAAGGTAAAGTTAGTTATTCCGAACCGTTCCTTATAGTACTTTTAATAGGTATCGTACTAGTAAACACCGGCTTCGGCTAAATCGCAAAGTGGTTTTAAAACGCGTAAAATTGTTTTAGGCGGGTGGTGTTACCTAAGGTTTTTAGGTATATTGGCGTAAATTCGTCATTTAAGCCATTCTTTAGATTAGGTATATGCCTGTATTATATCTCGAAACTCGACATATAGGTTATATAATACGTTAAAAAGGGCCGCGAATGTAAAAATTAGGCGATAGTTAGCCCATTATATTATTGACAATTAGGTTATAATATTCTTTTTACCCTCGTCATTATATCCTTTAGCGACTAAACGGTTTTCTTCGTAAAGTTTCCAGATTTTATCCTTAACTTTGTAAATAAGGTGTGTTAGAAAAATTCTATAAGTGCTGTAAATAGCTAAATCGAAACGTTTAAAACGAAATACGCTCTGGTTGATTAGGGCTAAGATTTCTGTTTAGGTGTATTATGGAAATAGGGTACTTAAGGTAGTGATAATACCTTTGCAACTAATCTTTAAGCTAAGATCGCGGTTTGTCATTTTCTTTTGCGTGATAAAGGAGTTTGTAGTAAAGTTCCTGGGGTGTTTTTTGGTTTTCGAACCGAGGAGGCGCTCTCGGCAACGAGATTTTGGTAGGGTTAGTACGGATAGACCGCTTTTATCTAACGTAGTTGGGTTGGAATTATATTTTGTAGATAAATCTAGAGTTGGGATCGGTTCAAATTCGTTATTTTAGTGGGTAAACTATAGGCAGTTTTACTCGTCTTCTGTTTCCAAGCCGTTTCATTTCACTTCTCTCCTATATTTACATACCATTATTTATGGAAACGAACTTATGCCGTTTGGTAGATCGATAAACACATTATATCCCTTAAACCCGTTAAATTTCTAAGGTCTAGTCTATTTATCCTTCGTTTTTCAATCCAAAACTTCAGATTATAATGGTAAGTCTGAAACGCCAGCTTTACATAGGCCATTTCTTGTAGCTAAAGTTTTAAATATGTCGTTCTTAACCAGCAAGAATCGTAATGCAGCTATAGCCTTCGCCATAGCATTAGTTTTTTACATTGTAAATAGTAATAGTATAAAGTCTGTATAAATCCCTGGGTAGACACCAAAGACAAAAACCGTAGGAATAAGCCCGCTTAGGCTAGAAGTATTATTAACGGCGCTAACCACCATTTAAAAAATAAATTCCTTGAAAGTGATACCCTTCAATTCCTTCGACAACACTATATACGCTTTTTTAAGCAGTCTGTAATACCTCTCGCGCTTTTTAATACCCTATAGGGCTTTTACTAAAATCTGCCTACATTTGCTACCAGTTATTCGAGCCTTAATACTCCACTTAGTAAATTTCAAAACCGTACGAACGTCGTATATAATCTAGTTTAGGGGCCCCAAGTAAACGTTAAACTAATAGTTAACCAAAACGTCCTAATAATTTGTAGCTAAAACGCTTTGTATAAATTTGACGACCTGAATAAATATTGGCGCATCGATAGAGAAAAGGATCGATTAGATATTTCAATATATAGTACTTACAATTACTTCGTAATTAAAATCTATATCGCTTTAAAGACAAGATTTAAATCGTCGTAAAACCTATAAGTATAGTTAATACTTGTAATAAAACTTTTTAATAACTTTAAATACGTCTTTTCATACATCCGTATAGCCTACGACGTGAAATAGGAGTAAAAATTGTTTTATAGCCGGGTATCCGAATCTTCGGTATAAAGTCTGTCACTCCAACTTAGTTAATTACATAGCCTTAATTGTATGTGTTTCGGAGGAAAACTATAAGTGGCTGAACTTAAGCCGAAACAGTACGAATACGCCATCGAAGGCGCGGATAAGGTGGTTAATCGTATTTCAGACCATAATTTCAAGTTTATTTATATCAACGAATAAAAGAAGAAATGGTGTTTTAAAATATATTACATAAAAATTAATCGATTCGAAACGCGTATTTACAACGACCGTTCCGAACGACAATGCTTTGCCTTTACTTAATAGGAGCTTTCGTTATTTTACTATTCGGTTTATCTGAAACTTCGGAAACTTAGTCGTAAGCGCGTCAAACTACCGTTTTCCGGCCGTTGAGATTTCGATTACATTAGTGTTAGGTATAATTCCTGAAAACCTATATCTGTATCTGTTAAATAACGTAAATTTTAACGTTATATAGGGGTTGAATACTTAGTTTACGTAGTCCAAGCCTTCAATATACGTAAAGGAGGCGTCCTATAATCTAGTAAAAATACGTTGGGCGTTTTTATCGCTTTAGGCTAACAAATAGGCATTATTATCCTCGGAGTTGTCCTTTTCGAATATGTCATCGTAAGTGTAGGCGTTAAGTAAGTTATTTGTGCCTTCGTATTCAGCTACATATACTATGAAGTTAGTTTTTTTTCCGATCCTTAAACATATACTCTGTCCAAAACTGTTGTTTTGTTCGAATTTTCTTGTAAGAAAAGTGGTTTATAAACTAGTAGCCGACTTTATCGCATACGATACATCGTTTTTACAAACTTGCGGGGCTGCGAATACTTTTTCTCAAGTATCGTTATGGTTTCGGTACGTTTTTTTAATTTTCCAACGATCGTCCCTATCCCTTATTTTAAAGTTCCCTCTTTAATACCTGTAATTTAAACGCTCGTTCTACCTTAGGTAAACCTTGAATATTCGATTTCAAATATGGTTTTGGCGAGGTTTACTTTAGTAATTTGGCACTCGCCTTTAGTTTTATTAGCTACAAATTCTCATTCGAGGTTCACTTATCGGTGTACAAAAGTTTCAAGCGATATTCTGAGACTTATACAAAAAGTCTTTAGGTCCTTTTCCGGTATAAAAAGTGTAAGGTCGAAATTTGGGTTTCTACGGCAGGCTTTTGTTACTATTGAAGTAAACAGTTTGTCGCCTTTATATTCCAGTCTAAAGGCTACCTAGCACTTTCGAAAAATGGCTAATTAGGCGGTAAGGATTTCCTATAGGTTTTTATCGGCGTTTTCCTGCTGGTTTTTTCACGGATTCCAACGTCGTATCATTTTAATCCTTATCGTAAATCTTGTGTTTAATCTCCGTATCGAAGTATGATTTAAGTCGGTTATAACACTCTATAAATGTATCCACTTGTATAAGGAGGTATATATACGATTCCTTATCTTATCCTAAAGGTATACCGGGTAAAATAACATGGAATTGGGATAACTAAATATCTAATCTCTTATACTTGTTAAATATAACGTGTATCTTATTGTTAAGTACGTCGTACGCCTCGCCATTGTAGTTGTTATCACTATTTCACAAACTAACAATATTAGTTAACTTTGTAAAGTCGCTTTTATCCGTGAGGAAGCGATGCGGTGTGAGGTCGCGGTAAAGGTCGTAGCTAATGGGTATTAATCCATAGGGCATTTATTTACTTTTTACACCACTTGTTAATTCCTAAAGCGGGTTGTTTTTCATGTTTTAGCCGATTTTTCTACAGGCTATCTGACCGTTTTCGGTGTTTCGACCGCTTCCACTATTATCGAGCGAGTTATTTTTATAGTTCGAGGAGTGGTTTGGTACTTGTTTTTATTCTATAGTATGTGTCGATGTAGGGGTGTATTATACCTATATGGTAAATAAGGATTGTGGTCGTTTTTCTTCCTTGTAGCCTTTACTCTTTGCCTGAGTTATAGGTATAAGATTAGGTCGTCTCTAACCTCGTCCTAGTTATTTTAACAACAATCTCTTTTCCTCCGTAAAGTAACACCGTTTTACAAATTTTGTCAAGTATAAATTCTTATTCTCCACATCCGGTACATTGGTAATCTACGCTGTTTCGAATAGAGCTTTTATAAGGCGGCTATTTCTACCTCCTGGGGTATTAATGCCTCTGATTTTTAGCTTAATCCGTAAGGCTTGACAATAGTAGGATTTACTCTTTGCCACATATCTAACTTCAAGTTCGAGAAATTTTCATAAAAATTATTTAATAAGTTTGGTCCTTGGATTTTCTCCTCCCAGTAGCGTAACATAACGGCCAAGATATATATATTTGCGATATAAGGTTTTAGTTCCTTAACTGGCGAATTGATAGTATCATCCTAAAAGCCTAGGTCGAAATTGTATATCATGGCCTTTCTAATTCCTATATATTCGACTAAGAGGTCAAAGTTGGTGTTAGCTTCCTTTAGTGTAGTTGGGTTTAAGGCCATATCTGTAAATTTTTGTGACATTTGGGTAATATGTTAAAGCGGTATAGTTTGGTAATTTCGCGTGGTGCTTGAATTTGGATATACTTAAAGTTTAATATAGTTTGGCGAATATAAAGTAAATAAAGTAAATAAAACGTTCGGAATAGGATTTACTAACGGTTATTAGTATAAACGAATTTCAAACGATAGGTAAATAAAACGTAACTATAAACTATTTAAGCATTTCAAATTGATTTCTTTAGCGCTATTAGCGTTATACTAGCTAATTAGCTAGGAAAACTCAAAACTTTATAGATATTGAACTTGAAATATACGGAGCGAATATAGGTAAAGTATATAGAGTAAGGGAAATATAGGCAGAGTAGGGTATGTAAAGGTATAATGTGTAATTAGGTGTTTGGTAATAGGTCCGTATTGGCATACCGTAACCGAATTTGGTAAAGGGATGAGTTTGTTTACTTTAAATGTAACCTATTTTATTAAGGCGATTGGTTTGGTTGTTTATGTATAACCGATTTTAATAAAGCGATCGGTGTAAATTATCGAAAATCGGGTAGGTTCCAGAACAGGGTTTCGAAACTTGGTGTTTACGTGGCCTAGTACGTAATTGAACGCTTTCCAAAAAATGCCCGGGCACGTCAGAGCGCTAAATAAGGGTTAATAGTGGCGTAACGAGGCTTTTAGCAGATAAAGTGCCAAACAAAGGTTAATAGTATCGTATTAAAATTTTCCTTTTTAAAACTACTTAGTTTTTACAATCTTTGTACAAGTCAGCGTGTAATTTTTTTTAAAAACGAAGTGTCAAAGCGCAAATAATTGGGACAGCTATAGCATCCTGCTATAGGTATTCAACTTGTGTTTGTGTTTTTTTTCCTAAGCTATTTGCAATCGACCGAATCGGCTACTAATCAGGGTCGGTAAAGTTTTTAAACTTGGTATTTACGTAAATTAAGGTATTTAGAACGCAATCAGAAGGATTGGTATTGTAATATATGAGATAATGTTCTTAAGAAAAAGCATCTAGAGGTGTACGCCATAGGTAAGGGCTTATAAGCCCTCCACCCAAAGCGTATCACTCTGGAATGCTTCTTCTAGACCACTCCACGTATTGCCGTCGGTCTGGAATAGGCATTCCAGACCGATCCATGCATAATGCGCTTTGCGTCTTGCAAGAGTGCAGCCTGCAACGTGACACGTTACCGTACACTCTACGGGAGTGCACCCTGCAATACAGTGCACTGCCCTATGTATACTATCTATGAGGGTATATAGTAATATCCACAGAATAACATGATTATTAATGGTCATAAAGATAAATATTATTTTGTTTAGTTCATTGCCTCCTTGATAATAGGGACGTAAACAGCCGTAAAAAACTCGTTATTTTAACTAAATTCGTTTCGGATTTTTTCCAAAATACTTCTAATGATAAGTATTTTTTAGGCTGAAACGTATAATGGTTTTATTCAATTCCTTAGAGATAAGTTATAAACGAAAATCAATAAAATAATATTGTTGGTATTACGTTCATTACGATTAAATACGTAACGAAAATAAGAATTTTATTAAGGGTTTTTAACTAATCCAAATGTTAAAAGAGCCTATATATTTCATGCATATCATATTCATTCCTATTTTTCTATTATTTTCATCTATCGATACCTTTTAAATATTATTAAGTTATAGAAAGTACGATATTATTATAATAGTTACTTTAAAAACTTTAAAACATACTTTTTGAATACCTTATCGTATTACTTATATGAGAATTTATTATGCGGAAATTATCTATCGCCCCTTATTATTATTAAATTGGGTTTACCGAATATTTTTTTAACTGAAATACGAAGCTTTTCCCTATCTTTTTTGAACTTTTTAAGAAAAATTATATATTAAACTTTATATTATAGTATATTATTATCCTCAGGCTAATTAATAGATAAATAGAAAAAAACGGGTCGCCACATTCGTAGTACGATATTCAATCGTTAAGTATCCGAAAAATATATAAATGAATAGTATTCCTACATTATAAAAAAATAATAATAATTTATATTTTCGTATTATCCATACTATTATTTGCGAATATTTATTCGCCTTTGAGTTACAAATTCTTATAAATTATTTCAATTCATTTTTACCTCGATAATCGGCAACAACTCTTTATAGGAATGAGTATTTTCACCGTAATGTTCAACTTACCATAAACCATGTTACTTATTAAACAAAAAGGTATTATAATTAATATAATATTTGAATGGAATTGACTATGATAGATCGCATATAACTACGTATTAAAAAAGCTTATAACCCTTTATATAGTAAAAGGAAATTATTACTTTCACGCCTAAGCCAGTTTACTATGGCAAACCGCGTGGAAACGCTTACGTATATACTCGATTTTCCCGTCAATTTATGAGTTTACCTCATAATTAACGTTGAATACCTATCTCCTTACGCCAAATTTAAAGATTATCCTTTTGATTATATACCTTCATCGCTTATATCAGTACGATGAAAAAAGAATATTAATGAGAATGAAGAGGAAATCGAAAAGATTATAGATAAACGCCTAAATCATCTCCGTTGCATGAAAGTCCAAATCTAATATTTGGTTCGTTAAAATGGTTACAATTTAAAGGATGACAAATAAAAGGTTGTAAATAATTTAAAGTATTATATAAAATTGATTAAGCTATGCGAAGAAGGTTTCTAGAAGGGTCTCTAGATGTGAGGTTCGCGTCTCGCGTCTCACGTCTCACGCTTCGCATCTCGCGTCTCATATTCCGCGTCTTACGTCTCGCGTTTCGCATCTCACGTCTCGTATCTCGCTTTTTATGTCTTGCGTCTCGCTTCTTACGTCTCGAATCTCACGACTCGTATATGTTGCAATAAGGTCATTACATCTTCTCTTGGTCCCGGCGACTTGTTGTACACTTCAATAGGGGGATACATTATATACATGGAAAGGAAGAAGGCACGTACTCTGGCACCTGCCTGTTGCATTTGGTTAATTCATGCTTAGCTCCGCTAAACTTCGCTTCTAGTTCTAGTTTTTTCCTCTTCCATCGTCAGAATACTATACTGTTTCAACATTACTTTGCTGCCATACACGCGTACCAAAAATCCACTCGACTCGAGGGTCTTTGTTTTGAGGATTTTTATCAAATTCTAATGATCTTTTTATGGATTAAACTATTTAATTCGGAAAGTAATAAGGTCGTAATCTGTTTTAACTACCATATTTAATTCGGCTATACTCAATATCTTATGAAGTCTATCATATTTACCTAGATTCTATTACGTGGAAGACTTTTCTTTAAAGAGGCAAAAATAAAATATCTATTATTGATAGATCGTTTCTAATAATAAGAGTATCATTGATATGACAGCTTACTGTTTTCTTCTATAGTTTCTTTAAGGCTTTACTATATACCACAGCACGTTTTAAGGTGTTTAAGATGGTATCAATTGAGTTGTTATGCGTAAGTTTGTTTCAAATACCAATAAAATCGACATAACACCATTAGAGATAACAGTATCGTTAAAGCTTTCACAACCATTGAAATCCGTACCTTTTAATTTATAAAACTTTCAATCTTCAGGATAAAGATATCTTAAGCCCATTTCAAAAGTATGTAAGCTTTTCGACCTTACCAATACCCTTATAAGCCTTAATGGAAAACTGCTTGTACTGAATATCCATTGATTTAGTATTAGCTTAAAACTTCATCGTAGAAGAGTTTATATCAGTATTATAAATTAATACGTCTAGGGGTCTTAAATAGGAATAAATTCACAGAATATGTAGTAACTCCTAGATTTTTCTTGCAGTAATAGTTTAAAGGAATTTGGCAAAATGGAAAATGGCAATAAAGTTAAGAACATAAATTTTAGGGTCGCTGTCCAGATAAAACACTTTTACCCCCACTTTAAAGTTAAAATATTGACTTTCCTTAAACGTAAACTTAAATTCTAAGCGCTATTAAAAGTGTTTTAGATAGTGGTAACATAGCTCTTCAATTTCTTTCAATGTCTGTAAATTCATATCTTTATTATCAGTTGCTTTAATTACTTTATATACATTATTAATCACCGGCTGGAACCATACATATAATGAAAGAATTTTTAACTTCTTTAAGTTTAATATTATTGTTTTCAGAATTTAAATGAAAAATAAAAGGTGTTTTTCTTTCAAAATAAGTGGAAACTTTTGATCACTTTTAACCTCATCATTTATTACTTTCATTATTAACGTCAACGTTGAGAGTTTGGATATTTTCATGGTAAAGAAAGAACTGAATAGACGATTATAAAATATTTAAGATAATTGTTTTAACGACTACAATGAAAATCTTCGATTCCAATGAAAAATAACTCTTTTCTAGAGATAAACTCAATTTTTCCCTACCGATATTTATATAGTTTAGTTCCGTTAAAATATTAATATCCCTTTTTTACCTAATGTATTACGAATAGCCTCTTGTTAAATACCGTATTAAACTAGTGTTTGGCATAGTACTTTCAAATATTTACTTCTTGTAACGGTCGCGAATGATAAATAAGTACGTAGGGCTAACATCTTTGATATTATGACGCCGATAGTCGTTTCCCACTATTAGGCGGTATAAAAAAATGTGATCGATAAGTTATTACGTTGCTTTCGAATCAGTATTAGTATTTTTATGTGAACTGTTATTTTTGGGTTTGGTTTTCTTATCTTTGACCAGTTTGCTTTTGAAGTCTGTAATTCATTTAACGTATTCATTACTAGGTGTAAAGGTATATTATATGTAATATATTGCCTATTGTTATGACTCAACAACTGCAGGTCATACCAGCAGCGGCCCACAGCACTAATGAAGGAAATTAGCTGGACACAGCCTGATGGCGGGCATCGGGTCCCACAGACCCCCTAGGGTTAGGGTTGTTAGGGACCTACTCGACACACTGAGAACCTGAGACTGGATATGTTGGATATGCTACATATCCAAATGATCCAGTTTGTATATGTTGGATCGCGCATATATTTAACATATCCCACGCTATCACATCAACTAAAGGAACTAGATATAAAGATATGGTCATCACCACGTTAGGTAGCTTCATTAGATCGTTCTTCAGTTGTCAATCTAAGTATTCAATCTCAGTTTATTCTGAATAGCCTCACGGTTTTTGATTATTACTTGCACGGTTGCGATATTGTTCACTCAGCACCTCTGCTACCTTCTTGATAATATAAACCCTCTGACACCTTCTATATACCCACGGGTATTTAGTATAATCATTACAACTATTTCGATTCGTATTTGGAGGTAATGTAACTTTTTGACCAGCAACCCTATTTTTAGTAAATTCAATACCTCTTAGTATCTGCAGGAATTTATGTGGTTAACTTAAAGATTTGAACGAAACATAATATCCTCCTTACATAACTTAGTAGTCACATACTTAGATACATAGTTTTCGTTAGTCATATTGTCTAGGCTAACTGTATTTGCGGTCGACTGAATATATATATATAAAGGGGTTTTATCGTAATTATTGAACTTGTGGGTTTAGGGATATATATTAATCGATATCGGTACCCGTATCATCAAGGTTGAAAAAAAGGACTGAAACTTACTAAAAAAAATCTTTTAAAAGCAGCGTTAGGTCACTGTAAAGAGATTTCATCTTTTTATAACCCTTGATAATTTGTTGTATTTGGTCACGTATTATACCTTCGTTAACTTTTATATTCTCCATTACCGTATCGAAAAATATTATGCTATTCAATATCTGATTAAAATGATTCATTTTCCTTTTCTACTCTTTTTGTAAGGTCTCAAAACTATAAGTTTCACGTGAAACTAATTTCTTTGAAGAGTAATCAGAATGATTGGTAGTTGAAGTATATTATGATGATTCAAAAAGAAGCATCCAGAGGTGTACGCTACAAGTAAGCGCTTATAATCCCTCCACCCAGAGCGCATTACTTTGGAATACTTCTTTTAGACCGATCCATGTATTACTGTCAGTTTGTAATGATTATATCAGACCGATTTATGTATAATACACTTTGCTTCTTGCAAGAGTGTAGCCTATAGCGTAATACGTTACCGTGTACCCTACAGGAGTGCACCCTGTAATATAGTACACTGTTACTTAACTTATATATACTATCTATAAGGGTATATAGTAATATCCATATAGGTAATATTTTATTTTTTTCCTTGCATACTCCGTACTTATAGCCTAGTAGTAATAGTGTTGTTTGTAGTATTGATTATAATAGGTTTAAATTAGCTGTTTCCATAGTAATAATGTTGTTGCCGTATTAATCATAAAAGGTCTAAATTAGAAAATTCGGCTAGGATTATCAAAGTTTAGCCGAGGTAGTAATTATAATTCGGGTTTTGTTTTTATAGCTAAATAGGGGCGATATGGTTAGTAATAGCGCCTTTCATGGTTACTAATAGGGGTAACTACATAGGGGTGATTGCGTAGGGATAATTATGTAGGAGTGATTGTGTAGGATTAATAACGTAGGGGTGATTACGTAGGGGTAATGACGCAATCACGTGTTAGGTTAGTATAAAAAGATATATCGCTATCTGTTTAGGTAAAACTTTTTTCTTTTTTCTTTTAAAGGCGCGTAATGCAAGTCGATGCAAATCCTTACCTTAACTTAACCTCTGTTCCCTATAATAAAATGACCCGCTTTAATAGGTAGGTTTTTGGCTAATACCTATATACTAACCTATTCCTTAAATAAATATCGCGTAAAAATAGGATGGTAAGGCGCCGTTTGACGTAAAAGCGTCGGCGCGTCGCCACCGCCGTAGCCGCCGTAGCCGCCGTAGCCGCTGCGCTCAATACCACTACTACCAGTAGTAATAGCTCGCCCTTATCGGGTATAGTTTTTTCCATTACTGTTACACCGCCCGCTTCCGTTTCCCCGCTCTTCGTTACGCCGTTAAGTTCCGCCGCCGCTACGCCACTTAGCCCCGCCGCCGCCTTCGCCTCCTTTCTCGCCGCCGCCATGCCCCCCTCTCCCCCCTTTTCCTTCCCTTTCCCTAGCTTTTAAGGAGAGGAGTAAGGAGCTCTTAAGGTTATAAACCTTACCTTTTCCCTACGGATAAAGACCACATTACTCGTAGGAGCCTCTTTACGCCAAAAGCGTAGCCTGATATAGCTACACCAAGGTACGTATATTTCAAATCCATATATATATAAACATTTAACTTTTCTCTTTAAATAAGGAATACGAGGAGGATTTCCTCCGTCGCCTTGAGCTCCGTATCGTTAGTGTACATTATAAGGCGTTTTAATGCCTTAAACGTTAAAGCGACGTATTCGAATCCGTAGCTTTAGGCTGTTAATAGATACGCTTTATATGTCGGGTATCGCGTCCGCGGTCGCGGGTAAATCTATTAACGATTGTTACGTAATAAGAGGACGTTCGGTTCGCTACTACCTTTACTAACGGATTAGCAGTTTGTATGCCCCCATTCCGATAGTCTTAAAACTGTAAACCGAAGCCGTATTACATGTCCACCGGTTTTTTGGTAAATTTTAACTGAATTTTAAAATTTTACCTAAGTAAAAATATACCGTTTAGGGTAATCCGAAAATAAAATCGTCGTAACTAACTAAAATGAGCTAATATTAATTAGTAATAAGAATTAACCGGTAAACTAGGAAGATGGTAGCCGCCGTCACTGCCTAAAAACGGAGCCTACGTATATATTACGTAAGCGAGTTCAATGACATTATTGTACGTCGCTGAGAAAGGGAAATCTTTTTCTTATACCTTTTCCTAAAAATATAACTAATAAGGTGTAAGGCTATATCCTCGCTAGCACTAATAATATCGTTAACTATAATATCGGTAACGCTAGTATAAAGAGGAAAAGCGACGGGAAATATGGTAAGAACGCGATAGCATCGCCTTTTCCCTTTAGTAGTAAATAGATATCCCCGGGCCGGGCCTGCCTAACCGGCTATAATGTAATACGTTATATAGTGATTTTATAACTCTTTACAAAATAATTGCTTAAAATAATAAACGTAACTTGGAATGTCAATTAAAAACCGTAATATACTTAAATTGGTACGATATTGTAAAATGAAATAAAAAGTCAAACAAAATCGGGGATCGGTGCGAATAGTTGAATATGATAAAGGTGAAATCAGCGATGAACACGAATAATCCGATTAAATAATGGTAAAACGTGTATCGATGCGAAAGGTATTGATAAGCCGATCCAAGTAAAAGAAAATTAATACGGTGTAACAGCTTATTAGGGTCGTAAAGCCTGTTTAATAACCATAATAACTAGCTCACTTATAAATATGAAAGTTTTTAGTACTTTACCAAGTGTAACTTTCGTTATTACATTCACCGGAGTTAACTCATTCTTAATTTATTTGGTTTTCTCGATTTCTCGACATTCGTACGATTCGCGTAATATTATAATTTGGATTATCAATCGCTTTTTATTCGTAGTACCTAACTTAACTATGTACTTATAAAGCTAAAAAGAATCAATATGAACAATGAAAAAATAGGGAGTAAGTTAAAGTCAAAAATAATTATTCAAACTGTTATTGTTATAGTAATACCTAAATCGAAACCTTTAACTATACTATAAATTTTGGAAGTTAAAACGCTTTTTTTACTTCTTCTATATTTGATAAAGCTTTCATAAATAGTATTTCATCTAAACTAAAAGCCGTTTCGGGTCGATATTTTGTTACCTGAGACTAGAAAGAAGCCGATTTATAAATTATAGTTATCATTAATAACGAAAGAGTCGTTAGTAAAAACAAATAGCTTTATAGTACTTATATCCAACGGTACGAATTGTAAGCCGCGCTCTGGATTATGTATTTATTACAAAAAGCGTTTATTGAACGCCTTATACATATCGTCCGTCGGGTCGGTTTAGTATTACGCGGCGATTGAAAGGTTAAATACCGCCTTGAATTGTGCCATAAAAGTAAACTAAGCGCCGCGTATACGTTAATATTTATATTCGTCAGCCCTTCTTACGCTATCTAAAACGATAAGGGTAACTTTATCTAGCTACCCATTGTACGTAAGGCTTGAAATGTCGTCCCGAATGGCGATCATAACGTTATTGAAATCGATTAGGTAGGTTTCTGTTAGGTACGTTTTAGGTTTAACTTTTAAGCTAGCTTTTTAAAATTTCCTCTCTTTAGATACGGAAAACAAAAATTTATACAACGTTAAGGTATCGTCCGTTTATATATCCGTTAGTATAAAGTCCTCCGAACGGGCCGTTAATACTGATAGGTCCGGGTCGAAGGTGGAGCTAGTTATTTCGAGTCGTTTTTTATAATATCTTTCATAGGTATTATACCAATAAACACCGATTTCGATTAAGTCTTAAAGTAATTTTATAATACGTAAAATGGTATTAGGTAGGCAGTGTTACCTAAAGTTACTGGGTATATCGGCGTAAATCCATCGTTTAAACTGTTTTTTAAAATGATTATAAGCCTATATTATTTCTAGAAGTTCGATATACAGGTTATATAAATCGTTAAGGGAGATAACGAATATAAGAATTAGGCGATGGCTATCTCGTTACAACATAGGTAATTAGGTTATAATATCCTTTTTACCTTCGTTGTTATATTTTTTTACAACTAGACGGGTCTTTTAGTAAGATTTCCTGGTCCCATCTCTAACCTTGTTCATAAAACAAGTTAAAAAAATACTGTTGAAGCCGTAAATTGCTATATCAAAACATTTAAAACAAAATACGCCCTAGTCGATTAAGGTTAAGATTTATATTCGGGTAAATTATACGAATAAGGTATTTTGGGTGGTAATAATACCCTCGCTTCGAGGATTTAAGCTAAGCTCGTGGTTTGCCATTATCTTTTACGTAACGAAAGAGTCCGTAACAAAGTTCTCAAGGCGTTCTTTGGTTTTCAAGCCGAAGGAGCGTTTTCTACGGCGAGGTTTTAGCAATAATAATATAAATACACCGCTTCTATACAATGTAATCGGCTTAAATTCGCGTTTTAGGGGTAAAAATAAAATTAGGTTCGGTTTAAATTCACCGTCTTAGGTAATCTCATATAGGCGGTTCTATTCGTCTTACGGTTTCAGGTTGTCCCTTTCCACTTCTATTTTATATTCGCGTACCATTATCCAAAAAAAACGAACTCTTCCCGTTTGGTAACTTAACGAGTATATTATAACCTTTAAATCCGTTAATCCTTTAGCGGCTAGCATATCTATCTTTCGTTTTCCAAAATGAAACTTCAAATTGTAATAATAGATCCAAAACGCCAGGTTTTCATGATGTATTCCTTATAATTAGCGCTCTAGACACATCGTTCTTTGCTCGTAGTAAACGTAATCCGCTATGGCTTTGGCCACAGTATAAGTCTTTCATACTATAAATAGTAATAGGGTAAATTTTTTATAGATTTTCGGGTAAGTATTAAAGACAAGAAGTGTAAAAACAAGCCTACTTAGGCTAAAAGTGTTATTAACGGCGTTAACCGCTATCTAATGGATAGATTCCTTGAAATTAACATCCTTTAGTTTTTTACATAATACTTTTTACGTTCTTTTAATAATTTATAATATGTTTAACTCTTTCTTCAACACTATAGGGCTTTTATTAAAATTTACTTATATTCGTTATCAGATATCCGAGCCTTCATATGCTGCTCGGTAAAATTAAAAATCGTAACAACATCGTACGTAATCTACTTCAAAGGATCGAAATAAAAGTTTAACCAGGAATCAACTAAAGCGTTCAAACAGTTTGTAACAAAAGCGTTTCGTATAAATTGAATGACCTAAAACAATATTGCCATATCGATCAGGTGGAGAACCAGTTAGCTATCCAAATATATAATATAAATAATGACTTTGTAATTAAATTCTATATTGTCTTAAAGGCAGAATTTCAACCTTAGTGGGGCCTGTAAGTAAAACTAGCACTTATAGCAAAACCTTTCGATAATTTCAAGTGCATCTTTCCTTATATCTATATGGCCTACGACGTAAAACAATCGTAAAAAGAATTTTATAACTGGGTATCCAAATCTTCGATATAAAACCCGCAATTTTAGCTAAGTTACGTGGACAGCTTAAATTATATATTATTTCAAGAAAATTATAAATAATCGAATTTAAGCCAGAACGGTACAAATACGCTATTTAAGATGCGGATAAGTTAGTTAGTCGTATTCCGGATCTCAATTCGAAACGTATTTATATTAGCTCATAATAGCAAAAAATAAGTTTTCAAATACATTACGTAAAACGTGATCGGTCCGAAACGCGTATTTACAATTACCGTTCCAAACGATGTCGTTTTACCTTTACCAAACAAGGCTTCTCAGTATTCTCATATTCGGTCTAACCGAAACTTCGGAAATTTCGCTGTAAATACGTCGAATTATCGCTTCCCGGCCGTCAAAATTTCGGCTACGTTAAAATTAGGTATAATAACCAGAAACCTGGTTCCGTATCTGTCAAAAAGGGTGAATTACGATGCTATATAGGCGTTAAATACTTTGTTTACATAGTTTAGGCTTATGATATAAATTCAGAAGGCAATTTATAAGCCGGTCAATATACGTTAGGCGTTTTTATCGCCGTAGGTTAGTAAGTAGGCATTATTTTATTTAGGGTTATTTTCTCCAGATATATCTTTATAAGGGTATTTGTTGAGTCTGTCATTTGTACCTTCGTATTCGGCTACGTATATTATATAATTCGCTTTTATCTGATTCTTAAAGTCCTTATCAGCCCAAAATTGTCGGTTAGTCCGAATTTACTCGTAAATGGGGTGGTTTATAAACAAACAGCCGACTTTTCCGTATATGATACACCGCTTTTAGAAACTTATAAGGCTCCGTATATCTTTCCGTAAATACTACTATAGTTTCGATACGATTCTTCCGTTTTCAAACGATCGTCCCTATTTCTTATTACAAGAGTTTCTTCCTTAATACCTATACTTTAGGCGCTTGTTTTACCTCGGGTGAACCTTAAATCTCCGGTCCAAAATATGTTGAATTATTTTGATAAGGTTTGATTAAGTAATTTAGGCTTCACCTCTAGTTTCATTATCTATAAATACTAATCCGATGTTTGATTATCAGCGTATAAAGATTTTGAACGATATTTTGAGGCTTATATAAAGGGCCTTTAAATCCTTTTTTTCATTTGAAAAATATAAGTTCGAAATCTGGGTCCCAATGGAAAGCTTTTGTTACTATTTAAATAAACAATTTATCGCTTTTATATTCCTTTTCGAGGGCTGCCTAATACTTTTAGAACTTTTTTAATGGGGAGGTAAGGATTTTCTCAAGGTTTTTATCGATATTTTCCTGCTGGTTTTTTTTTTACAAATTTCTACGTCGTACTAGTCAAATTCCTGTTCTATAGCCTATGGTTGATTTTCGTATTAAAGTTGGATTTAAAGTGGTTGCAGTATTTTACGAATATATTTACTTATATAAAATGGTATAAATACCACTCTTTCGATTATTCTGAAAATATACCGAATAAGTTAACGTAAAATTGTAGTATCTTAATATTCAATCTCTTATACTTATTAAGTATAACGCGTGTTTTATTATTAAGTAAGTTATATAGTTAGCCGTTATAATTATTATCCCTATCCTATAGCCTAGCAAAGTTAGTTAATTTCGTAAGGTCGATTTTATTCGTAGGGAAGCGATGTGGTAGGAGGTCGCGGTAAAGGTCGTAGTTAATGGATATCAGTCCATAGGGTACGTATTTGCATTTTACGCTGCTTATCATTTCCTAAATCGGGTTGTTTTTTGTATTCCAACCGATTGTCGATTTCTGGAGCGAGTTATTTTCTAAGTTTAATCCGACTACATTATAACCAATCGGGCTTTTTCTAGTATTCGGTAAGTGGTTAGATATTCGATTTTGTTACACAGTATATGCTGGTATAAAGGTGTATTATACTTATGTAGTGGATAAGGATTGTAGTCGTTTTTTTCCCTCGTGTTTTTTACTCCTGATTAAGGGTGTAGGTATAGGATTAGTTCGTTTTACGCCTCCTCCCCGTCGTTTTAATCAGCAGTCTCTTTTGTTGCATAAGGTAATATCCCTTTATAAATTCCGTTAGATATAAATTTTTATCCTCCCAATCTGTTACGTCGGTAAGTTGTATTGTTTCTAATGGAGCTTTAACAAGGCTGCTATTAATACCTCTTGGGGTATTAATACCTATGGTTTTTAGTTGAATCCGTAAGGCTTTGGTAAAAGTAGGGTTGACCATTGGCTATATATCTAACTTCCAGTTCAAAAAATTATTATAAAAATCGTTTAGTAAGTTAGATCCTTAGATTTTCTCCTCCCAGTAGCAGTATATAACGGCTAAGATATATATATTTATCACATAGGATTCAATTTCCTTAACTAGCGAGTCGATGGTGTTCTAAAAGTTTAGGTCGATCTCGTGTATTATGGTCTTTCCGATTCTCGTATGTTCTACCAGGAGGTTTAAGCAAGCGCTGGTCTCCTTTAGTATTGTTTGTTTAAGGCTATAGTTGCGATTGTTTTGGGGCATTTGGCCAGTATAATAAAGTGTGGTAATCGTATTGTATTTGTTTATATCTAAAGATTAAGGTAGTTTAGCCAACACGAAGTATTAAAAGTAATTAAAGCGTTCAAAACAATGCTTAGTAGCGCTTGCTAATATAAATAACTTTTAAACGATACATAAATAAAACGATGCCATAAACTAGTTA
The DNA here is from genome assembly GCA_038502455.1 of Anisogramma anomala. Taxonomy (NCBI): domain Eukaryota; kingdom Fungi; phylum Ascomycota; class Sordariomycetes; order Diaporthales; family Gnomoniaceae; genus Anisogramma; species Anisogramma anomala. The sequence continues at coordinate 27,772,870 of JASMMZ010000003.1, read as the reverse complement.
AGCGTTTTAAATTAGCTTTGCTAACGCTAATATTATCATATTAGCTAAGCGACTAGCAGAAACTTAAAACGTTCTAGGTACTAAACTTTAAATGTATAGGTCAAGCGTAGGAAAATGGATAGGGGGAGGGGGGAAATGTGGTTGTATGTTTTTGCGTTTAGTGGTTTATCCGTATTGGCGTATTGTAGCAGAACTTGATAGGGGGGATCGGTTAGTTACTTGGTATGCAACCGATTTTAGTAAGGCGATTTGATTGTTTATTTGTGTATAACCGATGTTGGTAGGGCAATCGGGTTGTTTGTTTGTATATAACCGATGTTGGCTTTGCTGGAGCGTGTGGTTCGTAAAAATCAAATGGGTCCTAACAAAAGGTTCCGAAACTTGGTGGTTTTGGCTTACGTAACCTAGTACGTAATAAGACGCTTTCTAAGAAGTTCCCGGGTGCATTAGAGAATCAAATAAGGGTTAATGGTAGCGTAACGGGGCTTTTAGCAAATAAAAAGTTAAAAAAGGGTGTAAAGGGACTAAATCCGGAGCTTTCGCTCAAGGTGGTTAGATTCTGTCTATGAACCTCGATGAAGAAGAAGGAGAAGAGAAGTTCCTACTAGGGAGTGGCTATGAAGCTAATATGGTACAACCCTTTCCCCTGTTATGTGACGTGTGGTAGCGTGTCTTTAAGCGGCTTCCTCCTTGCTCTAGAGCATCTTAGGAGCGTGTAGAGCTACCAGGGTTGGATCTCTAGTAATACTAGCCAGGTACTAGCCTATAATATTGCTTTCAAAGACACCCCTATCGTCCCTTTCCCCGTTTTTTTTTTTTTTTTGTGTAAAGTGTTATTATATATAAAGCCGCAAGTATAAGGAAGGTAAACGCACTTTCCAAAACATCATGGTTTCATATGAAAGGTACTAAGCCAACGTTACGTAAAATTTGCTTCAACGCCTCCCCCTCCCCCCTATAAAAAATCCCTAAACTCCCAGTTATAAAAGACAACTTCTTTTTTTCTTTGACCTTAAAACTTTCCGTATAATATTAATACATTTACCTATTAATATAACACTTATTTTACAATTTCAGTACTTTCTATAGCCCCCTGATATCGTTACGATAAATCCACAACTCTCCGTTAAGGTAAAAAAAGCTATTAAAATGTGGGTTATATACTCCAAAGTTGCTTAGTTCTTGCTAATAAATATAAAGTTCTTTAAGTAAAGAGCTATCAATATACACCTTAACAGGATTCGCGAATAAATATATTTCGAATACGTTTATAAAATGGCGTATAATCCCAGAAGATTCTGCTAAAAGACGGAGGGTAAGTAGTTGTAATAGATTTAAGGGAACTGTTAATAAGTGGCTAAATACTGGAACCCAGTACCGTCTTTGTTTCGTTGGAACTACAAGTCAAAGTTATGGTTATACTTATACATCGATAAACCTAAATCCTGATATAAATAAAGCTATTAAAGAGTTATCTAAAACGTATTTGATGATCAACTTTTAGGACTGAGGTAAGTTTACGTTTTATTAACCGTTTACTAATAGCTAACGTGCGTTCAACAAGCGTATAGAATTAGGTAATCACCGTAAAAAAAGCTACAAAAGTACGTCGCGCTACGCAACATAAGATTAATACTCGAGGCGGGGGGGGGGGKTTATACCCGCCACTCCCGTATAGTCTAAGAGCTTACAGGCTGTGTAGTTAATAAATAAAAAACTTAATTCTTAGGTAAGTTTTTCGTAACCAATTAAAAACGTAGAGGGCGTTGTTAATGACTAGTTAGGGAGCGCTGTTAGAAGTGACGTAAAAGCTTGTTAAGGTTTCGGAATGTATTAATACTAAATTAGGTTATATGAATATTAAATTAAGCCAACTTATTGAAATAGGTAAAAAAATAGTAAGCAAGGACTTCAACTAGGATTTCGTAAATATACTTAAGTAGGCCCGGTTGGAGTCGTTTGTTCTTCGTTTTTATTAATATTAATACGTTTGTTCAATACCTATTTATTAGCGGTTTATATGTCGCTTTATTTCGTAAAGTAAAGCGTAAAATTATACTCGTTTACGGGCTAGGCGTAAGGGCCTATCGTTATATTTAGCTAATTTATAATACAATTCGAAGGTATCGAACACCACGGTATTAAAAAAGTTCAAAAACGGCTCCTACGTTAGGTATATATAACCCATCTACTTAATTAATACCTACCGTTCCGATTAATTATGAAGTCGGGTACGTTCGACTTGAGGTTTATTATAGGCCCGTAATATAATTTTAATTTCATCTTCCGACTTTACCTCGCCGTCATAGTTTTTAATAATTACAATTTATGGTTAAAAGTCTTAAGTTTATCAGCTTAAAAGCTCATTCGAAACGATTTGGATAAGTTAATTTATATAAAATCAGGGGTGTTTTCCGCCCGGTATATTAAGTTAAACAACGTAAAAGTGTATTATATATGATATTTACTATTTATACTAAAGCTAAATTAATTTCTTTGAAAATTTGTTAAGCTTATAGTATTAAAGGAAAAATTAAACGTCATCACTGACTATAAAACGTTTCGAGGAGGAGCGTTGTTAATTAACGGCTTTCTTTATACGTTATTAAGTTGACGCTATTACGGCTTGTACGAATTCCGTAGCTTTGCCGAGTCTTTAAACAAAGTTTTTAGACTTTACGCGTAATATCGTAACCGAAATGAGAAAACGTTATATTAATTATATAAGATCGATGTAATAATAATAGGTTATAAAAACGGATTGCTACCGATAATAGTCGTATTCTCATTATTTATACTAGTGAATAGCTGGGTAATGAACGACTTTAGTTGAGTTGCGTATAAACGACGAATAAATATAAATACGTAAGGATTTTTAAATTTATAAGTTCGGTCGCGTCGTTAGTTCCGGGGTAAAATGTAGTATTTAGGTGTTGCTTTACCTTCGTTAAATCGTAAAGATATTTTTGAAACCTATTGGTTGAATTCGAATCATAGTCGTTAATAAACGTATGCAAAAACCTAAAAAATCGCTAATAACAATTTAAAAACCGCTCCGTATAAGCTTTAACGTTTATAATAGTTATAACCTCGAGTTTAATAGCTTTACATAAACGGTCCGTAATAACTATAAGGTAACGTAAGTCACTAGCGTATTACCAAGGTAAATTAACTATAAATTCAACGGAAAGTTCGCTTTTAAACTGTTTAAAAAGCCTTTTTCGAAAGTCTATTTAATAGGCTATACAGTTACAAACTTCATAGTTACGGTAAAAGCAACAAACTAGACGACAAAAATCTAATTCAAAATACGTTCAAAAAAACGATAATAACGTCGCGAACAAGGTAGTCAATACGAAGTAAATTTTACGTAACTGAAATTAACGCGGTAGTAAACGGTTAGTAAATGGGTACCTGAATACGGTTGCGAAACCTTGAAACTTTAGCGTCGTTTATAACATATTCCGAAATTAAAACCTTTAACGTACGGTCGTTATTGGTACAGATATCCGCTGGGGAATATCGGTCGCTTATACATATGGTACGTATTAGTTGGAGATAAGTAATATCGCGTATAATAACAGTATTTTAATAGATTTAAAGGTTGACGTTGGTAAAACGTTTTCGGTCTTTTGGAATAAATTCGCCGGCAACTGTTAATTGAGAAACGTACGTACGCGAAAGCAATTTGAAAGCAAAATATTCGGGGCGTAATAATTAGAATTTTCGACCTAAATAACGTAAACCCGAAAGGCCTTTAGGGATATCTTGGTCTCGTCGTAATAACGTATCGGGTTACATATAATTTGTCACTTTATTATATATTAACAGAAAGCGTAATTACGAAAGGCGTTTTAACTAAAGAACTTGTCATTCGGAAAGCCGCCGTATAATTATAAAGTATTTTAAGTTTTATAATTCGTTAGGATTGTAAACGGGCGCGCCATGCCTCGGAGATCCGCGTTTTATGCTTTTAAACAGCTTATAATTCCGAGCAGCTCCTTGTAGTAGGTTTATTAGTTATATTTAGCAAGAGATAGGTGACGGGAGTTATAAGTTTCCAGGCATAGGTTACCGTGGTCGTCGTATTAAAGAAGGCAACCTTTTGGGTAATAACCAAAATAATTGGCTTCGAAAAAAGTATCGCGATTAGGATCTTATTAGCCGAATATAAGTTCGGAGAAAAAGTAAAATTTAACACACTCGAAAATAGCCTTTTCCTTAGGACCTTGACGAAATAAAGTACCCTTATAAGTTAGCTAAAATAGTACTTCGATAATCGTCGAATAATCATAAATAAAATAATAATAATAATTTTCGAAACTAAAAAAAGCTTTGTATTTTTAAGACTGTCGTAGGAGTCGCCTATTCCCATAAAACATGTAGATTATTTAATTTTTTACGGATACCAACGTTAACTTTGATAACGAATTTTAGGTATTTTGTTTTTTAAACACCGAATTTGTATTTGAAAATATTCAAGTTAAGTTCCGCAGCATTTACGAAATTAAGGATTTACTTAAATTTAGTTATATGATCGCTGAAAATATTTTTCAAGTAAATGGAGATACCATCGACATAAGAAAAATGAAAAATATCGGGAAAAAGGCGTGACGAATTATTAATATACTTTTAAAAGGTAATGGGGGAATTAATAAGGCCGGAAAAAGTAATGAGCTATTCTAAAAGTCTAAAACTCGTACGAAATACAGTTTTCTATACCTCTCTCTCTTTGATACAAAGTTTATAAAAATTATTTTAATATTTCACTTGGTAAATTTTTTCGGTTGCAAAATATTTACGAACGTCTTTTTCATAAGAGAAAGCGGATAACGATTTTCTTTCGTAATAATATAAAGTTGGCGAAAATCAATATTAAATGGTAACTCTATTCTAGGTTTTTCAACTAAAAGTATTAAGGTGCCCGTTAGAACGCTGTTTACTCGAATATAACCCTAATTAAGTAGCTCGGTTAACTTCTTACGTAATATAATGAATTCATTACAGGATAAACTATATAAAAGACCTTGCGGTACTTTTAAAGGTTGACCTCAATTATCGGTATAAAAGACGAATTCGTAATCCGTTTTAAAGCGGTAAGGGGATATCTTATCATTAAAGGCGTTGTAGAATAAAGGGGCTAATTTCTTAAAATTAACGGGAAGTGTGTCGCAAACGAAAACGAGTGATTTCGGGGAGAATATTTTATTAATATCTTCGAGGAAAACGGCGGTAAGTTAAGTAATAGCGGTTCGATACCTACGGGCTTATCGTAAGATAACGTGTAATATAACGGCGCCGACCACTTTAAGTACTTTTAAAACAGACGTAAATCCTCGCTCCTAAACGCGATAGTAACCGGTTAGTCTTAAAAGGAATATATACATTGTAACGTTATAGGTAACTTATTAGTATTTTATCTAAAGTTCACCTAAAATAACGTTGTATTCAAAGAAAAGGAAAATATAAAATTATATCCGGTAACGGTATTTATCGAAGTTTACGTTTAAAAAAGTTATAAAAATAAGTTGTAAGTGAAAACTGGGCGTGTAACACGTAACTTTACCGAATTATTATAAAGAAATAGGAAAACGCGGTTACTTTAAACGGTTAATCAATTATTTAATCGCAATATTATGTTATTTATGACGTAAATTTACTAAAACATGAATGAAACGAATAAAATAACAAATAAATTTATTGTAAACGGGAAGTTTTTTAAAAGTTTGAACGGAGTTACTAGGTCGAATTAATGTTTTTCTAACTTTTATACGCGACTATATATAAAAGTTTTTTTTTCTTTTTGAAGTCGGTAAGGTTTTCGGTCGAAGTAAAATAAATTTTTATAACTGTTTTAGCGTTAAAACCGTTCGGACGCCACGCCGAGTTCTATAGGTAGGTACGGATTCGGTAAATGTCTGCGTCGTAACATAAATATAATCCAGGTTTTTACGGTGAAAAAGCTTCGCATAATTAACTTAAGCGGCGCGTAATTTAAAAACGGCTCGAAAAGCGTTTACGCCAGTTATAATAACATCGTCTTAGTTATTTGGAACGGACGCGTTACCGCCGTTATTCCTACCATGAAAGGCGCCTTTAATAACAATAGTACCAATACTGCTGTAACGAGTACAGAAATTGTAAAGGAGCCCGTCGATTAGTTAATCGTGGGCGACTTATTTATTATAATCCTCCGGTATATCAAGGGGGAGTAATGTATTACCAAGTATATTGTTAATAATTTTCTTTTAAAATAGCGAGTTTAGAGGCGGATTTCCAAGCTATACCGTTAGATTTCGCTAATAGGATTTCTTAAACGTTTAAAAAGACGTAAAATCGTTTACTAACTTTTCATTCTATATTCGTGAACCGAATAATGATTTTTTTAGCTACGTTAGGGTCGTAATAATAGGCGCGAAATATAATTATTAGAACGTTAAGGTCTCTAATATCGCCATCGCCTCTATGACTATAGTAACTTTTTATAATAATCTTTACGGGACCCTTTAGCTATTAAAAGATAGTATAAAAGTAATTTTTCCATCTACCGATAAATTTCTGGTCCCGACGTCATTTAAGTATTATCGTCGCTTTTTTTACCAGAAATCATAGCTTAATACCAGAAAACTTAACCCACTAATGAAAAGTTTTACGTTTAAATCAATAACTCCAATCAAAAGGAGCTTCAATATCGTAGTCGAAGTTAAAGAAATTTAAGTCGTCGTTATTCAAGAAGCTAACATGGTCTTTAGTAAGAAGTAGTATAGTGGCGGCGTCGTTCGTAACGTACGCAAAAAAAACTTTAAGGGGGAAGTTAACCTGAGGACGTAGGCGTACCGGTAATTTTAAGTTATCTGATTATATTCGTTAAAGCTTTTAAAGCGTTAATATTTCGTTATTTCAAGTGTAAAGCGTACTTTCGAACGGCTCAATCCCACGTAATAAGTTTTATACGTAAAACATCGGTAAAGCGTTCGCATTAAATTGTAAGGTAATCATACTAAACCGTTAAAGCGTTTAAAAACTATTTCTTGACGCGCGCGTTAAAAAATTACTTTAAGGACTAGGAATCAAAATTCGGTAGGTCGAAGGATAAAGATATAGCCCTAAGCAATAACCGCTAAAAAGCAACTAAAATACCATCAGGAAAAAATCGAGGTTAATATATAAAAGGACTAAAGCCGGAGCTATTACTTAAGGTAGTCGGATTCTATTTATAAACGTCAATAAAGAAAAAGAAAAAAATAAGTCCCTATTAGGGAGCGGTTGCAAAGCTAAGATGATACAACCCTTTCCCCAGTCATATAACGTATGGTAGCGTTTCTTTAAACAGCTTCCTCTTTGATTTAAAGCATCGCAAGAGCGTGAAGAACTACTAGGGTTAGATCCCTGGTAATACTAGCCAGGTACTAGCTTGTAACAAAGGGTTTATAATATCGTACTAAAGTTTTCCTCTTTTAAGTCATTTAGTTATTACAGTTTTTGTATATACCAGCGTATAATTCTTGTAAAACCGAATTGTTGGAGCATTAACAGTTAGGAATTCTATAGTATCCCATCATAAGTATTTAACGTGCATTTATACTTGTTTCCTAGGTTATTTATAATCGATCGAGTCGGCTACAAATTAGTATCAGCATGGTCTTAAGCCTATAAATTTTAAGTTAAACTAAGGTTTTTAAAAAGTAATCATAATAATTAGTAATTGTATTATATAATGATGATTTAAGAAGAAGTATCCAGAGGTGTACGCCACAGGTGAGGGCTTATAAGCCCTCTACCCAGAGCGTATTACTCTGGAATACTTCTCCTAGACCGATTCACGTATTGCCGTCGGTTTGGAATGACCATTCCAGACCGATCTATGTATGATGCACTTTGTGTCGTAAAAGAGTGCAGCCTGCAGCGTGACACATTACCGTGCATTCTACAGGAGTACACCCTGCAATACAGTGCACTGCTACTTGACCTATATATACTATCTATGAGGGTATATAGTAATATTCACACACTCTTTTTTATAATCAAATATGTAAGATAACTTGATAATATTCCAGTTTTACTGGTATTAGGTGGGGTTATTATCGTATTCGAAGTGAATTTTAAAATCATTATAGATTTTTCGCAAAGAAGAGTAGTTCGTTAAGTATTAAAGCAAGTAGTCCTCGGTTTGAACGGTAAGGATATCGGGAAATAACTAGTGAAATCCTGGCAATTTGATCCCTATTTGTGGGTAGATATTGAAAAATAGGCGTAATTCAACTTAGAGGAGGTTATACGGCTTACTGTTAAACTTCTTGTTTACTTCCCAGATTTCAACAAATGTAATAATTACCGCGTAATCTGTATCCACTATAAGGATATCTTGAAGGGGAAAATTAATGTATCAGTCATAAGGACCCATTAAATACATTGACCGGTATAAGGAAAATTGCTAGTATTGGTGGATAAAATAATCACTTTTGGTCGAGTTAAGAGGTAAAAAGTTAGTGGTCGTACCTTTAATAGACTTATGCGTAAAGCTACTTTTGTTTTTATTTTTTTATTCAAACTTGAAGTATTGCGGTCATTAGGGAAAGGAAATTTCTCGATGTCTATAGGGGAATTAATTATATTTTTTTCCATATCAAGAGACTCAGCGAGGTTCCTGCTCTTATTTAATTGATTGGTGGACTTAAGCGATTGCCCTACGAGAGTTAGTTAATACCTTACGACTAGCGGTATTGGATTATCAAGAATCTTGAGTAATAGGCTCTGAGGAATTCATTTATGCTTTGGCGTAACTTTGGGAACGCGTTTGAGCGAATTGAGGAAAGCTGTTTCTCGCGATGCCTTTACTTTTGTCTTTGTCTTTGAAAAGCTACTAAAGGTCCTTATCAATGGAGTATTCTCAAATTATGTTTGTCAGGTTTTTCTCTTTTCCTTTCTACGTAGGGAGTTTAGTGTTTAAGTTAAAGAATTTAGTTTTTAACTCAATTTTAACTTATTTATTTATCATTTTCCACATATTAAAGGTCTAATCCTTAGACCAATCTTGAAAATCATCGAAAGACTTTGAGCCTTCATTGATTTCAATAGTTTTCGGATAGAGGATATAAAAGCCGATTACGTTGGTAAGATGCTTAATTATAAATTATTATCGTCATTTGTAAACTAAAGGTATTTATTGTAATGGTTTGCGAGGACAACGCCGAGATTATTGTATACTTACCTGAGTAGATACACTATATGCTCAGCTTTGCTGGGCTTCTCATGGAAATGAGGAAGGCACAGGCACGTGCTCTAGAACCTGCCTATTGCATCCATATATTATATGCTTAGCTCCGCTGAGCTTCTAGCTTCTAGTTTTAGTTCTTTCTTTTTTCATCTTCAAAATACTACACTATTTAAACTTTACGTTGCCGTCTTACACACGTACCACCAATTAGTAGTCGTAAGTAAAAGAGCTGAAAATCATCAGACCCTACCTTTTACCAGTCTGAATAAGATAAAAAGGAAGGAGCGTTACTAGTTCTGCTACTCTATAAGAACAAAGTTAACAACCCCCCCTCTTCCCCCCTACATCTTGCTAAACCTTTTTTTTCTCTCCTTCTTTTTAACTCTATAGACTTTGTTCTTTTCCCCATTACCAATTATCATAGCTAACCCCCTTTTCCCCTTATTTCTGACGCCATAGCTACTTGCCTTTTTGTCGCCGCTGTTTTTCGTTATTTACGTCGTTCTCTCTGCAGCCGCTATTAGTTTCGCCTCTATCGCTGCTATCTTCTTCGCAGCCATCATTAGTCTCACAGTTGCTGCTACCTTTTTCGCCGCCACAATCTTGCTTAATTCTTTATGAGCAAGCGCGAGTTGCGTATACTAGCTTTAGATTATATTGAGGTACTAGTTACGCCTTGTCGCATTTGAAACAAGCTTTTAACAGTTATCTTTTAGCTTCTAAGAAAGGAAGCACCTGAACCTGCTCCTGTCGCATCTGCCTTATCAGTTTTTCTTTTGTTTGCACCGACTACCCCTTCGCGAATTTCACCATTACCCTAGCAGTTTTCCAGTTTGCCAGTATAACTATGTCTGCTAGCATGTGACTTAGCCTTGCCATGTATCCTGTCAATGTAGCTCTTGGTGCATATGGTTAATATATTGCCGTTTATAAATCTCTTACGGTCCTTGTTTAACGATGCTTTCGTTACAACTTTAGTTGGATTGTCATTTTTATCGATTTATCGAAACTCCTAAATTTCTTTGTCTTCATAAGCTTTGCGAAATGACATTACGATGATTATTAGGCGCTTTTCACTAGTGTTTTCAAACTTTGAAAATATTTACACAAACTTCTCAAATAGGTACAAATTACCAGCGGAATAAAGGGAATTTTTAGCTTCCTAATAATAAAATTAAAAATTTTCTACAACGTTATATATATATATTAAAGCGAGCTATTAGGCGGTAAATATTTAAATTTAGCGCGCTTTGTTTAATCCTTTCATATTTAACGAAAGTTAAGTAAATAAGGTTATCGATGATAGTAAATTGATCTTCCAACCTATTTTTATTAATGAGGGATATTAGGAAGCCGATCTATAAGGACAAGTCAATATTATTTATAAAGGAGCCCTCTGTAAAGATTATTAACTTAGCTCTCGATAGGTTCATCGAAACCATATCAATCCCACGGTCCAAATTCCGCATTTATCATTCAAGCCTATCATTTAAGCGGTCAGATTTTTCATCCGTCAGATCTTATACTTATAACGAAATCGATGAGTCTTGAAAAGCTTTTAGTTATCATAGGGTAATGATATAGCTACTATAGATACGATATTTCAATTAATAATAAGCCTTAGATACGTTAATTGGGTAAATTATAGCCTAATGAACGCCTTGGCCTTTTTACAAAAACTAAGGCTAACGTCAATATGACGCATATAGATTAACTACTCGTTAAAATTAAGTTGGTTTTCTATTTACCAAAGTCGTAACCGGCTTGTAATTTCAGAATTTAGAATCTTTAATTACATATTTTTCCGATGTTGTAAAGCTCGTAATTAAGATATAAATGGTGTCTTTAGTTTACATATCTATTAAGACAATATCATTTTTTTATGTTACTAAGAAGCACAACTGGTATATAAAACACTTAATACCTAGCCTTAACACGAAATGCGATTAATAGGTTAAAAATCAATAGATGTCTTTTTTGACCATTTAGTATGAAATTTTAATACATCATATTACCGTTACCGAAGAGTAGGTGGCACGTAGTTTCGTAATGATATCAGAAATATAATCCATTATGAATGGCTTGTTAACTACGTATATACTTACGTTATATTACGACCATTTAGTATAAATTTATCTCCAGGCTAGGATAACAAACTTGTTGTCAAAAACACCATCAAGAGTTAGCTAAGCTCTTGCATTGTTGGCGACTGCATAAGGATCTAGTCTTTGCCTTTATTACTTCATCATTAAACGATTATGCGAGACTTTTTGTATAGACGTTTATTAGTTTTTCATTTAATTTCGCATAAGATTTTCGACATGAAAATTATAACATTTCGGTTTTGGAGGTTAAAGTTAGTTTTAATTACGAAATATACAACATCTTCAGTTCAAAGACTGTTAATATCGATCTCATCAATTTTTCAGGGTTTTATGGAGGCTTTAATAACGTTTTATACCCGAAACTTGAACGTCAAATCTTTATCATCCTTCTCTTTCCTATTTACCTAATCAGTATTGTAAATACAGCTCGGTATATTTTTTTTTGTTCCTAACGTCCCCTCTTCTTAATAATCTTCCGCGCCGGCGGCGTTTTGATGTTTTGTCGATAAAATGTATGAAAAGACCGTGCTTATTCATTCATTTAACTTAGAGGTGTTATTATTAGTTTCCATAATATAAGGTCCTAACTGTATAATACGAAACGTTGCTGGACCGTTAGTAATTTTAACCACTACTTTACATAAGCAATGCTTAAGGTTTTGTATAGTTTATCTTATTTACCTGGTTTTCAACATATAGAGACTTGATCCCGTAAAGATAAAGTAAATAAATGCATTATCGTAGGGCCGTTCGTGGTATCAAGGGAATTGTTAACTTGATGTAAAGATAATTCCCCCTGTAGCTCCTTTAAGTTCTTACCGTAAGCTATAAATATCTTTTGAGTATTTGTTAACATCGAAGATTCACTCATTAGATGTGGGAACTATTTCAAAATCAAAGGTATTAACATTAAGCCGTTAAGGCATTCAATGTCTTTTAATTCCTTTACTTTTATTTAAAGGCGTATCTCTCAATTCGTAAAACTTTCAATTTCCAGCGTAAGGATATCGTACGTTCGGTACAGTAGTACGTGTACTTTTTCTAACTTTTTGATTCTTTGTTATACCTTAATGAACACCTGTTTATACTTAATTTCTAAATATCTTAGCGTTTACTAAATATTCCGCCGCCGTAAAGTTAGTATTAATATCGTGGAAAACGACGTTAAGTGGACCTAAGTACGTGTTAATTAAGAATATCCTAAACGTTCACTACGTATGATTTTCCGAAATATACTTGAAACATGTAACATGGTAAAAAGAGCTTAAGAAATTAACAACGTAAAAATAGGCTGGTCATCCAAATAAAATACGTTAATAAAGTTTTCGTAGTTAAATTCTTGTCGCTTTTCAGTATCAATTGAAATCTTAAAAAGTTTTAGATATAATTTCAATAGTAATGACAAAGATTTTCAAGAAACTCTCAAGCAAAGTATTTCATATCTTCATACCCCCCAAATTAGAAGATATTTTACAGTTTATTAACGGTAAGGCAGTATAAGAGCCGGTGTATTTAATATATCTTAAACTTCTTTCAGTTTGATACTGTTGCCTAAAAGCCTAAATTATGAAATTATAAATACCTCTATTTAAAGGCGAAGGGAAACCTTTAATCGGGTTTTATCACCTTTTTGGCGTTAACATTAATGTTAACGCCAAACGTCTTTATATATTTTAAACAAAGAAAGAAATACGTAAAGCACTTAAGGATACAAACTATAATTAATATAATAGCAATTTAAATTACCGTTATCACTCGTAATAATCATTATTTTCTTCGGTTAAAGCTAACTTTAACCTTATTAACATCTTAACAATCAATCTCGGTAATAGTAGTACTTTCTCTCCGCAATATCACGTACTACGAATAATTTCTATTGAATACCCTACTGCGCATATATCTGAATAATACATTAAAACTTATAGTTGGTGTAACAATAGCGAATTTTAAAGATATATACGGGGTTATAGGCTTGGTTATAGTAAAGTTAAGGATTTTCGCCATTTACACAGTATATAAAGGCATGATAGACTAGTTATTAGGCTTCGTTAGGAGTTATATCTTTATGCTATTGAATTTGTTCAGGGGTATCGTCGCCGTTAATAGTTTTTTTATCCTTGAAGCGTACGATATAGTTTTACTAATGTTTTACGAAAGCAATAGGGTACCCAATGTAATATGTTAATTATTTGTTATTAATATCGGAATAAGGGTAATAAGTTAATAAATAGCTGAATTTGCCACCAATTTAATATCTTCAACTACTATTACGTGTATAATTCTTACAGTTAGTAGATCGACTTAAGTTTTGTTTTTATTGGCGCTAGTGGGGTTGAGACTTTTAGTCTAAAGGTATTAATCCAGATTTTAAACGCTGGAGACATCTATATTTTCGATTGAAATAATTTGCTATAGCGCAGTTTTCTTAATTCATTTCTCGAAAGTTATTAGCTCAGGGATACATGCCAAACTAGTTTGATGTACGTGTTATCAAGATTATGAACAAGGACTTGAATTAATTGAAAAAGCGCTTATAGGTGGTATTTGGGCGTTATAGGGCGTATTTAAACTCGTTAAAGCTCGTGATTACTGGCCGTACCTGTTCGAGAAATTTAGCTTAGCCAGTGTAAGCTTTCCCTATCGTTTAATTGTACAATATAAGCTTGTTAAACGTTTAATTTAGCACAGTTATCGGTATCTACACCATTCTCTTCTTCGCTATTATTGTTATTCACTTCGTAGTAGCCTTCTATATAATATTTGATAAGATGAACATCGTAATCTGATTAACTTTTAACGGTATTATAACTCTTTTGAAAGGTTTTACTCGTCTCAAAAAGGTTAGATAGTAATCCCTAACGTGCATTATAAGGATTCCAGAAAATAGTAGGTGAAAACTAGAAGGAGAAATGTTCATCTACTTGTAAATATTTTTAAAAGGGTATTATCTTCGTATTATAGAGGTTATAGAGTTTCCCGCCATACTTCTCTGCACCATTTCAGATCTTAGAGAAGGCTGTAAAAATCTTATAATTAATGTTAACTATCTTCATATGTTTTAGAGGAAGGTCGCAATAATCGTTCCAGTCTTCATTAGTTTTTCCTTGCAATTTTAGTCTTCAAGACTTTAATTTGTGGTATTAATGGTAATTGCCAGTCGATTGGCTCGATATGTAAAGTCCTATGGTAAAACTTGTAGTTAGCTTGTGCATATAGTTGTACCTACCGTAAAAATCTTCTATTTAAGGAATTTGGTGAATTTGAGTAAAGGTTTGAGGAGTAAAGACCTGTCCATAGGAGGGTTTTTAAGGGATTTAACGATCTTACCCAATCAACCGTTAAATAAAGTCGATATAAATACCCCTTACCGCGTTAGCGGTCGCTGTTCAACGCGTTTTGCTGCCTATAAGGGCGTATTAAGTGCAGTTACATAAAGTTGTTGGGCTACCAAACAAATTAACAGGTTCTTTATAGTCAGCGTATAACGAAGTTTAACTTAACTAGGGGTCAATGGGAGGTGCCCCAGAATGCGTTTAATGGCTTTAAGGGTCTTTCATACTTTTTTCTTTTGGTTGTAGGTCTTTAAGGTATTTTTTAAGTTGAGTCAACTCGCAGAAAACCTTTACCAGCTTGTTGGAGTTCTGACCTAAAACGTATATTACTAACCGAATAAAATCCGCTTTCAACTTACCAATAACCATTTCTGGAATATTTTTCATATATGAAGAGTTCAATCTCCGGAAAATCCGCGAAAGGTTTAAAAGGCGTTTGTACCACAGTCATATTTTCTACCATCTTAGTCGAGAATATAGCTGCCGACGAAAATTAATCAAGCTTTATTCTTTTAAGTCTTCGTTAACATTTAGCTCCCAGAGTTTCTCATCGTAATGTTTGAACAAGAGAGGTCTTAAATCATCAATTACATTCATTCGCTTTTAACTAAGTACACTCTTAGTATCTTAACTTACTTAGAACTTAGTAAACGCGAGATTTGGTAATTTGGCCTAGGGTCGCGCGACGTGGCTTTATTGGCGCGACTTGGCGATTTTGTTGATGTTTTCACTTAAGGTAGCAATATTAACGATTAGATTGGCTTAAGGAAAAGGAAAAGACTAAAGTAGGAGCAAACCTTTAGTATTAAAAGTAAAGTCAGAGGTTTTTTGTTGACAATAAAGGGCGAAGGTTAAAATTTCAAGTTATTTGGCGTAAGACTTGGTTGCTTTTGTAGTAGTATTATCCGTAGTAATACTGACATAGCTATTCGCCAACTTGTCAGTTTAAGACTTTAAACGTTTAATTTTAACTCTTTCTCAAAAGGACCTAGTATAGACTTCTGGATATTTCAAATAGTGATACCGTTGCTATCTCCAATTTTCCTTAAAAAATAACATAGCCTAAAAGTCTTCTTTACTTACTATCTTGGAAACTAACATAATAGTAAAGGTTCTTCATAAAATTCTTGCCTCTATCCTAATGTTTACGTACAGCGTAACAATCAAAAAGTTCCTTCTTTTTTTATTTAACTTGTCTATATCTTACGTAATAAACACTGATCAGTATCGTTAAGGCTTTAGACGTTACAACGTTGTCGATTCGATTGGTTGGAGTAAAGGTAGTATTATAATAGTTAAGTGGTAGATGTATTATTTGAGGTTTAACAGATAGATAGCTGGTCTGTACGGTAATTTATATAGCCAATTGCTTGGTCCGTACCCCAGCGTGAAGTGAGCGCATACTGTACTTGATTTACAGCCAATACAGTAGGCCCACAGAAAATAATACACTTAACTTGCGGTGAGTATTGTTAACTTTACTCTAGGTAAAGTTGACCTAATACACTGAACTTAATACTATTCTAACAATCAGTTAAATCTTTAACATAAATAATTTGTTTGCCCCTAATAGCCATAATATTGAGTAAACGTACACGTAATTCGCTACGAATTTTCAACAAATTATGCTATTTAAACTTCTGAAGGAATGAGAGGATATATTTCCTGCTTTAACGATTATATAATACGTTCAATACTTATATGAACTAGTAGAAAAAAGTATTTCTTTCACGTATTATATGAACTTTAAAAACGATTTAGATATAAAAATAGTAACATTTAACCTGTATTTTTTAAACAGATAAAGTTATCACTTCGGCATTACTAGTACACAAATTGACGATACACTCTTTCTCGGAAAAAACGGGCCGAAAACGGCTAAACAATATATGATCAAAAATTGAGGCCTTTGGGAATGATAATCAATTTAAAAGTTGGCTAAAAACATACAACTTAAATTCAATGGATTTTTTATCCGTATCTAAAATTTTCAAGATGTCCATAGTATAAATTGTTACCTACGTTGAATAGGGTGAGCCAAGAGTTCCGCGAAAATTAATAAAAAAGACCAAAACCATACCAAAACCTAAAGTATGGAACTCGAATGATTGATATTATTAATTCATTTCAAACGAAAGAATACTACAATTTAACTATTACAACACAAATTGCGGATTTATAAATTAAAACCGTTGTCAGGTTAAAGAAACCTAATTAGTGATGAATAACTAATTCGAGAAAAGGTATAAAAATAGTATTGGTAAACTTAACGATGAATGAATGAATAATTTTTACAAAAATATTTTCCACGAATAATATTAATGTTGGTAGGGCTTTAGACGTTACATCGTAGTCGATTTAATTGATCGAAATAACAGTAGTATTGCGTAGTTAAGTGGTGGATATATGGTTTTAGGTTTGACAGACCGCTAGCCAGTCTGCGCAGTAATATGTATGGCTAGTTGCTTGGCCTGTTCCCTAGTGGAAAGTAGGTGTATACTGTACATAACTTATAGCCGTTATAATAGGCCCACACAAAACAATACATTTAATCTACAATTAGTATAGTTAACTTTACTATAAGTAAATTTTACCTATTACATTAAAATTACTACCAATTCGATACTAGCGGCGTTTTCGTTTGTATATGTTCGCTAATGTGGTTGATGGAACTTTTCTGGCAAGCGTTGAATTAGGATCTCATGAACTAGTCAAACACCTGTTGATTCCAATTTATTACCATATTGAAATATACCTATTTATATTCAAATTGATCCTTAATACCGTCGATTTACTTAAGGTCTAGAGTTTCGACTTTATCGGTTTGTACAAAAGTTTCTTCTTTACAAACTTATGTAAACTTTTAATTTAAGCTCAATAATCAAACAAGTCATATCGTTATTCTCCTAGCGATTTTTGATTCTCCAACATATCCTTAACCGTTACGAAACTTGGCACTGCCAAGTGATTTATTGACATAACCTTCGATTCGTATGGTTTGCCTATTACTGTTTACAAACCTTTTCAAGGACATATTCGATGACGCTTTCGTTTTAACATTAATAGGATTTTCCTTCCTATGAATTTACGGGAACTTTTTGATATCTTTAGTTTTTGAGGCTTCGGGAAGTGTTATTACGTAGATTATTAGGCTCTTTTCGCTAATTTTTCCGAGTTTTAGAAGTTATTCGAACAAGCTTTTCGAATCGGTATAAATTATTACCGGGATAGGAGCAGTCTTTCATTACCTAATAATAAAGTTGAGGGTTTTCTATAGTTTTATACGTGTATTGAAACTTACTATTATATCGTAAACTTTCAAAGTTAACACGTTTCGTATAATTACTTTGTATTTAACCAAGATCTAATGAATTGAATTACCGATAATACTAAATTGATCCTCAAGCCTATCTTCATGAACTAAATTTATTAAAGAGCCGATTGGTAAAAACAGGTCGGTATCATTTGTAAAAAGAACCCATTAATAAAAATTATTAATTTGGCTTTCGATAGATTAATCGAAACTATAATAATTCTTTTGTCCTAATTTCGTATTTAGCACTTCAACCTCTAATTTAACCGGTTAAAGTGTTCATTTATTAAATTCTATATTTATTCCTTAATGAATAGGTTGTATGATACCTGCAGTTGATACAAAATAACGGTATAATTACTACGGGTACGCTATCTTAAATACATTTAAACCTTATCTATGTCAATCCTATCGATTGTAGTAAGGTTAGCGTTATAGCTCTTTGAGCGAAATTAAGCCGGTATTAATACTAAATATACAGATGAATGATCCGTTAAAGTTAAATTAGTTACCCTTTATCAAAGTTGTAACCGGCTTATAGTTCCCAAACTTGGAGTCCTTAATCGCCTGTTATTTCGATGTTATAAAGATGATTGTTTCTTGTAAAAAAGAAGGGGGGGGTATCTTTAATTCATATACTTAAAACGACGAAGTTATTTTTTAAGCAACTAATAAATCCGGGTCGTATATCAAAAAATGATACCTAGTCCAAATTAAAAGAAGGATTAATAAGTTAAGAATTAATATACGTTTATTTGAACCACTTTATATAAAGGTTTGATATATCGTATTACCGTTTCCAAAGTGTAAATAAAACATAATTCCTATGCTAATGTTGATAATATAATCCCTTGTAAATCGATTACTAACTGCACATATATTAGTATTATATTTCGGCCATTAAATATAATCTTGCGTTTAGTTTCTATTAGAAAATTTACTATTATGGCGATCTTTCAACGTTAGAGTATTTTTGAAATCGTTGGCGATTATGTGAGGATTTAGGTTCTGTATTTATCACCATATATTTTAGCGATTAAAGTTCATTTTTCGTACGGCCGCCTCGTACTTTTACCTTTAACCTCATAAATAATCCTCGACTTAAAACTTTTAATATTCGGGGTTTAAAGTTTAAAGTTGGCTTTCAACACAAATTGTAAAATTTCCCGAATTAATAAGCCGTTAATTTCGCCTTTATCATTTTCATTAAAGGGTTTATCGAAAGTTTTAATAATATTTTATATGCGGAAATTTAGTACTAAATTTTCGTTAATATTTTTTTCTAATTACCTTAGTAATATTCTAAATGTATCCCGGAGTTTTTTCTTTTTCTTTTCAACTTTTTTTTTTTGAATGTCGTTCGCGTCGATGGCGTTTTATCGGCTTATCAATAACGGGTAAAAGAGGTTCGTAATAACTGGGTCGTTTAATATAAGGATTTTTGTAGATATTACTATATACCCTTATAGTTAGTATACATAGGCCAAGTGGAAGTGCACTTTATTGCAACGTGTACTCCTGTGGAGTACACGATAACGTGTCACGCTGCAGGCTGCACTCTTGCAAGGCACAAAGTGCATCATGCGTGGAGAAGTCTAGAAGGGGTTATCCAAAGTGTATAGCAAAGGCGACACTGCCCAGATGAGAGTTTTATAATCTCTTATCCGTGGCGCACACTCTCTGAATGCATCTTCTGGACCTATCTATCTTTTACTACAACATACCAATTTTATGATTACTTTTCTACTTTTTTGATTCACATGAAATAGGCAGAGACCTTACCGAAAGTTTTTATTATTAATTACCATAATATAAGGCTTAACTTAGGTGGTACGAAAGGATTCAAGACTATTAATGGTTTCAATAATTACTTTAAAGTTAACGATACTTAAGATCTTATATAGGCCCTTTTATTTATTCGGCTCCCGCTACATGAGAAATTTACTTTATAATAATAAGGCAAATATATCGATAATCGTAGAACAATTGCTGGTATTAAAGGCGTTATTAATTTGGCGGCGTGCCGATTCCCTCCGTAGTTTCTTTAGTGCTTTATTGTAAGCTACAGCTCGTTTCTAAATTCTTACTAATAGTGAAGATTCACTAATTAGACGTGGATACGCTTTAAAAACCAGTACCATTAGTATTAGGCTGTTAGGGTACATAAGATCGTTTAGGCTTTTTACCGCCATTTAAAGGCGTACCTTTAAGTTTGTAAAGCTTTTAATCTCTTGCGTAAAGATATTATACGCTAGGAGAAGTAATTCTTATGACCCCTTAACCTTTCTAATACTTTAGTAGACCTTTATAAACACCTATTTACATTAGATTCCTATTATCTTATAATTTTCCTGGAACTCCGTCGCCGTAAAGTTGGTACTAGGATCGTAAACGACGATGTTAGGTAGGTCCAAATACATATTAATTTATAGTATCTTTAAAGGTTTAACCGTATCTTTTGCCGATAATAAGTTTAACAACTTAGCCCCGTAAATGGAGGTTACATAGTAAATGACGTGGAAGAAAAACTTATTATCTATGTAAAACATAATAATAAAAACCTTATAATTGAAGTCATTATCGTCTTTTAATGTAAACTCAATTTTTCGAGGGTCTTAGATATATATTTAACAGTATTCATAATGCGTTTCATCACTTTTAGGTCAAAGTATTCAGTATCTTTATACCCTACGGAATTTAGTATTTTATATATCTGGTCAATATTTACGTGGTTGAAACACTAGTAAAATTAACGTATATTTAACTTTATTAAGCTTAATACTATGACCTTTATGTCTCAAAGATAAAACCAAAGATCCCCTAATTCAAAAGCGAGTGGAATCCTTTGTCAGTTTTTGATTTACTCTTCGGCATTAACGTTAACGTTAACACCAACAGTTTTTATATTTAAAACGGAAATAGGGGGGGTAGGGGACTTAACAATATGAAATATAATCGATTTCATAATCATTTAAATTAACGTTATCCCTAATAACAATGATTATTCTCTCAATTCGAAACAAACTTTAACTCTGCTTTCATCGTAATAATTAATTTTAATAGTTTTAATAATTTCTCTTCGCAACACTACGTATTACGAATAGCCTTCTATTGAATACCTTGTTGTCCCTATATTCATTATAATACTTTACAACATATGGTCTTCATAATGATCATGAAGGTTAAAAGTGTATAAGGGGTTAAAAGCTTGGTTATGTAAAGGTAAACGTTTTTACCGTCTAAACGGTATAAAAAGGTGTGGTCGGCTAATTATTAAGCTATGGCAGAAGCTGTATTTTTATACTACTCGATTCACTTGGAGTACCGTCGTTATCAATCGGCTTGTCGCCTTTAAAGTTTTCAATTGAATTAAAATAATCCTATTTATAGGTAATATGTTATTGGATATAATACATTACCTTTGAATCATTACGCTTAGGAAAAGGGTAACTAGTTAATTAACATTTAAACTTACCATAAATCCAATATCTATTACTATTATTACGTCGATTGTTTTCTAAAGTTGATTGTTCCGCTTTAATCTTGACATTATTAGCGCCAACGTAGCTATTACCTTTAGTCTGGGGTTGTAACACTGGACCTTGGGTGTTAAGAGCGCCCATAGATTTATTTACAGTCGACGTAATGAAATATCGTAAGGTTTTTTTATATACGTTAGGGAAACTGCCAGCTTAGGGGTATATATTAAAAGAGTTTGATATACGTCTTATTATAGTTGTCAACGATAAGCGCAACTTGTTAAAAAGTACTTTACAAATGACGTTTAGGTGTTATATAGCGTATTTAAAGTTACTAACGCCTTTAATGGCTGCCTGTACCTATTCGCAATGTATGACTTCGCTAACATAAGCTTTGCTCATCACCTACTAATACAATATCAACTTATGACACATCTAATTTAATATATCCATTGGTATTTCCTCCTTTTATTCTTTGTTATTATTGTAGTTCACCTTATAGTAGCATAATCAGTGAAATATTAGGCGAAGTAGACGTCGTATTCGAAGTAATCTGTTATACCATCGTAAACTTTGCGTTAGGTAGTTGCTCGAATAAGAAATTTCAGGTATTAATACTTGTGTACCTAATAAGAAATTTGAAAAATAATAAGTAAAAAATAAAAAGCAGAACCTGTATTTACTTAGAAATGTTTAAAAATACTATCATTCTTGTATTGAATAGGTTATATGACTTTTCGTTATACTTTTCTGTATTGTTTTAAATCTTGGCGAAGTCGGTAAAAAGTGTATAATTAATATTGATAATTTCAACGGGTTTTGGAGGTAGGTCACGATAGTCATCCTAGTTTTTATTGGTGTTTCACGGCAATTAATGTTTTCGAGCTTCCGAAACGCGTTGTTTAGGGTAATTGGTAATCACTGAACTATGGGGCTAAATTCCTATAATGAAACCTATGATAAACTCACGCGTGTAAACTAACCTATTGTAAAAAGACTTTGAAAAGGCTTAGAGATTTTGATTAAAGGGTTAGGGGGTAATAAGAACTTAAAGGTGTTAGGAAAGTTAATGATTTTGCTTACTTAACTGATAAAGGGTACCGAATTCGATTCCTTTTGCCGCATTGGCAGCTACTGTTTCGCACGCTTTACCACCGCTAAACGCATATTCTACGATGTCGCATGGAGATATTAGGTTATCGAATAAATTAAAAAATTCTTTATCGTTAACATATAATCACACTTTAGTTTACTAGGCATGAAGGGAAAGTCTTCTAGAACGTTTGGAAAAGAATAAAGGTCTTCAACCACTTTGAATTTCCCTAGATGGTCTTCATGATTAAGGTTTTAAGGTTTTTTTTTTCGTTAGGTTTGTTTAGGAAAGGTTTCGGTTAATTTCAATTGTGTTTCTTCTCATATGTTAATATCCCGGCGGGTAACTTCTATTTTCAACTTAGCTTGAACTCTACGTGAATTTATTTTTTATATATCTAAAGTCTAGTAACTAAAAAACTTACAGAAATATTAAAAGTTACGTTCGTTTCGGCCAGATTCGTTATTGAGGTTAACGTCAAGAATATATTAGGTAATGTAATTAATTAGGTAAGATTTCGTCAAGGTTTCGTGAATATTCGTAATTTAAAGTTATTCGTCGTAATGGTTGGCGAAAACAATATTAAAGGCTTCGATTACCTTTATATATTTTACGTAAATATTTTCTTTACATTCTGTATTATGTAAATCGTATAAAGCGAGGAACTTGGTGATTTGTGAACGTAAGGACTTGGTAATATTTAAGCGTAGTGACTTGGTTTTTTTTACGTCAAGTCGCGTGAGAATTTGTCGACTTAACGTTAGGTTGCGCGACGTAGCTTTTTCTTTTTTCGCGTTTTGTCTTTTTTTGGTCTTTTTGTTTGGAATAGCGATCTTAAAAATTTAATTTACCCAAAGGAAGAGAAAAGATTAAAATAGTAATAAAGGTTTCGTATCAAAGGTAAAGTTGAAGATCGTTTGTCATGATGGGTAAAGGCTAAAGATTAAAATTTATAAGTTGTAGGACTTAATATTTATATAATAGTAATATCCGTAATAGTATTAACGTAGCTGTTTACTAATTTGCCGAATGTTAAGACTTTTAACAGTTCATTTTAACGGTTTTAAAAAGGATTTGTAAAGAATATTTACTATTTTCGATAATAATACCATAGCTACCTTTAAACTGCCATAAAAATCGGCGAAACTTAGAGGGGTTTTTTTTTTTTTACTGCCATGAAAACCGACTCAATAGTAAGAGCCCTCCGCAAAAATCTTTTCTCTACCCTAACAGTCGTTCAACGTAAAGCGTAACCAGAAAGTAACTTTTTTTTTACTTAGCTTATCTTTTCTTAACCTAATAAGCACTAATTAGTGTTGGTAGGGCTTAAGACGTTACAACATTGTGATTGAACTGGTCGAAGTAACAGTAGTATTGCGTGATTGAGTGGTGGATGTATTTTTCTGAGTTTGGTAAACCGCTAGCCGGTCTACGTAGTAATTTATATGGTCAATTGCTTGGCCCGTAACCTATTGTGAAGTGAGCGCATATTGTACTTAACTTACAGCCACTACCATACGCCTATACAAAACAATGAACTTAACTTTCAGTCGGTATAGTCAACTTTACTGTAAGTAAAGATTGACTTACTGCCTTGCAATCACCACTAATTCAATAATTAATCTTTTATAATGAATAGAATTCTTATCATACTTATTGATTATAATAAATCTAATAAATGATTCAAGATCACCGGCAACATAATACACTCAATATCCCTCAAATGTAAACTTATAATACGAAATGTATTGATATCAGATGTTTATGGTATAATAACTGGTTTTGAAATCGGAATAATAATTAATGGCACGTTACAAATTATTACCAAATAAATAACACTGCTTCCAATACCTGTGGTCGTTTTTACAGACATTCAATATCTTTATAAATACTTGTTGAAACTGGGTACGAGTAATAAAAAACATCCAATAATAGACTTAATAACCCTAAGTTACGGATGATAAGCACGAAAAATCGATAGGTTCCGCGAAATTAACGGCAAAAACAATTCCGTTAACTGTATAGCCAAAACTACACTAAACTAAAACTTGAAAAGGTTAAAGAACAGTAATATATCAACCGTACGAACTAAGGGTTACGGGACCGCCCGGTATGTAACGTGAAGAAATAGAAATACCCTAGCAACCTAGAAAACTTCCAGGATAGCCGTAGCAGTAGTAGTGTATAAGCAAAGCATACTTGAATCTTTTGGAAAAAAATACGTGATTATTGGCGTATAAGTTTATAATATGCATAAATCTGAGGCGAAAGACTTGCTTATGGAAGTTGAGGAAGTTGGAACTTGGGACTACAGGGTAAAGGAACATAATTGAAATTAGTTTAAGTGTAAACTGCTGGAAATTATCAGGGTTCAAGTATACGGATTAAGGAGGGAGTTTAGGAATTGTCACAAATTAGTGATTGGCCAAACTAGTATACATATACACAAAAACAAAAAGTCGCCAGCGTTGGAACAGCAGTCAATTACATTCCAGTTAAGTTAACTATACTGAAAGTAAGTTGATTATACTGATTTCAAATTGACTGTAGTTTGTGGGATGAACTGTATTGACTGCCTGTTAATTACAGTAGGTGCCCACTTTGGACGAGAGCATGAGTTAAGAAATTGGCCATACAAATTAGTTTGCAAACCAGTTAGCGATCTGCCAAACTTAAAAGTAATACATTATCACTTTTAATTAAATACCAGTTATTTCGTCCAGAGATTCGATTTAACTACGCTACACCGATGAAGACCTACCAACAATCACTGTCAAATAGATGGAATTGTTGGAACAGTAGTAATTCCAGTGCAGTTAGTTAACTTAAGTTAACTGTACTGACTGTATTTTGAGTGTATTGTTTGTCGGTTGGACTATATTGATTGTGAAATCAAGGATAGTATGTGCCTAATCTAGACTAGGGCAGGGGCCGAGCAATTGGCCATACAAATTAGTATGTACTAGCTAGCAATTTGCGAGACCTAAAACAATACATCTACTACTTTGTCACGTAATATTACTGTTACTTGGACCGATTCTAATCGATAACGTTGTAACGTCTAAACGTCTATTAAGAAAATCTTATCAACACTGATTAGTGTTTATTAGGTTAAGCAAAGATTGGCTAGGAAGAAGAAGAATCCATTTCCCGGTTACTCTTTGTGTAATTGTAAGGTAGAGGAAAGATTTTGCCGAAGATTCTTTACTACTGTATCGGTCTCTACGGAAGTCCCGAAGTGGCGATGGTATCGCCATTGAAAACACCAAGAAATATTCATTTGATCCTTCTTGAATACAAACGTTGAGATTAACCGTCAAAAGTCTTAAAGATTGTCAAGTTTGAAAACAGCTAAGTTAGTATTACTGCGGGTAGTACTACTGCGAAAACGACTAAGTCCTACGGCCTCCAACTATAAACAACAACGATAAATAGCCTTCAACTTTACTTTATATATCAAACTTTACCCTTTATATTAACTTTTCTATTTACACTACTTCTTCCCCCAACATGACAAGATCGTTAATTAGATATGTTAGTAAATACTTCAAGGTTGCTACTCCGAAAGAAAACTGCAAAAATCGCCAAGTCGTGCTAAGAAAGCTACGTCGCGTGCCTTAAAGCCAAAACACCAAGCTCCACGCATTTAAATCAATAAGTTTCTTCGCCAAAAACACCAAGCAAAGATAGCACCCATTTAAGAACATATAAAAGTAATCAAAGCCCTCCGACCTCTTTTTTTCAAGAATTAAGATGATGATTTGTGGGGAAGATATGTTAATGAAGATTTAATGGAGAAGCATTCGATTTACTTCGTCAGTTATTATAACTTCAACTAAGACGGTAGCGAAAAGTTTTATCCGTACACTTGCGTCTTTCAAAGATTGTGTAAGGTTTTTGATGATTATATTATTAATATATGGACGACTATTTAAAAAGTTGTTAGGTATAAATTGAAAGTAACGGTTGGCTGACGATGAATTTACGTGTTAGATAAAACCTTGAGTCAACTGGTAAAGGCTTTTTGTAGCTTTTTCTAGTTTCCCTTTATACATTGATTATTCCCTTCATTTATTACATTATACTTAAGTGTTATTGGAGCAAAAAGACCGTCGACGAATTCCTATTCCTTTACCTTTGTTGAAATACATATTGTTTATTCAGGTTCATTTGGGTCAAAATATCTCTTTAATAAAATATTATAGGTTATATCGCGTTTTCTCAAAGAAAATGTAATAGCCTGTTTAATAGACTTTTTAATTTGACTTCACGTCTGATTTCGTCCATATTGATATTAAGATTTGATAATTCAAAGCCGACTTAACTGTTATTCAGGCTAATTATGCAGGGCTTGGGAATAGTTGAAAGCGATACAACTGACCGTATTTCGATAAATAAAATTTAATATAGGCGGCGACGCATCAAACAATCGATTTTATACTAAAGGTGAATAAAATTTAAATTAAAAAAAACCGGTATATGTTCTTTACATATAGTAGTGTTGTATGACAGTCATGAAGTAAGTTAACACAGTATATTTTAATGCCGACGGATACGAGGAAATATTTGATACGGGTAAGTTTTTCGATTATATTAAGGTGGTTTTGAACAAACTTTATCCAAAGAATGAATCTTTGGCTGAATTAATAGGATTATTTATCAATGATAAAAACTTATAAGTATAGTTCGTAGTTAAATTGGAAATATTATTTGCCTAAGCGTGCGATTTAAACTATCCTTTAGCCGTTAAGTATAATTACCGTTGCTTAAGTATTACCTTACGCATTTGATATAAATTAATTATGATAGGTGTTAGCCCTGTCGATTATATCGCGGCTTGAACAAAATATCACAAGCCCCCAAACAAATGAGAACTTTTAAATTTGAAACGAAGTTTTAAGCGATAATTTCCATGCTTGATATAGGTATTGTAACAGGATAAAAATATAATTCCAAGGAGTATTTACGCTATTTATGTATCCTCGTTAAAAGGCTGCAATGATCGCGGTTATAGATTTCAATAAGTCTTATCTAAATAAGTTGAAACCTAAAAACGCCGGTCGATGTAAATAACGGTAAAGGTGCACCCGGTTGGGTAAGTTATTAAGCGTTATTAACGTTATGGCGTTTCGGATTATTACTAACTGAGTTATAAACTTCGTTCAGCTTTTCTGTCAACACAAGCATATGAAATTTCAATCGAAAAGGTAAATGTAGGTGTCGGTAAGGTCTCAAGCCTATAATATTCGCGTGAACATAAGGTCTTTGAAGAGTAATCAGAAGATTGGTAATTGTAGTATAAAAGATGATTGATGTTGAAGAAGCATCCAAAGGTGCACGCCACAGGTGAGGGCTTATAAGCCCTCACCTAGAACGTACCACCTAGAATGCCCCTTCTAGACCGCTCCACGTATGAGAGTGTAATCTGCAGCGTGTCACATTATCATATACGCTGCAAAAGTACAGCTTGTAGTATGACACGTGATCTTGTATGCTTAAAGGAGTGTACCTTACAGCGTGATGTACTGCCACCTAAATATACTATCTATAAAGGTATATAACAATATCCACAGCAGGTTCAATATTATAAGCCACGGTAAAAGTTTTATTTCTAAATAAATTTCGTTTGGGAATCATGAAGCTTTACTGACGTAATTGTAAAATCGAGTAAGACGTAGAATAATTCAATTGAAATAAATTTAAATATATATATATTCTTTCTTTTCATATCTTTAATAGCATTAATTCTTCAAATACCTAGGTTGATTTTAGATGTAATTCCTTTTATATTATTCAAAAGTCTTTGTTATAATGGTTAGAAATAAGGTGAATTTGATTATTATATATCTTTAAATATGCGTGTAATATTGATGTAACCACTGATTAAACGTATAA
Source organism: Anisogramma anomala (assembly GCA_038502455.1). Taxonomy (NCBI): domain Eukaryota; kingdom Fungi; phylum Ascomycota; class Sordariomycetes; order Diaporthales; family Gnomoniaceae; genus Anisogramma; species Anisogramma anomala. The sequence continues at coordinate 27,744,436 of JASMMZ010000003.1, read as the reverse complement.
CTTAAATAGCTAGGTTTCGCGTCAATAGTAATAAATAGTTGAGCTCCATATTAATATATATCATTTTCGGAACAACGTAGGTTGAAATATATGGTATACTATTGATATGATATTGATATGTAAATTTAAACGTTAGCCGAAGTTATTTAACAGTTAATAAATAAGGGTGATTAATATTCGAAGCCTTGTTATTACGTTTTTAGCCGGGGGATATTCGGGGTATTATATGATGAGTTCTCATTAACTTAATAATCAGGTTTTCATGGGTGGTATAACATATGGGGGATTAATTGTAATTAGCTTTTGTTTTCAATTTGTACGAAATGACGCGAATGTAGTAATTAACGGCACCGACAGCCGTAAAAAAGGAAAATTTCGGTCCCGTTTTTCACTGGAATAAATGAAGTTTCGCGATTTATTAAATAAGAAGAACATAACAGCCTTTCCGCAATATAAGAGGAAATTTCATTATAATCTTTTTATTAAACTGGACGAAAATAGATTTTTGTTGAATAAACTATAATAGCCTTTATATTTGATGACTCAAAATTAAACTTTTAAATTTCAGCTTAAGATTCCTGCGTTTATAGATGAGGGTTAAATTCTATTAAGCTTTTTATCGGTTACAACACCGGTATTCTTCATTTTTGAATAGAAGAGGAGGTAACGGTTTCACGTTAATTACCGAGTCTTGAATAGAATTACCACGTAGTATTATTCTCCTTCACCCTTAATTAAGGAAACTTTACGCGTATTATTCATGTCGACGTAACTTACGAATTTTAATTCTTGAACGGTTTTCTATCGTATCTGGGTAACACTTGGATAAAAGAAATTAACGGCTTTTTGTATTTGTGTTAGTATATTTAAATAGTTCGTTTCCTCTTTCAAACTGACTGAAACGTTATTTACATTTCAATGTTATATAAATTATATAATGTAGGATAATTTGGACCATTTTATTACGGCTTATCTGAACAAATTCCATAATATCTTTTTCTTTCCGTATCAAATAGGATTATATAACGAAACTTTGCGCGGTTTGAATATGTTTTCGCGATGTTATGTTAAATTTGGACCTAAAGAAATGTAAATTTGTCATCATGAAGTCAAATACAATGGTTTTATCGTAACGATCATCGAAAGAATTCGGGCTGACTTCGAAAAAATATAGGCCTTTTACCATTGAAAATTTCCTAGTATTATTCTAAAGGTTCGAAATTTTTTAAAGTTTGCTAACTTTTATCGAAGTTTTGTCAATATTTTTTGCGAAGTAGTCAATTACCTTGTTAGATTTACCAAACAAAAAACGCGGTAGGTTTGGACAAATTGGAAGAAATATATGTTCTAAATATTAAACAAAATATTTTATAGCCCCGGTTTTAACATATTAAAACATTGACCGGCTAATAGTAGTAAAAACCGATTGTTCGGAGATAGACTTAGAAGGGTACGTTCTATAAAGTAATAAAAACGGTATTTTAAATCTGGTGGTATATTATTCCATACGATTATCGGACGCGAAATGTAATTATACTATTTACGACAAGGAGTTTCTTGTAACAGTATTTTATTCAAATTCGTAGGTATTAGAACTACGTAATATTCACACTTTGTCAACTATCTCAATAGATTATAAGGGATGAAATTAATTTTATACGACTGTTCATTTAGGAACGATAGGATTGATCGATGAAATTTTCACGCTTTTTCAATATTATCGACATTATCGTTCCGCGACTTAAGACGTTCGCCACAATAAATTAAACAGTGGATCATAAGTTATACCCAAGGTTAAAAAACGTCGCGCACAGGTTTCGTAGCCTATTTATTTAATTATATCGAGCATAATAAAGATAAGCATATATATAATAAAAAAGAATATTATGACGAGTTATATAGATAAACTTATTGAAACAGAAAGTTAATTACTAAATCGCGATAATATGCGTTAAAAAAGAAAGGTGAAGGATACTGAGGCGTTAACGGTTACGATATCGTTTCAGGCCTAGCCCATATTAATGTCGCCGATTTCGGTAACATTAAAGGATACCGAGGTGTCGTCAATTATGGTATCACCTCGAGCCCGGCTTACGATAATATCGTTGACTTCGTTAACTTCGAGCGGTTACCTTATTTTCGAGCCAGATACTTTGACGAAATAAATAACTAAGGTATAACGAACGACTTGTTATACGCGATTCAACTATTAATAATTACTAGTGGCGCTAAACATTTCTTGGTTAAGGTAAAACATTTCGTATGAATTGTAAATTATAATATTGTTGTTAGGTCTGCCTATTGATATAGACCTTTTTTCGTAACGTAGTGGATTCAAATTACTGTGGTCAAAGTAACTGGTGTTATATTGAAATTGGTTTTGGACTAATGAGTTGCAAGTTCTAAGCTTGGCGGACCGCTAGTTGGTTTGAACGCTAATTTGTATGATCAAATGCTTTGGCATATGCCTTGCTTTGAAGTGGGAAATCACTACACTACACTTGCAGTGTAGTCCCGCAAACTTCAACCAATTTGAAGTTAGTATAATTCACCAAACTTACAGTTTAGTTGACTTGACTTTACTGCATTTGGCTGATATTTCAATACTGGCGGTATTTTATTTTTGTGCCTATACACCAGCGTAATTTTCCATTGATTAGTGGTAACCTATGAATTCTCTCCTTAATCAATAAACCAAACCCTTATTAATTCCTATTGATCTTAACTGAAATTAACGTTCATTTTGACCTTTCCTAGCCTTTTTATATTACCCCTTCGAAGCCTACGTTTTATGATCCTCGTATTTAAATCTTTCGCTAAAAATATATACTTATCATATATTTCACGACTTTCGGTCCATTTACCTATAATTTAACCTACTACCATCGATATCTTTACTACTGTAACCATTAGTGTTACTACCCTAGTTATATATATGTTTATCAATGAAATTTCATTCCTTTACTTTACGTTTCGAGCTTCAAAATATCCCTCGATTTATACGGTTAACTTATTGTTATTTACAATCCTCTGTAAGGCGTTATTAGGCATAGCCTTAGTTATAACGTTAAAAGGGTTATATTTATAGTTAATTTACCAGAACTTATCGATTTCCCGAGTTTTATAAGTCTTCTTCAAGGATATTATGTCTATTATTCAACTTTTCCATTGGTCATACCCAATTTAAAAAGGTATTCATAAAGGTTTCTGAAATTTATATGTATTACTATAAGTTTCTACAATAATCCTTGTTATTTAATAATAATAATATTTAACGTGGCGTAGGTTATTATACCGATATTGAAACCCGCTAATATATCGTAAACCTTTAAAATTAAAAGGCTTCATATTATACGTTTAAACTTAACGGATGTTTAGTATATGACGTATTCGGTAATTCTAAATTTCCCTTTAAACCTATCCTCGTTAACGAATATTATAAGGAACTCGATTTACGATATAATGTTAACATCATTAGCAAATAATTTATTCGTGAGAATCATTAATTTTCCTTTCGCTATATTTACCGAAACTATATCAATCTCTCGTTCCGAATATTTTTGTTACAATTTAATCATATTATTTATGTTAAATTCCTCATATTCTCAGTATGATATATATGCCGTAATAAATAGATCGTAAAATACGTTCGGTTAGCATAATTTAACAATGTAAGCTGTACGGATTATTTACTTTAAATATTTCTATAATCTTACCTTGTTTTCCTTTTCAATAATCGTTAAGTTCGTAGCTTAGCCTTTTTAACGTAAGCTAATATCAGTGTTATTTTTAGCCTTAATACTATAAATACGAATTAATGACTTAGTAATGTTCAATTACAAACTTTTAACTAATGTTTCGATTATTTAATACATTGAAAGACCTAATATTCCGATAACAGGTTATTTATTTATTAAAAATACAATATATTCGAGAACGAAAGTATCGTTAGTTTACATACTTACGATGCCACATTTATTTCCTTTTGGAATTGATCGGTACGAGTTGAACGTTCAAGTCTTCATACCTAACATGTGTTCAAAATACGCCTAATATGTTAAAACCTAATACACGCCTATTTCAGACAATCCGTATGAAGGTTTAATATAACATATTTCCATAACAGCCGGAAACTTATCCCTTAGTTTTTTCGGCAGTTTTAACAGTACAATACGTTAAAAATGAAGGTAGATTACGTGTATATTTACTTTATATCCCTACTATTGAGTATAAAATAAACTTTGACGCTAATAATTACATAAGTTATAATTACGACGTTTAAATGTTGGTTAATTTGTTAAATTTCAATCGATTAACTTAAAGTGTAGTTTTTACCTTTATTACCGTATTTTTAAACGATTATCCGTAACTTTTTCTGCGGTCATTTCGTGGTTTTGACTTCTATTTCGTAAATTATACTCGACTTACAAATAGAAACTTTATAACCTTTAAGTCAAGTTAACGGTATGAATTAAATGAGCTTTTATATAAAAGGTCATCAATTCCTAGTCAATTGTTTTTCGTAAAAGGATTACCCGATATATTAATAACGCCTTTAACAGATAATATAAAGGTAAGGTCTCCGGTAAAGTTCTCCCTTCAAGATACTCATGTTGTTTTATATGCCGTATTAGGCTTATAATTCACGTTAGAATCCTCCTCTTCAGTATGTATCCTTTTAGGTGGGTTTTCACGCTTTTAGGTAGGTTTTCACGCTTTTAGGTGGGTTTTCACGCCGTTAATGTTTCATACATTTATTAACAATTGACTAAGAAGAATTATATTCATTAATTTAATCGGCTTGAGGGCTACCAACTTCAAAATCTTTTTCAAATTTAAAACATTTTTCATACGGATTAACCTATATGATTCTAAAATTAATAGGGTCATTAACATTTTTAATTACTATAATTGGATTGATAATAATTAAGATCTTATATGGCTTATTCTATTTACCTGGATTTCGCCACGTAATAACTTTACTTTAAATGGAAAATGATAACATGTTTATTATTAACGATTCGTTCCTTATATTAAGGGTGTTGTTAAACTAGCGTCGTACTGATTCCTTCCTTAGTTCATTAAGGCTGTACTACATATTATAACACGCTTTTAGGTATTTAATAAAAGTAAAAACTTAGTCGTTCTACTTATAAATGCTCTAAATAACAACATGATTAATATGAGGCCTTTTGAGCTAATAATATCTTTAAGACCCTTTACCGATGTTTAAATCCGTACTTTTTAACCTATAAAACTTTGAATTTCTTATATAAAGATATCGTAAGCTTTTCGCAAGAGAGCGTAAACTTTGTCAACCTTATTAATACTTTGGTAAACCTTTACAGGAACTTATTTTATATCAAATCCCTATCAACTTAATATTATTTTAAAAGTTTATTGAAATAAAGTTAATACTGGCTTTGTAAACTAATACGGTTCATAACATAAGGTACTATTGTGTTACAGGATAGTGTCTGACTAGTATTTACCAGGGATCCTACTCTGGTAGTTTTACTCCGGCGATGCTTTAGAGCAGGGAGAGAGCCACTTTAGGACACGTCACATAATTGGGGGAAGGGCTGTAACATCTTAGCTTCATAGCTTCTCCCTAGCTGAGACTTCTCCCCTTTCTTTCTATTCATCAAGGTTTATAATTAGAATTCGACCACCTTAAACGAAAGTTCCAGCCACAGTCCCTTTACATATAAACCGCGATTCTTTGTCCGACGGTGTTTTAACTGCATCTCAGCGGCTATAACCTAAGGCTATGTCTTTATCCTCCGACCCACCGAATCTGGACCCCTAAGCCCTGGAGCAATTCCTTAACGTATGCGTTAGGAAGCAGCTTTAAAGCTCTTTAGCAGCCTAACACGATTACTTTACGACTTAACACGAACGTTTTACCAAAACCTTATGTATAAAACTCATCGAGCGGAACCAAGTCGTTCGGAAGCACGCCTTATACTTAGAATAACGAAACACTAATACGTTAAACGCTTTAACGAATATGATTTGATAACTCGAAGTTGCTGGCACGCCTACTTCCTCGGGTTAACTTCCTCTCCAGGAGGTTCCCCCTACGAACACTACGAACAACGCCGTTTTCATTCTGTTCCTTACTGGAGATCGTTCTAGCTTCCTAAATAACGACGACTCCTTCGACTTCGATTACGATACTAGCTCCGCTTTTAATGGGAGTTACCGACTTAAACTTAAATTACTTAACGAGCCGGTTGAGGTTTCCGATATTAAATTACGATTTACGGTAAAAAAAGCTACGATAATACATAAATTACATCGGAATCGGAAGTTTATCGGTACCAAAAAGGACTACTTTTACGCTATCCTTTAGCAGTTGAAAAACTCCGCGAAAACCGCTATAATAAGCCACTATGCCCGCAAAGGCGATAGTGGCACTAAAAACTCCAACGCTTTTATAGCTATGCTTCGCGCCTACTACTACAACCCTAACGCGGTTAAAATAGCTATCTTTTGACTTAAAAACATAAAGCAGGGAGTTTATAAACGATTTTACGTTTTATTTAACGTTTAGGAGGCCTTACTCGCGAAAGCCGGCGGTATAGCCTGGGAATCCGCCGCCAAACTCGCCATTTTAAAAGGAGCTATTAATAATACACTTGCTAATACGTTGCTCCCCCTTAAAATACCGGCGTATTATAATAAATGGGTCGCCTGCATTTAACTTATCGATGGGTGTTTTTACAATATTTATATTCGTTACGGCGGTAATGATATCTTTGCCACTAAAGGCGCCTTCCGCGGTAGGAATAACGGTGGTAATACGCCCGTTCAAGATAGCCAGGGCGATATTATTATAACTAAAGTAAACAACTTCTGAGCCGCTCTTAAGCGGCGCGCCGCCTGGGTTAATTACGTGAAACTTTCCCGCCGTAAGGATTTCGAGCTATACTTACGTTGCGGAAGGAATAGCTACCAGATTCGTACCTGTTTATGGGATCCAGCCTAACGCCCAAACGGCTTCAACGACAAAGCCGTTATAAAAATTCGTCTTACTTCGGCCGAAAACCTCATTGATTTCAAGGAGGGAAAAGCGTAACTCCTATATACAGTCGCGTACAAAAGTTAACAAGACTTTAATTCAACCTAGCGATTTCGCCCCAGCTTTTAAACAGCTCTCCATTTATAGTAAATTTACTTTACAATTTCATTTATTTTATCTACGCTTTAATAAATTGCTTATCAACTACTTTATGTTATCATACTTTTCTATTCTCTTACGATAACTCGGCAAAGCCACGTTTTACACGCCCGGCTTTCCCCTTCAACTTATTTCCTTTATAACCTTTTTAAACGTCAACCTCGACGGATACCATTACCAGATATAGTCTTACTTCATCCTTTACTTAAAATACGACGTTTTTTTAGGTAAGCCTTAAATAAAACACTAATAAATTACCTACGACGCTGCGAAATATATATTGCTTTGAAGGCGAACCGGTAACCATTGTATTTAGGAGCGAAGGTTTACGCCCGTCCAAAAAGTGTCGAAAAAGGGTTAACGCCGTTACGTTTTACACCATTTTACGACAAGCACGTAGGGATCGAGACGCTACTACGTAACTCGCCATCGTCTCCCTTAAATATATTAATAAAGCACTCGCCTCTAAATTACTTATCTTCGTTTTTAACAAACTTTCTTTCAACTTTAGGGAATTCGTACACCTATTCGATAAAGCTCTCGGCAATAAACTACTTCTTTACCACTTTAAAGCGGATTACGAGATTCCTTTTCGTACCGATAACCAAGGCTAACCTGTAAAAGTACTGTAAGGACCTTTATATGGAATGTTGCGTAAAGAAACCCTCGTATTACGTAAGACTTTAACCGAACTACTTGATTAAAGTCATATTCGAATAAATGATTCCTTAGCAGACGTCTCAATCTTTTTCGTTAAAAAACCCGGAAAAAATTTACGATTTTATGTCGATTATCGTAAACTTAATACTATTATAAAAGTCAATCGTTACTCATTCCCTCTTATTAAAAAGACTTCTATCAATATTTCGTAATCCAAGTAGTTTATTATGTTTAATGTTAAAGTTATTTTTTACAAACTTTGTATTAAAAAGGAAAACGAATAAAAAACCGTATTTTGTATACATTTTGGACTCTTTAAGTGGTTCATTACTCTTTTAGGCTTTAACGCCCCCGTTACATTTTTACGGTATATTAATAATTTGTTACGAATTCTTTTCGATATTTTTCATTTTGTTTACCTCGACGACGTCTTCGTTTACTTCAACGACACCTTCGACGACTATATAGCTCAAGTTATGTAAATCTTTAACGTATTAAGCTCCACGAAACTTAACTTAAAAATCTTTAAATAATAATTCGGCATTTAAAAGACTAAATACCTGGGATTCGTTATCGAAACGGACGTCGACGTCTGTGTAAACCTAAAAAAGCTACGCGTTATCCGGGAATAAACGGCTCCCACGACGGTTCTGTGAATACGGAGCTTTTTAAGGTTTATAAATTTCCATCGTTATTTTATTAGCGACTATTCGAAGATTGTTGGACAATTATTACAACTAATTCGTAAAGGTACTCCATTTCGTTAAGGCCTTAAAAAAAGTTACCTTCAAACGACTTAAGCTTAGCTTCCTCTCCGAGCCCATACTCTTTTATTAGGATCTTGATCGCAATACCTTTCTCAAAGCTGACTGTTTTAACTAAACCCTAAAAGGCTGCCTATTTTAATATGACAACTACGGTAACCTACACCTAATGACGTATTACTTCCATCGTTCATCCCCCGCTGAATATAACTACAAAATCCACAACAAAAAGCTACTTATGATTATAAACTATTTAAAATCATAAAACGTAAAGCTTCGAGGTACGGCGCACCTTTTTACTATTTTAACGGATTATAAAAACTTGAAATACTTTATAACGATACAATAGCTTTCCGAATAACAAGTCTACTAGTTTAAACGCCTTTCGTAATTTCGTTTCCGGTTGGTATATTATAAGGCAATGGATTACGTACGACCCGATATACTATTACTACGAAGATAGGATATTTCTAAAGGCCTTTCGTACCCACGTTACTTTAACCGAAAACTTTAATTATTATACCCCAAAAAGTCGGCTTTTAAACCGCTTCTACGCACGTACGTCTCCCAGTTAACCTTCGCCAATAAATTAATTTCAAAAGGCCGTAAACTTTTCACTAACGTCGATCTTTAAAGTTGTTGGAATACCGTTATTACACGCGATACCACTTACCTCCGCTTGATACGTGCGGTACATATGGACGACCGATAATTTCCATTGGATATATGTACTGAAGACGATCGCACATTAAAGGTTTTAATTTTGAAATACCGGGTAAACGACGATAAATTTTTAAGTTTTCGCAACCGCATTTGGGTACCTATTTACGAACCGCTTACTATCGCATTAATTTAAGCTACCTACGATTCGCTCCTTACCGGTCACCTAACCCACGACACTACTATCATTATCTTTTCTAAAACGTATTTTTAGCCAAACTTATATCGTATGATTCTCCACTTTTTCCGTAACTACGACGTTTATAGCCGTAAAACCTATTAGGAATACCGTCGAAAGGAGCTTTTTAAGCCCCTTCCGGTTTCTGAACGACTTTAAAACGAACTTTTTGTCGACTTTATAGTTAATTTACGTTAAAAATACAAAAGCGACCTATGATACTTTATAGTTATTACGGATCGTTTAAGTAAAGCCGTTACCTTTAAGGTTATAACTATTATAAACGCCGAGGTTTATATAAAACGGATTTTCAATTATTATTAACGGTTTATGGTTTTCCGCATAGGTTTGTTAACGACCGTGGTTCGAATTGGACCAGTAGGTTTTAAAAACGACTTTACAATCTAACTAAGGTAAATTAACGTTTAAACACCGCCTTTTACCCTAAAATTTCGGCGTAACCCAACGTGTAATTTAAAAAGTCCTTATACATTTACGTTTATTCGTCATTTATATAGAAGTTGATTAAAGCTGTTTATTACCCGGTTATTAATTAGTAATCAATTATAAAAATACGACAACTATCGATATTAACCTGTTTTCATAACTCATAGTTATTACGTCGATTTTATTTATCCTGTATAACGTTTGTTCGTTCCAACGACAACACTATGCGTAAAGGCTCAAGACTTTATTTAACGGATCCACGAAGTTACAGAATTTATATAAGCTGTAATAACAACTATGTAACAACGTATAAAGAAAGCCGCTAACAAACAGCGTTCCCTCTCGAAACGTTTTCGAGTCGACGACGACGTATAACTTCTCTTTAAAAACTATAATCTAAACGAATTTTCCAAAAAGTTAAGTTAACTTTATGATAAATATCAGATAACGCATGTAATTGTTTTTTACGTTGTTAAACTTAACTTATCGGACGGGAAATATCTTCGATTTTATATAAATTAACTCGTTCGAGCCGCTTCGGATCCGCTTTTAAACTAATAAACTCGAGACTTTTAACTGTAGGTAATAATTATTAAAAAAGACGATAATAAGGCGGAGTCGAAATACAAAGTGAAAAGTATATTACAGGCCCGTAAATAACCTCAAGTCGAATCTACCCGACTTTACAATTAACTGAAACGGCAAATCTTAGTTAAATAGGTAAGTTATGTATACCTAACGTAAAAGCCGTTTTTAAACTTCTCTAATACCGTAGCATTCGACACCTTTGATCGCATTACGGACTAATTAAATACGACTATAGGCCCTTACGCCTAACCCGTAAGCGGGTATAATTTTACACTCTGTTTTACCAAGTGGAGCGGCATATAAGCCGTTAGTCAATTGATATCAAATAAGCGTATTAATATTAATAAAAGCGAAAAGCTAACAATGATAACCGCTCCCCCCCCGCCCCCCGACTAACTTAAACTTACTGAAATATATCCTCAAAGTCCTGGTTCGAGTTCTTACCCAGCATTTTTTACCTATTTTAAGTTAGTTCAATTTAACATCCATATGACCTAGCGTAATGTTAATACGCTCGAGACCTTAATAAACTTTTTTATGACTTTGAACAGCGCCCCCTAACTACTCGTTAACCACGCTCTTTTACGTTTTTGCTGGGTTATAAAGAACTTACCTATGTGTTACGTTTCTCGTTTATCAACTATACGACTCGTAAGCCCCCAGATTATATAGGAGTAATGGGGAAAAAACCTCCCCCGCCTCGGGTATTAACCTTACGTAACGTAGTGCGACGAACTTTTATAGCCTTTTTAACGACGATTATCTAGGTTTATAATATATAGACTTATCTAGGTTTTAAATGTCGAATGACAGATACGCCTCCGACAACTCCTCAACAACTTTATTTATATCCGGATTCAGATCGAGTGGCGTACAAGTATAACCAAAACTGCAACCCGTAACTCCCACGAAATAAAAACGGCACCGAGCTCTAATATCTAGCTGCTCATTAACAACTCCCTCGCGATTATTAAAACCTCTTACCCTTAATCTCTTAACAAAACTTCTTGGAATTTTACGCCATTTTATAAACGCATTCGAAACATATCTACTCTCGAGTTTCATTAGGATACATATTAATAACCCTTAAGGTAGGGATCTTTATAATTATTAACGAAGACTAAACAACTTCAAAACATATAACCTACATCTCTAATAACCTTATCTACTTCAGCGGTAAGCTGAGGATTTATTGTAAAGTTAACAAGCGAAAGGAATACTAAAATTGTAAAAAAACAGGTGTTGCACTAGTAACTGCAAATACTAATGCCGTACGAAAAAAGTTAAAGGTTAAAGGAAAAAGGAAGTTTTATTTTCGCAATTAGGATTTTATGGATTATTTATAAGGAGGGGAGGGCGCTAAAGCCTCTTTTAAATAATATTAGACTAATGCATTTCACACGGAACCATGTTGTTCTAAAATTCGCGCGCACCTTCCTTATACCTACGGTGCCTTACACAACAACATTAAAAAAAAAGAATGGGGGAAGAAACAACAGAGGTATCTTTAGGGGTAATGTTACAGGCTAGTGCTTGGCTGGTATTTACCAAAGATCCAACCTTGGTAGTTTTACTCGCTCCTACAATGCTCTAAAGCAGGAAGAGAGCCGCTTAAAAACACTTCACATGACTGGGGGAAGAGCTGTACCATTTTAGCTCCATAGCCGCTCTCTAGCTGGGATTTATCCCCCTTCTTCCTCTTTATCGAGATTTATAGACAGAATCCGACCACTTTAAGCGACAGCTCCGGCCACTGTTCCTTTACATATTGGAACAGTATTGCAATAGTATTGCATTCAGTGCAGTAGATCAACTTTACTTGCAGTAGAGTTGACCGTATTGCAAGTGTATTACTTTATGCGGACTTACCGCATTGGATGTATATCGAGTGCAGTATACTACACTTCAATTTAGGGTACGAGCCAAGCACTTAGCCATACAAATTATAGTGCAGACTGGTTAGCGGTTTGCCAAACCTAGAATAATACATCCACCATCTGACTACTGTAATACTACTGTTACTTAAAAGAAAACTATTCGAATCGACAACATTGCAACGTCTAAGGCTTACCAATACTGATTAATGCTTATTAGGTTAAGCACAGATTAGCTAAGTAGAAGAAGAAGCTACTTTCTGGTTACGCTTTACAATTTCGTAAGGTAAAAGGAAGATTTTTGCGAAGAGCCTGTACTATTACGTCGGTTTTTCACAGCAGTTAGTAAAGAAGACTTTTAGGCCGCATCGGTTTTTCACGGCAGTTTACAAGTAAGCGACGGTATCTTTATCTAAAATACCAAGAAATCTTTACAGATCTTTTTTAAAGACGTTAAGATTGATTATGAAAAGTCTTAACATACGGCAAATTGGCAAACGGCTAAGTCAATACTACTATGGGTGCTACTACTGTAAGAAAGACAACTAAGTCCCTACGCCAAATAACCACAACAAATAACCTTCGTTTTCTACCACCAATAACGACCTCTAACCTTTCCTCCTACTCCAAACCTTTGACTTACTTTACTCATTTTACTCGCTACGTTATGTTAATCGGTAAGTTCTCCATTCTGAGCGAAAACACCAAGTCGCGCTAAAAAAGCCACATCGCGCGACTTCATGTTAAAACGCCAAGTAAACACGTCTAAATAGCCAAGTCCCTACGCCCACAGATCACCAAGTCCACCACGAAGCCCTACACAAGTTCAAAAACCAAGATATTTACCGTAAATGCTTATTTTAAATATATTACAGATCTTGAATGAAAGAAGGCAATTAAGAATCTCGGTATTATCTTCGTAAAGCACTATAATAAAGACTTATGAATCAAAGAAGCGAACGAAAACTCAACCTCCGAGAATCTTACCAACTACGTCGGCTATTTCATCCTCAACATAATTTATAACGATATAAATACAAGCATTAAAGCCTTTTACAACTATATCGAATTCTTCAAGAGCTAAAGTTTAAATATATAGAAAAAGACAAAGAAGTCAGTTGAAATTAGGTTAAGGGCTAACTTACGCCAACGAAGGATTTCATTACTTTTAAAAGTCAGTAAAGACGGCAACCTCGCCGACGTACTTTAAAAGTTCGCTACAAATAAAAACCCCTAATAGATTTTAACTAAAGGCAAAGGTGTTGTTAGTAACAGTAACTCATAACGACCACACACACGTTCGTAAGGACTTTCCCAAGAGAAACCGATGGATTTACACCCTTTAAGCCCTTAAATCCACTATTCTATTAAGTAAAAACCTCGTCGAACCCATTAATACCAAAAGGATTATCGCCAACTTTCCTGCAACGGATACCACTAGACACATTTTCCCTAGGCTTCTTAACACATTTAATTTTAGCAGCCAAGTTAAGGAAAGACCGGATTTACATGTAAACCTACTATAGGTATGACTATTAGCTTTTTCCCTTCAAACTTAGCCAAAGGTAATAACCCTATCCACTAATACCAGTAACAGCTTTAATTATTTCTCCAGCCAAACGAATATTACGTCCAGTACATTATACTTCCCAATCAACGCGTCCCTATAAAGGATACGGACTATATGAAAATTACCACATTCATTAAGATCTAGGGAAGCAAATAGAAGTATAACAGTAAGACGTATAATCTCTTCAACGTTAAGTTACGCCCATTTTTTAACATTTGCCGCCAGATAAAAGTTAAGTTGCCAGGTTTATACTCGTTGTATTCAAGTATCCTTACCGGCTAAGCTAAAGACTACTACATCTGATACCTTACGAATTGTACCCTTTTCCGCGAAATCTATGATAGCATAAAGGGTTATTTCGAATACTATGTTAACCTTACCTGATATTATACGTATTGGAACATCATTAAGTAGTTTTACATATTAAATTATAAAAAAAAGTTGAAAAGTTAAATAAACCTTTTAAATCAGATGATTAACTGGTTAATGATTTGCTAATAAGTAATATGGAATATAGGAGCTGGCGAAAGCACCTTACGCTAGCAGGTCCGACAAGTAGTTACGGGTTATAAAGAGTTCAAATACGCTTTATAATACTTTGATACCACTTGCGAAGGATTCTTTAGCCAATTACGTTCCTTTCTGGCGACCGTAACTGCTCGAGTTTTCGGCTCGATTGGTATATACCCTTAAGCTTCGGAATTTAACAACGAGAAAAAAGACTCTCCCCATTAGTACTACATTAATCGACAGTATGGAAGACTCGGCAAATACGGTTCATAAAGGGTCCGGACCTCTACCTACAAAGGGGGGTATTTACCTTTCTTAAGGTTTTTGAATTATCTAAGAAAGTTTAACTTAAACGTTAAGAAATATTGGAGTTACGACAAATAAGGCTATTAGTTAATACGTTACACTGCTGCTGAACGTGATGTAAAATAGGTGATATATTATACGTATTACCACTTTATCTTAAAATGGGATTACATAAAACGTATTACGTAATGTAAAGGAAATAAAGTTAAGGAGGAAGAAAATAAGCCGAAGTCTATCGGCTAATATGAAGATACTAACTCTAATATCGGTATTAACTTGCAAGCCACGTAATAACTAGCCGAAAACCCATTCTTATACCGCCTTATAGGTAAAAACTCTTACCGTCGTTACAACTATAAAGATCCTAGCCCTATATACCTCTTCATTATTTAAGACCGGTACGCGAAACAAGTATTTTAGGGGATTATACCGGATATAGAGGTAACACGATATTTAATAGGAGGTTATTCGTAGTATATCGCGTTACGGCGGGATACTAATATTATTACGAAACTTGATTACGCAGATATTGGTGAGGTTAGAGTTGGATTTAACTCTGGGGAAAAGATATTTTCACTGGGATCGACGATAGTAAAGAATGTTATTAGCTCTATTATTTTTTACATTTTGGAATCCTCTACTCTATTCCTCTTTTACCTTGAAGATATAAAAAACTTCGGTGTTAACGTTGATATTTAAACTGAAAAGTTAATATATGTCAAGGCCGGCAAAAGGTTTTTACTTAACTTTAAGTAAAGGTATCTTTGGTTTTATTTTTCAAAACTAAAGGTAATGGTATCAAATTTAACGGAGACAGAATTTCGTTAATTATATCATAGGTTTAACCACCCAGTAATTAACAGACTTAATAAGGTTTTAAAAATAATTGGTTACGAAAACATAAATTTTCTAATACTAAAGGCAGTTCAACGCCTATACAACTATTGCCAAATATACTCCAACGATCTTTTAAAGTTTAAGTTTAAGTTAAAGGAAAATTAAAACATTAACTCGAATTTTTTTGTAACCGTGTTTTATCCGGAGGGTAAACTAGTATTACACGTTGTGGACTCCGCTACGGCTTTTAATAGCGCTAAGTTCCTTAAAACCATGATGACGAAGGAAATATGGAAAGTATTACGTATTTTATAAATTTAAACGCACCTTAGTTTACCAAACGTATTAATTTACGATACCGATATCAATTTTTCTATAATGAAGTTTTAAGCTAATAGTGATTCAATGTAAACAGGTCCTAATAAAAGTGTATTAGGGTATTATTTAGATTAAAAAGGTATACTTACTTTTGCAAAAGGTTTACAATATTTTTATATTGGAAATCGGAAGCTTTATAAACTAAAAGATACGGTTTTAAATAGCGATAAAAGGTTCTCACAATATTATTAGCTTTAACGGACTTATACTAGGTTTAGTAGTATTTAAAGCTTATCCACGTATCACAGATAAGTCGTTACCTTTATTAAACGTATAAAAGCGTGTTATAATATACAGCAAAGTATTAAAGGAATTAAAAAAGAAATGGGTACATCTTTAGAATAATAATACCGTTAACACTAGAAATAAACATTTAGTAATAAAATTGTTTTTATTACCCTTTTAATGTAAAGTCCTTACGTGGCGTAAACTAGGTAAATAAGATAGACCGTATAAAATCTTAAGTATTACCAATTCAGACGTGGTGATTTAGATTGCTAACAGCCCCGTAACTTTTCGAATTATATAAGTTAAGCCGTATAAAAGACCCTTTAAGTTTGATAAAGATACCAACGTTAATAACCTCCAATCCGAGCGAATTAGTTAATACAACCTTTCCGAGTTTACTATTAATAAGCTGATAAAATGCTGATGGCGTGGTAGATTACCTAAAAGGAGGATATATACTAAAAAGGAGAAAAATGAAGATTATAAGCCTGGCAGGATGTATACATCAGCGTAAGTATTTTAAAAGAAGAAGTTTAATGGGAAACTTGCCCTTAAACTACGTGTTGAAAGTTTTATTAACAGGACGGGTAAGCCTTTTAAAAAAAAGTAACTAAGTGGAAATTAACCTCATCCTATTATAGACGGTGTATAATTTGTTCCGTTAACGTAATTTTAAGGCTAAAATATTACTATTTTTGAGTCGAAGATAGTTTACGAAGTTAAAGGTAAAATTAAGGACCAGCCGTACGAAAAGTCACAGCTAATCGCCTAAGGATACGGTAATAAAGATAAAGACTGGATTTTCATTTAATCGCCTATAATCCAGAAGATTAGCCAGATTTCAATAGTCGTTATTACTATTAGTTTTCCTGTTAATGTAAAATGTTAATTTACACTCAATAGCCAGGAGATTATGTAAACGTATATGTAATCTGCCACCGATCTTGAACGGATTTTATTGTTAAAAATACCATAAACCTTAAAGGATAAGTTTTCAGCTGGTACGATAATATATTGTATTAAGCTTCTATACGGATTAGATAAAGCTAGTGTTTACTGGTTTGTAACGTATCACTTATACTTTAAAAAAAAATAGGTAAAAAGATTTTATTATTTAACCTATGCCTATTAATTACAAAGGGTAAAGATTTTAATATCGTAGGAATACAAACTAACGATACCCTTTTCCTCGCAGATGCTGGATTTGTAGCTGTGAAATAATGAGTTATCGAAAAGCTAGGCCTTTAGAAATATAAACTAGTTAAAACGTTGGATAAAAACATATAACTCAACTTTAACGAATCGTGACTTCTTATTTATAATATTAAGGCCAAAAGTAACACTTATATTATCCTACTTCAAAAAGAGAAAGCCACGAACCTGAAGATTATCGATAAGTCTAAAGAGGTAAGGTCATAAATATACCTGAAATAAAAAGCCCGTACGGCTTATATCGCTACACTATGTTAACTGGAGGTATCGTACAACCTTTCCATAACGGTACAAGAATAGAACCCGTAAAACGAAGATGTTAACAAGTTAAATGAACGGATTAAGTGGCAAATGGATTACGTAAAATGAGAAATTAACATAGTATTTATAAATTTAACGAAGGTGAAGCTAACAATCTTTGTAAACAGGTTATTTATTAATAATATTAATCGTATATCGTACATAAGCTTTTTAATAGTGTTAGTTAACAAGGATAGGTTAAAAAGGTAGTTTACGATTACCGGGAACCTTTTATACTGGATATTTGTCAAGTGTAAACGTGTGATTCGGAACGTGCTGGCCTCTAAGTTTTTCAGCATAATAACAAGTTTTGACATCGGTATGGTAATTAACGGTATATTAAGGATTGTTACTAAACAATTAGTTTCACTACCGATACCTATAGTGGTGTATACCGACTCCTGAAGCCTTTATGAATTCCTATTGAAATTAGGTACAACTAATAAAAAAAGCCTAATAATAGACGTAATTGTGTTAAGAGAGGCATACGAAACCCGGAAAATCAATAAGTTTCGGTGGATTAACGGAAAAGATAACCCTGCCAATACTATAACCAAAGCCACACCTAATAGCGGTCTAAAAAGGGTTGTAAATAATAATACGTTAACTATACGGATCGAGGGATACGTGGATCGCCTAGCACGTAACGTAAAATATTACCTTGGCAAATCAGAAGACCGCCAGAGTAATGGTAGCGATGGAAATAACTTAAACTACTGGCAAAAGGTATGTAAGTAGTGTCATTCTTGATTTGCGCAGGTTTGTATAGCGATGACAGTAACTTCAACTACTGGTAAAGGGTACGTAAGTAGTGGCGTACTTGATTTGCGTAGGTTTGTGGTGAAGGATTTGTGCACGGGATTTGAGGAACGAAGGCCTCGGAGGGGTGGAGCAAAAAGACTATAAGGGGCCGTAATTAAAGTTTTTTTCAGTATAGATTGATTGAAATTAATAGGGGTCTGGCTTGTGGACTGAGGGGGGATTTCGGAAGTTGTTACCAATTGATAGCAAGTCACGTTAGCGTGTAGGCACAAAACAAAAAGCCACCAGTGTTGGAACAGTATTGTTAGTATTGCATGTAGTGTAGTAGGTTAACTTTACTTGTAGTAAAGTTAACTGTACTGCAAGTGTATTGCTTTGTGCGGACTTACCGCATTAGGTGTAAGTCGAGTACAGTACGCTGCACTTTACTCTAGGGCATGGGCTAAGCACTTGGCTATACAAATTACAATGCAGACCGGCTAGCGGTCTGCCAAACCTAGAGAAATACATCCACCATCTAAATACTGTAATACTACTGTTACTTCGAAGAAGACCATTCGAATCGACAACGTTGCAACGTCGAAAGCCTACCAACAGATACGTATTAATCCACACAACACGTAATACCTCTTATATTTCTTGCGCCATTATATGTTTAAGAAACTGAACTCCTTAAACAGCCGTAACGGATTTTATAACTTAAAGTATTAGTTTTTCATTCATGTAAACCACGTTTACCAAAAAAACTGAAATCAAAGTCTCAATTTTTTTAACCGTGAATATAAACTTTAGGGCGGTTTGGAATTATATTCAGTAATAGTTATATAGCCGTTCAACTTCTTTTATCTCTAATAAGTGTTGATCCTTATAATTAGCCGTTTTGAAAACCATATAAATCTTATTGATTATCGGCTAGTGAAAATTATTATACAATTAACAAACTTTCAACTTTGTGAAGCTCAATATCATTTCCTTGAACCCTTAAAATTAAGATCAAAAATACCCTTATTAAATGTTAAGTAAAAACATTTTCCTGCCCGAAACTTCAATTAATTAGTTAGTATAAACTATAATATTAATGTAAGGTTTTTATATTTCAAGGCCAAGAAAAAAGGGGATAGGGAATATTAAGATGTGAAAAACAATAGAGTTAAAGATAGTAATAACCGTCGTTGATTTTAGTAAAAAATGTTTTTTTCCAATGGTAAAGTCGACCTTAATTTTATTAATATCTGTATAATTAAGTCTTGCAGCCGTATTTACGTATCTTTTTAATATAAAATATTACGAATAACCTTATATTAAGTATTTCATTATCCTAATATCCGGTATTATATCGCAAAAAACCTGGTTCTAGTAGCGATTTCAAAGGTTAAAACGATATATGAGACCAAGTTTTTTATAGTTATATCAATAATAAATGTTTTTACGTATGAAGTGAAATATAAATACGTAGTCGACGAGTTATTAAGTTACTTTTAAGCCGGTACCAGGATTTTTATATCGGCCGATTAGTTTAAACTTATTTTGCTCTTCTTTTACTTAATTATCTTTGAATTCTATATCATGTAATATATAATCCTAGTTAAATATGAGTAGAACATGTTTATTATATGTTACCTATTTCAATTCGCGTTTAGAAATAATATAATATATTAACTAACAGCTTCATTAACCGGAAATGTAATATTTAATATCGTTTATGGAAAAATTAAATTTACTTCATTGGCTTAAAAGCCTTACAAAAAACAAATACCCTTTTCCCTACATGACTTGGTTACATCTTTACATTCGGATCTTTCAATAACCGAATTAAACGGGATTTCCGTATTTATAGTCGATATAATACGTATAAAAGGGGTTTTCTTTAGTCGTCGCTAAACTTTAAAACTTAAAGATATATATTGGTCCAAGATAAAATTCGAGTTTTTACGGTCTCAAACGAAAAATGCAACGAACTGAAAAAATATTAACAGGTAATGTTAATATATTATAAAGCGTATTGAAATTCCTTATAATATCTAACGGGTTCCTAAACCTGCTTGCGTAAAGTTCTTTTACTAGCTTCCATATTTTGTATCATTTATTGATAAAGCATTAACCTATGAGATTGTTAGTTAAAAAAGTCCGCGTTATTTTCCGTCTTCTTCTTAAAATTTAACATTTAAAATTACTTAATAATAATTAAATTGGTGTAATATTGGGTAAGTTCACTGTATTAATAAAAGTAACCTATGAATATATCGTAAGCATATGGGGAAACAACAAGTGAAAACTTAGCAATTTAACTTGTATTTGGTCGTAAATGTTGAGAAATGGGCGTAACTTGAAGTCAAGAAGGTTGTATGATTTACCGTGATACTTTTACTTTCCTTCAAAAATATTAAAAATATGACAATTACGGTACAATTCGCATCTAATATAGGGACGTTCCGAGGGGAAAGGGCGATTTATTGATTATACAACCTTCTAAATCTCTTGGCTGAGGAAATTATTAGTGCTAATGGATAAGATAATTAACTTTGGCCAAGTTCAAAGGAAAAAACCTAATATTCCTACCTATAGTTAGCTCTCGCATAAAGTCTATCTTTTCTTAATCTGGCTGCTAAACTTGTATATATTAAGGATCTTGGAGGAAAGAGACTTAAAGATTTTCTCCATGAAGGACGTGATAGTACTTCTCTTGGTTTTAAGGAGTACGTCGAAGTTATTACTTAATTAAATAGTAAACTTAATTTTTACTAGTGTATGGATTAATTAAGTTTTTACCACCTGTGATATTGAACTGTTAATTTTACATAAGAGGGTTAAAAATTATTTAGGTTTAAGCAGGGAATTGAGAACGCATATAAGGATATTAAGGGACGTTATTGCCAACAGTTACCCTCCATTTTCCCTTATCTTTAAGGATTTATGGAGTGTCTTTATTGGTAGCTTATTCGTAGAATAAGTTTTCCAAATTAATTTTTTTCCCTTTTTTCTCAAGTAATAATCCGCTCGTTCATTCAGTTTAATTTTGATCTTCGTTTTAACTTCCCCATGCGCCATTTTTCAAGTTGATAGGGATTATTCGTTAAACTATTCGATAAAATCGTTAAATATATTAAGTCCTGAATTATAACCTTTAGGATTGAATTAGAAAATAAAACGGCCGATTTAGTTGTTTAAATACTCGGGGATAAAGTCTTCAGTGGTATCCGTAAATAAGAAGTCTTTTCCGTAGTATTTTAAGAAGACGGAGCCAAGTTTTTTCATTTCTTTTTTTCGGCTGGGGTCGTCAACGATATCGATTTGAGTATTTTTTAAACCGTCGTGACAAAGATTTACAGTGATAGGGGGAAACTAAGTAATATAAACTAGTAGGTAGTAGGTTTTCCGTTAAAGTTGGTGTTTTTAAAGATCTTAAAACTTAGTCGTTTTTACGATTTGTAATAATACTACCCGCAATATAAGTAACTGCAAAAGTATTGATTTAACCTTTTTATAACTTTCCAAATTGGTGATATTGAAAACTTTTAGACGGTTAATCTTAACGGTTTTAGAAAGCATTAATAAAGATTTCTTAGTATTTTCGATAGTACCGATACCTTCGTTTACTTATAAACTACCGCGATTAGTTTCATATACTATAAGTCTTCCCTAGTTACTGCCGCGATTAGCTGTACAATATATAGGGGCCCTTCTCAAAACCCTTTCCTCTAACTTGCCTAAATAAAGCGTAACAACCAGAAATTAACTTTTTCTTCTAATTAGCCAATCTGGGCTTAATTTAATAAATACTGATCAGTTTTGGTAGGCCTGCCTATAGATATAGGCTTTTCTTCTCAACATAGTCAATTTCAATCACCGTGGTCGAAGTAACTGGTTCTGCATTGAAATTGGTTTTAGATTGATGAGTTGTAAGTTCCCTGTTCGGCAGACTACTAGCCGGTTTGCACGTTAATTTTTATAGCTCAATACTTTGTCTTATGCCTTAATTGAACGTGGGCACCCACTACACTGCACTTTAAGTGTAGTTCCATAAACTGAAGGCAATTTAAAGTTAGTACAATCAACTAAACTGATAATTTAGTTGACTTACCTTCACTGCATTTGACTGCTATCACAACAAATAATGACCCGAAGGATATATTACACTACCATAATCTTTGATGACTAGCGAATGAAAAACTATTAACGAAGAAATTATCATAATGAATTTACGATTCGCTGATTATAGGTTACTCTGGTAAAAATGTTTCATTGTGTTTTTGTTAATAGAATTAGTTGTAAAAAGACATAATTGTAAATATTCAACGTTTACATTGAATATATACGTAATATTGCGATGCGAAACCACGTCTTACCCTATAATGAAGTTTTCTTTAGCTTCGTCCTATTTTAGATCGTTCTTGGTTTTATATTTTTGTTGACTTTATAATAAATTAACTAGTTACCAATAACAACTGACGATATTTGTTGGTATTTATAAACCAACTTTCTAAGTTTATTGAGTTAAATTTAATATGGTTTATAATTACCGAGAAGTATACAAAACGCTTTCGATACATATATATATATCATAATAATTTTATGGATTTTTTTACATCTTAAAGAATAATTACGATTGGTATTAGATAGGTACCTTTGAAAACATTTTGTGTTTTTAATAACAGCTAAAAAACTTTGATTGACGGTATATTACTTATAAACAGATAACGATACGAACCATATAAATAAATAAAGTTAAAACTATTTACTAATTATCGTTGACTTTTCGTACATTAATCATACATCATATCTCCTAGATTATTATTTCGAATTGAATAACCAAACGTTAACGGTCGTCAAATTTAATGTGAATTAACTTGTTAATATATACTAAATATCTCTTATTCTTAAGGTAAACGAAGATATAAAGTCAATAATTGATGCGGCGAAATAAAGCTTTGCGTTTTCAACGTATTTATATAGAAATACAAAATTAATTTAGGTGATTATAAAATACAATTAGTAACATATAAAAACGACGAAAATCTGTTAGAGATACCTGGCGACACTATATAAGGTAAATGATTAGGTTCTGTTTTACTTGCGTAATATTAAAATCAACTGTTGAAATAAGAAGCTAGATTTACTAAATAATTGATATCGCATCGTCGGCGTTTCGAATCAATCGAATATTATTTTTGATAATTTTAATAAAAACCTTGTGTTTTACGTAAATTTAGTTAAACTCACGGTTACGAACCCTTCTTTCTTATAGGGTTCATCCGATATATAATCGGAACCAGGTTTAATCGCGAATGATACAAGAAAGGGTATATACGGAAAATTTAAAGTTTAGAATATTTTAGTCGCAAAATTAGGGCGAGGAGGTATCCGTTATATATTAATTGAGTAAAAGGGTTATAATAAGTCCGAGTAGAAGCTATTGACAACTAGGAGTATATTATAATTTTTAAATGAATCTACAACAAAATGAAAGAACATATGTATTTTTTATTACCCGGCGTTTCGATAATTTCGTTAGATACGCTTTTAAAAACTTTTATCAGATAAGTCGTTTTTACCCTCAAAATAGTATATTATTAATAAAAAAGCAAAAAATTATTATTATTATATTGGAAAACGATATATGATTCCGGGTATATATTATTCGACTTTTTCAGATAAATATCCGATGTCAAAACGGTTTATATCGTAATCTATTTGAATTTCATTTATAAAATATCATCATTATAATTTTAAGCCTTCGAATAGTGGCTCCGATAACGCTAAAACCTTTATCACGATTATACCCAGACATTAAAGAAGGCTAACAGAAGCGGGTGACGCGAAACGAGACAGGTATTAAATAACGTCGTCGAAGGTGACTAACATAAGGCAGAGAGGGTATTAAGCGAAGCCGATAAAGGCGGATAACATTAATCAGGGTAATGAAGAGGAGAAATCGACGAAAATGAATAACGCAGGGCGAAGAAGGGAAAACGGTCTTCTAAACAGGAAATAAATGATCGTAATATATATATTTTCACCTTAGTAATGTAGTCGATACGGGTACGGTTGTGATCCTTTTGTTGGTTGGTTAAGTTAACCTGTTTTGGTATAAAATTAATAACCAAATCGAAGACTGATAAAGGGATTTTACGATTAAGTTTTAAATATTATTTACTATATTCTATAAGCCGAAACATGTATTGACTATAAAAAATATAATTTACGTGATTATATTACTTTAAATACCCGGAGTAATATTATAAAAAGGTTTATGATGGATATAGAAGGAAACTAAGGTAAATTATTTCGAGTCAAACTACGATTAATAAATAACGTACGGTAGTGGTAAACTAGGAAAACGGTAAATGAGGATAGAGGCGTTTTTAGGCATAACGAAGCCAGAAAGAAGAAAGGGCGGGAACGTATAATTAAGAGTATATCAGCTTATATAACGGGAATGTTTAGGGTGTTTTATTAGTGAGTGATATTATAAAGCCAAGTAAGTTAATTAACTAGTTAGGAAAAAGCAGAAAATAAAATTGGTTTATAATTTGAAACATTTACCTACCATTTACCGAGGGTTAAAAACAATATACAAATCGTTTTGAAAAGAATACTATAAGCTATCATAACAACGGACGTAAGTTAAACAAAGTTATACATAAGTTTATTTTCCAATACATAATAAATGGGTTGTACCTACGGTGAGGTTTTGAATAAAGTCAATTCTTAGGCTTACAGTGTAATATACTTTACGATAAATGCTTTATTTTTAAACGCGGTAGGTACGGATAAAAATCAAAAGTATTTTCATAGTTGATCAATTATTAATATACAATATATGAATATTTGAACCTTTAAAAGGGGAATTTAATCTCGGTTTCCTTATCTCTGAATATGCAAAACTTAAATATAATACGAGGTATTACGTAATGCAGTTAGCGATACGGTAATTAGGGTATAAAAACACTAAATACCTTCCCAAAAGAATAATTATAATTATTAGGTATACCGGTAACCGTATACCTTTTACTCAGACCGTTGAATATATTGACTATAATGATAGAAAAGGATTAATCGTCTTGAAATGGTAACGGGGACATAAAGCCTATAATAAAAACTAAAAAAGGATTATAATTGAAGTTATTGTCAAAGAAATGAATAAGTATAAACGACGTAAGGTAAATTAAAGAAGGGGAAAAAAAGAGGGAAGTTTTACGAATTATACTAATGGCTGTTTCTATAAGCATAAGTGAACCGAGATCGAAGAAATTTATATATTATACAGCGCGTTAAGAAGCATGTTATACGAAGTTAGTGGCTTGGTATTAATAAAGTCTACGTTATACGGTGTACTAAGAGGCGTGTTATACGGCGTAAGTAGCCCGGAATTAGTAAGTCTAAAACTTTATACGGCCTGTGCCTTATATGGATACGGCCCGTATTAATGATTTAACCGTCGAAATGCTTTATTTTTCACGGTTTTTGAATTAAGGGGGTGTTATATTATAAAATTAAGCCACTGACATTTTAGTTCAGAAGTTAAGTAACTTTGTATATAACGAAATGTATTATACCCGGTCCAGGCGTAATTCGAGCACGGTTTGCAGGCATTATGTGCGAGGGAACGTAACGGGATGTGCACGGACCTTGTACATAAGTCCTTCGCGAAAAACCTCAGTAGTTTTCTCTAGTCTTCCTCGATAGCTTAATTGTTAACTTTATTTGGCAATTATTTTGCATACCTTCGTAGGTCGGACTATAACATAGTATGCGTTCAGCGAAGATAGAGCTCTTGAAGTAGCAACTGCCTATGTATCAAAAGGAATCGACGTCAGCATTATCTATCAGTTGATTAAAGATTGTCAAGTTCCTTAAAACTTTTCCTAAGATTGGTAAGTTATTTAAACACTTCAAAAATTCTTTCAAAATTGTTTAATAAATTACAAATCATCAAGTTTCTTAAGGCAAAACTTTTTACAGAAGGTATGATTATACGCGCTAGCTAATCATAGGTTCTATCACAAGTTTTTACCCCTTGAGTTCAGCGACTGGTAACTAACTCTATCATTGCGATATTGAAATACTAGAAAATATTATTGACAAATAGAACGATTATAGTGATTTTATTTCCAAACTAGTTAAAATGGTGGATATTAATTATAAGTTTCATCTGAACTTAGCGAAAATATGGAATAATATAGAGAAATTAACGAAAACCTTTGCAACTGACTTGATACGAAAATAACCCCTTTCTAATTATTTTTAAGTGGATGGAGGTTCATATTTTAAGATGTTATTTAATATTTTCCAGAATTCCTACAATTCATAACAAGAATTACTACTTAACCTTTTTAAAGAAATTAACTCCTTTTGTAAAATTTACGATCAAGAAAGGCTATTTCGAATACGATGTCTCCCTTACGTAATATTTCATGGATTAGACTACGATAAGGTAAATAGCAGGAATATTGAGAATAAAAAAATAAAACATTAATAGATATCCCGAATTAAAAATTGAAAAAGTTAATGTCATATTAGTAGGTAATTTGAAAAGAAAACATTAGATGAGTAATATTTCGCTAATAGATATGGGTAGTTGATACGGGTATTGACGAGTTTAAATACGCTTTATAACGTCTAGATACCACTTTTAAAGGTCTTTTTTTAACTAGTTGTTCTCCTCGTTTACAATAATAATATCCTGTACGCAAAACTTAGTTCATATATACCCCCAAATGAACATTTTTCGCGGTTAGGATAAAGATAACCGTGAAATAACGTATAATATTGATCTTGACTACGAAAGGCCCCTGCGTCCGAAATCTGGCCTGAAAGTCGTTAACAACGTAAAAGAAACAAAAATAGACATGTTAACTATGAAACCTAACATTGTAATAATATTGAAAAATATTGAATTTAAAATAAATCTCGTCATAAGTTAACTTGCAACTTTCTATCTAAACACTACAAGCAATAGGCAATATATTAAATATAATACCCTATTACTTCTGAGTGAAACTACTTATATTACATTGTAGATTACGAGGCTAAGGAATCTACCAACTATACTGAAACGCAAAAGTAAATGACGTAATATAAACATATAATTTTTAGGGTGATCGGGTCATTAATTAACCATTTGTTTTTATACCGCTGAAGTGGTGAAAACCCTTACATTTTCCTTGAAGATTCAATAGTTAATCCTCTACAGACCTTCAACTATTGTGATCAAGATGCAAAATTCATGTTTCAAAGTATAATACCAGATACATGGGCAATGAGGTATTTAGGAAGAGGTTTTTGATAATGTTTAAGATTACGAAGAGAAATCAATTTTTCTAGGTAATTTAATAGTAAAAATGATAATGAATTCAATGTTAGCATTAGATAAAGTGAATAATCATCATTATTTAAATTAACGATTATGCAAATAATTATAACGCCGATTAAATTTTATATTTTCAAATCGCCTACTTTGTTTCTCCTTTACTTGAAAGATACAAAGATCCTCAGAGTTAACGTTAACATCAAATCTAATAAGCTAATTGGAACCAAGTGGAGGTTCTCTTTCACCTTTAATTTGAAATGCCTTTAACCAATAATAAATTTCACGAAATTAAGATACGTGAATCAAACTAGCATTTCGATTACCCAACCATTAATAGACTATTTAAAATAATAAAATCTGGAGTGTATGGATGTATGAAATACTTTGGTTTATAATCGACTAAAAATCTCTCTTACTATGAGTAAATATATATTGGCTCCAAAAAATATAGACTGATATTGAAAAATAATATTAATTTTTATTACAAGGTTTTTTTAATGAATTATACCTGAATAATAAGCCTATCAATTTCATTATGGATTTCACAACCACTTTCTATGACTTCAAGTTCCTCAAGTCTTTGTTGGCTTAAAATATATAGGAAACGTTAAGGGTGTTTTAGATTGACTACGTGCTTTGATCCATCCAACGTCGTCGTTTACGATATCAAGACCAACTTTGAGATGACGGAGTTTTAAGAGAATGCTAAAGTAATTGGTATTTAATGTAAATCTATACTTATTAAAACCAATTATATCATTGGAAAGGTAGAAGAGGCATATGTACTGCTTAATAAAGATTATAAAATTCTTATGTTAAAGATTAGAAGCTTTACAAATTAGTAAACACGTCTTTAAATAGTAGTAAAGGGCTTGAACGATATTGCGAGCCCATATTACTTGATGCCAACATTTCTGGTCTTTAGAGTATAACCTAGTTTAAGGAATGAATTTCTTCCATTAATAAATACCTAAAAAGGGTTATGAATTACGGTAAGACGCTGAAGGAATTACGGAAAAAGTTGACACGACGTTGAGTTAATGGTGCCCTTAATATCAGGAACAGTTTGAAACAATTGATATACTATTATTATCGTTGTAAAGCGAAATTTAGTTTGGAAAAAGTGGGGTAAATAAGATAACCTATATCAAACTTTAAATATCGTTAACTTGAAAGTAATCATGAAAACTGCTAACGGTCCTATAACGTTACTCACAATATAGGTAAAACCCTACATTAAATATATTAACGGTAACGATAACGATAATAATAAAGATCCTCAAGCTAAGCAAATAAACCAATACAATCCTCCCCCTTCTATAATCGACAAGCCAATAAAACGTTAACAACGCGACCGAACACCAAAAAAAAACATTATGGATAAGAAATACATATCGGGCCGTATCTGAAATACTACTTGGATTAACAGGAAAAAGAAGGGTGATTAAGACTTAGCTGTCAAGCTTCACTCTAAAGGAATTATAAAAACTTCGAATAAACCTTTTTAAAAGAGCGATAGAGTTACTATGAATAAACTCTTTATTTGAAGAGTCGTATGAATTGTACCTAAACACGACTTTAACTTCCATTTTCCAAATATTACGATTTTAAAATCGAAAATTATACACGAAGTCAAAAGAAAAGCTACAGGAAAGCCAAATGAAATGTTACTCCTAATCGTTAAAAATAGGATAATAAAGGTAAAAACTAAATACACACATAATATTTAACTATTTAGAAAATCAGCTAACGCTTGATAATCACACTTTAACAAGTTTGCTAGCTAAGACTAATAGAAAGTTTACCCTTAAAAAACATAATATTACCTAAATATTAGGATAGTAGTAATTGTAGTACAGTAATTCAACTTTACTTACAATAAAGTTGACTATACTGATTATAAGTTGAGTGTATTGTTTTTGAGTCTACTATATTGATTGCGAGTCAAGTAAAGTATGCGCCCACTTTACATTAGGGCACGAGCCAATCAATTGGATATACAAATTATTGTGCAGACCAAATAACGGTTTTCTAAACCTAAAAAAAGACATCTACCACTTAACCACACAATAATACTATTACTTCGATCAATTCAAATCGAAAACTTTGTAATATCTAATATCTTACCAACTTTAATCAATTCTTATTAGGTTAAGTACAAATTTTCCAAGCAAAAAAAAAAAGGTTATCGTCTGATTATTATTCTTTGAGAAAAACTAAGGTAAAGAAAAGACGCTTATAAATAGCCTCTACTATTTCGTTAGTCCACGTTTTAAAGGAAAGTTTTAAACTATATCAATCCAAAACGCCAATTCAGATTAAAAGACGGTATCGCTATTAAAAATACCAAGAGATCTTTACGTATCCTTCTTAAAGAAAAGCGTTGAGATTAACTGCTAAAAGTCTCAAAGATCGTCAAGTTGGCAAACGGCTAATTCATTACTACTACGGGTACTAAAACTACAAAAACGACTAAATAACACGCTAAGCAACAATAAAAACCACCTCCGAATCTATTTCCTACACCAAAATTTACCCTCTATACCAAATTCTTCCTCAACACTACTTTTTCCTCTCCACTAAATCACAATCGTCAATTAAACACGCCAAAATCTCTACTCCAAACTAAAACGCTAAGAATGACCAAATTACGCCAAAAAAAAAGAAAACAGGTTACATAATTCCAATCTAAATCTCCAAATCCCCACGCCCCCAGATCGCCAAATTTCTCGCCAAGACATCAAATCCTACACCAGCCAAAACGTTCAAAATAGCTACCATAAACGCTAGCTTTGAAGCCATCATCGACCCCGTTAGAAAGAAGGCAATCAAAATCCCCAAACATGTCTTATCCAAAATCTTTAACACTAACCTATAGGAAAGAGATATTGATGAAGAATCAACCAAAATGTACCTAGCTTACTTCTTCAGCTATTATAACCTGAGAAAAGAAAACAGCGAACCCGACTGTAACAAGGGCGTTTTTCAAAACTTCGGTAAGTTTTTCGATGATCAAAATATTAACATATTAAAGGCGATTTGAAAAGAGATTAAAAGAAAATAAAAGGCAAAGCTATTTCGTCAAGAAATTTATATACCAATTAACAATTAAACCAAGTTAGTTAAAACTCTTTTTGAATGAGCACAACTTGAAAAATACCATAAAAATCCTTTACTTTAAAACATGAAAGAAAATACAAAGACGTTAAAGATCTTTGACGCTTTTACACACGTTTTAAGAAATTACTTCTCAATTCCTAGTTAAGTTCAACCTTCAACTTCTTGGTTAACACTGATTTTTCACACGCCAATAATAAGAAACCTATTAATCTGCTTAGAAGCCTAGCATATCTACGTAATAGCACGGTGTACGCCTTTAGCGACGGCTGATTCCGTAAATACGAATCAGCAAAAGTAGTAAAAAGAATGAATGTTGGCATCATCCACCTGTTAATTATATAAAATCATTAAGTTTCTAAAAACCTTTCCTATAGCTAATTTCTTCTTAACCTTCAAATACTTCTTTAGAATCTTTAAAATTCCCCCTATAACAGTTAATTCCCTTAAGATGAAGCTTTTTGCGGCTGGTATGCTTACACACATAATTCAACTACAAATCCTATCATAGGTATTTACCACTTAAGCTAGACCACTGGCAATGACCGCTACTATCGCGACTCGAAGGCTTAAAAATTTAAGTTAACGGAAAAAAACACTATCGAAGATTGAAAGGATTATTGTAATCCCTTTCCCTAATTTATCAAAATGGTTAACATTAACTACAAGTTCTTTAAAAATTTCGCGAAAATCTGTAAAATTACAGAGAAGTATACCAGGGAGCTTTACAGCCTACCTGACACGAATATGGTACACTTTTTAAACATTTTTAAGTAAATGGAGGTTTCCTTCCAAGGTTTTCACTTACTGTTTCATAAAATCTTTATAAGTCATATTCAAGACTATTTCCTAACCTTTTCAACAAGATTATGAAAGTTTCGATAAGTCTAAGATAGTATAAAAATCCATTTCAAATACAATGTTCACATTTTGTAATATTCCATGAACTGGGTTATAATAAGGTAAACGACAATAATATATAAGAAAAAAAAGGAGGAAACACCAAAAAATGTACTTGATTAAATACTTAACAAATTAATATTATATTAACAAGCAATGAAAAAGGCCGATACGAACGAAACCAAACTTTGCGTACGGGTACAGGCAATTATTGCGGACGTAAGGGGGTTTAGATACACGTTATAACGCTTAAATGCCACCTATAAAAGTCTTTTCAACTAATTTTGATCTTTTTTTGAGACTTTAATAGCTAGTATGATAAACTCGGTCAGTATATATCCCCAAACCAATTACTTCTACGATTGAGATAAAGAAAACCGCGTAATAACAAATTACATTAATTGCAAGTACGAAAGACACTAACACTTGAAATTTGATCCAAAGTATTCGGACTAATATTCAGAGCTATACTAACGACAATAACGAGGGCAATATTCATAAGAAAGTGTTAACCGTAAAAATTATTGTCGGAATGATGGAAAAATGTGTCGAATTTATAGCGAGTCCAGTTAGTGGTTAAATCGCTATTATCCAGCTAAAGGCAATGAAAAATAGAAAATATATTATATCTAGCATTCTATTAACTTTAGATAAACTTACTTGGACCATATTATACACTGAAAGAGTAAAAACGCTAATAACGATAACAATATACCCAAATAAATTACGTAACATAAAGATACTACTTCTAATGCGGTCGAATAACTAGGCATCTACACCTTCCTATATCGCTTGAGTGGAGACACCCTTACATTTATTTTAACCAAACATATAAGCTCTTATATACCTTTAACCTTTGTAATTGTTACGCTAACCATATGTTCTATAGTATTATATTGGATATAAGGGTAGTGAGTTATTTGATAGAAGTATTTTTGTAATACGTAGTATTATAAAGGGAAATTATTAATATTTCGGAGATTAATCGTCAAAATGCTATTAAAGCCAAAGTTAAATTCAGCTTGGATAAACAACTTTTATTACTAGAGATAATAATTATTTAAACTATTATTAGGCCGATTAAGTCTCATATCTTTAAGTGATCTACTCAGTTTCTCATTTCTCTAAAGAAAAACACAAAGATTCTTTGGTATTAACGTCGACGTCAATATAACAAATAAATCAAAAAAAGTAAAAGTTCCCTTTCGTCTCCAAATAAAGGCATCTTTAATTCTTCCTTCAAGAATCAGAGGCAACAATACTGAATTTCACGAATTTAGAAATACATTAATTACACCGAAGTTTCAATTGCCTAAGAGTTAACAAGTACACCAAATCCTTCATTCCATAAAGTATAAAAATGTTTAGTACTTTGCTTTCGAAGTTATTAAAACGCTTTGCCATTATTACCAAACGTATACCCAAACCCTCCTAAAATTCAAAGTTACACCAGAAAACAACAAGGATTATAATTACGAAATATTCTTTCAAATGTTGCACTTTGAAAACAAGTTTATTTTTCATATTATTAACTTAAATTTTTTTTTACGAAGCCAAATTCCTTAAATAATTATCATCGGAAAACACGTGGAAAACGGTAAAAATACTGTAAATTAACACGTACTTAAGCCTACAGAACATCATCGTCTGCAATACCAATATCAATTTTACGGCGACAGAATCTCAAACGGATACGAAGATAATAGGAATCCAATGCAAATAAATGCCTGTTAAGACCAGCTGAAGCATTGAAAAGATCGAAAAGGCACACGTATTAATTCGTAAAGCGTAAGATATCCTCACGTTTAAGATGAAGAACTTTAGAGACTAAGATATACGACTTTGAACGGCGGTTAAGGGCTTGAATGATACTATAGACCCTAACGGTTGACTGTCAATAATACTAGTTTTTGGAATATATACTTGTTAAGCTAATAAGTCACCGCTATTAGTAAATATATAGAAAGAGGCTATGGCATACGACAAAGCTTTGAAGGAATTATGGAAGGAATATGCATATTGTTAAGTTGATAATACATTTAATACCAGAAACGACCCTAGAGAAATATACGATCTTTTTCTACCGTTACAAAGTAATGTATTTGTATAACGAGAACCAGGAAAATATGATAGCCTATTCCAGATCTTAAATATCGCTAACCCTGAATTAATTGTTAAAATTTCTCACGGTCTTACAACGTTCCGCATTACTTTGGTTCAACCTTATATCATAGCAACTAACAATGACTACGGTAATGAAAATCCTTAAACCAAGAAAATTAGCTAATATTATCTCCCTCCTCCTGTAATTAACAAACCGGTAAGATTCCTAGGATGCGTCTAGCTACCGAATAAAAATGAATTGAAAATAAAGAATATACATCATGTCATATCCATTATACAACTTAAGTTAATAAGGAGGAAACAGATAACGAATACAAGGATGTGAAGCTACGGGCATAAGGAATTATCAAAACCTTTAGAAAGCTATTTAAAGTAAATAATATTGTTATAAATTGGTCTAGTTTGATAAACTCCTGAATCGAAATGATTTACAATTTGTACTCAATCGCGACTTTTAACTTTAACACCGAAATGTTAACAGTTTCAAGTCGAAATTTATACACGAAATCAAAGGCAAAACTACGGGGCAGCCGTACGAAAAGTCAAGTCTAATCGCTTAAAGATAAGGTAATAAAAGTAAAACCTAAATCCTTACATAATCACCAATGATTTAGAAGATAAGTTAAGGTTCAATAGTTGTTTAAGCTGTAATTGACTAGCAAAAACGAATTAAAAGTCCACCTTTAATGGCTGTAATGAAACGAAAACGTGTAATTCATTAAAACCAATTTATAAAGCATTGTTTTATTCAAATTACTATTGAATCTCCGTGAAAAATACTATTCGAGAATAATCATACTATATATTAAGACACCATACGGACTAACCGAAGCAAACGTCTATTAGTTCTTGACCTACTAGTCATATTTCAAGTTTATGGTAAATATAAAATCCTTGACCGACAACTCGTATATGCTAATCATGCAAGATAAATAAAGAAATTTTGGTTTAATAGGTATAAAAACTAATGATACCATTTTTATCAGAAATACTGGCTTTATAGATAGAAACAACAGGCGATTGAGAACTTAAAATTCTGAAACTATAAGCTGGTTGTGAGTCTGGCGAAAGGTAAAAATCTTGACTTTAACGAACGGTAAATTTTCAAACATGGTGTTAACGATATTAATACCTATATTGGTTTCCTTTGAAAATTCTAGGGCGTTAAATTAACTATAATTGAAAAGACTAATATAGTCAAGGCTTCAAGATATCTAAAATAACGTGCTAATAACAATTATAACACCATCCTATGATAACCGGAGACCTTTTACAACCTCTAGATTAAGATATAATCATGAGACTCGAAGGATAAAGAGATTAACCAACTAACTAAAAGGTTGGAGTAACATATTGGTAATCTAAACCAAAAAAAATATGGTTCCAATTAACCTATCAACCGTTAAGCTAATAATCTTTACCGAAAACTCTTTGATGAATAACATAAAATTATCGTTATAGATCGAATTCGTTATAATTATCGTCGATAAGGATAGGTTATAGAATAACTAGTTTAATATAATCAGAAACCTAATCTATTCAACCTCCAATAAGTGAAATAAAATCACTCGAAACGTGCTAGCTTCAGAGATCTACAGAATAATAACGAGTTTCGATATAGGTATTATGATATGGAAAATTATCAAAATCGTTGATAGGTAGTTACGGATTCCGCTTATACCGATAGTAATTTATACCGATTCGAGGAACCTATTTGAATACCTTTCGAAACTCGGAACTACAGAATAAAAAGCCTGATAGTCTATATGATGGCAATTTGTAAAGCCTACAAAAGTAAAGACATTAAAGAATTCTGATATATTGATGTCAATAATAATTTTACTGATAACATAACGAAATCGTCAATAAAAAAAGATCTGAAGAGGGTTTTAAACTATAAAAGTCTAATGATACATATTTAGGGTTACGTTAACAGGTCTCCTAGTAAGGTCAAATCACATGCCGGCGACCAGGGGTACCTTAATAAATGAGAACATTGCTAGGGAATTGAATCCTGCAATTTAATTGATTGACACAGTAAAGTTAGAGGTTTATATTGCTTTGTAACGAAAGAAATGTTTGTGAGAATGAATAAAGTCGGAACTAGGAACCGAGGGGTAAATAAAAGAAACTGGGGTTGATTTGAGTGTGAAATTGGCAAAGTTTTGGTTACTGAACAAATAAGTAATTTAATATTAACTGGAAAAATTTGGTTGACCATACTATCGTACGCGTATAAAACAAAAAGACGCTAATATTAGAACAATAGTAATTTTAATGCAGTAAGTCAACTTTACTCACATTAAAGTTTACTATATTGACTATAAGTTGAGTTTATTGTTTGGTGGGTTTCCTGTAAGAATTTCAAATTAAGTACAGTATGCGTCCACTTTATACTAGGTTACGAGCCAGGAAATTAGCTATATAAATTAGTGTATAGACTGGCTAAAGATCTGGCAGAACTAGATCAATACATCTACCACTTGACCATTTAATACTACTATCAATTTACTCAATTCGAATCTACAACGTTGTAATATCTATAGTCCTACTAATACTAAGCGTATAATTTTTATTTATCTATTATTACCGGGTAATTCCCCCTTAAAGTGGCGTACCAGCTACTACGAAATGTTCTTATAGATACCGGCGGGAGGGATCGTAACATAGGTTCCATAAAACCTTATGTGAGCCTGTGGGACCCTGCGCTATTCACTTGATTGAGACATTAGGGTGCTTCGAAGTTTAGAGACCCGTGGGCGTGTGAACTGTAGCCTTGGTCTGGCAATTTAATGGTGTCATTTCTGTTTCCACCCAGCGACTAATCGCGTTAGAGATATAATTGTGCGTTTTCTTGAAAAGAGCTCCTCATAAAATTAAAGTATTAAAAGTAAAAAGGCCTGTGAAATGGGGTCGTAGTAATATTGAAATACGTAAATAAGCGTTGGGACCCGTACGTAAATACGGGTAAGTGTAGGTTCGTACGAGTAAAATCCTATTGTCGTAGTAACGCGTAGCGGACGGATTCCTATATACGTGGTAGCCCCAAAGTTGAATCCTAACATAAAAAAGGGATCTTTTATTTAATTTGACTTTAACCATAAACCTTCCCTAACAATAATAAATTTCGTATATATTTACAAGGACCCTTATACCTTATATTTTACCTTATTAGTGTTTCAAAACTTTGCGATATACCTTATTATAGTTTTAAACCTTAAATTAGCGCTAATAATTGCCTTTTCGCATAAAAATCATTCCTTACGCGCCGCGCGTCGCCGAGCACACCTGCGGACCCCGCTGTGATAGCCGATAACCCTTATTTTTGCCTTTTGCGTCCGTTATTCAACCTCCTCCCCGCTTTTCTCTTGCTTTTACCCCCGTCCCCCCGCTACCCCTACCCGCCCCCTATAACTGTACAGAGTATAACCCTATATGGGTTATATTCAGTTGTTTTGAGTAGTAAATTTTTATGGTATTTATATTAGAGGGGTAGGATCGGGTATTTGATACGTTAGTTATGCTTGTAAGGTGTTTTAATATTATTTAAAAGAGTTTAATTAGGGATTAGATATTAATTAGTAATTGTTGGTAGTAATTAAGCGCAAAGGCGATGATATGGGCTCTATTACTAACGAGCGCATTTCCGCCACCCTTGTTCCATTGTTCATCTCCCCTTTTACTGCAGGGTTTATCCTTGTTTCCAGCCCGTTTCCTAACTTTATCACTTTTCGTCAATAAGGTGGCAGCCGGTAAAAGGTGGTCGTAAAGGCTTTAGTAACGACGATAGTGGAATTATTAGATGGATAAGTTGGCGACTAGGTGATGTAAGGAGTGAAACTGTCGGGCTTGAAACGTAAATATTATCGGCGAGCGTAAAACTTATTCGTTACCAGTGGATAGTAAATGCGGTTTATAAAAGTCAGAATTTTTAAATATTATGTTTCTTCGAGAAATAATTCGTAATATATATAAACGCCCGGAAATTTTTAGGGCTCTCTAAAACCCTATTTATGTATATATAAAGTGTCTATTCATTTAGAGGCTTTTTAAACAGTCGATGCTATAATTTTTAAACTTTCAAGGAAGCTAGATAGTTAACCGGATAAAATACATTAAGTTTTTCATTGTATCAAGGGTAAATCCGTGTATATTTCAAAGACGCAATCGTTGGTAATAGGATACGAAATCCCTTTATTCGTGTTTTATAACTTGAAAGCAGTATAAAAGAGATCGTAAAAGTGGTAGCGATGGCGGAAAGGGGCCTGTATATTTTAACTTTCGGTCCTTTGGATTAGGTTTAGTCGAGTACGTAAAGCCTTATATTTTATATCAAAGTGAAAGATTTTTTTGTTTTATTTGTATTACTTTCGCTTTACCGCCTTTAAGCGATTCTTAAGGTAGGATTTTACTTCTTTAACGAAGGGTTTATCGTTATCGTTTAGATGAATGATGGACCTAGTGTTAATGTTTACCAGTTTGTCTGTAGCCTCGTTTTTGTCGATACCTATGTATCTTGGGTATTATCTTACTGTTATGCGGTTTAAATAAGATTCGACTATCGTGTTAAATTCCTTAAAAACCTATTTAGATGAGGTTATTGGGTTATCCTTTGGGCCTTATATTACGAAGGTATTATTAAATTATACCGTGATTCTACCTATCATAGTATAGGCAGTTGCTTTTAGGCTATAAAGCATGTGAATGATCTTTGCGTCGATGATATATGTATAGCAGTAAAGTCTATCGGAGCCCTTTATTACTGTGAGGCCATCAACATAAACCGTATACATATATCCAACGTATTTTTGCCCTTCAAATATTGATTCGGAATCGTAGGTAAATACTGTAATATAGTTACTATTTCAATTAAAGTATTATATCTTAAACTTTACAGTAACATCTTTTTTGTGAACCTATTTATAGGGGAGTCGAGATATCCAATTAAATATCGAGAGGTTAGTAAAACTTCCTATGGGAAATTGGGGAATTTCCCGTCGGCTACGAGTAATCTGGATTATTTTTTATTTGTTAGGCGTTCAAGTTGTAAATAGGAAGGGGGGGGGGGGGGGTTCAAATCGTTAAGGGTATTATTGTCCCCTCGTATTATATGTAGCCTAGTTAAGCACTAGGTACCCTTTAAGGTGTAAAGGGCTATTTGCTTGTCGCCCTAGGGGGCGGTTAGGAAACTTGGTAGGTCCGAGTGTTATAAGCCGGCGACCGCCTCCGTAATTCGTAGTGTGAGGGGTTGTTGAGTATTAAGGGTTTTTAGGCGATATACGAAACGAAGGTGTTGTTATTTAAGGGTAACTTTGTCGAAAGGTATTTCGAAATTCCTGAAAGCGATAATGCTAGACGAGGTTTTGTACAATGGGGCGACCGTGCATATCGCGGTGATTCAAGAGATCGTAATATATGTTTCGAAGGCCTTTTACCTGTGACCGTAATACTAGTTCTCGGCGTAGTACTTAAGTATAAGTACGACCGTAATGTTGGCGACGGTTTATAATAGATAAGGTAAAGTTCCATATCTAGTTCGTAAAAAACATTTATGTATTTGGCGAATTTTAACGCCTTCATTACGGGTTTCTTTATATAAGTCTTTCCTAATGAGTCCTTATTAAATTGAAACTTAAACTATCGTATATTATGAAATCTGAAGTCCAGGGAAGGGTTTATAATTAGGTACACTGGCTCCAATTCTGTTTAAACGTGTAAATTAACCCGTTATTGAAAATGAAAAGTCCTTTGGTATCTGGTGATATATAATAGTTCGAATTTCTTCGATACTAGTTTGTAATTAGTTGTTTATAGATCGGGTTTCCATAAACTAATTTTAAACCCTTTAAAGTTTTTTGAAACATTTGAAGTTTTCAAAAAAGTAAGTTGTTAGCGTATATAAATATATATTTAAAGAAAATTAACAAGGTTCTCTTTATCAATTATTTAAATAGTTGGAAATAAAAGGGTTTTTTATGAGGGTTGTAAATTTAAATTTTAAAACCCCTATAATCACAATTTTGTATTTAACCCATATCACCCTATTAGTAAGAAAACGTTAAACGAAAGTAATTAAGTTTTGGTTGAATTTCAAGTGCCATATTTTTTGGATTAGATGGTTCTAAAATAGAATGTCGAAAGCGCCTTGTATGTTACGTAAGAAAATCGATATAATTTTTCTTTTAGTAAATAAGGACTAAATATCATATATAAAGGACGTAACCAAGTCGAATATGAACATTTGTAACGTTTCACCCCTATATTAAGAGCTAATAAGGCCTAATGTAATAAAAAACTATAATATCCCCCGGTTTATAATATGTTTGAACCCTTTAAAATGAATCGGTAATAAAGCGATAGGCTTTTACAATCATAAGTTAAATAAGTTACAGTTACCAAACTTCGGTATTATGTGTACCTCCAATTGGTGTTGTGTTTAAAATAAAACGCTTAATCGTAGATATTTGTTTTAAAAGATGTAAATTGCCTTATTATTAAGTGTTAATATGTTTCAAGTGGACGTATAGTCATGTCGTCCAGCTCGACCAATGTATTACGGACAATAATAGTGTTTCGAAGGACTTTTTCTTTATGATTTTAAAGCCTTAGGAGATGGTATGTAAAACCATCACCCAAATATTTGAATGGTTGTTTAAAATATCATTAAAAGGTAAAATCCTATTAAAGATATAGTTTTGTAAGACCCGCGTTTGTGAGGAGGTGTTAACAATAAAGCGGTTATTAATTTTAAGTAGGGGACCCTGAAGCAGTAAAGAAAATTTATATCAATTAATAATATCGGGAACCTCCGTTAAATTTACGGTTTAATTAATCTTAGTTCTTTAAAGGCTGGTTTTAGCCTGTTATATCTCGGCGAGGAAGTTTCGGTGTTTGGTAAACCTCGTATCGTACAGCTGAACCGTATTCGCTTTCCTTATATATAGGCGAAGTCTATTTAGTCTAGGGGTTTACTATTTTATAGTTTTATCGTGTATTATAATAGGCTTTTCGACAATACATAAGGTATTATTATATATCGGGATAAAAGCCTTTAGCTACTCGTATATAGCTACGTCTTTTTCGATATCCTAGATATATAGTAAAAACGTTACATTAGTAACAATTAGATTTTGAAACTTAGGAAGATTAGTCTTCGGTTCCAGGGTACATAAAATGGTAATGGTGCGAAATCCCTGTATTAAGAAAGTCGTAAATAATATTTTATAATCTGATTTACTATTAAGGTTATTGTTGGTGGAGCTTTAGAAGTTGTTACGTTGTCGATTCTATTAGTTAACGTAACAGTATTTTTTTTTTTGGTTAATTGTTGAATGTATTGTTATAGGTTTGGCAGACCGCTAGCTGGTCTTTATAGTAATTTGTATGGCCAATTGCTTGTCATATACCTTAGTGTAAAGTGGACGTATACTATACTTAACTTTTAGCTAATATAAGAAGCCTATATAAAACAATACACTTAAGTTGTAGTTCATATAATTACC
The DNA here is from genome assembly GCA_038502455.1 of Anisogramma anomala. NCBI lineage: Eukaryota > Fungi > Ascomycota > Sordariomycetes > Diaporthales > Gnomoniaceae > Anisogramma > Anisogramma anomala. The sequence continues at coordinate 27,702,966 of JASMMZ010000003.1, read as the reverse complement.
TTTATTTTAAGTCAAGTTGACCTACTGTATTTTAATTATTATTATTCAAATACTGGCGGCTTTCTAGTTTGTGCGCATAAGCCAGTATAGTTAACTCATCTTTCTCAGTAAGTGTTGAATTGCGACCTTATCAAATGTCCAGACCCCTGTTAATTCCAATTAACCTTTATATCAAATTGTAACTCTTCGTAATTGAATTGACCCTAATTTCCGTCGATTGGTTTACGGTTCCGAGGCTCAACTTTATTAACTTTTATAAAAAGTTCTTTTTCCTGGGTCTGTGTAACCTTTTAAATTATGTTAATTAAACAAGTCGTTATCCTTAGTTTCCTGGTAGTTTTTTGTTTTAGTTCGGCAGCTTATCTCTGAATGCTACGTGAATTTTATTTGCCGGGGGTCCTATTAATGTAGTCTTCGATGCGTATGGTCAGCCTGTTGCTATCCATAAATCTTTTTGGATCTTTGTTTGGCGATGCCTTTGTTATGAAATTAGCAAGATTTTACTTTCCGTCAATCCACCGGAACTCTTCTATTTACTTGCCTTTGTAGGCTTCGCGAAGTGTTATTACTTCGATTATCAGGAGTTTTTCGCTGGTGGTTCCAAGCTTCGAAAGTCATTCGAATAGACTCCTCGACTCGGTATAGATTACCAACGGGATAGGAGGAATCATTCATGGTCTGGTGATAACGTTACGGATTTCCTACAATACTATTTCTATATTAAAGCTTGTTATTATTCTGTAGATCTATAAAGCTAGTACGTTTCATATAATCCTTTTCTATTCAATAGAAGTTTAGTGAAATAGGTTGTCTATTATACTAAGTTGATCCTCCCAATTATTCTTATAAGCCAGGGTCATTAAGAAGACGACCTGTAAAGATAGGTCAGTGTTGTTTGTAAAGAAACCGTTTACAAAGATTATCAATTTGGCCTTCGGTAGCTCTATTGAAACTATATGAATCCCTCAGTTCAGCTTTCGTGTTTATCACTTGAACCTGTTGTTTAGCTGGTTAAAATCGTTATCTGTTGGGTTTTATGCTTCATTCGCGATAAATAAGTTGTAGGAGGCCTTTGGTTTGCATAAGATAGTAATATAACTGTTATGGGTACGTTGTTTCAGATACCGTTAAGTCTTAGTTACGTTATTCTTATTGATTATGGTTAATTTAATACTTTAGTCGTTTTGGAAAAAGTTTAAATCGGTATTAACACTAAGTATGCGGATTGACTATTTATTAAAGTTATGTTGGCTGCCTTTCGACTACGTTGTAATTGGCTTATAGTTTCATAACTTGGAATTTTTAATTACTTAGTGTTTCGATGTTACAAAGTCAGCCGTTTTAATGAAAATAGTATCATTAGTTTGCGTAATTAATAGGCCGAAGGCTTTCCTTTACGTTACTAACAAATACGGGTCGTATGTTAAAGACTTTATACCGAGTTGTAATTAAAAGTGCGATTGGTAGGTTAGGAATTAATAGATGACTGTTTTAAAGAGTCGGTATAACAGATTAATATATCGTATTGACCTCCCTAAAGGGTAAATGGCACGTAGTTTTATGGAAACTTTAGCAAGACGATCCATTGTGGGTCGGTTATTAATTGCGTATATGCTTACGTTATATTTCAGGTATTCAGTGTAAATTTGCCTTTAGTTTTTGTTAGTAAATTTTCTGTGAAGGTGATCATTAAACTTTAATTGATTTTTCCAATCGTTAGCGACTGCATAAGGATCCAGTTTTTGCCTTTATTTCCTTATTATTAAGCGATTAGACGTGACTTTTCATACAGTTGCCCCGTGATTTTGCCTTTAACCTCGTGGATAATCCTCGACCCAAAGATTGTAAAATTTTGTTTTTGAAGGTTGAAATCGGCCTTCGATACGAATTATACTACTCCTCAAGTTATGAGGATGTTAATCTCGACCCTGTCGTTTTTTGAAGGGTTTTACAGATGGTTTGGTAATACCTTATATTTGAAGTTTTAGTGTTAAGTCGTTATTTTTTTTTCTATTTACCTAAATAGTATTGTGAATACGGCTCGCTGTATATTCCTCCTCTTTAAAGTTTCTTTTTTTTCGGTGGATCTCCGCATCGAAAACGTTTTATCGGCTTATTGATAATGAGTAAAGGAGGTTCGTGTTAGCTCGGTCGTTTGACTTAAGAGTCTTTATTATTTATTACCCTATTATAAGGCTTAATCTAGGCGGTACGAAACGTTATAAAGCTGTTGACAGTTTTAATAACTATTTTAGAGTTGACGATACTTAAGTTTTTATATATGCCTTCCTATTTGCCCGGCGTCCGTTATACGAGGAATTTATTTTGTAACCGCTGAATAAGTATGTCGATAATCGTAAGGACGTTTCTGGTGTTAAAGATATTTTTAACTTGGCGGCGTGTCGATTTCTTTCGCAATTCCTTTAGTGTTTTGATGTAGGCTTCAGCTAGTTTCTGGGTAATTATTAATAGCGAAGATTAACTCGTTAGGCGTAGAGATGTTTCAAAGAGCTGTAACGTTGTTATTAGACCGTTAGGACTAATAGTATTTTTTGAACCCTTTACCGCTATTCTAAGGCGTGCTTGTGGATTCGTAAATCTTTTAATTTCTAGTGTAAAGATACTTTACATTCGGCGAAGTAGCGCGTATTTCCTTTTCGACCTTCCTCATGCTTTAATGGACTTTTATATACATTTATTTATATTGGAATTTTATTATTTTGGCCTCATTTTGGAACTCCATCGCTCTAAAGTTGGTATAGGTATCGTGGACGACGATTTTACGTAAACCTGAGTATATGTTAATTTATATCATTTTTATTGTTTCGATTATATCTTTTGTTGATTGAAACTTTAGAAACTTAGCCCTATAAAATGAGGTTACAGAGTTTATAATGTAATGAAAGGGCTTGTTTTCTGAATGAAAACCATCAATAAAGAATTCATAATCAAAGTCCTTATCTTTTTTTAGTGTAAACTTGAATTTTGGGGGGATTTTGGTATTTGTTCAACAATGGTGATAGGGCTTTTCAAATGCTTTTAGGTCAGAATATTCCATATTTTTATATCCTGCGGATTTCAGGATTTTTGATAGCCTATTAACAGTTGAGTGGTTAAAACGTAGTTATAGTTAATGTATCTGTAGCTTTATTATGTTTAATAATATTTCTTTTAAGCCTTAAAGATAAATATATAGGTACTCTTACTTAAAGGCAAGGGGAAACTTTTGGCCGTTTTTAATTAGCTCGTTAACGTTAATATTAACGTTAATTCCGAGGGTAATGATATTTTCTAGGTATAGAAGGAAAGACGTGGGAACTTAAAGATATAAAACGTAATCGATTAAATAATAGTTTAAATTACTATTATCCTTAGTAAAGATAGTTGTTCGTCTGGTCTAAAGTCAACTTTAGCTTTATTAGTATTGTAAAGATCAATTTTAGCAGCCGTAATGTTTTCATTTTATAATGTTACGTATTGAGAATAGCCTCTTGTTACGTACTTTATTGCTCCTATATTTGGTGTATTACCTTCAAGCGTGTGGTTCGTGTAATGATCGTGAAGATTAAATGTTTGTAAGGGGTTAAAGGCTTAACAAGGGTAAAGGTAAGGATTTTTACCACCTAAATGGTATAGAAAGGCATGCTTGGCTAGTTATTAGGCCGCGCAAAGAACTGAAGTTTTATGTTATTTAATTTGTTCAGAGGTATCGTTTCCGTTAATTAGCTCGTCGCTTTTAAAGTTTACGATTTTATTTAAGAACACTTGTTAAAGATTGATAACAAACTAAATATAGTATATTACTTTTTTGTTATGTCGCTTTCTGGGGGGGTTGCGAATTAACTAATAACCATATTTGCTATAAATTCAATATCTTCTACTACTATTACAACGACAGTTTTTACGGTTAATAAGTCCATTTAAATTTTACTTTTTTGAAGTTAACGTAGTTATTACCTTTATTTTGAAGTAGATAGGCTATACTTCAGGCGTTAAAGTCGTTTATAACCGTATTTGCGGTCGATGTAAATAATTACCGCAGGGTCTTCTTTAACTATATTATGGAAATTGCCGATTTGGGGGTATATATCAATCGAGTTTGGTTTACGCGTTATCACAGTTGTAAGCGATGAGAGTAACTGGTTAAAGAAGTTTTTACAGGTGGTATTTGGACGTTGTAAAGTGTATGAAAACTCGCTAACACCCGTAATGACTACCCGTACATTTTTACGAAATGCGGCTTCGTTAGCGTAGGCTTTTCCTATTGCTTGTGAATATAACATTAATTTATTAAATATTTGATTTAGCATATCTATTATTGTTGTTTCTCTTTTTACGTTTCGTTATTATGGTGGTTTTCGTTATGGTAGCCTATTTTATATGGTATTAATTAAGATAAATGTGGTACTTAAAATAGCTTTTTATGTTATCGCAAACTTCGCGAAAGGTAGTTATTCGAATTAATAAAATTAGGTGATAATCTTTGGCGTGATTTATAAGGATTTCAAGACATAGTAAGTAAAAACCACAATTGAAAACCTTTATTTACTTGAAAATGTTTAAGAAGAGTATTATCTTCGTGTTAAAAAGGTTGTAAGGCTTTTCGTTATACTTTTTTACATCATTTTAAATGTTGGCGAAGTCCGTGAGAAGTTTTCAGTTAATTTTAACCATTTTAACTAGTTTGAAAGGAAAGTCGTGATAATCGTTTAAGTTTTCGTTAGTTTTTCCTTATAGTTTAAATTTGGAAGCTTTCGAGCCACAGTGATAAGGGTAATTGCCTATCGTTTAGACCAAAGGATAAAGTCTCATAGTAAGAATTATGGTTAACTTATATGTGTAAGCAAACCTATTATAGAAAGGTTTTTAAAGGGCTTGGTGATTTTCATTAAAGGATTTAGGGGTAATAGGGGTTTGGAGGTTTTGGGTAACTTAACAATCTTATTAAATTAATTTGTAAAAAACGTTAATGTTAATTCTTCTAGTTGTATTTACGGTTGTTGTTTTACGTGCCCTGACGCCGTTTAGGATATACTTCGCGTTGTTACATAAAGGTGTTAGGTTACCGAACAGATTGATAGGTTTTTTATTGTTAATGTATAGAAAGGCTTAACTTCATTAGGGGTAAAGGGAAGGTTTCTTAGATTGCGTGTAAGGCTATTAAAGTTTTTAATAATATTTTCTTTAGGGCGTAAGTTTTAAAGACATTGTTCAAACTGTGTTAAGTTGAAGAAGGTTCCGGATAGTTACATTAGGGTTTTCTTAACGATGTAAATGTTTTGGCGAGTGATTTTTTTTTCAACTTTGCTTCAACTATAGGTTGGATTATCTTTTATATGTTAAGAGTTTAATGGTTAAAACACATACAAATATTTTGAAACGCGCCCGTATTTCGGCCGTAATTATTACTAAGGTCTGCGTCGATAATGTATTGGCTAACATAGTTAATTAGGTAAGCCTTACTCAAGGTCTCGTTAACATCCGTGATCCAATACTATTTGTTATAGTGATTGACGAAGACGGCTCCGAAAGCTTTAACTTTTTTTATGTGTTCTTGACTTGGTGTTATCATGAAGTTTTTGCTTATATAGGACGCGTAAGGCGAGGGATTTAGTAATTTTTGAACGTGGGAACTTGGTGTTTTGGCGTGAAATTGCGTAGAAACTTAGTGTTTTGGATTTGCATCGCGCGACGTAGATTTCTTGGCGCGTTTAAGCGATTTTTGGTGCTTTTGTTTAGAGTAGCGATCTTGACAATTAAATTAACGTAGGGGAAGAGAGAAGAGTGAAGTAGGGGCAAAGACTTGGTATAAAGGGTAAGGTTGAAGGTTGTTGTTGTAGGTAGAGGTCGAAGGTTTTTTGTTGTCTTTGCAGTGGGACTTAGTCGTTTTTTCAGCAGTAGTACCTGTAGTAGTATTAACTTAGCTGTTTGTAAACTTTTCATTTTGAAACTTTGAGCGGTTGAACTCAACTCTTTTCAAAAACGATTTGTAAAGATTTTTTGGTGTTTTCGATAGCGATACCGTTGCTACCTCCAAGTTGCTGTGAAAACCGACGTAATCTTGAAGTGTTCTTTACTTACTATCATGAAAACCGATGCAGTAGTAGAGGCCCTTCGCAAGAATCTTTCATCTACCTTAGTTTTTTATAAAGCATAACTAGAAAGTAGCCTTTTCTTCTACTTAACTTGTCTGTACTTAATCTAATAAGTACTGATCAGTGTTGGTAAGACTTAGATGTTGCAACGTTGTCTATTCGATTGGTCGAAGTAAAAGTAGTATTGCGTTGTCAAGTGGTAGATGTATTGTTCTAGGTTTGGCAGACTGCTAGCCTGTCTGCATAGTCATTTGTATGGCTAATTGTTTAGCCCGTGCCCTAGTGTGAAGTGGGCGCATACTGTACTTGACTTGCAGCTAATATAGTAGGCATACACAAAACAATACACACAACCTACAGTCAGTATAGTCAACTTTACTGTAAGTAAAGTTGACCTATTGCACTGCAATTACTGCTATTCTAACAGTTAGGTTGGACGACCGTTATAACCATTAAAATATTGGTAAAGATAAACTTCAATACATGGCCTAACCGGTATATATGAACTTTTACCTTTCCCTTAAAATATATGTCTATCGTAAGGGCCTAGTAGTTTAAGGTGCATTTTTAAGGCGTTTTTAGAGTTAGTTTCGCCTGGTTATATACGAGGTTAAAATCTCTATTAATAATATTTTAGGTCTCGGGTAACTAAATATAAATCACCTCTAATACTTTATTAATATATTAATTCCGGTATATATTAATTATATCGAAGTCGTTAAATTGTAGCTATCAAGAGTCTTTTCCGCAGTTTGGGCGTATTGAAATAATAGTAAAACATCTTCGACCTTACATTAACTTTCTTGGCATGGGTGCAAGGACCACCTTATTAAAAAAGGTAGTGGGCCAACACTGTAAAGCCTAACAGTGCCCACTTCTGAGAAAAAAATTCAGGTCCAATGTAATGATCACACTAAATACCTGTGAGTAAATAGAAGGTGTCAGGGGGTTTATGTTAGCAGTAAGGTAGCAGAGGTAACAAAGGTGCAATATCAGAAGATGTTTGTTCGTGCTGTAGAATGATCATTAGCCGTTAGGCTATTCAGGTGTGTAGACTGAATACTTAGATTGACAACTGAAGAGCTATGAAGGAAATACTATCTGTGTGGTGATGACCGTGTCCTAATATATCTGTGCCTTCATACCATCTTCAGTACTGGACCGCTGGAGTCGCTGTCGGTCCCATCGGTCTTGTATAATCGACTGGACCGCTGTCGGTCCCATCGGTCCTTCCCTGTCCGGGGTTGCTGACATAAGAGAAGTTCCCCGCCTGATTCTAGACTTCAGGCTTTCTAGTGGCGCAGTGTTGCATACTGGCCTGCTTCCTGGCCCAACCTCTGTCTGGGTTATAACATCCAATCGCTCTCAACATCAATTCACATGCACCCTATTCCACAAAAACATCACTAATCGGCTCTATCACCACTTGAATCTTTTCCGGCGACCCTTTTTTGGTTATGGAGATCGTTGTCGTCCCGGCGCACCGCTCACGCAGCGGTACATCCAGAGAATAGCCCTCATAACCAGCGATTCCATCCCTCGCTATTTGTGCCAACGTGGCCCTTCAGACTTGAACTTACACTGCAATGCAATTTTAATTCCCTTTGCTCTTTGATGTCTTAAAGAAAAACCTTTATTATAAGCGTTCGTACTGGATTACTCTACTTATTTATTTATTTAATTATTTATGTTTGAACCATCACCACTTATCCTAGCGCTCCGCCTGCTTAACAGGGGCTTCAACTCTACTTTAAATACCTTTGGATGTCCACAAAATACTCTTTACGGCATACTATCCGCTTAGTAGTATACCCTATTTTACGATTCTTTGATACTTTTTAGTCTTTCGATACGTGGTAAAATGGTAGTTTAGGTCGTGTTTTTTCCCCCACTGTTTTTCAACGAGTCATGAAGTATAAATTTACCACCGCTACGGGCTTTCGACTAAGATATATGTGTTTTATACGCTCTTTACTTTTTCAAGGCTGTTAAATCCTTAATGCAAGTAAGCATCGAGTTGGAACTGAGACGGACATGTAGTAAAGCCCGGTCAAGGCTGCAGTTTTCATACCCTTACAGGTCTTGAAACTATAGGGTTACTTAAGGCTATAATTGGAAGGTTGATTAAAATTCCGGCTTCACGTTGAAGGTTTTATTTGATATTCTGTTTTATGGGTAAATGCTGTTTTTCCTATATTACAGGTATGAGGTTGAAAACTAATATTTAATACACTTAGCGGTGGGTGTACTCTTTCGTCGTAATCACCTAAACAAAGCCTTTACGAATACGATTCACATTCGTTGGGGGAAAGGTTTTCTTTAGGAAGCGGGGACCTATATAGTTGATACAAGGCTCCTTCGTTATGTATTCAACAATACATATAGCGCAAGGTTTGAAAATTGGCCACAATTATAGAAGATACGTCTTTTAGTTGGTATATATATAGTATAAGGAATAAGTTGGTCTGTTTAACAAGTTCAAAGGGCATAACCTAGAAACGGGAAACTGAATAAGGTGGTAGTTGTTGAAGGTGAGGACTTCAAGTGGCTAGCCTTTCCACTAGTATATGTATATATTTTCACGTTAGCAAGTGTCCCACTATACTAGCTATATAGTGGGCACTGCTCGGTGATAGTAAAACAAAAAAAAAAAAAAGACACCCCACATCAGATGTAGGAGAGAATTTGCGGTTATTTTATTAAAAGTAAATTACATCGGCTTTGCCAGGTAAAGGCGTCCCCGCCCTAATTGCGTACTGGTGAAAAGAGGTTGTATTCCGGATGACGTCATGTAAAACCATACTCGTTATTTCTCTTATTATATCACGGTTTCTATACAATACTAATATCCATGTCCTCGTTTGCATAGCTTATAAAGAAGGTTTAACATACGATCGCTAATTTAATTACATTAGATTATACAATCGTAATCCCCATATTTATTTTCAGCGTTCGGTAGCATTTAATTGTCCTGAGAATAATTTCATAAATATATCTAGTATTTTATATCGTTAACATTAATTAAGCCGCGAAGAGTGGGAAAGTTTTTAGTTATCACTTTACTTTCATCCGAAAGGGTATCATTCACGGTTTACTAGTTAGGTGTAACGTTAGAAAATGGGGTAAAATTGGTTTTTGTTATAAAGGTAATCGAGTTTAATATCGGAGGGCTGCTTTTGTACAGGATTTTACTTCCAGTCGCCGGAATAAGTTGGGTTTTTATTACCGATAGCTTTAAAGTTTTGGGGTTAATTTTCGTAAATTTAAAGGATTTTAACCTAAAATAATTGGATTTGGTCTCTGTTATTAATTAACTGGCTGGTTGGGGGCCAGACATCCTTAGGATAGTAAAGACAGTACGTGCCTCAAGGGGACTGGTTACTATAACAGGGGGAAATGTCGCCTTTTAATAAATAGTAATAGCCCTATTCTCTTCGGGCGAAATAGGGTTCGAAAGGAGAGTTTTACGTAAAGTTGCCGTATTAACCTGTGAATTCGCGTGACCGTCGGAATCTGTGTTACACATAGGTAATATAAAGTGGTCTAAATGTTTTTTGGCGAAGTATTATAGTATATTAATATAAAAGGGTTTTGCTTTTGACCCCTTTTTATTGGGGGAGTGTTTTCCTCATTAGGCTTAGTGGCAGCCGCCTTTTAAACCATTTCTTACGTAGTTACCTTCATATTGGATCGGGTCCCTCCGAAGAGTTAATTTTTTTAACTATTGTTTCGAAACGCGAATATATGTTCCGCTTTTTTGTTTGAGGATCGTAGCGTAGTTTTTGTAGGCTAGAAGAAAGGAGCCGTAATAATTATAATATTAGGGTAATGCTATACACGGCTTACGGGTATAGTTTTTCAGTGAAACCGTATAATTAAAAATAATATATAGGTTGGACGTAACGCATATTAATATATGATTATAGGCATCTCTTTTATGGAATTACATCTGGTAGTGTTTGTTTATTTCCTTTAATTATTCGTTGATATCGAAAAGCTTCAAGGATCCAATAGGGCGTTGGGGGAAAATATTTTATGTTAAAAAGCTCGTGTTAATTCCCCAACCATATATTAATAAATAGGCTTCGATTAAAGTCATTCCGGTTTAGAGTAGTATTTTTTTTCCTTTAAAGTTTTCGGAACCTCAATTTAGAACTTTTAGAAGGGGGAGTAAATAACGCAAAGAACCCCTTTTACTACGTACGAATATTAGGACTGAGGAAATATGCCGAAATTCCCTTCGAATAAATAAATTTAAGCCGGTAAAATGTTTTTGGAAAGGAGTTTATTTCTAATTTTAATGTCGGTGTAACGAATAACGTATTTTGTAGGGGTCTCATCTACCGATTTAATATAGGCTGAGTTCAATTATACTCGTTTAAAGAATACATACTGTAGGAAAAAAACTTTTTACGTTATGTTTTAAGCTTTCGGGAATCCGAATAAAAACCCGTAGGTTTTTCTCCTTTGTCGCCTTTTGTAAAGTGATATATTATGTAAGGTGATTTCTCAAGAGATTGCAAGTAGTGGCTTGTTAGCCCTTATGGCCTTTCGAGGTTATTTATACCGCAAAAGTGACCGTCGTTCTGTCGCGACCAGCCACCATAACCTATATGGGCAGTGTAAAAGGCTTTATTCCCTTCTTCTACGAAGTGGTTAGAGATATTGGAGCCGTTTTAAAGACGGTAGGGAAGGGCATACGGAAGACTTTTCGAAGGGAATTTCGTGCTTATTCGTCCCATACGAATGGTGATAAGAGCTTAAGCTCTGTCATCGGCTCACCCGTTTATATCACTTAGGTTCCGCCTATAAGGAGGTTAATAACGTACGCCGTAATACGTAATGCCAAAGTATGGTATTCTGTATATCCTGACCTATTACAATGTATAACTAAAGCATTAATAACCTATTCGTAAACCTTATATACAGACTCGCGGATTTCAAGGTCTCGCTTTTACATATCAAGTGCCTTATATAAAGACTCGGAGTTAAAGCTTTAGATACGATACACAATAACGTCCTTCTTCGCCTAGGGCAAATCAGTTGCCTAATGCTTTTATTGGGACCCTTCAATACTTTACAAAGGTCGAGCAGCCTTTGTAGACACGCTAATAACGCGTGTACTCTGTCAGACTACTTTGGCGTTGGCTATAGAGGGGGCTAATGAAGATTTTTTTTCGTGGCAATATTAAAAGATCGTATAAATATTTGGTGGTAGCACTAACAAATGTAGCGGCTATCCATGAATATTTCTCAAGGGATGGACTAAGCGTATATGAAATTAACAACTGATTTACCAAAGATTATCTTATTGAAACTACCAAAAGAACTCCATGACACGTTTTATTTGGAGACGGTTATACGATATATTAAGCTATTATATAAATTATCTAAAAAAAACATCCATTAATTCTCAACGTACCAATCGCATTTCAAGTTACAACTAGGCATGAAATTTCTGACCTACGACCCGTATTGACTAATCAAGTAAGATAAAATTTTTAGCTTAATAGGTATGTAAATTGAAGATACCTTCTTCTTCGTAACTGCTAGCGTTATAGTATCGGAATACTAGGCGGTTGAAAATTCAAAGTTTTAGAATTATAAGCTGGTTACGACTTTGGCAAAGGGTAAATATTAAGGTTTTCATGGATCGTCAATCCGTAACATAGTGTTAACGATGTTAATATTTACTTTAACATCAGTTAGAAAAGTGAAAACGCTAACTTGACCGCAAATAATAAAGGAATTATAATCAAAATTCCAAGATATTTAAAGCAACGTATGCGTGGTAATTATATCGTGAAGTGTATGAACCGGAGGCTTTTTACAATCTTTCGATTGCAGCAGAAACTGAAAACCAGACAGAGGAAAATTATAATCAACCGAAAAAATGTTAGACTGGTGAATGAAAACTTGAACTGGGGGATGAATGAAATCTCAATGAATCTATCGAAGGTTTAATTAATAATGTTGATCAAAAGTTACTCTGTAAATTATACAAATCTGGCGTTAAAAATTGATTCGTTATAACGATTGTTCATGAAGATAAATTATAGGAAAATCAACTTGATATCATCAGATACCTAATGCATTAAACTTCCGTCAAATTCAAAAGAAGCAGACGAAACGTACTAGCTTCGACGGTCTACGGCATAATAGTCGACTTCGATGTAAGGATAACGATGTGGAGAACCTTGAATATCGTTATCAGATAGCTGGAGATTCTACCTATCCCGATTATAATCTGTACCAACTCAAAAAGCCTATTCGAATACCTTTCGAAACTAGGAGTAACCAGCTAAAAGAGTTTCATAATTAACGTAATAACACTCTGCGAGACTTACAAAAGTAGGGAAATCGAGGAGTTTAAATAAATGAATGATAAAGATAATCCGGCTAATATTATAATAGAATCGATACTAAACAAGGCCCTAAAAAAATTTTTACATAGCAATAAATTAACTATACGTATTAAAAGCAACGTTGAAAGGCTGCCTATCAATATCCAGTCATGTGCCGACGAAAATAAACGAAAGCAAGCGTATCATAGTAAACTAGAAAACTGCCAAATAATTAAAGCTAGCGACTTAATCAATTAACACGACTAAGTTAGAGGCCTATACAAGTTTATAGCGAAAAAAATTTGTATAAATATTAAAAAAGTCGAAACTCGGAACTGTGGAGTAAAAATAGATAATTAAGGTTAAATTAAAAAAGGAATTCAGAGGGGTTTAGCTAGTTGATGAAAACACACTTTGGAGGATTCCAGAAATAATTAGTCAACTTTACTAGCGTACGTGTACAAGATAAAAAGCAGCCAATGTTGATATAATAGTAATTGCACTGCAATCAGTCAATGTAATTGAACTGTATTGACTGCAAGTAAATGATATCGTTTTGCGGGTTGATTGTATTGAATATAATATCAAGTATAATATGTACCCAATTCAAACTAGGTCACGGGCCAAGCAATTAGCCAAACACATTAATGTGTGGACCGGCTAGCGGTCTGCCAAACCTAGAACAATAAATCCACCACTTGGCTACACAATACTACTGTTACTTCGACTAATTCGAATCGACAACGTTGCAACGTCTAAAAGCCTATCAGGTAAGACATATCAACAGGAATTGTTTTTAAACTTTGTAATTATTTATATGATTTTCTGTGATTTCACGAGTGTTTTTCCACGTTCCAAATGATTAATGAAAACCTTTTCATAATAAGCGTAACGGTATCAAAAGAGGTATGCGAAATTCGACAAATTGAGGAATTTTCGTGATTTAATGACAAAAATAACCACGTTAATATTATAATGAAAATTACACTCAGAGGCGCCTTCAAAAAGTTTGTAAATAGTGATAAATTGATTGTATATTAAGGGATACCTGGATCGACCAGTACGTGGTAGAAAAGAATAGGGTGTCTTGGTAAATTTGAGGACTGTTAGGGTAATATATATAAAAACCTTAACCAAAATTACTAGTAAAAGGTATAGAATTGGTAGCATATAAGTTTATGATGAAAGACTTTAGCGTGAGAATAGTGGAAGGTGATGTTTGAAATTGTGGGGTGGAATTTTGTAATTGGAGTGGAATTTGGATGTTAAACTGATTGGGATTGGAGGAGTAATGGTGATAGGGATAGAAGGAAATTTTGACATCACTATTGATTGGTGATCGACTATAATAGTGCGTATGTATAAAAATAAAAAAATGTTAGTATTGGAATAGCTGTTAATTACAGTAGAGTTAAGTTGATCGTATGAATTGTAAGTCGATTGTATTGACTGTAAGTTAATTGTAGTGAAGTACCTAATTGAATGTGGGGCACGGGCCAAGAAGTTGCTTAAATAAAGTAGGGTGCAGACTGGCTGGTGGTCTGCCAAACTTAGAAGTACAACATCACCACTTTCAATGCAATACACCAGTTACTTTAACCAGAGACTCGAATCGACTATGTTGCAACGATAAAGGCCTACCAACAGTAAGTATAATATTGGTTGAATAAGTGTAAGGGGAACTTACCCAGTTTGTGTAGCAAAAAGCGTGCAAAGGTACAGGATTGCAAAGATGGGTGACATGGTACAGCAACATGATAAAACAGGAAAGTTGATCCACCACTACTAGCCATTTCTCAGGATTGATAATGTGATGAAGGCAATTGAAAAAGGCCACAGGCTGTTGATATTCTTAGATGTCAAGCCTACCCCTTCCTACCATTCATATGCTCCCTGAACACCAGTCCACTTGTCTCTCCTGCGTGGAAGATCCTATGCTGTCACTTCCTGATGCACCCCCTCCAGTTTCTGGCCCATTTACTCACTCTTTTTTGTGTTTTCTTTTTCTGCAGGGACGCTGCAGTGCAGGATGGTGTGGGAGAGCCTCAGAGGGCTTAGGGGTAGGCCTCATCGCAGCAGTTGACGTACTATGTTGCAAGGAGTTGATATTAGTCCACCATTTACAACTGGCTTCAGAGCCAGGTATGTTTCTTTTTTATTTATTTTATTTTTTGAAGAGATCAGAAGCACTCACAAATCGGTTATTTGAGCAGTCATTGTCTCCAAGCTGACCACAATCCTCGTTTGAGCAGAATTTGCAGCCTGGGAAGCAACACTTTCCACGAGCAGCAGCAAGGCCAGCAAAGACAGGAATGAGGACGGCAAAAATCTTCATTGTGATGGCGTGTTTTATTATGTAGTAGATGTGGTGGGTTGCTGTTTGAGTGGGTGTTGAAGGCAGGTTGTTTGCTCAAATTATATGTGGAAGACAGGTGTGGGCCAATGAAAATTGATTGTTGCTTTTATGGTGGGTAAGGATGAATGTTTAGAATTGAAATTCTTCTGCAAATTCCCTAGATTTATATGATTTTGGACTGCAGTGAAGGTGCGGTGATTCGGTGAAGGAGATGGTGACTTTAAACTGGGGCACTGTACTGAGGTATTGTAACATCACCAGACTGCTTCATTATTCTAAGTCACGGTATTTCTACTGAAGAAAACTATAGAATCCCATCAGTAATCTTGGAAGTACCTGTGGAAAAGAATGACTGGTAGTGCTGACACTGCCTGGCAGACTTATTTAGGCCCAGCTTGGCCTCACCTCACCGACAGGAGTTCAATTTCTCGACAATCCTACACAAAAAGATTTCACAATTATACCTTTGCAATTTTGTAAGCTACAGACTTCGCTGATGGATTGCTTGCCCAGTGCCATCCCGGCTTTGTAGACAGGAGTTCAATGTCACATGATGTTTATAAAAACAGATGGTAACACCTACATTGCAACGTTTCTATCTGGTCCCTCATTCAGCTCCTCACATACCCTACTTCATGGGAAGATCTACGGACTACTTATTAATTTGTAATACAAAGACTGTTGAGCCATATCATGATAGGTCTAGACTCTGGACATTGTTACTACCTCTAATTCAAAACATGAAACACATGAAACCAGAACCAGCGTTGGCCCTTTGAAATCGTACTCATCAGAAATTTCCCTGCAAGTGCAAAGAGCACCGGTTTTGTTCTTTTTGTGCCTTCAGCTATGGAGGATGTTCTCCAAGGCAATGCAGACACACCTTAACGGCCATCAATTGGCAAACAATGCACAACATTTCAATATATTCTCAATAGTACTATGTAATGCCTGGTGACGGTTTTGATCAGGGTGAGTTCTCAGGTCACAGATTTATTTTTTAGTGTCAGAATTGACATTGTGTAGTTGACCGAGATGTCCATCAACCCTACTAAGAGTGTCAGCACAGCAGTCAAGGCAGTCATGATGACAAAAGTATGTAGTCAATTTACATAAGGTATCCGGGACATTACAATACGGCATTACCATCCATGCTCGTTCTACATTGGCCCCAGACGGTCTCTCACCTACTCGAATAGGAACTTGAACAAGAAACAAATTTCTTTCCATCATGCTCCATCACTGGTAAAAATAAGCTAACCTTCAGCTTTGTGAACTAATTTATAAGTAGCAAATCTGCCCAAATAACTTGATTTGTATCTATTCAAATTGTGTATATAAAAAATTTGATAATTCCCATTCAGCTTTAAGTTTTTGAATATAACACATTTCGAAAGCCCTACTTTTCACATATTATCATTACAATTGGGACTTTTTACTTACATCAAGTACAATCGTTATATGTCTCCCGGTATTATAAGGCTACATAATCCTTTTTTATATTAAATAAACTTACCGGCAAACGTCTATACTAACTTACTCGCCATTATTATCTTAATTGAATTTAAATACCATTAACGGCAAATAGCTGATTGATTGTTGCTGTCACTGATCTCATCCTACCCACTGGCACCTATTCTAAAAGATATATTGAATAAATCACTATTTTTATTAAACAACGAAAAGAGTTTTAAAATATTAATTCACAAGCAACAACTTAATAACGAGCTATTATAATTGATTTCATAACTACATAACATAAAATCATGATTTTATAAGAATGAAGTTGATAATGTAATTTTGATACATTCAGACTAGAAACCGTTAATACTATAGACGGCTTTTATAAATTTGATACTAATAATCAATGAATTGGCCTATAAGGTTATTGCAAACCAAAATTTCAAGGAATGTTTTTCTAGATTAATGAGGTTTATATAAACTAATCAACTCATAAATTCTTTCATTACTGGAAAGCTTAGTAATACGTCACCGGCAACAATGATAACCCTATTATAACGTTTGAAAAAAATAAAGCTTAGGATGTTGTTTTAGGTATTACTCAAATATTTAATGAAGTATAAAATATTAATGTTATTAACGTTATTGTTAGTAGGCTTTTATCATTGCAACGTTGTTGATTCGAATCATGGTCGAAGTAACTAGTGTATTGCGTTGAAGGTGGTGATGACGTTATTTCTAAGTTTGGCAGACTGCTAGCCAGTCTGCACACTAATTTATATGGCCAATTGCTTAGCCTGTGCCTTAGTCTCAAGTGGGAACCTACTATAGTTTATTTATTATCAACCCACAAACAATACGGTTAACTTGCAGTTATTACAATTTACTTACTATCATTATAGTTGACTTGACTGTACTGCAATTGACCGCTGTTTCAACACTGGCAACTTTTTGTTTTGTACGCGTATATTAGTGTGGCCAACCACTTATTTGTGGTAATTCCTGAAGTCTCTCCTCGCTCCGTCAGCTAGATCCCTGTCCATTCCAGTTTATTTTACACTCAAACTGACATCAATTACAACTCTTGACCCCGCAGTTCCGAGTTTTAACTTCTTTAACTTCGGTACACAAGTTTTCCGCCGTAGACTTACGTACATTACGAATTTATACGCCACCAATTACGTACCTTTTACCAGTAGGTTCGAGTATGTTTTTCTTGTATACTACTACTGCCATTTTCTTGTATATTACTATTGCCATCACTACCCTGACAGTCTTTTAGTTTTCCATAGCATTCCTATTCTTTTACGTTACGTATTGGGCGGTCTACGTAGCCTTCGATCTATAAACTTAGTTTATTATTGTTTACAAATCTTTTCAAAGCGTTATTAAGCGTGCCTTTAATTTGGTCGTTAGTTAGGTTGTTTTTGCCATTCATCTACCTAAATTTGTTAATCTCTTGAGCTTTACATGCCCCTCTCGGGGCTATTACGTTTATCATTAGACGTTTTTCTTTGGTTATGCGTAGCTTCGAAAGGTACTCGTAGAGGCTCCGGGAGTTAATATAAACAACTATAGGTATTGGAGGTAGTTCTAGCTGTTTGGTAATAATCTTGAACGTGCCATCGATTACTATACTGATATCGAAGCTTGCTATTATGTCGTAGACCTTCGATGCCAATATTATTCATGTCACGCGTGTATACTTAACAGATATCCAGTGTACAAGGTTGCTGATGATTGTAAATTACCTATTAGACCCATTTCTATTCACGAGTATTATATGAAATCCAATTTTCGATGTGAGGTTAATATTGTTCGTAAAAGAGCCGTATGAAAAAAATATTAACTTTTCCATCGTTAAGTCCACCGGTACCATATTAATACCTTTATCCAAATTGTTCATTTGTTACTAAATAAGTTTATTCAACCAGTTAAAGTTTTCATCCTATGAATTTTTAAACCTGTGTCGTAATCAACAGATTGTCGGATTCTTTCGGTTGATATAACATAGTGATATAGGTTGTTCGAACTTTTTACTTTTAATATTGTTATAGTTTTACCTTGTGAGTTTTTTTTTTTTTTTTCACTTACCTCCTAGTTTTCCACTTTAGCGTAAATTAATTTAAACACCACGGATATTATAAATACTATAGATACGGATTAATGATAGGTCAAAGTTAAGTTGTATGTTCTTCATTAATATTTTAATCGGTTTGTTTTTTTAAAGGCCAAACTTTTCGGTAGTATGTTGTTTAGTTCATAAATACTTAGTGTTTTCGAAAATTAATGTATCTTCGATTAATATACTAACGATACCGAAGTTTTTAGTTAATGTAATTAATAGGTATAGGTTAAAAGCTGACATCTTTATGCTTAGTTTAGTTTCAAAATACATTTGGTACGTTAAGAACTAATAAACGGTTATTTCAGCTAATTGTAAGAAGGTTTGAGGTATACTACTCCTATCCTAACAAGACACTTATTTTTGAAATTTTTAGTACTTTTGATAATACAACCCCTTCAATATTTGTAGCTGATTACACATATGTTTGCATAGTGTTATGATTATTTAAGGTGAACTTACCATCTGTTCTAGCAGTTAAACTGGTAGTAATTACGACGATTAAACCTTGGTTAATTATATGAATTGTAAGCGATTAAGTAAGGATTCAGGTTTTGCCCTTATTACCATATATTGAAGCCATTAACCTTGACTTTTTATACGGCTGATCCGTGGTTTTCTTCTTTACCTCGTAGATTATTTTCGATTTGAAAATAGCTATGTTTTGCCTTTGAAATTGTACTAACGGTTCAAATTGAATAATTTCGCGTATAAAAAGGTGTAAAATTTCAATTTCATCTCTTTGTTTAGAATAACTTGCCTAGTTTGAGGATAATACCTTTAATTTGTAAATGAAGGGTTACGTTACAGTTAAGATTTTCTTTTTAAAATATACAAGTTATTTTATTTGTTTTTCAAGGTTTGTATTTATTATTTCTAGAATCGTTTTTAATGTATATTCTCCTTTTAAGTGGTGTTTTACGCCTTCGACGTCTTATCGGCTTATCAATAATCGTCTTGAAAGAGTCATATTAGTCAATTCTCTCTATTGAAGCGTTTTCTACTTAAGGGTTTTTAATATGATTTAACTTATATAATATGGAAAGTAATGTGATTTTTAGCGATAATTATTATCGTATATGATTCATCTCATTTGTATGGCTGTTTCCATGTAAAAACATTACTTTAAAGTAGTAAAAACAATACGTTTATTATCGATAGTCAGTTCCTGGTATTAAGAGTACTATTGATTCAGTGGGGTGCCGGTTCCTTTTCAATTCCTTTAAGGCTTTTCTATATGCTACTATCCGTTCTTAAGTGTTTGAAAATAATATAGATTCAATTCCTATATGTATATATGCTCCAAATACTGGGAAAATTGGTATAAAACCGTTAAGAATAACAATTGTATTGAAGTCTTTTACTAACATTTGCAACTTTTTCTATAAATTTGTGAAATTTTCTGTTTTTAAAGTAAGATATTGAAAGCTTTTGGAAAGAGTATGTGAGCTCTTTCAACCTTTCTAATACCCTATTAGACTTCTCCAAAAATTTATTTGCATTGAATTCCCACTAACTTAACATTAATTTGAAACTTTATTAAAGTAGATTTAGTATGTATATCGTGAACTAGTATATCAAGGGGTTATATATATGTCTAAATCTACGAAGTATATAGTAATATTTATATTTCCTTTGCTGTAATAGTGGATAGAAACTTTAAATCGTAAAAATTTATTACGGATTTAATAAAGTAAAGTAAAGGTTTCAATATTGAAGTAAAATACATCTACAAAGATTTTATAATTAAAGTTTTAGTTCTTTTTATCATAAACTTCAACCTAAGGGAGGGCGTTTACTAGTGTATTTAGTAGTAATAACAAAGTCATTTCATTAAATTTAGTGTTGGTAAATCGTTATTATCATGATTAGTATTTTTAAGGACTTTATATAGTCCTTAAGTTTCCAGGTGGTTGAATTTTGGATATAGTTAACGAACTTCTAATTTCGTTGAATTTAATACCATTGCTTTTTGCTCCTAAAGGTGAAATTACAAGTATTCCTATTTTAAACTAAAAATAAACTTTTAATAGTTACCAGTAACTAGGACGTTAATTTAAATATCAATATTAACGATGTGTTTTTTTGTGTTTGAATGCAGAAAAAAACGGTATGGGGTTCCAAAATATGGAAGATATTAGAACTAACGATTGTGATTATATTTGTCTATTTTAGTTAAAAGACTTCTTTTCAGAAATAAATCCAACGTTAGACCTACCGGTATTTGTATGGTAAAATTCTGTAAAAATATTAGTATCCCTTCGCAGTGTAATGTACTACAAATAGCCTCCAGTTGAGTACCGTACTGCCCTAGTGTCTGGCATAATACATTAAAACACTTGCTTCACATAACGATTGCGGATAGTGAATAAGTGCGTAAGGACAGGATATTTATTGTCATGACAACGATATAGGTCTTTACTTATTAGGCTATATAAAAAGGTATAGTTAGCTAATTATTATGTTTCTTTAAAGTTAGCGACAATATGAATGAGTCAGTTGATACCCTTAACCTCGTTTTCCTAATTTCATACCTCCATGTTTTGAAAGTTTGTAATACGTTTAATGTATATTTGATTAAAAGTAAAGGGGTATCAAACGTGATATATTGCCTGTTTCAATTGAAGTTAATCAATATTATAATATATTAAACATCGATTTTGCTTGCTAAACATCTAACATTTTTTCTTTCATTAGGGAAATATAAGTTAATAACTTGAAGATTTTTGAAAAAGAGGAATGTTTTCCTTTTTATAACTGTCGGAGATTAGGTTTCTAGGTCAAGGTTTTCTATTGACACATTATTTACGTTTGCCGTATTTACAAGAGATATAAAATTTATAAGCGAAGTTTTCACTGTGATGTTTAAAATCGTAAGCTTAAGGGTATATACTAGTCGAGTTCGTTACCTGTATTACGTAAGGCGCCGTTTA
Source organism: Anisogramma anomala (assembly GCA_038502455.1). Taxonomy (NCBI): domain Eukaryota; kingdom Fungi; phylum Ascomycota; class Sordariomycetes; order Diaporthales; family Gnomoniaceae; genus Anisogramma; species Anisogramma anomala. Next base: position 27,681,652 of record JASMMZ010000003.1, on the reverse strand, counting down.
ACGTATTTGTGTAAAAGGAAAAACGCGGCTGCTATCGCCGTACACCGCGTCTCTACCACCACCACCACCACTACTCCCATACCTACGTCCTCCGTGTCTATATCGTCCATCCCCGCTGTTATTTGCAACCCTTCCACTACCATCGCCACCACCAAAGCCCTTACCCCCTTTCCTTTCTTCTCTCTTCCCCTCCTTTCCTCAACCCTTAGGGGGAGGAACGAAGGTCTCATAAGTAATAAAAATTACCTTTGAACTACGGGTAAAAACCCTATCACCCGTAATACCCCCCCTCCCCCTCGCCGTCGCAAGCGTAACCTGGCGAAGTTATAATAATATTCGTATCACTAATACCCCCTTTTATATTTGCTATTCTAATGCTTTGTAAACGAGGCTGAGACGGCCGATTTAGCTCGTCGCTTGGAGTTGCAGCGCGCCAAGGTACGTTGTGAGGCTTCTTTTCGTACGTAAAACGCTAAAACGTTGTACACAGGTCTGTAACCACAAGCTGCTAATAAACACGCCTTTTATACCGTGTGTTTCATTCGCGGCATCAGGCAAATTTATTAACGATTATCATTAAAACGGTGGTCGATCGGCCTATTTCTATCGTTACGAATGGATTGGCAGCGGATACTCCCCTATTTTGTTGGTCTTGAGGCCGTAAACCAAAGCTTTATTACGCGTTCGCTGTTTCCACGATAAATTTACTTCAAACTCGTAATTTAAACCGCAAATATAAACCTCATACTTATATCAATATATTATTTGTTGCGCTTTTAAAAATAATTACTCTCGTAAGTAACTAAAATAAACGGATACTAATTAATAATAAACGTCAACTGCTGCAATACAATAATTCTAAACGCCTACTAAATACAAAACAGGCCTTATACATCCGATCGTACTATATACCTCTTTATATTCACATTTTTCTTTCCTCTTACACATTTTCCCTATCCGCTTCCTCATTTTCACTTTATATCGCGTGTCCTAAGTTTAGTGTTTACGACGTTAAAGTTTTTCTTAACGATTTAGCTAGTAAATTGTTGCTAAACGTTGATAGAACTAATTTAAAACGCTTAATCAGTTAATGGTTACGTTTTATTCACGTATTATTTAAAATTTATTCGTATTGGTAAGAATTAAACACCTTATTTACTTTGTATATAAGCGACTATTCGCTTTTCGAAACCCTAAATATATTTGAATCCCGATCACGGTGTAAACCCAATAATTTACGCCGGTTTAATATTATAGGTACACGTAGGAATTGTCTATCATAGGTATTATAGTCTTATTAGTAACTGATTTGATAAAAGTTAATAAATATATAAAGTACTTTTTTACATATATGTCGTTTCGTAGTAATATTTTAAAGTATTTAGACCTAGATTTATAGGATAATGAAATCGAGGTATTAATAGAGGATTTAGACCCTTTTGCAGCAAATACATATTTTATTAATATGAATTTCAATTACTATAGCGGAGAAATTAAAGGGCGCGATTTTTTCGACTATTTTAAGAAGGAATTTTCAGACTGGATGCTAGATACATAGCGTATAGTCGATAGTACGATTTCCATAAATTTACTAAAAAAAAAACTACGGAATTAAAGTCTTAATACGATCGGTAAAAACAAAAGCCGCATTACAAAGGCCTTATTAATAACGCTGTAATTTATATGAATACCGAAATAGATAAACGATAAAGTAATAAAAATAACGTTTGAAAAAGGACACTGGTTAAAAAAAACTCGGAAAAGTTTACTTAAAATAAAAAAACGGGAACGAGAGAAGCCTCCAAAAATAGAGAAAAGACGCTTAATAAGTTTAAATAACCACCGCAAAGTGGAGACAAAGCTAAAGGAATCGACGAGAAAATAGGACGTATCGTAACCATTATTTAAGACAAGGGTTAAATACGAACCCTCCCCGAAACATAATTTGAAATGGAGATTAAGATAAGACTACGCCCCAAATACTGTTAATAACCAGTTTAACTTGCTTAACTGCGACAAAAACGGCCCAAATAAAGAAATCGTACCGTTTTGAAGAATAATAAGCGGTATAAAACGCTAATACATAACCGCTAATTATAACACTTACCGTACCCTTTTACCGTATCGTTTTCCCACTAATGAAAATGGCCCTATAAAGTTTACCAACTTTGTTAAACTTTGAAATCAAGATAATAATTATAATGGTAAATCATATGATATATTCGATAACAAAATACGTATAATACTTAATAAATATAAAAGAATAGATATCGATCCATCTCAGTTTTACGTTATTTTACCCAATATATTATTTAGGTAGGTTAAGAAGTGGTATATATATCACTTCACATATATGGATATATTTATAGAATATTACTATGGGTAAGGTCGAAACCTATTCACGTAAAGTAAGTCATTAGAAGAGTAATCATGAGATTCGTCTTCTTGTAGTAAAAGATAGATGTCAGAAAAAATATTACAGAGAGTGTACGCTATAGATGGGAGGTTATAAACCTTCTATCCGAGCAGTGACCCTTTTGCTGTAGGCTTTGGAATACTATTCTACACCGGTCCATTCATTGCCGTACGGTCTGGAATACTCATTCCAAACCGCTTCATGCATGATACACTTTGCGTCTTACAAGAGTATAGCCTGTAGCGTAACTCATTATTGTGCACTTTGCAGGATAACTCTTTGTAATAGAATGCATTGCTATTTGGCCTATGTATACTATTTATAAGGGTATATAGTAATATCCACACCGGCAATCTTTTTTTTTATATATATTTATAGCCTAGTAGCGATAGTATAGTAAGTCCGTACACCTATCTTTGTAATAACAGTGTAGTTGCTATACTAATTGCAGAGGATCGAATTAGTAATTTCTAGCCGCGGTAGTAATTATAACACGGTTAGAATCAGTAAGGTCTAGCCGCGGTGGTAATTTTAGCTCAGGCTTAGTTGGTATAGCCAAATAGAGGTGATATGGTTATTAATAGTGTCTTTTACTATTTCCGACAGGAGTGTCTGTTTAGGTACTGATTATACAGGAGTAATACGCCGTCACGTATTAGGTTAGTATAAAAAGATATATCGCTATCGATCAAGGTAAAACTTCTTTTCTTTTCCTTTCAAAAGCGCATACCACCAGTTAATATAAGCCTCTATCCCAATTTAACTTAGCCATTATTCCAATCCATCGAGTTAAACCGCTTTAATAGGTAGTTTATTTAACTAATACCCGTATACTAACCTTACCCTTAAATTGATACCGTATAAAAACAGAACAATTAGGTGTCATTTGACGCGAAAACGTCATCGCACCGCCCCCGCCGCAACCGCTGCCACCACCATCGCTAACAGCCCGCCCTTATCAGGCATAATCTCCTCCATCGCTGTCACCCCGACCGCCGCCGCCACCCCTCTGGCTCCGCCAAGCTCCGCCACCGCCGCTTCAGCCTTACATTCCTCCGCCGCCACCGCTACTACCCCTCCCCCCCCTTTTCCCCCTTTACCTCTCCCTTTCCCAGCTCCTAAAGGGGGGAACTAGGGGCTACTAAGGTTATAAACCTCACCTTCCCCCTGCGGGTAAAAACCCTTTTACCCGTGGGAGCCTTATCATGCTATAAGCGTAGCTTAATATAGTTACACTAAGGTTTATATACCTTAAACCCCCCCTTTCGATACCTTTAATATCTTTTTAGATAAGAAGCAATAGGCGGACCTACTCCACCGGCTTTATAGTAAGTTTTAACCAATCTCTAAAAGTTTCCTCTATTAAAAAAACAATATTCGAAGCGCTTCAAAAAAACAACCGCGGTCGCAAATAACCAAAACAGGCCGATACTAATTATTAGTAGGCTCCAACCAGGGAACCAAGGAGTCAACGGCCGCTACTGCCGCCTGGAAACGGGTCCTATATATATACTGCATAGATGAGTTTGACGACGTTATTATGCATCGCTGTAAAGAGGGTAAAGACTCCCCTACGCCTTTTTCTAAAGGTATACGACTCAAGGCGCAGGGACATATCCTTACTGGCGCTAATGGCGTCGATGGCGGTGATAACGGTGGCGCTAACACAAAGGGGTAGGGCGGCGGGGAGGATATTAGGGATGCAACGACATTGTCTTCTCCCTCTCTCTTTTATGGAGGATAGCTACCCCTCGGACCGGGCCAGCGCGCCCGACCATAATACAATAAGCTACATATTAATATCATTACTTTCCATTAAACAATCGTTTATAAGTAATAAATGTAACTTGGAGTATATAAAACAAAAAGAGGTAATACGTCAAAATCAGTGTGATATCATAAAACGAAACAAAAAAGGGTAAGTAGTAAAATACCCAATATGTTCGAAGTGCATAGAGCTATAGGTGAAAGTATTATCAGAATAGGTACGAAGTTATACATTCGAATCGAGGAGGGGGCCAATAGGGAAAAAAAAAATCGGGTCAAAGAGCTCAAATCGAAATATAACTATATTCTAAAAGCGGCGCGAAATGGTAAATCCAAATAGAGAAAGTAGAAGAATAGGAAATTTAACAAGGTCAAGGTGTGTAAAATAAAAAGTGACAGAATGTTAGGAACGGCGCGAAAGATTAGGGTTAAATAAAGGTACAAATCGAGGAGCGGCGCGAATAACAGATTTCGAACCGCTCCAAATCGGCGAATGTGGTATAATAACCTATTAGGGTCGCAAAACCGTTTCGATTACACCAACAAATAATGTACTTGTTGTTACGTATTAGGTTACATAGTCTGCCTCGTAACTTCATTAATCGTAATAGCTATTAAAAATACTGCCGATGTTTTAACTATGTAAACCAGAATGTTTAACGTAGGTGGGAGCGGTTCTAACACGTATTCTTTTTAAACGTTCGATATAGGTAAGAACGGTACTGATTTACGTTTCTGAGTGGTTTACTTTCGTGAAAAAGACTTTAATACAGCTGCTAAAGCGTTTTATGGTAACAGGAACGCTCCTAAGTCGTTCATTATAGCCGTAAAAGGCGCATACAACGCAATATCCATAATATTCGTTGTTTTTTGGCCCGTTCAGTCCTTCAGGTCGCGTTCCGAATTGTCATTACGGCCTGGTTCATCCTTAAAGTTGAAGGCCGGTTTACCAAAGCGGCCCGCCATTGTGTTAAGTTTTAGATACGTATATAACACCTGGCCATTCCTCATCCAGAAGCTACAGCTAAAAATGTATATTTAGGAATCTCTTTTACTAAAGGTATGGCCGAAACTGTGAATATAGGCATTTTCTTTCTTAAGGTTGCGGTTCAGAATATTATGTTATAGCCGCTCCTACTGGTACAAAAGGTATAGGTATTATAATCGTAATCGCTTTCAAATTAAGCGAGAGGTGCAGATATTGTATTCGTAACCCCTCCTAAGTTTTGTAAGCGGTTTGGAACTGCGTATCCAAACCTTTCTTTTCCTAAGGGTACGGCCTAGATTTCGTACCTGGCCTTTCCTTCTCTTAAGGGTATATCCCGGATTATATACCTGGTCCTTTTTTTTCTTAAGGTCGCGACCAAGAATGCGTATCTAAACTCTCTTTCTTTTCTTCTTCTTATAACTCTCTTTCTTCTTAAGGCTATAGATTAGACTATGTATCTAGACCTTTCTTTTTTTAATCCCGCGCTAACCCTTCCTTTTCCTAAGGGTACGGCCTGGATTTCGTACCTGGCCCTTCCTCTTTTTAAGGGTATGGCCCGAATTGTATACTTGGTCTCTCTTTTTCTTAAGGTCGCGGCCAGAAATTCGTATCCAAACCTTCCTTTTCTTCCTCCTTTTATAGCCCTCTTTTTTCTTAAAGCTAAAGACTGGACTGTGTATCCAGAATTTTCTTTCCTTACTTTTTTTACAGCCCATTCTTTTCTTAAACCCGCGTTAAACCCTTCTTCTACTACGAATCTTTCTTTTCTTAAGATTCCACGCCTTATTGTATTCCTCATCGTTTTACCAACTATCTATTATATTCCGTTAAGTAACATCCTCTTATAAATTCCGTTTGGTACAAATCTTTATCCTTTCAGTCTGGTAAGTCGATAAATTACGTAGCTTCGCACAAGTCTTTTGCAAGGCAGCTATTTCTGCCTCCTGAGATATCAACACCTCTACTTAGTAATTAAATTCGTAAGGCTTTAACAATAAAGGGGTTTACTGTTTTTCGCATACCTAACGTTCAGCTCGAAAATCTACTATTAAAATTATTCAACTTATTAAGTCTTTGGGTAATCTCCTCCTAATACCGAAAGATAATGGTTAAAATATATGTATTTTCCGTGTTTACTGTATATAAATCGAGTCCTTTAACTAGTATATCGATAATATTTTAAGAGCCTAGATCTATTTTGTATATTAAAACCTTCCTAATTCCCATATATTCGATCAAAAGGTCGAAGTAAACGCTAGCTTCCTCCGGTGTCATTGGTATTAGGATCATAGCTATAGGTGTCTTGGGGCAGTTGGGGATAGTGATTCCTATATACACTTCGTATACTAAATGGTGTAAATTAGTGGTTTTCGCCGTATTTAGTTGTTGAGTATTTTTAGATTTCTAAGTCCAGGATAGTTTATTCAATAAACGATAAATACAAAGTAAATATGATAAAAAGAGCGGTTGAAGTAAAGCTACTAACGCTTGCTAATACAAATAAATTTCAAACCATACGTAAACAAGAAGTTACTATAAACTAATTAGAAGTTTAAATTAATTTTGTTAAGGTTTAGTAGCGTTTTTCTAACCAAGTAGATAGTAAAAGTTAAACGTTACAAGTACTAAACTTAGAATACATAGGGCAGACGTGGAAAAGTGGGTAAGATAAAGGGATTATGATTTTGGAAAGGTGTATTGTGTAGTTCGGTGTGTAAATTTTGGTTCGTATTTAGCGAGCGGTCCGGATTATTGTGTCGTAGCCGCTTTTATTAATGCAAGCAGTTTGGTGATTCCACTTATCACCGCTTTTGGATTTCGTAAGCGATTTGGGTGCTATATTGGTAACCGCTACTATGTTTTGCAAGCGGAGTGGTTTATTGAGTTTAAATCGGATGGATCTTAATGAAGGGTTTCGAAACTTGGTGTCTTTGGCTTAAGTAGCCTGGTACGTGAAAAGACGCTCTCCAAGAAGTATCCGGAGATATTAAAGCGCGAAATATAGGTCAATAATAGTGTAATCGGGATTTTAGTAAATAGAACGCTAAATAAGGATTGATAATATCATATTAAAATTGTTCTTTTAAAAGTTACTTAACTTTTACAGTCTCTATACACATCACGTGTAATTCATGTAAAAACGTAATATTAAAGAAAAAATAGTTGAGACCACTATAACATCCCGCTATAGGTATTTAACTTTTTTTTTCATAAGTTATTTGTAATCGACGGAGTCGGCTACTCATTAGTGTTGGTAAGGTTTAAACCTATTTATGTAAAGTAAGTAAGTTAAAGAGTAATTATAAAATTGGTATTATTATAGTAAAAGATAAATATCAGAAAAAGTATTCCAAAAAGTGCACGCCACAGATAGGGGGTTATAAACCTCCCATCTAAGTAGTTACCTTTTTGCCGTACGCTCTGAAATACCATTCCAGACCGCTCCATACGTTGCCGTGCAATCTGGAATACTTATTCCAGACCGCTCCATACATGATGCACTTTGCGTCTTGCAAGAGTGAAGCCTGCAGCATGAAACGTTATCGTGCACTCTGCAGGAAAGCACCTTCCAATACAGTGCACTGTCACTTAGCCTATGTATACTATCTATAAGGGTATAAAATAATATTCACAGTTACAATCGCTTAAAGTTACACTTCTATATAAAAATGAACTACGAATTTTACGATAAGAACTAAACTAATACAACCTGGAAATCCATAAAGTATTAACGAAAAAACACTAATATAAATCTATAAAAAGCATTTACTATCCTATTAACTAGGTTTCGAAAGTGCTAGGTAACCCTTAAACCAAAATACTAGGGTGATAAACTATTCATATAAGTAGTAATAAAAGTATACCACAAAAACCCAAACTTTAACTTTACACTATTTAAATCCGAAAAAGATTTGAGACTATTTTATATAAGTTTTAAAATATAATTTGAAACCTTTATATATCGATGAATGAGATCAGAAATAGTATTTGTAACAGATAAAATTAAAGGGGAAAGCCAGATTACCAACTTAAACCTTATCGAAACCATTTACCATATCCTAGATCGAAAGTTTAAAGTATAATTAAGTTAAATTGAGCATACTAAACACAATTACTGAAAAGAGAAGTATTAAGAAAGGAACTCTGAAAACAAGGGGTAAAGTAGCTACTATTGAGGACGATTTTACGGTTAGGTACGAAACGCACCGAGGTCACGGTAATACTTACGAAAAGGTATACGAAGTTTTATAGGATTATAAAAACGTTACATTATATACAGTAAAATCGGTTACTCGTTTATTAACCACCTAGTTTACAAGTAAAATCGAAGTAACCAACAGTTTTAGGCTGATTATGTATTTAAAACCCCCATAATGACTAATTGTACAATATATGTAGCCGATTACAAAGGCGTAAAAGATAAATTTAACGTCTATCCCTACGAATATATCTTCTGGAAAGAAGACTTTAAAAACAATAATGTTAATATAACAGCCTAAGACGACAATAATACTTAACGTCTTTTTACAAGCCTATAAGAAGCCTCCTTTCTATATGATATAGGTCTAGATTACGTGAACAAAGTGTTAAAAGACTATATAACATCGTAATTTACGTGTTTAAATAAATATAGAAACCGGTTTTAAGGCATTATGCCTAATACTGGCGCGGTCGAAATTTCAATGGCCGGAAAACTACAACTCGACGCGTTCGTAGCAAAATTCCCGAAGTTTTAACGCGACTAAATAAAAGAATACCGAAAGTTTTTATTCGATAAAGGTTAAGCGTCGTCGCTTAGAACGGTCGTTATAAATATGCGATTCGAATCGGTTAAATCTTACATTATGAATTTAAAAACAGTATTTCTATTTTCGTTAAATAATATAAATAAATTCAAAATTAAGGTTTGAAATAGGAGTAACCAATGTATTCGCACCTCAGATAACATATTCATACTGCTTCAGCTTTAGTTTGGCTATTTATAGTTTTTTCCCGAAACACATACAATTAAGTCCATTTATTTAACATAACTGAAATTGAGAATATTATACCACCAATTCGGATACCTGGCTATAAAAATCTTTTTGCGATTATTTTACGTTACGGGTTATGCGAATATATGAAAAGATTTACTTAAAGTTATCGAATTTTTTTTGCCATATGTATCAGTTATACCTATAAGCTTTACGATGGTTTAAATTTTGCCTTTAAGACGACGTAAACTTTAACTACGAGTTTATTATTAATATTGTTGGTAGGCCTTTATAGTTTCAACGTAGTTGATTCGAATCACTGTGGTCAAAGTAACTGGTGTTGCGTTGATATTGTTGATTAATGTGTTAAGTTCTAAGTTTAGCAAACCGCTTACCGGTTTGTACACTAATTTGTATGGCTAAATGCTTTGGTCTCTGCCCTACCTTAAAGTGGGTACTTACTACACTACATGTGCAATTTAGTCCCACAAACTACTATTAATTTTCAATACGTAAAATTAACTTTACTGTGAGTAAAGTTAACTTAACTGTACTGAATTTAACTTCTATTCTAATACTGGCAGCTTTTTGTTTTGTACTTGCACGCCAGCGTGGCTTGCTATTAATTGGTGGTAAGCTCTGAAATCCCTCCTTAATCTTAAAGCCAATAACAAGCTAGACCCCTGTTAATTCCAATTAATCTGTATTGAAATTGAACTTAATTATAGCCCTTTGTAGCCTTTTAGCCCCACCCCTCCGAAGCTTTCGTTCCTCCATTCTCGTGTACATATCTTTAGCCATGAACCTGCGTAAATCAAATATGTTATAACTCGCGTACCCTGTGCTAATAATTTAAACTACTACCATCGCTACCTCTATTATCGCTACCATTTCCCTGACGGTCTTCCAGTTTACCAGAGCAACCCTATTTCTTCAAGTCACGTGCTGGGCGTTCCACGTATCTCTCGGTTCTTATAGTTAAAGTATTGCTGACTACAAACCGTTCAAAAGCGCCGTTAGGGGTAGCCTTGATGATAATATTAGAAGAGTTATTTTTGCCGTTAATTTACCAGAACTTATCGAATTCCCGAGTTTCGTATGCTTTCCTTAACGTTATTACGTTTATTATCAGGCGTTTTTTTTATTAATTATGTATATTTTTGATAAGCAATCGTAAAGGCTTCAGGAGTTGATATACACCACCACAGGTATCGGTGGTAATCCTAGCTATTTAACAACAATCTTTAATGTACTGTTAATTATTATATTTTTATTAAAGCTTGTTATTATGCCGTAAACCTTTGAGGCTAATACACTCCGGGTTGTATGTTTGCACTTAACAAATGTCTCGTATACGAGGTTTCTGGTAATTATAAACTATCTTTTAAACTTATTCTCGTTGACGTGTATTATTAGGAAGTCGATTTACTATACAAGATCAATATTATTAGCAAATGACCCATTCTTAAAGATTATTGGTTTCGCTTTCGTCAAATTTATAAAGACTATATTAATTCCTCTTTTTATGTAATGAATTTCCTATCAAATCCGCTTATTTAACTTATTAAAGTTTTTGTCGCGTGGATTTTATACCTTTACCGATATAGAAATGTCGTAAGAAGTTTCCAGTCAACATAACTTAATAATATAGGCCGCATGTGCCCTATACTTTAAGTATTTCTATAATTTTCCTTTGTCGGTTTTATCAATAATTACCAAGTTCACGACGTTCCCCTTTTGGCGTAAGCCAATATAAGTACTTTTAACCTTAATATTATGAATACGGAGTAACGATCAGTTAAATTTAAATTGTATAATTTTCGCTAACGTCTTAATAGGCTTAAATTTCCAAAGGCTTGACTTTTCGACAATACGTTATTCTGTTGCCATAAACCCTGTATCGCCGAGGAAAAGGGTATCGTTCATTTATATACCTACGATACCAAAGTCTTTACCTTTTGTAAATAACAGGCACCGGTTGAAGGTAAAAGTTTTTATACCGAGGCTGTTTTTAAAGTACGCCTGTTATGTCAGGAACTAGTAGATACCGGCTGTAGCCAATCAGTATAAAGACTTAATACAACGTATTATCGTTCCGGTCGAAAACTTATCCTTTAGCCCTTTTGGCAGTTCCAATAGTATAATACGCTAAAGATCGATGGCAAACTGCATGTATGTTTACGTAATGTCTCAGCTATTAAGTGTAAATTAACCTTTTACGTCAACAGTTAAACTGGCAACAATGGCAACGATCAAGCGGTAGCTGATGTTCTAGATTGTAGGTGATTAAATAAGGATCTAGTTTTTAACTTTATTACCGTATTCTTGAACGATGAGACGTAACTTTTCATATAGCCGGTCCGTGGTTTTGACTTTAACCTCGTAAATTATCCTTAACTTAAAGATAATAACATCTGGGCCTTTAAATTACATTAACGTCATGAATTGTATAACCCCCCGTAATAGGAAACCATGAAATTTTACTTGGTCACTTTCATTAAAGGGTTTGATTGGTATATCAATGATTCCTTCGACACGTAACTTAAAGGTAAGTTTTCCGTTAGACTTCTCCTTTTAAAATACCTACGCCATTATATATACCTTATCGAGCTTATAGTCCCCATTACCGTCCTCCTTTTTAGTGTGTATCCTCCTCTTAGGTGGTCGTTTATACCGCCAACATTCCATTAGCTTGTTAATTATCGGTTTCAAAGGGTTATATTAGCTAATTTGCTGGGCTCGGAGATCATTAACGTTAGGATCTTTATTAAACTTAAAGGGCACAATAGGTTTTCGGTACGACTTAACCTATATAACTTGTAAAGTTACGGAGCTGTTAGTAGTTTTAACTACTATGTTTAAGTTGGTAATACTTAAGATCTTATATGGTCTATCACATTTACCTAGCTCGCGATACGGAAGGACTTCACTTTAAAGGGTGAATAATAGTACGTTTGTTGTTAAGGGTCCATTCCTAGTATTAAAGGTATCATTAATGTGACAGCGTGTCGATTTCTTTCTCAGCTCTTTTAAAGCTTTGTTATATACCATTATACGTTTTTGAGTACTTAACTAAGATAGTGACTTAGCTGTCATTCGTAGATAAGCCCCAAATATTAGTAAAGTTGATATAAGTCTGTTAGGGTTAATAATATCGTTAATACCTTTTACTGCTATCTGAAGCCATGTTTTTTAGTTAGTAAAGCTTTTGATTTCCAGTGTAAGGATATTATAGGCCTTTCGCAAAAGGGTGTATGCCCTTTCGACATTATCAATACCCCAGTAGGACTTAATGGGAACCTATTTACATTAAATCCCCATTAACTTTACATTATCTTAAAACTCTATCGTGGTAAAAGTGGTACCAATATTGTAAACTAGCATGTTTAATGGGACAAGGTACGTGTTAATCCGTAAGGTACATAGTGCCTCCCATGTTTCCTTTATCGTAATGGTTTTATGGAACTTAACGCCGTAAAAAGCCGTAACAGAATCTACAACATGTAATATTGGCTTATCGTTCAGGTAAAATACGTCCATGAAGAATTTCTAATGAAAGTTTTAATATTTCTTTAACGTAAACGTAAGCTTTAAAATGGCTTGTGAATGTATTTAGTAGTAGTGGCAAAGCCATTTAACTACCTTTAAATCTGACAAATACATATTTTCGTATCCAGTTATCTTTAAAACCATATAAAGCTTATTAATTGCCAAGTAATTAAACTTACGATATAGTTAACGAAGTTTCACCTCCATTAGGTTTGTTACCACTGCCTTTGGCCTTTAAAAATAAAACCAAAAATAACACTAATTAAGGCTAAGTGAAAACCTCCTACCGGTCTTAACTTATATTAATTTTTAATTTAACCATCAACGTTAACGCCGAGGTGGTTTATGTTTTCCAAGCAAAGAAGAAAAAGAGTCAAGGATTATAAGATATTGAAAATAATAGGGCTAACAACAGTCTTAACCGTTATCAATCCCAGTGAAAATAGCTCTTTTCCAAGGCCAAAGCCAACCTCAGCCTTACCATCATTCGCGTAGTCAAGTTCCGTAACAGTATTAATATCCCTTCGCGATACGACGTATTACAAATAGCCTCCTATTAAATACCGTATTACCCCCATATCCGGAATAATTCCCCAAAAGACTTATTCCTTATAATGGTCGCGAATAGTGAAAAGATATACAAGTCTAAGGTCTTTATTATCATGTTGACGGTAGGGGTCTTTACCTATAAGGCGGTACAAATAGGCATAATCGGCTAGTCATTACGTTGCTTCCAGGCTAGTACCAATGCCAATTTCAATTCTAGTATCTTCGTGCCAACCGATAGCCTTTGGCCTATTTTCCTCCTCTTTGCTTTCTTTTTCCTTAGAATCTTTAAATTATTTAACGTATTCCCAGTTAGATATAAAGGGGAATTTATTATAATACATTAACTGCTTCTATTTACTCTCGGCGGCAGTATAGCGTGTTAACCAACAGCCTTACTTGCCGCAAATCTAATATCTTTTTTTATTTAGTAGAAAATTGTTTAGCCGGGTTAAAGACCTTAAGGAGCCGTAGGTAGGAGTCCAGACCATTCGTTAACGATACTAGCCGGGCCTTTCGTACCTTCAATCAATATAATACAAATAGGAAGGGTCTTTTTCCTCGTTAATAAATTCGGAGCTTAAAAGTATATACCAGTTGAGTCAGAAACTCGAGTAGTTACTATCGCCAAAAAGAAACGCAACTAGCAAAAAAAAAAAACTCTTCACAAGTAGTATCAGAGAATTTAAATGCGTATTCGAACTCTTTATACCCCGTTACTGCTTACCGGAGCTGCTAGAGTAATATGCCTTTGTTAGCTCCTATGTTCCCTATTATTTATTGATGAAATATTAGCCTATCAAACATCGAATTAAAAAGATTCATCTTACTTTCCGACTGTTTTTTATAATCTAACATATAGAACTACTTAATAATATTCTAGTCGGTATAACACTAAACAAGATTGACATCGTATTCGAAGTAGCCTTTTAGGCCATTATAAATCTCGCGGAAAGAAAAACAATTCGTCAGCTGAAAGTAGTAGTTCTCGGTTTGGGGCGGTAAGAATACTAGTAAACAGTGAGTAAAAACCTAGAAACTCAACTTTTATCTAACGGTAAATGTTAAAGAATAGGCACAATTAAATGTCGAAGAGGTTATACGATTTACCGTTATATCTCTCCTTTCCTCCCCAGATTTTAACGAACGTAGTGATTATCGTATATCGTGTATCTTCTATAGGGACGCGTCGAGAGGGAAAAAGAATGTATTAGTCGTAAAAGACTTCCATATCTCTTGGTTAGGAAATTGATTAAGGTTATTGCTGGTGCTAGTAGGCAGGATAGTTACCTCTTGCTAAATTTGAAGGGGAAAATCCAATAGTCGTACTCATAGTAGGCTCGCGTATAAAGCTGATGTTTTCTTGATTTGGCTGCTAAAACTAGACTTACTAAAAAGCTTAAGGAAAGTGGGTTTAGGGGTTTCCGTCGTAGAGGACTTGGCGATAATCCTCTTTTTATTAAGGGGTCCGGCGAGGTTTCTACTCAATTAAGTGGTAAATCTAAAGGCTTACAATATAACATTTAACTAATTCTTTAAATCTACTTATTTAAACCTAGGCAGATCCTTACGAGTGTGTGTATAGACGTTAAGGGTTACTGTCGCCAACAATCTCTTTGCTCTTAACTAATGTCCACTAAGGGTCTTCATCCATAGCGAATTTATAAAGTAAGTTAGCTAAATTACCCATCTTTTCTTTTTTTCGCAAGGAGTTCAACTCCTCTAGTAAACAATTCGACCCTTAATTTTGTCTTTACTTATCTTTCCTCGTTTATTCACATGTTTAAACTCGAATCGTGAAACCATTCTTAAAATTTATCAAGAGCTATAGATTTATAGATAATTTCAGTAGTATTGGTATCGCGAATAAAATAACCGATTACGTTAGTTAGATGTTTGGGGGTAAAGTTTTCAATAGCTTCGGTAAACCAGATCTCGTTGTCGTAATGCTTCTTGAAGATAATGCCGAGGTTTTTGATTACCTTTTTTCGTTCGGTATCCATAAAGACTTTAAAGCGAACACCTATGGTAAATATCTTAACGTTTTAGCTTGTATAAAACGTAAAGGATGTGTAGGGCGAGGGACTTAGTGATCTTAGAGCGTGAAAACTTGGCGATTTTGGGGGTGTAAGGACTTGGCGATTCAATATGGAGTCGCACGATATGGCTATCTTGGCGCGACTTGGTACTCGGAGTAGTTAAATTAACGATGAAAGTGATATGGAAAGTAAAAAAAATTAAAGAAAGGTAAAAGTTTAGGGTAAAAGATAAGGTCGAAAATTGCTAAGTAATAAAAGGCGAAAGTTATTTATTATTTTAGCGTAGAGACTTAGTCGTTTTTCTGCAGTAGTAACGCCCGCAGTAGTACTAATTTAATAGTTTGCCAAATTGTCGTTTAAACATTTTAAAGGTCAATCTCAAAGCTTTTTAAAAAGGACCAATGAATATTTTTTAGTGTTTTCAAATAGCGATACCGTCACTTACTTATAGACTGCCACGAAGAACTACACAATATATAAGAGCCCTTTGCAAAACCCTTTCCTTTACCTTGCTTAAAAAGGAAAAAATGTAACTGGAAAGAAATTTCTTCTACTTAGTCAATCTGTGTTTAACCTAATAAGCATAGATCAATATTGGTAGGCCTTTGTCATTGCAACGTAGTCGATTCGAATCACTGTGGTCGAAGTAACTGGTGCTGCGTTGATATTGTTGATTGATGTGTTAAGTTCTAGGTTTGAAAGACTGCTAGCCGGTCTGTACACTAATTTGTATAGCCAAAGGCTTGGATCTATACCACACGTTGAAGTAAGCACCTACTGCACTGCACTTGCAATGCAGTCCCACAAACTACAGTCAATTTGCAGTACGTACAATTAACTTTAATGCAAGTAAAGTTGACTTGACTGTACTGCATTTGACTGCTATTTCAACAAATATTATATATTGAAATAGTTAACCAGTACTTTATAAACTCGACACGATACAATTATTCCAAGTCGATTAATTTATACGAAATACTTTCGTTATAAACTATGAAAACGTTTTCGTTAATTGCTAGTTAAAGGTTTATTTAAGGCCTTTGGATTAGATTATTCATGACGTCGACATGGTCTTCAGCGTTATCAAATAGCGTACTAAGGTTAACATCATCGGTAACGAATATAAATAAATACTAGTATAAGTATTATAGGGTATTGTTAAGTGTAAACGGTACTATAAATCATTGAAAAGGGTATATACGGTGCTATATTAAAAGTTAAAGAGTATCAGTTTTCAGGAATCTATCCTATTAATAGTGGTTAACGCGATTAAAAACATTTCAGGCCTGAATTGACTAATCCTTACGCTCCTTATTTTTAATATTTACCCAAATATCTATATAAACTTCATAATATCGTTAACCACAGTGTAAAGGGTCCATATAGTAGCGAAAGCCATAATAGCGTTATGTTTCCTACGGGTAAAGAACGACGTTTCAATAACGTTGGTTATAAGGAATACCTTACATAAGACTGGCTCTTTAAACCTAATCCTATAATATAAGGTTTTGGTTCAAAAACATAAGGACAAATGGACTATCTTCTGGAAGATTAACGTGTTTAAAGGTTATAATATACTCATTAATTTGTCAAATGATATAAGTTCATTTCGCTGGATAATAGTCCGAAAGTATAAAAAAGAAGTGAAAAAAAGCGGTCCAAAACCATACTTCTATCAAAACTACGATCGGAACACCCTTTAAAACGATGGATCTAAACCGCTCAAAGTTTTAATTTACCCTCCAAATCGTATTTCTGACTCTTTTCTATTAGACTAAAACAATCCGTTTGTTTTAACGTTACTAGTATTTTGCTTCTAGGGCCGCCCTTTTAGTTCGAAAATGAGAAACGCCCCGGAAACTTTGCTGTAAACTCCTTTATAATTCAAAAAGAGATGGAAAATTGCGAGCTTAGCCTAAATATCGGTAGGGTCTAAAAGACATATTCACGTGAAAAGGTAACTTCGAAAAGTAATCATAAGATTGGTAGTTGTAGTATTGTAAAAATGATGATCCAGAAGAAGTATCCAGCGGTGTACATTATAGATAAGGGCTTATAAGCCCTCGCCAAGAGCGTATGACTCTGGTGTACTTCTTCTAAACTGCTCCACGCATTGCCGTCGGCCTGGAATAGCATTCCAGACCAATCTATATACGGTGCACTTTGTTTTTTGCAAGAGTGTAGCCTGCAACGTAACACGTTATCGTACACCCTACAAGAGTGTACCCTGTAATACAATGCACTGCTCTTTAGCCTATATATAATATTTATAAGGGTATATAGTAATATCCACATAGGCAATTTTTTTTTCTACCTTGTATACTTCGTACTTATAGCTCAATAATAACAGTGGTGTTATCGTATTAATCGAATAAAGGTCTAGATTAGCAGTAGTAACAGTGTTATTATTACATCGGTCGTAAAAGGTCCAAATTAGCAGTAGTAACAGTATTGTTGTTGCATTAGTTGCAGAAAGACCAAATTAGCAGTAGTGATACTATTGTTATTATTAACGCGTTAGTCGTAAAAGGTTTAAATAAACAGTAGTTTGGCTGTGATTATCAAAGTTTAGCCGCGGTAGTAATTGTAAGTCGACCCTAGTTAGTGTAGCTAAATGGAAGCGATATAGTTGGTAATAACGCCTTTTATTGTTTCTAATAGGGGTGATTACGTAGGGGTGATTACGTAGGATGATTTCGTAATCATGTGGTAGGTTAGAATAAAAAGATACATCGCTATCGCTTCAGGCAAAATTTCCTTTCTTTCTTTTCGCTAAAGGCACGTAATTTCAGCTAATACAAGTCCCCATTTTAATCCAACTTCTAATCTACCCAACCAAACCAAGCCGTTTTAATATGTAGGTTACTTGGCCTGTATACGTACTAACCTAATCCTTGAATAAGTGCCGCATAAAAATCGGACTACCAGGCACCGTTTAACGCGAAAACGTCAGCACCTCGCCACCGCTACAGCCGCCATAACCACCGCCCTCAATACCACCACTACTAACAGCAGCAATATCCCGCCATCATCGGGCTTAATCTCTTTAATTGCTACCATGCTGCCTGCCCCCGCTACGCCGCTCGCCGCCACGTTACCAAGTTCCGCCGCCCTCAAGTCGCTCAGCCTAGCCGCCGCCTTCGCCTCGCCCTTTCCCACTGCCATCGCGCTAACCTTCTCCTCCCCCCTTTTTCTCTTCCCCTTCCCGAGCTCAGAGGAGAAACAGGGGGCTCCTAAGGTTATAAACCTTACCCTTTCCTTATGGGTAAAGATGCTATTACCTGTAAGGGCTCCTTTACGCTATAAGCGTAGCTTGGCGTAGCTGCGCTAGGGTATATACGTTTTAAGCCCTTCGTTTATTAGCTTTTAACTCCTTTTTTTATAAATAAGGAATACGAGGCGGATTTCTTCCACCGCTTCGAGCTCCGTATCGCCAAGGTACGCCGTAAGATCTTTTTAACGCACTAAGCGTTGGAACGATGTATTCAGGTCCATAGCCTTAGGCCGCTAATAGATATGCCCTACATGTCATGTATCGCATCCGTGTCCGCGGGCAAGGTTATTGGCGATTATTACGAAAGCGAAGGTCATTCGGCATGTTACCACCGTTATGAGTGGACTAGTAACTCGTGTACCCCCGTTCCGGTGGTCTTAATACCGTAAGCCGAGGCTGTATTATGCGCCCATCGACTCTTTAGTAAGTTTTAACCGAATCTTAAAATGATCTCTGGTAAAAACACTCGTTTAAGGCGAATCGAGAAAAGAAAATTACTACAAATAACCAAAACAAACCGATGTTAATTAGTAATAGGCGCTAACCGGTGGACCTGGAGACGGCAGCCACCATCGCCGCCTGAAAACGAGGCCTATGTATGTACTACGTAGGCGAGTTCGATAGTTTCATCGTACGTCGCTGCGAAAAAGGTAATCCCTCTCCTATACCTTTATCCAAAAGTATAATTAACAAGGTATAAGACTATATCCTCGTCAACGTTAATAATGTTGTTAGCGGTAATAACGGTGGCGCCAACACAAAGGGGAAGAATGACGTAAAGGATAATAGGGACGAAACGACGTCGCCATTTCCTTCTAATGGTGGATAAATACCCCTTTGGCTGGGCCGGCGTATCTAGCTATAATATAGTACGTTACATAATAATGTCATAGCTTTTTACGAATTGAATATCTAAAGCAATAAACGTGATATGAAAATATAAAACAAAAGAGGCAATGTGTCAGAATCGGTGTATGGAAAGTGAAACAGAAAGGTAATATTTCAAAAATCGGTATATAAAAAGCAAAATAAAAAAGTAATATACCGAAAATCGGTGCAAACAGACGTATAAGGCAAAAGCAAAATATGAGTCTGAGCGAATAATATCGATAAACCGATCCAAGTTATCGTAAATCAGTAAATGAAAAACAAAAGATGAAATACGCCAAAATCGTTATAAATAGTCGTGTCAAATAAAAGTAAAATATAAATCGGAGCGAATAATATCGATAAGTCGATCTAAGTTGTAAATCGATGTAGCGGCTTATTAAGGTTGTAAAACCTTTTTAATAACCCTAATAAATAACGTACTTATCGATATAAATATTTTTAAGGTGCCGTTGAGTATTGCCTTTATTATCGCGTTTATCAAGTTTAATTTGCCATTAATCCATCTGATTTCCTTGATTTTATAACGTTCGTACGACTTTTGTAAAGTTATAATATCGATTATTAGTCGTTTTTCGTTTATAATACGTAATTTAACCATGCATTTATAAAGAGAAAAAGAATCAATACAAATAATTAAAGGGATAAGGCGTAAACTAAGGTTGAAGATAATTATCCGGACTATTATCGATATAGTAATGTTTGAATCGAAACCTCCAACCATATCGTAGATATTGAAATCAAGGACGCTTCTCGTAAACTTTTTGCATTTAGTGAAACTTCAATGGATAATATTTCCACGAAATGTAAAGCCGTTTAGAGCTATTAATTCGTTCCCAAAGACGAAGACAAAGCCGATTTATAACCTATAGTCGTTATTATTGGTGAAAAAGCCGGTAATAAAAGCAAACAGCTTTACAGTACGTATATTGAACGGTATAAATTATAACCCTTATTTTAAATTTCGTATTTTCCATAAAAGGCGTTTATTAAACGCCTTATATATATCGGTCGTTAGGTCGGTTTAGTATTACGTGACGACCGAAAGGTCGAATGCCGCCTTTAGTTATGTTATAAACGTAACCAAAACTCCGTGTACGCGTCGGTATTTGTATTCGTTAGCCCATTTTACGCTATCTAGGATAATAAAAACCACCTTATCAAGATATCATTTTTACGTAAGTCCCAAAATGCCGTTTCGGAGTATAATCGTAGTACTATTGAAATCGATTATATTATTTTTGATAGATAGGATTTAGGCTTCGCCTTTAAACCAGCCTTTCAAAGTTTACTTTTCTTAGATACGGAAAACGAAACGTTATACAAAGTTAAATAATCATTTATTCACATTCTTGTAAATGTAAAGCCCTTTGAATAAGTAGTCGATACTAACAAATACGGGTTAAAAGTTAAATTAGTTATTTCGAATCTCTTCCTAAAGTACTTTTAATAAGTTTCGTACTAATATATATCGACTTTAACCAAGCTATAGAAAGACTTTAAAATACGTAGGATTATTTTAGGCGAGTGATGTTATTTAAGTTCTTTTGGAATTTCTACGTAAATTCGCCGTTTGGGTCGTTTTTCAGATTATATATAAGCCTATATTATGTCCTGGAATTCAATATATAGGTTATACGGTTTGCTAAAGGAGGCTACGAATACAAAAATCAGGTGGTAATTAACTAGTTATAACGTAGGTGACTATATTATAATATCTTTTTTACCTTCTTCGTTATAACCTTTAATAACTAGGTAAGTCTTTTGGTAAGGTTTCCAATTTTATCTTTTACCTCGTAGACGAAGCGTGTTTGAAAAATCCTATGGGTTTTGTCAATAATAAGATCTAATTATTTAAAACGAAAAATGCCTTAATTATTGAAGGCTAAATTTATCATTTAGGTAAATCAATCGAATAAAGTACCTAAAGTGGTAATAATACCCTTATAACGAAGTTTTTAGCTGAGCTTACGGTTTGCTAATTCCTTTTATGTAATGAAGTCTATGGTAAAGTTTTTAAGGCGTTTCTTTGTTTTCGAATCGAAGGGTCGTTCTCAGCGACGAGAGACTAGTAGGGTTAGCATAGGTATACCGTTTTTATTTAATATGGTCAAGCTAAAATCGTGTTTTGAGGCTAAAGTTTGATGTGGAGTCGGGCTGAATTCGTCGTTCTGGGGGATAGCGTGTAGGCGACTCTAGTCGTTGCCGTCGTTTCGGAGGATGGTGTGTAGGTGGTTCTGGTCGTCTTGAGAATCCTGGACGATTCCTTTCACCTCTTTCCTATACTTACGTACCATTGTTTATCGAAACAAACTTATACCGTTTGGTAAACCAACCAGTACATTATAGCCCTTGAACCCGTTAATCTTTTAAGGTCTAATTTATGTATCCTTTTTTTTCCAAACCAAAACTTTAAACTATAATGGTAAATTCAAAACGTCGGTATTACGTAGGCTATTCCTAGTAGCCAACGCTTTTAACACGTCGTTTTCAACCCGTAGTAATGGTAAAGCTTCCATAGCTTTTGTTACGACATTAACCCATTATACCGTAAATGGTAATAGTATAGATTTTGTATAAATTCTCGGGTAAATACCAAAAACGAAAAGCGTAAAGATAAACCCACTCGGTCTAAAAGTGTAATTAACGGCGCTAACCGCTATTTAAAGAATAAACTCTTTAAAACTACTACTTTTTATTTTTTTCGATAATATTATTTACGTTTTTTTCAACGGTCCGTAATACCGTTCGTATTTTTTAATATCCCAAAGGGATTTCACTAGGATTTGTCGACATTTACTACCGGCTATTGGGGCATTAATACACCACTTAGTAAAGTTGAAATCTATACTAATGTAGTATATAATCCAGTTGAAAATACCGAAGTAAACGTTCAACCAATAGTTAACTAAAGCGTTTCAATAATTTATAGCGAAAACGCTTCGTATGAACTCAGCGGCTTAAAACAATATTACTACGTCGATGGTATAAAATACTAGTTAATTGTCTAAATATATAATATCAACGATCACCTGATAATTAAAGTCTACATCGTTTTAAAGGCTAAACTTAAACCGTCGTAACGCTTATAAGTATAGCTAATACTTATGGCAAAACTTCTGAACAACTTTAAGTACACCCTTTTCTAAATTTATATAGCCTACAGAATAGAGTAGTCGTAAAAGGCGTTTTACAGCCGGGTATCCGAATCGTCGGTGCAACACACGCAATTCCTACTATATCAAATAAACGGCCTCGATTATACGTGCTTTTGGAAAAAACCACAAGTGATCGAACTTAAACCGGAGCGGTACAGATAAATCATTTGAAGCGCGGAAAAGTTGGTTAGTTGTATTACGGACTTAGATTCAGAGGTAAAACTTGATCGGCCCAAAACGTGTATTCACAACGACTGTTCCGAACGAAAACGCCTTATCTTTATCAAACAAGACTTTTCGGTATTCCCCTTTACAGTCTAGATAAAACTTCGAAAAATTCGCTGCAAGTACGTCAAACTAACGCTTTTCATCTGTCGAAATTTCGACTGCTTTAATATTAGGTATAATTCCTTAAAACCTATTTTTGTACCTGTTAAATAACATGAATTGTAACGCTATATAGGTGTTAAATACTTCCTTCATATAATCCAATCCAGCGATATACCTGAAGGAAGTGTCTTGTGATCCGGTAAAGATACGGTAAACGGTTTCGTTGTCTTAGGTTAATACATAGGCGTTATCGTCCCTAGAGTCATCTTCTCCAGATATATTATCATATAGGTAGGTATTAAGTTCGTTATCTACACTTTCGCATTCGACTATATATGTTATAAAGTTAAACTTTATCAGATCCTCGGGTATGTAATCAGCTTAAAATTGTCTTTTGATCCGAATCTTCTCGTAGGCGGGGTGGTTTAAAATTAACAACCAATTTTGCCATATATTATACAACGTTTTTACAAATTTATAGGGCGCTGTCTATCTTTTCGCAAATATTACTATAGTTTCGATACGTTTTTATTATTTCCGAACGATCGTCCCTGTTTTTTATTGCCGGGGCTTCCTCCTTAGTATCTATAATTTGGATTTTCGTTTTATCTCGCGTAAACTTTGAATCTCCGGTTTAAAATATATTAAATTATTTCAAAAAGGTTTACTTTAATAATTTAGGCTTTGCTTTTTGTTTTATTAGCTACGGATATTAATTCGAGGTTTGATATCCCGCGTATAAAGGTTTCGAACGATATTTTAATACTTACACAAAAGGCCTTCAAATCCTTTTTTGATTTAGAAAGTATAGGGTCGAAATATGGGTTTCTATGGTAAGCTTTTATTACTGTTTAAATAAATAATTTATTGTCTTTATATTATGGTCCGAGGGTTGGCTAGCACTTCCGTAATCTTACCAACAAAACGGTAAGGATTTTCTAGGGGTTTTTGTCGGTATTTTTCTGCTAATTCTTTCCAAATTTCCACATCGTACTAATCCAGTCCCTATCGTATAGCTCGTAATTGATTTTGGTATTAAATTGGGATTTAAGTGATTGTAACAAGCAACGAATACATCCATTTATATAAAGTAATATATATATATATTACTCTTTACCTTATTTAGAAAGTATACCGGATAAGATAACATGTAATTATAATAGCTTTATATCCAGTTTTTTCCATATATTAAATATAGCGCGTATTTTATTGTTTAGTACGTTGTACGGCTCCCCATTATAGTTATTGTCCCTTTCTTATAGCCTAATAAAGTTGGTCAACTTCATAGGATCGTTCCTATTTATAAGGAAGCGATGTAGTAGGAGGTTGCGGTAAGGGTCTTAGTTAAAAGTTATTGGTTCGTAAGGTACGTATTGGCGTTTTACGCCACCTATCTTCTCCTAAATCTGTATTCTTTCCGTATTCCGGCCGATTATTATTTCCTAGGGTGGGTTGTTATTTGTATTTCGGCCGATTTTGTTACGGTTAAGTGGGCTGTTTTCAATATTCAAGGTATATTCTTATCCTTAAATCTGTTTACAGTTACGTTTTAAAAAGGCTTCTTATTTAACCCTCGTTATCAAACATCGTTGTAATGTCTACTTTTCTTTTACCAATTCTTCTATTTCTATTTTTTGTCGGGCGGCTAGTTTTAACGAACGCTATATCTTAGTTTATAATGGTTGTTTAAAGCTTCACTTTGTTAGCTGTTCCTTTCAATTTTAAAAGTATTATTCTTTTACAAAACCCGCTTCTATAATTTCTTGGTCCGTTTATTTAGGCATATATATAAGCTAAGTCGTTTCGAATAGGGCTTTCGCGATACGGCTATTGCTTTCACCGGGTATATTAATACCTTTGCTTCGTAATTATTTCTGTAAGAGTTTTACGCCTTATATATTTACCATTTACCATATTTATAGCGTCTAATCCGCTAAATTTTCCTTCAAGTTATAAAATAGGTCGCGTCCTTTAATATCTTCATGGCAATAATTATAAATTATATTCGTAATACATATATTTACGATATAAAGATCTAAATCTTCCATCATGGCCCTGATCTTATTACTCCAAAGGTTAAAGTTCAAATATTTGAAGATAATAATTTAAAACGATGTATGTATAAAGAGGTATTTTACATAGTCGTTGGCCTTTACCAGATCTGTCAATAGTGGGGCTATTATATATACCTAAAAGGCAATTCGTAATAGTTTGGAGTTTAGGGTAACGTGGTCAATACAAAATGAAATAAGGTAATTAAAACGGTCGGAGTAAAGCTGACTAATATTTACTAGCGTAAATAAATTTTAAAATATATAAACGAGATATAAGTACAGACTAGATAAACGTTTAAAATTATATTTGTTAGCGTTAGTAGCGCTATACTGGCCAATTAGCTAGTAAAACTTAAAATATTATAGTTATTAAACTTAAAATACATAAGGCGATTGTGGGAAAAACTTGAAACAAATAGGGTGAATATAGGAAATTGAGTAAGGTAAGGGAAATATTATCGTATGTTTCGATATACGTTGGTCTATCTATATAGGTGTACCGTAATAGAAATTGGTAAAGAGATCGGTTAGTCATTTGGTGTATAACTGATATTGTTAAGGCGGTTGTGTTAATTAATTGTATATAACAGATGTTGGCTGTCGCGAAAAATTGGGTGGGTCCCAGCGAAGGGTTCCGAAACTTGGTGGTTTTAGTTACGTGGCCTGGTATCCGGTAGGTCCTAGTAATGGGTTCCGAAAACTTGGTGTTTTGGCTTACGTGTCCTGATAAGTAATAGGACGCCTTTTGAAAAGAACTTAAGTTAATCGTTCAAAATGCTAATGCAAGTTAACGGTTAATGAAACCAGGCTAATATTTTCGAAGTTACTCCAGATATTATAGTATTGTAACGCTTTGAGTTTCTTGGCACTCTCGCATACTTTCATACTCCTATATAATTCTTATAAGGCGTAATGTAAAGCACAGTCAATTAATACCGCTAAAACATTCCACTATAAGTATTCAACGAATATTCGTCTCTTTTTCCCAAGCTGTTTGTAGTCGACCGAGTCGGCTATTAATTAGTGTCGGTAGGGTTTAAAAGGCCTATTCACGTAATAAAGTAACTTAGAAGAGTAATCGTAAGATTGGTAGTTATAGTATTGTAAAGATAATGATTTAGAAGAAGTATCCAACGGTATACATTACAGGTGAGGGCTTATGAGCCCTTGCCTAGAGCGTATGACTCTGTAGTACTTCTTCTATACCGCTCCACGTATTACCGTTGGCCTGGAATAGCATTCCAAACCGATCTATGTATGGTATACTTTGCGTCTTGCAAGAGTTCAGCATGCAGCATAACACGTTATCGTATACCCTGCAGGAGTACACCCTACAATAAAGTGCACTGCCCTTTAGCCTATATATACCATCTGTAAGGGTATATGGTAATATCCACACTAAAGCTCCGTTACTACGGTATTATTACCACCTTAAACGCCCCATTTAAATAATCTACTTCAGCAGAAATCTTTTACTTAATGGATTAAGGCGTATTTCACTTTAGACGATTCGACTCAATGGTTTATGGTTCTCATAGAATTTTTCTTATTCGTTTCGTATAGAAAGTTAATAATAAAACCAGAAAATTATACGAAAAAATCCACCTAGTTGTAAAAGGATATGAAGATAACGATAAAAAATATTATAACTTAGTCGCTTACATTATAAAAGGACAGCCACCGTTTCATTTTTGTATTTATAACCTCCTTTAGTATCCCTTATAACTTATATATTACACTTCATAACATTTCATAAGTTTATACACAATTTAAAGAGCGATTTGAACAACGTGTTTATGCTGATATACCTACATATTTTAAAAAATACCATTTATGTGGAATAATTTTACGTATTCTAAAGCTGCTTTACAACTTGGCTAAAACTATTATTGCCTAGTATAACACTAATTAGAGGTAGTATAACAAGAAATTCAGAATATCTGGCTTAACTTTCAATTTATATATATTAGGTTTAATATTCGGTTTTAACGGCTTTGTTTTAATGGGTATGTAAACAAATGACATACTCATACTATATAATATATCGTTTTTCGCATTTGAAGAATGGAAACTTTTGGATGCCAACCTAAAGGCAAAACCTAAAACGTACCCAACGGAAGATCATATTATCGATTTTAATAATGTTATCATTACTTTTCGAAACGGATATTTGAGCCTTACGTAAAAAGGCTAGTTGAATGAAGTTGCCCTTGTAATCTTGGATAACGCAAAACGGGCCGAAGAATATATATATCAACACGTATGTAGCGTTTAGATTGCTTAAGTAATATAAACGGAGGCGGTATTCGACTTTTTGGTCGTTATGTAATATTAACTGTCTTTATTAGAAAATATATGTAAAGCGTTCAATAAACGCCTTACGTGGCAAATATATAATCCAAAGCATGGCCTATAGTTTATACCACTAGATATATGTATTATAAAACTATTTGTTTTTACTAACGGCTTTTTCGCCAATAATAACGATTGTAATTCGTAAATAAGCTTTATCCTAGTTTTTAGTAACAAAAAACCGGCTATAAATGGCTTTATGTTTCGTGGAAACATTATTTTTGAATCTTTATTAAGTTTTAGCGGATTATAATAAGCATATTTGCTTTGGAAATTGATAGTATAATTAAAGGTTTTCATTTAGGAATTACCATAGTAATGACTTGTCAAATAATTATTTTAACCTTGATTTCAAACCTATCCCCTTAGTTATGTATACTAATTCATTTTCTTTATACGAATATCTGGTCAAATTTAGTATTACGAACGAAAAATGCTTAATAATTGATATTATAGCCGTACGCGAGTTATATAAACGTCGAGAAATCGAGAGAACGAGGTGTATCAATATGAAATCCAACCTAATAGATATGATAATTAAGGGCACCTTAAACGGAGTATTAGAAATACTTATATCTACCAGCACTCTAATTATTTAGGTTATTAAAAAGGTTTTACGACCCTAATAAGGGTAGTATTCTACACCTTACTTTTGTTTGTGCTTTTGGTTTTATTTTACGCCATTACATCATTTTTAACTATTTGGAGCGGTCTGAAGCCTATTATCTACACCGTTCCTCGAATTGTATAACGGTGTACAATTTATACTTATATTTCTCTTACGAATTTTCTTGTGTTTGAATTTATGATTTCGTACTACTTTCGGCGTACTATCACTTTTTGTTTGACGTACTCCAGCCCTGTTAAGTATTTTACTATTTACTCTTTTCTATTTAAATCTATAACTTTCAATCACTTTTAATATATTATTAATTTTTGTTTTATATGTTTTCAGCCTAATTTACCTTCATATTTATCACCTATATTGCGATTGTTTCTATTAAATGTGATAACATTACTATATAACGTACTATATTATAGCTGGGCGCGCCTATTCGGCCTAAAGGGATAGTTATTTACTGCTAAAAGAAAAGGGAAAATACGACGTCGTTGCATCCCTACCATCCTCCCCGTTGCCTTCCCCCTTTATATTAACGTTACCGCTATTACTGTTATCAACACCGTTATCGGCGCTACGAGGAGATAGCCCTGCGCCTTGGACTATATATCTTTAAACAATGACATGGGGGGGGGGTTCACCCTCTTTATAGCAACGCGAGATGACGTCGTTTAACTTGCCTTCATAGTATATACGTAGGCCCCGCTTTCAGGCGGTAATAATGGCTTTCAACTCCTTCTTCCGCCGGTTAGCATTGATTATTAATTATGATCGGTTTATTTTGGTTATTTGAGAATGTAGTTATTTTTCAAGGCGTTTTAAACATAATTTTTTTACGAAAAGTGATTTTGAAAAGCGGTTAAAACTTATTATAAAGTCGGCGGGCATGTAATACGACTTCGCTTCATGGGCTTAGAATTAACAAAACGGGGACATATCTGCTACTAGTCCGTTCGTAATGGTGGTAACGGATCAAACGACCCCGGTTTTCGTGGTAATTGCCAATGGATTTTCCTGCGGTTGCGGACGCGATACACTACATGTAGGGCATGTCCATTAGCGGCCCGGGGTTGCGGACCCGGTTATGCTATGTTAATGCCTTACACGTTAAAAAGACTTGGCTACGTACTCTGGCGATACGTAATTCGAAGCGAAGGAAGAGGTCCGCTTCAACTTTCTTGTTCAAAAAAATATTAGAGGCAAATAAACAGGTGTATTTAATCAGTATAACCTGCATCGTAACTTCTCTAGATTACGTTTATGGCGTAAAGGGGTCCCCGCGGGTAAAAGAGTTTTTACTCGTAGGGAAAGGGTATGATTTATAACTTTAAAAGCTATCCATTCCCTTCTTTAAAAACCAGGAAGAAAGAGAGAAGGAGAGGGAGGAAGAAAGAAGGTAGTGGTATAGGCGGTGGCGGKAGCAGCGGCGGCGGCGGCGGCGGGGGACGGTAGGGCTGGAGGCGAGGTGGCGATGGAGGAGATAGTACCCGAGGATAGAAGGCTATTAGTGGTAGTGGTGGTGGCGGCGATATCGGTAATAGCAGCGGCGACGCAGCGGTGTTTATGCGCTAAACAACGCCGAATAGTTTTGTTTTTACGCGATATTTATTTAAACAAGAGGTTAGTATATAGTTATTCGTCGAGTGATTTACTTATCGGAGCGGTTTGAATTTCTTAATTGAAATGAAAGTCAGGTTAAATTAAAATAAGGATTTATATTGGTTTTAGGTACGCGCCGTTAAAGGGGAAAAGAAAAAATTCTTTATCTAAACCGATAACGATGTATCTTTTTATACTAACCAAAAATACGTAACGGTGTAATTAACCTTACGTAATCACTTTCATAATACTTGCGTAATTATACCTTTATCGGAAACAATAAAAGACATTATTAATAACTATATTGCAACTGATTAGCTATACTAACTAAGATCTTACTATAATTACTACCACAGTTAGAAATTACTAATTCGAACCTTTACAATTGGTGCCGTAATTATACTGTGATTATAAAAACTATTAATTTAAACCTTTATAATTTGTGCCGTAACTATACTGTTATTATAGGACTACGTATACGGATTCGTTACAATTATACTGTCATTCCTAGGCTATTGGTACAGAGCACATAAATAAGAACGAAAAGATTGCCTATGTAGATATTACTATATACCCCTACAGTTAGTATGCATAAATCAAGTGGAAGTATACTATATTGCAAGGTGTATTCCTCTAGGAGTGCATGATAACGTGTTACGTTGTAGGCAGCATTCTTGTAAAGTGCATTATACGTGGCGCGGTCTAGAAAAGACGTTCTATAGTTTATGGAAAAAGTGCTACTGTCCGGATGAGGGGTTTATAACCTTTTATCTGTGGTGTGCACTCTCTGAATGCTTCTTCTGACCTGATGATCTATCTTTACTACAATATCAATCTTTCTGATTACTCTTCATTTACATTCAAGTGAATAAGTAGACCATACCGACAGTAGTAGTAGCACCCACAATAGTACTGATTTAGCCGTTTGTCAACTTAACTATCTTCGAGACTTTTGACAGTTAATCTTAACGTTTGTCTTCAAAAAGGATTTAGTGAATATTTATTGGTGTTTTCAATAGCGATACCATCGCTACCCCTGAATTGTCATTTTAGACTAACTTAATCTATAAGTCTTCTTTATTTACTGTCTTTTTGAACTAACATAGTTCATAGAGACCTTTCGTGAAAATATTTCCTCTACTTTGGTCTTACCTAAAGCGTAATCGGATAGTCGCTTCTTTTTCTATCTTGCAAATTTGCATTTAACCTAATAAGTACTGATCAGTGTTGGTAGGACTGTAGACGTTGTAATGCTGTAGATTTAAGACGTAATCGAAGTAACAGTAGTATTGAGTGGTTAAGTGGTAGATGTATTATTCTAGGTTTGGTAGACCGCTAGCTGGTCTACACAAACGTTTGTATGGAGAATTGCTTAGCGTGTACCCTAGTATGAAGTGGGCGCATACTGTACTTGACTTTACAGTAGACTCATAAAATGATACACTCAACTTGCAGTCAGTATAGTCTTTACTGTAAGTAAATTTGACAAACTGAATTGGAATTACTACTGTTCTAACACCGGTGTGTTTATTGTTTGGCGGGGAAATATGCAGTAAAAATGAGGGTCGAATTATTTACGATTTTTACCTAATAAATCGTATAATTTTCCTGCACAAATATTTTCCCCCTTTCAATTGAGAGTTTTACAAACGATACGAGGTAAATCATAAGTTAAAATTATAAATAAGAAAAATATTGTCTTTGAACTTTTCTCTTACCTTTATAATTACAATAGATTTATTTTTATTCCTTGTCGAGGTTGCAAAAAAATCAATGTGTTATTAATGGGTTTCTGTAATACGCCAACTTATATATAACAGTTTATAAATCAGAAGCTATGTCGCTTTAATTATTTCTATAAGGTTTTTGTCGACGACATTATGGGTTTTTGCAACACGTTTAAAAACCATATACGATATTTAACAGCCGTTTCTACCAACTTCGACAAATGTAACAGTACTGTTTTATCGATAAAAATATTTATCAGGTGGTTTTAATAAAATTGATTGATTTTTTATTAATACATTTTGTCCTTTAACCACTCGCAACAAAAACTTGAAATTTCATATCTTTAAATTTACTTGCACACTACAGGTCCTTAAAACATATCTGGAAACTACAAGCTTCCTATAACAAGAAATTCTCTACTTTACCCAGTAATTAAACCCCCTTCAACAATTCAAAACTTTGCTACTAACTTAAAGTCGCAACTAAAACTGAATATTAAATGGGAAACGTTTTAAAACGAAGTATTATGCGGTATTAACATTTATTACACCTAAAACCTAGTAAAAGGAAAGTTTTAATTCGCATTGATATTTTCCATTTAACACGGTATCCTTATATTATATCGAATTTATTAGGCAGTTGTTTCCGTTAATTAATAGCAATTTTGAATAAGGTTTCGAGGTTAAACTTTCTTATTTAACCAAGGCAAACGTTTATAAAAAAAGGTACTGTTATATCATCTACAACAGTAAAACCAATCATATTCTTTGATTATTATCTCTTTGAGGCAAAGCTAAATTATAGGCCTATCGCAAACTATATCCCACGTTGATAGGCAATCAAAATATAATTATTATGTTTACTTATAGTAATGTCACAAAGGTTATTATAAATAACTTCACTCTTAATACGATATTTTCTAATCGTAGCAATCGCAAGCTTGTAAATACAGCTATTTACTTCAATATATACATACTGAAAGCAATACAACTGCCTAGCAAATTAAATCTGGTATCTGATATATTATCTAAGTTAATCGTAACAGGTAAGAACGTGATTAGGAAGTTTTATCAATTTGTTATTTTGAATTACGTTTTTAAGAACGACTTTGATATATTGTTATCATAAACAGAAATATCAAATGAATTATATTGAAGTTATGCAATCACGTATACCACGTTATATATATAATTTGATATCTTTGAACATTTATAAATATTATTGAATATACCCTAAATTTCGCTAATAATTATGTGTAGGAATATGAAGGTTGTTGTAACTATAAAATTCAATTTTTTTTGGTTTCGTAAATAGATAGTTATATTATATGGTTTAACGAAGTATATAACACCTTAATATACCCCCCTCATTTAATATAAGAATTACTGGCAAATACGTACGATTAACGCTATTACTTCGGATGCGATTAAATAATAGTTCTATTTAATAGTGTTTAATTTCCCAAAAAGCAATATTTTGTAACGGAAAACGTAAAAATATACTAATTATATGAAACAATATCGTATGAATAACTAACAAAAGCTTATAGAAAATTAATATGCTGTCCAAATACCTAAGGAACCCATATATACCATCGCGACGGATATTATTATAACATTGCCGTTTATCTCTTATGCTAAAACATCATGAAATAAAAATATGTATAACAAATTTAATACTTTTATAACCGTTACTTGGGAAACATTAAAACGATTTTGTTACTATTTAGATATATAATATATATAACTGAAGTTTAGGCTTTGATATTGTATTGTTATATATTTTGGGCGAATTAACTTTAATCCTATCATATTATGATCGATTTAACGTAAAATCTAGATAAGACTTTTAGAAAAACTTATGGAAAGAACTAGATACCAAACTCGATATAATTACAATATATCATTCGCAGACAGATAGGAAAGATAAACATAATAAAGAGTTTGTAAAGCTTTTTCTGCGATAATACGTTGCAGAATTCCTGGATAATTTATAGGTAAATGTCGATTTTTCAAATGAAAATTGAACAGTGTGTATTTGTATACATTAAAAGCTAGTTTTTTTCGAGCTTCTCCTCAACGTCCGATTTGAATCACCAATAAATTATCTCACTAATATATTGCTAACAACAAAAGGTGAAATGAAGTTCTTACAATAATACCTTCGCTGAAATACATAACTTACTATAAATATTGTAACGATGTAAAATAAATGCTTATATAACAAACGTTATCGCCAACTTCAATTAAATATCGCTAATCATATCTAATTCAAAGTTGGCAAAACGTATAAACCGCTTGATTTATAAGGCAAACTTACATCACCAAAACTCGGTTTATTTTGTATTCTAGATAAAATTTCCTTGGTAACGTATAAGTAAGACTTTCTACCCGCTTCGAAAATACACTCCATTGTAAATGTACAGCATTTGCTACCTACAATAACAAACGATCCATTCCACTGCAAAGAACAAGTCCCATCTCCTATGGAATATGGCGATGATACCTTAGCAAACTCGGAAGATAAGTATCGTAAAGTGAACTGGATTTTGGATAAACGTATGAATCGTCGAAACGGCGGGATAGAGTTACAATATCTTATCCGCTGAGAAGGTATGATAAAAAAGTATAATGAGTAGTTTAACCTGGGTAAGCTAAAGTATTACAAGGAGCTTGTGGGAGATTTTGAGCGTCGCCAAACGCTATTGGATACGGGAAACCGTAAATTTGGCAGAACAAGACGTCATATAGCTAAGGCACAGTAACAACTAGAGGACAAAGACAAAGGGAAGGGGAAGTTGGTTCCGCGAGAAGTTGGTTTCGCGAGTGTGTATGGTTTTTGGAGGATTACTTTGGCATTTTTTTGGTATTTGGGTTGTGGCGAATTTGTTATTTTTGCTTAGGGTTTGATGGGGACATCAAGCACTTTTTTGGGGCCCGGCATATGTGGCGGCATACAGGGGGTACCCCTGTAACAAAGGCATAGGGATTATCACACATACTTAGTCTTTGTTCTTGGAGAACAGATTTAGCCTTTTTTTCTTCCTTTTCCATCTTCTCTACTACTCTGTTTTTGGCCTTTTTGAGCCTTTTTGGCACTACTGCAGCACGCTGCCACACTTCCCGGTATGTGACATGGAGAAACAGGGATACCCTAGCAAACTGAAATATTGCCAAGGCAATAGTGTGCAAGAAAAGCGTGCTCAGACTTACTGGTAAAAGGTACGTAATTGGTGGTGTACAAGTTTGTGACGTGTGCAAGTCTGTGGCGAAAGACTTATGCACGGGAGTTGAGGAAGTTAACGCCTGGAAATGCGGGGCGAAGGACTGTAATTGGAGTCAATTTGAGTGCGAAACAGACTAGAATTGACAAGGGTCTTGTTGACGGAGTTGTGAGCGACTTCAGGGATTACCACAAATTAATGATTAGTCACACTAACGTGCGCGCACGAAACAAAAAGTCGCTAGTATTGAAACAGCAGTCAATTGCAATACAACCAAGTCAATTATACTAATTCTAAGTCAATTGTATTGGCTATAAGTTGACTGTATCGTTTGCGGGATAAACTGTATTGATTGCAAGTTAAGTACAGTAGGTGCTCAATTGAGATTAGGGCATGGGCCAAGCATTTGGCTATACAAATTAGTGTGCAGACCGGCTAGCGGTTTGCCAAACTTGGAAGTAACAAATCACCGCTTTTAATGCAATACTAGTGTTAAAGGCTTGTGCCTGGGTTAGTGGTCGCTAGGGATCTAGCCCTGGCGAGTACCATATTCCTAAATCACTCTCAAGCTGCTCCTGAACATGCCCACGCCACCTGATCAACCGCGTGACCGAGCCACTCCTTATCGCTAGTTCCATATCAGTTTTGTAATAGGGGCCTTTTTCCCTTTGTTATGAAGGATTATAAATAGTATTTGACAACCTTAAGTAATGGCTTTAACTTAGCTCCTTTACATACAATTTTCGATTTTTGATTCCTAACAATATCCTAGTTATATTTAAACGGTTATAACCCAAGATTATATTTTTTAGATATTTTGAGCACAAAGCTTTAAGCTTTCAAGCATTTTCCTCATGTACACATACAAAACCAACTATAAAACGCGTTAACAATGTAATACAATAAATGCACTGTTTACTATAAACGGTTTATTAAACCTTAGTAGATCAAACTTATTAGACGAAATAAAATTATTTACGAATATATTTTACATGTCAAACAATATGACGTTAATTCATTAATATCGTTGATTAATAAAATCCGGCAAGTTGAAATTACTACTAGTACGTTTACGTTTTCGAAATAACCCTTTATCTAAAGAACACTATTTCGACATTACCTATAAACGATATTAATATAACTTTCCTACTGCTTACCACTAAGAGCGGCGTTAAATTACTTAAAAACGATGAAGATATCCCGAACTTCTCCGATTCCAAAGATTAAACCGACGATGAACCTAACAATACTAATTGTGAACAAACTGAATGTAAACCCTTCGGCTAATTGGTTAAATTTTCTGATGTTAAATTACGTTTTTCGGCGTAAAAGGCCATGATGTTATATAGGTTACGTGAAAACCAGAAGTTTATTAGTATTAAAAATAACCTTTTTCCTATTTTCCAATAATTAAAGGAAATGGTAAAAACCATTATAAAATGTTATTACGTTTGCGATGACGATAATGGTAATACCAATTCTAACGCTCTCATAGTAATATTATACACGTAATTATTCGGTTTATAAGTTTTTAAAAATGGTTTATGACCGGTTTTATGTTTTTTAAATATTTGAATATTTTTATTAGCCGGAGTTAGCGGTATATCTTAATAATTTGCCACTAAGCTGGCTATTTAGGAAACAAAATATTAACGATACCCTGATTGACGTGTTGCTTCCTTTTAATATATTCGAAAAATACAACGAATAGGTTATCTGAGTTTCATTTATTAATGATAAACTTTATAAACTCTACATTTAATATGGTAAGATAAGCGTTGACCAAAATCTACGAGCTTAAACAATATCTTCTTTCATAGTAACTTGAACACATTATCAATAATAATACGTTTTAATTTCTATTGAATGAAATACTTCAATTTAATACGTTTTATATATCAAATCAATATATCTGTATCTTATAAACCAAGTAATACTTTTATGCATACCTAAGATGCTTTTATAGTATCAGAATCCCCTTAATCACGTGATATACTATTTCCACTACTAGTATGAAGGGACTAGAGCATAGCTGTCGCTTAAGGTAGTCGGATACTGTCTATAATCCTTGATTAAGAAGAAGGAAGAAACACCTGCTAAGGAGCTACTATAGAGCTATAGAAAAAAGGATTAACCCGGTTATGTAACAGGTGCAGGTATATTTTCGAGCGGCTTCTTTGCGGCCTTAGAGCACTATAGAAGTAATAGCAACCACCCGGGCTAAATCTCTAGTAACCATTAGCATAGGCATCAGTTTATAACATTAACTCCTGGTTTACCCCCCCTCCCTTCCGGTATAGAAGGTAGTGAAAAATTCTAGCGAATTATAGAGGCAAGAAAGGTGCGTAATAATAGTTTCGGAGCGGTTTGGAATACCGTAACGTCGTATGAAAGGCCTCAAACATCAAACGGCTTGGCATCGCGTACAAGACACTGGAACTAGCCTTTTTTCCGCCTTTCTTAAAAATAGTCCCATAGCCCCCCCCTTAAAAATACAAATATTTCCCTCCTATAATTACCTTTTTTATTAGTAATGTAGTCGTTTTAATACGTGCCTGTTTCTTTAAGTAAATGAAAACATTTTTTTATTAACTATGTAAAATCGGTCGATAGAAGAATCCCTTACTTTACTGTCGCTATTGAGAAAGTTACTAGAGATGTGTATATTCCTGTTTTAAAGCCGTTTAGCTATTATTAACGAGTATATAGTTCCTTATAGTACGTTCGATTAAAATGTACTTTAACGGTATTCGAAAACAAATATGATTCGAGTGTATTTATAGGATGGCTTATAATCCGTGGAATTATTTCAAAACATTAGTGGTAAATTTAAGTCCAAGAAAAAATTTGAAAACTATTAATAAAATATTAAATATCGGTAATAAATATTGTTTATGTTTTGTTAAGGTAATTAGCCGTAGCTATGGCTATATATATACCTTTTTGAATTTGAATCCAGATATAAATGAGATAATTCAGGAGCTATTTAAGTTTTATTCGATATTTAACGTCTGAAATCGAAGTTAGTTGTTTTTTAAAAGTTATTTCTTAAGTGCTAACGAATAGCTAAATGATGTGTAGATTTATGTTGTCGCCACTAAGAAGACAATGATAGTACGTTGTATTACGTAATGTAAAGTAGATATTCGTAACGGTATAAAATCGGTTTTCATTACTTTTATTCATTCCTACAGCCTCTGAGTCATATAGTCTTTTAACAAGGAGCGTAAATTTTGGGTAAGTAGAGTATATTCAGAGTAAGTGTGAGTATCGCGGTTAACAAGCAGTTAGGGTACCCAATTGAGGGTAACGTTATAGTTGATTGGGGTTTTCAAGCGTAACAATGGTAAGATGAGCTGTATTATAAGCAGGCTTAGCAAATTGGTAAAAACATGTACAATGTTGTTAATAGTTAACAGCATAAATATAAATAAAGGGACGAAAAATACAATGATATGATTGAGTGGTTTCCGTTGAAATATAGATATAAATTTAGTATATACTCGGTATCTATGAATGAGTGGTTTTTAAGCTACATAGTAATACAAAATACGATATTTTAAGCCTGTGTACAAGATAGACGGAAAGGCTCGTTATTATATTTATCCAACGTATAACGTAATTCAAAAACGTCGATGGTCGCGGAATTTGAAAAGTTTAAAACGACTTCTAAGTTGAATATATATAATCTATTAATTTAATTCAAATCTATCATTTTAGCGTATCGTCAAAGTAGAAGCGATTTATTTAAGGTTTATTCCGGGCTTGAAAAATACTTTTGAAGTAGTATTTAGGCTTGGTTTCGCTATGGTTATCTATAACGTCGATAGCTAATAGTTGAAAATCGAGGGCTTATTTTCTTAGAATCAGGTTCAAAGCGATTCGAATAAATTAATTCATATAAAACTAGAGATATGTTCCTCTCAGAATATTAAATTAGATGATGTTGGAATCGATAATAAGTATGTTACAGTATTTATTATCAAGTTAACTTAGTTTTTTCTTTCAAAAAAACTTAGGTTTGTGAGACTTTTTAAAAAGAAATAAACAATATTAACAACTCGAAACTATTTTAAAAGGGAGTGTTACTTGTTATCAACTTTTTTATATGTTATTATGTAGCTATTATTACGTTCTATGCGAATTCCGTAACGTCGAAAATACATTAGACGAAGTCTTTTGCCCCTGTACGCGACTTCGTAGTTAGAATAATAGAACAATGAACGGGTTGTATAAGGTTAACGTGATAATCTTAGGTTATGAAAACGGGTTGATATTGATAATAGTTGTATTTTTCATTTGAAGTTAATTGGTAACCGGGTAATAAACAATTACAATCGAATTGAGTGTAAATTATAAATGATTCTAAGTACATTGAAGCTTATTAATTCACAAATTCGATGTCTTTATTTGTTTTTGAGTGGAATGCGGTATTTAAATGTGATTCCCCCCTCTTTAAGTCGTAAAAACGTTTGCAAAATTTACCGATCCAATTTAAAACCTGATAATTAATAATCTTATAAGGAAATCCATAAAACTGCTAATAATAATTCAGAACCCGTTCTACATAAACTTCTGTATTTATAATATTCATTGTCTCTAAAGTATTAACTAAACTTAACCCATTTGTAATAAATATAAGATTATATAGGTCGTCGGTATGTTTTTAGAGAAGATTGAATTTAAAGTGAATGAAAAGTTTATTTTGAACCGCTCGTAAATTAATAGGAATTTGAGAAGTCCTTTCCTATAATTTTTCAAATAAATTGTATACTTATAAATATTATAATTCCGGTAAAAACAACAGATCCTACGGTGTAATCCGTATTGAATGTATGTTTTAAGAAGATTAACGATATTGGTGTTGTCTGAGTGATTAATAAATAGTAAGTTGTACGTAATTTAAATTAATGCATTAGTAGGTGGTTCGTAAACTGGTACCTAAATACGGTCACGGAATTGAAAAATATTATCGTTGTTTACTAAATACTTTGAGATAGGGATTTTAGTTATTTAAATTTTTTCAATACAAATATCGGTAGGAAAACTCCGATCGTTTATACGTATCGTACGAATTAGATAAGGTTAATTAATATTTAGGGTAATAGCAGCGTTTGAATTACTTTTGAAATCAATATTATTAAAGATTTCACGACCTTCCAGAATGGAATCGCTAACGACGGTTATTCGGGAAATGTATATATGCGGAAGTTATTCGGAAGCAATATATTCGGGCTGTAAAAACTGTAGTTTCCTGTTTAAAAAGAGGGAATCAGAAAAGAACTTCAAAAATATCTTGACTTCGTAGGGAGAGTATATCGGATTGTATGTAATTGACCTCCTTATAAATGAGATGAAGATTAAATTAAAAAAGTTCTTTAACTAACGAATTTACTCCATGAAAAGTCGTCTAATTGTTATAAGTTATTTCAAGTTTTTGTACTTTGTAAAAATGGTAAACAGGTGAGTCATATTTCGAAGCTTTGTGTTTTATGCTTTTAAGTAGTTTACAATGCAAAAAAATTCTGCGTCGTGGATTTTGAAATTATATTTGGAAGGCGATAAGCGATGACAGTAATGTTATAACCTAAGGACCAACTGCAGGTCATGGAATAGGCCAGCGGTTTGCTGCGCCATTAGAAGCCTGATATCTAACACATCAAGCCAGGGATCTCAATAATGTAAGCACCCAGGGTTAGGGTTTGGAACGACAGGACCGCCCGCGGTCTAGTCGACCACATTGGGACCGAAGGAAGCGATATCGACTTCAGCTGTCCAGTACTGAAAATGGTATAAAGGCCATAGGATATAAGGATACGGCTATCACCACATAGATATTATTTCCTTCATAGCTCTTCAGTAGTCAATCGAAGTATTTAGTCTCATTATATTCTGAATAGCCTCACAGCTTTTGATCATTACTTGCACGGTTGCGATATTATTCACCCAGTACCTCTGCTACCTTCTTGATGACATAAATCTTTTGATACCTTCTATATACTCATGGGTATTTAGTGTGATCATTACAAGTAATATGACATTAAGCATAAGTTGATATAATGGTTACATTGAAATAGATAGCCCCCTAATGCCTAATTGGAGCAGTCAGCTTTTAAAAAGGTTTTACGATCTAAATTATACTAAGCAAAAACGGTTTCTAAAAAGAAATGAAGCTTGGGTTGATCGAAAGTAACTTCATTTTCAAGTTCTTTGGCGAAAAGGGGTATCCTATCCGATTATTCAAATGAAAGATTTAACGATTGTAAAATAGTTATAAATAAATTGCGGGTGAAAGTTGGTGAACCCGAGGAAATTTCATATCCCTAATACAAACGTGGAAGCCGTTTATTCCCAGATAACACGTAGCTTTTCCGGGATTATACCTACAATAACACTTCTTTCTATAATGAACCGTAGATATTTAATATTTTAAAAGACAAATTCACGTTTGGATATATCAAGGTTTAAACAAGTAACGTTTGAAGAGTTTAACACCTGTTAGACTTTAACATTATAGTTGTAAAGAATATTGTTTAAATATAGAAAAATATTGCCAGGGTAAATGCAATGGAAAATATCGAAGAAAAGGTGCAAAGAATGATGAATATACCGTTAAAAGGTAGCAGGTATATTTTAAAAAAAATAGAAGGTTATATTCAGGTATTTCAAAACTATACGATATACCAAACAATGTTTTCCATTCGTCTTCCCCCATAATACAAAGCTTCCAAAAAGCTGTTTTGAAATCAAATTTAGTAAATTACTTAACTCGAAAGATATTGGTAAACGTTTTTTATTAATTAGATCAGGTAGGTATCCGTTTTCTTTTATACTAACGTTATGTTCACAATGATATACGTAAAAACCTAAGCTACTCATAAGCTACCCCTAGGGGTTTTTAACCAAAAACATAAAATTACTTGATGAAAAAGTAATACTTGATAACTCGGTTGACTATTTTTTCAATATAAGGAGCTCCTCCCGTAATATTCAGTATAACGAGCCCTATAGGATATGTAAAGGCGAATCCCAATTGTCGTTTTTTTTTTAAAAAAAAAAATCGTAATTTGCTTCGAAATAGTAAAAAAGTAGTTTTTCTCTTAGTGCTTTATCGAATAAAGATATAAATTCCTTAAAGATAGCAGAGAGCTTATCTTTACCAGAAACGAGTGGTTTCGCAGTGAATACGCTATTAGTTTCTTCGAGGAAAACGGTGGCTCGCTACGTAGTAGAGGTTTATTTCTTTCGAGTTTTTCGAAGTATAATATGGAAAGTAACGACACTAATTCCTTTAGGATTTTTTTATACCGACATAAGCCCCCCTAATCATATAAAATAATTATCTGCTTCTTTGAAAAATAGTATATATTTTGAAACAACGTAAGTTACGTATGTGTATTCTATGTAGGATTTACCTAAAATAATATCGTATTATACTTGAGTCATAATTTGTGACTAAATTCGATATTAGTAATTATTAAGGTTAACATCTCAAAAGATTATGAAAAAAACAATTTGTAGGTCGATCTTAAGTATATGGCGAATAGTTTTATTAACCCGTTGAAATGGAATAGGAATATACGGAAAATTCAATAGATTGATAAATTTTTTATTTGAGACGTTATAATATTTTCAACTAGTATTCATATGAATGTTTTTGAAAGAAATGAAATCACGAAGTAAATTTACTATGAAGTGAAAGTTATATTACAGTAGTAGATGACTTATGTACTTAAACTTATATAAATGAACTTTTATATAAGAATATATAAAAGATTTACGTTTCTCTTTCTTAAAAATTAATAGAATGTTTGGTAAAGATAACGTAATTGCTTACGTTAATATTGGTACTAAAGTCGCTCGGGCATTACATAGGATTCAGTAGATAGGTACGAATACGATAGTTATTCGCGTTGTACTTTAAGTATAAGCTAAGGTTTATATGACGTGAGAATTTCGAATGGTTAACCTAAGTAAAGCGTCGTTTAGGAGCGATTCGAAAGGCGTTTACGCTAGTTATAATAACGTTCTCCTTGTTATGGTCCGACTTATGATAGTAAGCCAAGTAGGTTCCAATTAGAGTTTACTATTGAGGTATAAGCGGGAGACTAGAACAGGCTATAGTAGTCCTTCGTGCAGGACTTATGAGTATGGTGCGTGCATAGCTTATTACGTACCCTCGTATATGCTGCCTACGAAACTGCGCCCAAACTAAGCTCGGGCCGAGTACTGTATATCCTGTTACGTGTAAAGTTATATAACCTATAAACTTAATATCTAATGGCCTGGATCTATAATATGCCCCCCTTTTTATTAAAAGCCGTAAAGACCGTGGCACCCTGCCAGCTAAACGATAAGTATGGGCCGTATCTATCTAGTGTAAAGACTGGGCACAAGCTGGCCGCGGGTTTATAACATGCCTCCTGACGTACCGTATAACGTATAGAACGTTTGAACCTTAGGCTGGCAACACCGTATAACGCGCCCCTCAACTTGCTATATAACGTATAAATCTTATCGATTCCAGTCCGAATAAGCCTTTAAATACGGCCTTTTCTATAGCTTATAAAACCTCCTTCCTTTCTTTTCCCCATTTGGCCAATCCCCCCATACCACTTATCCTTATCACGCCTTCTGTAATAACCTTAATTACAACCACCTCTTTTAATCACTATTAGAGCTTTTATTTACCTGTCACTTTTTGGTTTCTCATAAGCTTCCCCCTATTAATACAACCGATGTTTATAATTGTCCGGGCTTAGGCTATGCTATTACTAATATCCATAGTGACGATAATTAACCTCCTCGTAAGGTATACCGATTTTTCGTACCTAAATAGCCTACCGTTCATTATATCCTATAGCTTCCTCACGTTATACGAGAATTTCTTATATTCGGTGACAGCGAAAACAAAAGTAAACTTCCTCTATTACAAACTAAAATACCAGTATATTTTATATGAATCACCTTCATAATTTTGATATACCCTTGTCCTGTATTGGGGTTTATCATATTCAAAGGTAACGTCCTTGTAAAAAGGTATAAAATAAGGTTCACCTAAAATTCAAGTTTTATAAAAAATCCAACCGTATATTAAATTCATTTCGTAATATATTTAAATGATAAAATTCTTTATAACTTCTCTTGGTTTACCCGTAACATCACGATAACTAGTCGTAGTCTTTAAAAACGGTAATTATATTATGTTCCCCGCTAGTAAACGCTCATGTCATATCCTGGGTTTTAGGCACGTTTTTACTTTTACTTTCTCCAAATGAATTAATTAATTTACCGGTTTTCGCGATATCGCCCGAGCTTAAAGCGTCCTTACTATTACGATAGTATAAGCTATTATAAATTTAGCTTTACGCCCTCGCTGTCTCTTCCTTTTGGGCCTGTCGTTTTTGAAACTTTCCTCATCTTTTTCGACCGTTTCGCCCGTTTACTACAACTGGACGCCTTCAGATAATCTAGTATTAGTTCGAAACATCTTTACCCTAATCCACTTCAATACCAATCGCATATCATTTCATAAATTCAACCCGAGTAATTAAAGTAATATCGTGACTTAAATTATGTTTTTATAACTAATATATATTATGGCTCATAAAACGTATAAAACGACGTCTAATGCTTAATCGTAAAAACCCTTTAATTACCCACATCTTATTTGCTAACTTTAACTAA
The DNA here is from genome assembly GCA_038502455.1 of Anisogramma anomala. Lineage (NCBI taxonomy): Eukaryota > Fungi > Ascomycota > Sordariomycetes > Diaporthales > Gnomoniaceae > Anisogramma > Anisogramma anomala. The sequence continues at coordinate 27,637,461 of JASMMZ010000003.1, read as the reverse complement.
AAGAGGTTAAACAAGGTAAAATATGAAGAGCACGATAACCGTACCCGTACCGATCGCATTACTCAGGTATAAACTAATATATTATAGTCTTTAATATCTCGCCTAAAGGACGATTTTCCCTATACCGCTTCGTATTATCTACCGTCGTCAGATTTACCTGGTGAACAACTTGCCTACCGTTATTTACCGTCATCGGCTTCGCTTAATACCTGTTCCGATCCTCGTTAGCCGCCTTCGTTGGCGTCGCTTAATAACCGTCCCGTCATGTATTGTTCGATATTACCAGTTTTTTTCCAACTTTCGAAGCAAATGGTAATAAAGTTCTCAACTTTATCAACTCTTTTATTCAAAGAATTGGGAAAATAATGATTATAAATTATAGATAAAATTTGGTGGTTTTAAGTAAAAGCCTTTTCGCGGTCGGATATTCATCTGAAAAAGCTGGGTAGTATATACCCGGCTCTATATATCATATTATATTATAATAAAATTAAATTTTTGCACTTCATAAAAATCATATATCATTACTAAAATGGAGGCTACTCGTTTAATATAAGTTATTCAGGTCGTATTTAATGCTGATGTTACGACGTCGGGTTATTAAAAAATCGAACGTCTATTTATTTCGTTTTAAATTTGTTCAAGGTTACCGTATATTACTAGACTGCTAATGACTTCTACTATGCTTTATCATAACCCTTTTACTTAATTAATATATAAAGAACAGCGCCTCGCCCCATTTTCGTAGCAAAAATATCACAAACTTCAATTTTTTTATGTATACCCTTATTTGTATCATTCGCGACAAATATTATTCTCGGGTAAATATCGGATAAAAACTCTGAGAAAATGGGATCCGTAACTATTTATTTATATAAGTTTGTGTTAAATGAAAAGGTTTTTTTTAAAAATATTTCAAATAATATTTAACGGGTTCAAAACGTCGACGACTTGGTATTAATTATATAGCTAGTTGAGCTTTTAATCGGAGCGATTAATTTGAATTTTACGTAAGTTAACTTAAACTTCATCCCTTACTTCAAATAGTTATGCCAAACTTCATTAACAGTTCGCCAATATTTCTATTTATTATGAAATATATATTATAATTGCTTTAACTAGCTTTATACTTTTATGTTAATATCTTTAAAACCTAAAAGTTTGTTTCGAAGTACTGGTTAACGATTTTATATTTCCGTTGACTTTGAGGATAGGGGATATTTCGTATTTATAAATTGGCCGATTTATATTAAACTCGATAACCATTAATTTACAGTTATCCAATATAAATTATTGAACAGAAAGATATAATACCTAATTTAACTACGAAATGGCGACAACAATCCTTAAATACCTTTACACCTCTTAATTCGTTCCTTCAATACCATTATCCGTTTACGAGTGGTATATTGTTAACAAAAGTCGTTTAATTCCTATAAAAAATACATGGTCGTTTGAAACACATTTTTTAACTCAAACTGCGATTGTTCAAAATAGAAGACGGGAAATCGTAAAATCGATATTATTTATTCCGAAAATTTTTCGTATATATTTTGGTATTTATAAATTATATAGCTTTTAATTAAAGGAATTTGGATCATCGTTTAAAAAAAACCAAAAAATACAAAGGGTTGTTATTAGTAGCCGGTAAATCAATTATAAAATCAATGGAAATATGGGACGAATAATAATTTGAGATAAGAAGGGATTAAAAGAAACCTTATCGTATGGTATAATAAGGCTTAGTATTATTATATTACGTATATATTCGATATAAACATCTTATATTAAAATGATCGCTTTTGAATGGTAATTCCATTATGGGATTCAAAATAAAACTTTTTTACCCAGATAACTTATGATAGGCGAGTTGTAGGTTATCATACGATTTTCGTCGTTAAAGGCTTTTAACTTAATAGTTATAGACGGTTACGATAAAGTCACGTACCTTTCATATCAATATTACAATTTGCGTTTCATATCGAATATTTTACCTTAGTTCGAAAACGTTTAACCTTCTTTGTAACTATTAACAGAAGAATGACGTGTAATAGGTTGTTACTTACACTTTAATCCTATAACTTTGCGAGGACGCTCGACTCTAAGATAAGGTAATCACCTGGTATTAACAAAGTTGGCGGTTCTAATGTGGGTTGGGCCCGAAACGGTATTATAATCGTCGACGCCTCAGTGTTCTCCAATGTCATTAGAATGATTGATTCTGGCGTAGACCAGGTCCGTGGCGATTTCGCTACCGTTGACGTCTCAAGGTTTTTCGACTCCCTTTTGGGGTATGTATTATGGAAATTTAGTAACTATATTTCCATTTTAACAAATTTATTAGTATATTTTGCTGTAATATACGTTTTCATAATATATAAGTTCATCATTACTATATTCGATATAAGTATCGAAATAGGCTAATAAACTCGCGCGTAACGTTTTAAACTTCGGGTTTATTTTGTAAATTATGGGTTAGTAGGTTTGAGCGAAAGCTTTAGGTCGCAGGCTATTAGCGTAAATCGTATTAGAAAAGCTAAAAGACCTAGGCTTATAGAACCTAACGTTTCCAAATTGAACGTAGTGTAAAAATATTTCACTCCTTTATAATTCGTCAAAATAGTAAACAGGATACTTATACTATTTCATTCCGATAACTACGCTTTTAAAGAGAATATTATTGCAAAAGGTTCATTATCGTCAATAATGTAATCAAGTTTCGCGTTTGTTAATCATACGGAACAATATTTTATCGGCTTTAGAATATTATCTTTATCTCTCTACGTTATATACCCTTTGAAAACTGTCTCTCAATAATCGGTTTCTATTACCGTTAACCGATTTGAATCCTAATATAGGAGGATTAGGGTTGTAACGAATATATTATTTAATATTCAAAATACATATTCCTCCCGAATCATTCAAAATTACCGAATTCCCTATTTAGTAAGTCGAAAAAAGTAATGTAATATATTAGAAAAATTATTAATGAAGTTTCGATAAAAGTTGATGAAACCTAAAAAACTTCGGACCTCTTGAACGGTTCGCGGGTACTTCTTTTCGTAAATAACCCGAACTTTTTTAGGGTTAGCTCGAATATATACATCGACTTTATAGTAAGCCCAAGGTATTTCACCTCCTCAACTCGTTTTCAGATTTAGGTTGAAATCGGTATTGCAAAAGCATCCTAAAACCACGAGAACTTTTGCTACATAGTTTTATTCAGTACTGGAATAAAAAATACTAGGAGATCCTTTAAATATGCCGAAAGAAAATTATTTAAAATATTTGCTATTATATAATTAATGTGCCGTTAAACGTTACTAACGTTTCCGCTAACTGGAAAGTAGTAATTAAATATTGGAATAAGTCGAAACGTATATAGAAAGCCGTTTGTCCCTTTTATCTACGTATAGTCCAGATACGGTAAAAAGCTGTTTAAATATATGACTTCATTGGTTATGTCAACTTCAATAATACGCATAAAGTTTCCTCAATTGAAGGTAAAAAAAAACGATTTTGCTCGCTAATCTTATTAAAAGCCCGGTAATTGATATAGAACCATTATTTCTATTATGCCTTAGGATTTAGTATTATCGACGCCGCAACTAATAAGGAATTTTTGTAAATCCAACCTTTATTCATTAACTTGGTAATTTAACGTCGAAGTGTGAGGAATTAATTTCATAGTATTAAATAAAACGGTTTTTATAATTTTTCCTCTAAAGATCTATTTTAGTTCGGTTTAATATAAATATGGTAATTGAGTTTTTCCCCGGTATGAGAATAAGTTTATTGCCTTCTTTTTATCAAATAAGTCGCGGAACTTTGTTAATTCAAGTAAAAAACGTACTAATTTCTCTTTCTTTATTATTGTAATCAATGCCGTGTACTATAAAATCCAAAACTTGTAATAAAAGTTAACTGATACTAATCTCCCGAACTTTATATCTTTCGCTAAAATCAGGTTATTAAAAAATTAAAAACCAATCCTATAATACTTCGAATATCACACAATCCAAGGCGTATTATTATTATATTAATAATTATCCTCTCTAATTATAAACAGTTCAATGACAACTGATAATGTTTAATATCGGTTATTATTATTGTATTTATAATGTCTCAAAATTATATCTCATATTATTGTAGGAATAATATATAGTAATATCGGAATCGACTATTTATTAACATTTACACGAAAATAACTTAGCTATTGGTGTAATACTCGTATTCCAATGTAACCTAATACAATACATAACTTTACAACATATAATAGTAGAATTAATTTAACTTTTAGTGGTAATACTAAAGCCTCTATTATGATATAATAATAATTAAAATTAAAATCAATTTCAACGTTTAAAACGTAAGTGTTACTAAAATGCATAGGGATGAGGAATAGATTTTCTTTTATACGTATTTTAATTACATTAAACTCCTTTTCATTTAATTTTTAAATTTCTCCATTGAGGCTATATATTGTTTAAACGAAATTTTATTTAGGAGTTAGACTTTTCTCATCACCGCTTATATGGCGCTATTATTTATCTTTTCGACTTAGACCATATATATTTACATAGAAAGAAAATCCGCGTGAAACTTACAATTACGTTATGAATAATTCATCGAAATATAACGTAAGTAACGCTCCGTAACTTGTTTAACCTATCGTTTTTTTCGTTGTTATTTATATTTCCCAGCGTCTTTAGTCCTAAGTATATTTCGAAAGGGATTATTAAAATCACCAACCGCGATTATTGCGGCCTTGTAACGAGAATACTCAAAAGGTATAAATTCTTATTATAATTGTATTTCAATCCGGTCGTTATACCTATACGGGTTTCAGTACTTATTAATTAAAATGTAGCTTTAGTTTTAAGAACTTTAATTCGTTTATGAGTTCGCGGTACTTCGATAAAGCCGCAATATAATCGAAACGGTTAACGCCAGATGTAAGGGATTTGTCTTGAATATATAGGGATATACGAAAGCGCAGGTAATTATATTCAACAGTTGAAGGCTAGTTGAAACCGATCGTTTTAATTAGTAACGTCTCGAATCCAACGATGAACAGTTCCCCAACGTCTTTATCGTTTATAAATAAACCCTCCAATTCGACTAAGGCCTTATTCGCGAGATAATAATAATGAAAAATAGCCTTGATATAATCGAAAAACTTATTCGTATTATATATTCCCTCGTATATGTCGGCTTCGTAATATGCCGTAATAGCTTACTTTGATACCGGCACATGATAACCCTATACGTAAAAAAACATATATCAACCTTTCTCGATTTATATTTCATCAGCCTTTAAGATAAATCTGATCATTTAACGTGTCGTAGTTTACGTAAAGGGAAATTTATCGAATTTCTATTAGTTATATTGTTTTCGACTACTCTTAAATTCTAAAACCCTAATACGAATTATTATTAGATTGGCTTGGAGTTTTTAAATTTTATTAACGACATAAGCGAAATCGGATATAAGGTTGAGGGATAAAGTTAATTAACCGAACTATTATATTTTATTCTTACCAAATGCGATATAGCTTCTATTATCTAGTTAACATAATATACAAGCCTAACTCGACCCTTAGGAATTAAAAAGTATATTTACAAAAGTAGAAGACTAGTTATTTGCCGACAGCCCGTTCTCTTGAATAATGTTAAAGTATATCTCATTATTATTAATTTTTGTAATTAATTAATTTATTATAAGTATTATTGCTTCAGAAAAATAAAAAAGACCTTAATAGTATAATCTGACTTACAATAGTAAGCTAAATATGTGTTAATTGGGGTTTACTATTATGGTATAGGCGGGAGACCAAAAGAGATTACAGTAATCCTTCATACAGAACTTATAAGTATGTTCCATACAAAGCCCATCACGTGCCCTCGTACATGCTTCCTGCGAACCACGCCTGGGCTGGGCCCGGGTCGAGTACTACATATCCTGTTACGTGTACAGTCTCGTAACCTGTAGACTCAATGGCCAATAGCTTGAGTCTATAATACTCCTGGCTGTTGCGGACGGGTACGTTACCGTTACTACTCCTGTTACGAATAATACTTTTGATATTAGTAAATTTAAAGTGACTAACGTTACCGTGTCAAATATGAACGTTATAAAGTCGTTTATGAATAGGTTGGGCGGGGAATATTTACTCGTTGTGATTTGTGGGTATATTAAAAGGAAACAATATATTATTTAGCTTACCTTTCATAACTCATTTTAAGATAGCAAATTTAGAGGTCTATTCTCAGTTTATACGATCAACTTTTACGAATAAAGCTTTCCAAAAGTTTAAAAAAAGTAAAACCGTTTCTGAGCTCTTTATTTCATATTTGTAAGCCGGGCGATAACGACTTTAGCCGCGTTTCGGTTGCAGGAATACACGCGAAATATTACTATAAAGTCGTTAAGATCTTTGGTACCGCGGTAGATTTCACAGGAATAATTTCTTTTCATAACAGTTTTCGAAAAGCTATAAAATTGTTGAAAAATGATATAATAATAACATTTTGATACCATTAAATTTTCGGTTCTACGTAATTTACTCAATATTGCAAGTTTTTATATAAAAAATGTAATCTTATATTGTAAAACTTGATCGGTTAATTAAGTGGTTCATGTTTAGTTTGTCAATCTTTATCAGTATTAAACAGGGTGTCGATATCGTAGTCGAAGTCAGAGAAATCCGAGTTATCTTTGTTGTTGGGTAAATTGACGCGGTTTTTGGTGGGGAATGGCGTAATAACTATGTCATTCGTAGGTAATGTAACGGGACCCCTTTAAAGGGGGAGTTATTCCAAGAATGTACAAGTGCCTTCAACTTTAAGTTACATAATTATATTCGTGAACGTATTTAGTACGTTGGGATTACGTTATTTCAATTGTAGGGAGTGTTTGCGAATGATTTGGTTCCTTTTAACAAATTTTACACGTAAGGCTTCTGTAACATATTCGTTTTAAATAGTAAAATAGTTTTATTAAACCTTTAAGGTGCTTTAAAGCTAATCTATTACATTTATGTTGACGAATTGCTTTAAAACATTAGAATGTAGGCTCTAAATGTTGGAAAAGATAATTTCAAGTTATGGTCGTTTGTGAGTAGTTAAAACACTTTTGGAAAGAAAATTGAGGAAGTTATATAAAGGGATTCAGCTAAAGTTATCGCTGAAGGTAGTCGGATACTATCTATAATCCTCGATAAAGAAAAAGGGAGAAACCCCTACTAAGGAGCTGCGATGGATCCATAGAAAAAAAAGGTGACCTGGTTATGTGACAGGTGAGGGCATGCTTCCGAGCGGCTTTCGAGTGGCTCTAGAGTACCATAGGAGCAATGGCAATCACCAAGCCTAGATCCCTGGAAACCATTATCCCAGGCACCAGCCTGAAACAACCAGGTATGTTTTATGACAAAGCCAACAATAAAAATGATTAATCGTGAAGGACCATTATCCCCTCCGGCTCTTAAGTCCCGATAACTGCGTTAATATCCCTTCGTTTCCTTCTCCTAAAAACAAATACTAGCTCACTGATTATTCCTGGAAACCAGGCTACAGACCCTAAAACCCATTTAAAGACTGAACGAAAGGGTACTCAAGATACTCGCAGGGCAAAAGCAGAACAAAAGCTACAGGTTCTCAACGGTAAAAAGATAGCTGATAGAAAAGTAGAGGTTAAAGTCAATGGTATCTTAGACAATCCCTATGAGAAAATAATACTTATCTGCTACCAATTTATACAATAAATTGTCAGTTAAGTTCGATGAACTCCTCAATTTTGTTTTTCTTTGGACGTTAAAATTTCAGTTGAAGGTAATACGTAAATTAAAACTAGAATTGAATACTGTTGAAGTTATTGCACAAGAAGTTTTTTGAAGGCTTATAGAATTAAGTATTCTAAAATTTACATAAAAGACTTGATATATAATCAAGTGTAACCTCATTGAAATATTGATCAAAGGTCGAGACTCCGTACTAGTCAATACTAGTATATACTTGTAAGTACTAGCACTGGTAGTATCTCCATGCTAATCCTCCGTACTATTCAATACTAGTACTTAAACTAGTCAATACTAGTGCCCCTTGAGATATCTACATATCCGGTGAATTCCTAATCCTTTGGTGTTAATGAGTTCTCTACTTGTTGTTTATACCAAGTACTGACTGGCCCTGTTAGTCTTCTTATTAGGTATATGCTGAGTGACTACACCTATCGTATATTTAAACAAATACGGAGTCAATAAATACTATACTAGCACGATAGGCAAAGGAAAAACCAAAAAAAATCCATTTTTACCCTAATAACAAGAGGTTACAATAAAAACCTAAATTAAAGTTATTGAACGACTCACAAAGATTGACCTTTAAGAATATAGACTCATGACTAATAGCTATCAAAGGATATACTATCAGCAATCACCATTTAAACATCTTACAAAAAAATTCAAAATCTAGATAAATATAGTATTAACAAAAAAGAACTATTTATATTTCTTTCATTTCTTCATCTATAATCCAACACAACCTTCAGAAAGATTACGTACCCGTATCAAGGAGTATCAGATAATTCCTTCTTCTAATACCTCAACCTTTCAAATTATGGTAATTGTGGATATTACTATATACCCTCATAGATAGTATACATAGGTCAAGTAGCAGTGCACTATATTGCAGGGTGCACTCCTGCAGAGTGCACGGTAACTTGTCACGCTGCAGGCTATACTCTTGCAAGACGCAAAATGCATTATATATAGATCGGTCTGAAATAACTATTCCAAAACGACGGCAATGCGTGGAGCGGTCTAGAAGAAGTACTTCAGAGTGATACGTTTTGGATAGAGGGCTTATAGGCACTCACCTGTGGCGTATACCTCTGGATGCTTCTTCTAATTATCTTTACTTTATATTACATTACCAACTTTTCCAATTACTCTTCTAAATACCTTGTTTTTACATAAACCCCAAAGTTTTAAATCTTGTCAACACTAATTAATAGCCGACTCGGTCGACTACAAATAGCTTAAGAAAGAAAAACCCGACACAAATTTAATACTTATAATGGGATATTGTAGCGGTTGCAACTATTTATACTCCAGAACTTAGTTTTTATAAAAATTAAACGTCAACGTTTATAAAGACTGTAAAAACTAGATGGCTTTAAAAAGGAAAACTTTAATATGATAAAATCAACCTTTATTTGGTGTTTTATCTATTAAAAGCCACGTTATGTTACTATTAACTATTATTTGACGCTTTAACGTATCTGGTCACTTTTTGAAAAGTATCCTATTACGCATTAATCTACGCAAGTCAAAACCACCAAGCTTCGAAACCTTTTGTTAAGACCTATTTGATTTTTTTACAATCCAAACCGCTTGTTTAATTTAATAACGGTTACGAATACGTCACTAAACTAATTAATTTACCAAGTTCGGTTACAATACGCTAATCTGAACTGATTATCAAATACCAGATTATATAATTATACTCCCTACACCCTGTTTACTTCCTCACGTTCGCCCTATATGTTTTAAGTTTACCCAAGTTCGAACCATATATCTTAATTTTAGTAATTATAACGTTTGATTTTTTTTATCTACTTGGTTTATATAGCGTTACCAAGCTTTATTAAAACTAATTTGAAACGATGAAGAAATTTATAAGTACGTCTTATTTCCGTATTATGAGAAATTTATTCGTATTGGTAAACATTAATAATCCCTATTTTAACCACTTCTATTATTTTATTCACTTTACGTTTGCCGTTTATAAGCTCCTAAATCCAATTACGACCCAGAATTACCAACCTAAACCGTTTTCACATATTAAGTATGCATAATAATCATTATCCCTAACCGCCTCAAAACACCTATAATTATAGCCCTAATACCAATAACATTAAAGGAGGCCAACGTTTATTTCAACCTCCTAGTCGAATATATAGGAATCAGAAAGGTTATGATATACGAAATCGACCTGAGCCTTCGGGATAACACCATTGATTCGCGAATTAAGAAACTAAAACCCTACATCGTAAAAATATATATCTTAGTTATAATATTTCGTTATTAGAAGGAGAAAATTCAAGGACGTAACTTATGAAATAATTTTTATGAAATGTTTTCGAGTTGGACGTTGGATATATAACAAACAGTAAATCTTACCATTACTAAAGCCTTACTAATTCAACTACAAATCAAAGGTATTGATATACCAGGGGGTAAAAATAGTTTTCTTACAAAAACCTTAATCTAAATAGTACAATTTATCTATGTACAAGATTAGGATAAAAAACATTTGTACCTGATAAAATTTGTAAATAGTTATTACTTGACCAAGTAAAAGTGACTATTGTAAAAAACGATAGGGACGAGGCGTAAAACAAATTCATCTTATATCTATACCTTAAGACAAAAGTAAAAAAAAGGAAATACAACTATAATCCGTTTGGCTATAGCGAGATCGGCCGAAATACAAAAAATAACCCGATCCAGAAAACGACGATCAGCTGGAATACGAAAAACGGCGTAAAACGCCAATAAGTTCCTTATGGACCAATATCCGTTAACCACAACCTTTACCGTAACCTTTTACTGTATTGCTTTCCTACAAATAGGAACGACCTTACGAAGCTAATTAACTTTACAAAGCTTTAAAATAGAGATAGCAATTATAATGGTAAATCGTACGACGTGTTTAACAACAAAATACGCGTTATATTTCATATATAAAAGATATTAGATATCTAATCATTTTAATTTTATATCATCCTATCACGTATTTATTCCGGGTAAGCTAAGAAGTGGTATATATATTACCTTATATATTTTAATATATTTACGAAGTATTATAACCGCTTTCGATCCCACTTCGATACGGAGATTAACTACTAGCTTTACGATAAAAACTTGACTAATAAGATTTGAAAATTCTTGAAATACTAATAGAAAAACGCCGACAAGAAACAATAGGAAATCCTTAGCGCCTTATTAGCTAAGTTTCAAAAGTATTAAGTAGCTTTTAGACCGTAATATAAAGGAGATTAACTATTTATTTAAGTAATAATAAAAGTTTGCCCCGAAAACCTAAATTTTGACCTTATATTTTTTAAATCGGAAAAAATCTAAAAGCCCTTTATACAAGTTTTAAAATATTATTTAAAACCTTTATATACAGAAAATCAAGCTTCGCATAAGTATTTATAACCAATGAAACTAAACGCAAGGATTAAATTACCAAAGTAAACCTCGCCGAAATGATTTATCACGTTTTGAACCAAAAATTTAGAGCTTAACTAAAGTAAAAAGAAGGTTTAAAATATAAGTATTAAGAAAGGAACTTTAATAATAAAGGATAGAAACAATCGTTTAAAAATCAAAATGAACGTATCGCGACTATAGTAATTCTTACGAAAGGGTATTCAAAGCCCTGCGAATTTATAAAAGCGGTGTATCGTATACGGCAAAGTCGGCTACTAATTTATAAATTATCCCGTTTACAAGTTAATTCGAATTGAACAAAAATTTTAGACCGATTATGTATTTGAAGATTGTATAAAAGCCAACTTTACAGTATATGTAGCCAAATACGAAGGCATAGATAATGTACCTTACACTTACCTTTACGAAGATATATTCGGTGAAAACAACCCTAAAAGTAATAATACTTACTTCTTAGCTTAAAACGACGAAAACGCTTAAAGTATTTTCGCCGGATTGTAAGACGCCTTTTTTATGTATATTATAAACCTGGATTGCGTAAACGAAGTGTTTGACGTCTATATAACGTCGTAATTCACGTTTTTCAACAGATACGGAAATAGGTTTCAAGGTATTATACGTAATACTAGTACAATCGAAATTTTAACAACCTAAAAGCGATAGTTTGACGCGTTTACGGCGAAGTTTCCGAAGTTTTGGCTAAACCGAATAGAAAAATAAAGAAAGGTCTTATTTGAGAAAGGTAAAGCATTATTCCTCGAAACCGTGATTGTAAATACGCGTTTCGTAACGATGAAATTATACGTAATAGAATGAAAAAATATTACTATTTTTATTAATGAATATAAATAAATTCGTAATTAAGGTCTGGAATACTATTTAACAACTTATCCGCGCTTTAAATAATGTATCCGTACTATTTCGGCTTAAATTCAGTTACTTATATTTTTTCTCCGAAACACGTATAATTAAGATAATTTATTTAACTTAGATTAAATTACGGAATATATACCCACTATATAAATACCCGGTTACAAAACGCTTTTTAGGTTTACTTTGCGTTATATGTTATATAGATATAAAAAAGGCGTATTTACAGTTATCCAAAAGTTTTGATATAAATACTAATTATACTTATAAGTTTTGCGATGTTTTAAATTTCGCCTTTAAAACGATATAGATTTTAATTACAAAGTCATTATTAATATTCTAGATTTCAATAGCTAATTAGGTTTTTACGCTATCGACGCATTAATATCGTTTAAAGCAGTCAAATTTACACGAAACGCCTTAGTTACAAATTATCATAATATTTTAGTTCACTGTTAGTCTAACGTTTACCTAAGGCCTTTAAACTGAATTATATACGACGTTAGTATGGCTTTCGAATTTAACTAGTAACGTATTAAAATTCGGATAACTGGTAACAAAGGTAAACAAATCTCAATAAAAGCCTTATAGGGTATTAAAAAGTATAAGCGGTATTAAGAACCGTTTAAAGAAGTATTTATAATATCATTAAAAATATTAAGGGGTATTCATTTTAAGGAATTCATTTTGAGATAGCGATTAACTTTTTAATAATGCTTCTAGTTTTAACAGGTTTATCTTTACGTTTATTATCCTCAATAACTACCCGAGGATACATATAAAATTTACCCTATTACCGTTTATAGTGTAAAGAGATAATACTTTAACGAAAGTTATAGTAGTATTACGCTTCTTATAGGCGAAGAACAATGTATCCAAAGCGTTGGTAATAAGAAATAACCTATATAAAGCTGTTGTTTTAAATTTATTATCATTATCTAAAGTTTTGATTTGATAAATAAGAGATAGATAAACTAGTCTTTAAAGCATTAACGGATTTAAAAACTATAATATATTTGTTAACGTATCAAAAAGGAATGAATTAGTTTCGTTAGATAATGATAAGAAAATATGGACAAAAGGTAAAAAAAAAACGGTTTGGAACCGTAAAATAAATAAAACCGCCAATGTGACACCCCTTGAAACAACGAATTTAAACCGAATTCAACTTTAGCTTTACCCCCGAAATACGATTCCGGCCCAACTATATTGAATAAAAGCGATCCGTTTATTTTAAACCCACCAAAACCTCGCCGCCGAGAACTTCCTTTTGGCTCGAAAATTTAAAAACGCCTTAAAAACTTTGCCACGGACTCCTTTATTACGAAAAGGAAATAATAAATCGTGAGCTTAGCTTAAAGCTTCGTTACGAAGGTATTATTACCACTTTAAGTATTTTATTCGTATAATCTACCTAAACGTTAATCTTAATTTTAATCGACTAAAACGTATTTTATTTTGAACGTTTCGATTCGGTTATTTATGATACGTATAATATTTTTGCAATTTCCTTTGTTTACGAGGTTAAAAAATAAAACCGGGAAACCTTACGAAAAGACCCGCTTAATTATTAAATGATATAATGACGAAGGTAAAAAGTATATCATAATCCAATCACTTACATTATAATATGATAATTACCGTTTAATTCTTATATTAACGGCTTTTTTTTAAAAGAACTGTATAACCTATATATAGGGCTTCGAAATATTATATAGGCATACGCCTAATCAAAAAATAGCTTAAACGACGAATTTAAGTTGATATACCAAAGGATTTTAAGTATTATTACCCGCCTAAAACATTTTTACGCATTATGAAACCACTTTATAACTTAGTTAAAGCCGGTATTTACTAATATAATACTTACTAAAGATATTATAACAAACGGCTCGAAACAACTAACTTTACCTTCAACTTATACCTATTAGTATTGATAACCCGTTTGAAGGGTTTTAAACTAACGGTTATGTAAACGGACGAAACCATAACGTTATAAAACATCCTATTTTACGCTTTAAAAAAAAAGAAACCTTTAAAAGTTAGTCTAAAAGCGAAACTTAAAATGTACTTCATAAAAAACAATATAATCAATTTGAATAACGCTACTATTACCTTTAGAAACGGCGTTTTGTGCCTTATATAAAAGGGGTAGCTAAATTAAATTACCCTTCTCGTTTTATATAACGTAAAACAGGCTGAAGAATACAAATGCTAACGCGCTTGTAACGTTTAAATCGCTTTTGTAACATAACCGAAAGTTATGTTTAACCTTTTTATAGCCGCTTAATATTAAACTCATAGGATGAAAGGTATATGGAAAGAATTTAATAAAAGTTGTCTATAATAAATATACAACTTAAAACGTGGATTATAATTTATACTATTGAATATGTATATTATAAAATCATTTGTTTTCATTAATTACTCCTTTTCCAATAATAGCGATTACAGCTTATAAATAGGCTTTATCCTAGTGTTTGGTGATGAAAGACCGGACTAAAACGGCTTTACGTTTTGTAAAAAATTATTTGTTAACGTTTTAGATTTCTAAATTTATAATATAATTAGAAGCTTTAATTTAGGTATTACTATAAAGATAACGGTCCAGATAATGATTTTTAACCTTACCTTATACCCCATTCTCCTTATAGTATAAACTTACTCTATTTCGCTTAATAAATACTTGGTGAAATTAGATAATACAAACAAAAAAGTTTAATAATTAATATTTTAGCTTTACGTGAGTAATATAAGCGTTATAAGACCGAGAAAATAAAGTGGATATATGGCAAATTTGACCTAATAAATATAATAATAAATGTTTATTAAATGAAATATTAAAAATACTTATATCGACAAATACATTGTTTATTAAGGTTATTTAAATGTTTTTTTCGACCATAATGAACTATTATACCACTTTTGATAATTTAAATCGGCTCGTATTACATTATTCGGGTCGATCTCTGATTTTATCTTTATTTAACTTTACCAGTTCATTCGGATCATAATATTTTAATACGTTTTATTTTATACGTTTCAACTCGACAGGATTTCCTTTTTTTTTTCTATATTTAATCTTACTATTTACACCGACTCTTATTTTTACTTCTATTTCAATTTACATTATTATATCAGTTTCAATATCTTATTTTTTCAATTTGATATATTTTAAAATTACTTATTAACGATTAGTTCATGAAAAATTATAATATTACCATATAATGTACTATAATATAACAGGGTATACCAGCACGATCTATAAACATTTATTTAATAATAAAGGAAAAGACGACGTCGTCGCGTCTTAACCGTCCTTCCCATCGATTTCCCCTTTTATATTAACGTTACCGTCATTACCGTTATCGACGTTATTAACGTTAATAAGGATATATCTTTACGCCTTATTATTTATGAATTTAGGTAAAGGCATAAGGGGGGGATTACACTTTTTACGAAAAGGTACGATAAAGTTATTAAATTCGTTTACGTAATATAAATGTAAAACCCGGTCTTAAGCGGTGACGTCAGTTACCGTTTTGTTAAACCGCTTGTTAACGCTCATTACAAATTAATATTAACTTATTTTAGCTATTTACAACCGTTATCATTTTTCAAAACTTTTCGGACAGTATATTTTTATTATAGAATCTTTTTGAAATTCGGCTAAAACTTATTAAAAAGCCGGCAAATACGTAATATCACTTTGGCTTACGGCCCTAAAACTACCGTAATGGAAGCGTACGAGTTGCTATTCCACTTGTAACGGTGGCAGCGGATCGAACGACCCCCAATTTCATTGCAGTCGCTAAGGGACTTACCCGCAGCCACGGACGCGATACATAATACGTAAGGCATATCTATTAGCAGCCCATATTTTACGAATTAAAAAGGTCCTGCGACGTACTTTGACGACGTAAAACTTGAAACGGCGAAGTAAATCCGCCTCGTGCTCCTCGTTTAAAAAAGAGGAGGTTAAAAGTATATAAGCGAGTGAATTTAAAGATATGAACCTTAGCATAACTATGTTAGGCTACGCTTACGACGTAAAAAGTCCTTTATAGGTAATAAAGTTTTTACCTATGGGGAGAGGGTAGGGTTTATAACCTTAAACGCCTCTTGTTCCTCCTTTTGGAAGCTGGGGAAAGGGGAGGGAAAAGGAGAAAAGGAAGGGGTAGTAAAGGCAGAGGACGAGACCGAGGAGGAAAAGGCGGCGGCGGGTCTGGACGGGCCGAAAGGGTGGCGGTGGAAGCGGGCAGCGTATCGGGGATAATATAGATTGTACCCGATAAGGGTGGGCTATTACTATTAGTGGTAGTAATACTATAGGCGGCGACTACGGCAGCGGTGGTGCGCCGACGCTCTCGCGCCAAACGACGTTTTACCGTTTTTTTTTCGCGGCATTTATTTGAAGGAAAGGTTAATATACATAAAGGCCAAATAACCTACCTATTAAAGCGGTTTAGTTGAATTAAATAAAATAAAAGGTTAAATTGAGATAAAGACCTATATTAATTAGGATTTCACCCCCTTAAAAAAATTTACTTGAACTGATAGCGATTAATCTTTTTATACTAACCTAATACGTAATTACGTAGTTACCCCTACGTAATTTTCCTTACGTAATTACCCTTATGAAAAACTATGAAACCCGTTATTACTAACTATGTCGCCCCTATTAAATAATACTAATTAGGGCCGAGCTAAAAATCACTATTATGGCTAAGCTTTACTAATTCTAATCGAATTACAATTACCACCGCAGCCAAACCTTACTAGTTCCAGACAAATTTACTAATTTAAACCTTTTACAATTAATATGAAAATAATACTATTACTACGAAAACTGCGAGTTTAAACCTTTTACAATTAATATTATAATAATACTGTTATTACAAAAACTACCAATTTGAATCTTTGAAATTATAACCATATTATCACTACTAAGCTATAGGTACGAATGATACAAGGAAAAAAGAAAAGATTACCTGTGGGAATATTACTATATACCCTTATAAATAGTATATATAGGCCAAGTAGTAATACACTATATTATAGGGTACACTCCTACAAAGTGCACGGTAACGTGTCACGTTACAGGTTACACTCTTGCAAGATGCAAAGTGTATCATATATAGTTTAATAATCACACCTAAATACCCGTGAGTAAATAGAAGGTGTCAGGGGGTTTATGTTAGCAGTAAGGTAGCAGAGGTAACAAAGGTGCAATATCAAGGAGATGTTTGTCCATGCTGTAGAATGATCACTAGCCGTTAGGCTATTCAGGTGTGTAGACTGAATACTTAGATTGACAACTGAAGAGCTATGAAGGAAATGCTATCTATGGTACTGACCGTGTCCTTATATCCCATTGCCTTCATACTATCTTCAGTACTGGATCGTTTGGATCACCGCACTGATCCCACTGATCTAGTGCTGCCTTACCTTGGATCGGTGGCTGATCCTTACTGATCCCATGTAGCCTCACCTTAGATCAGTAACTGATCCCAACTGATCCATCACGTGACTTTCTTAGTCACCTTGCTTACATAAGAGATGTTCCCCGCCTGATGTGTTGGACTACAGGCTCTCCGTGGCTCAGCTGCATGCTAGCCTGTTTTCTGACCCAACCGTTGTCTAGGTTATAACATATAGATAGGTTTGAAATGGTTATTCCAAACCAACTGTAATACGTGGAGCGGTTTAGAAGAAGTACTCTAGAGTATTACGTTCTGGGTAGAGGGCTTATAAGCCTTCACCTGTATCATGCACCTCTGGATGCTTCTTCTAAACATCTTTACTTTATACTACAATATCAATCTTTCTGATTACTCTTCTGAATATCTTCTTCTAACGTGAACCCAAAGATTTTGGACCTTACGTACAGTAATTGAGATTAAAATCTCATGGAAAATCCATTGAAAAATGATTAAAATATACTAAAATACTGGATGTTCTAACTATTAAAAACACCTTAAAATTCATTCCCTATGCTCTTTATACAATTACGCTTCAAGAATCTTCGTGATAATCATTAAAATAATAAAAAGAAGCCTTTTCCACTAAAGTCATCATATTAAAAATATGAAGTACTTCCTTTAATTGTAACCCATACTAAGCCGAAATTTTCTATCTGAACAATCCGAATGCGAAATGATCTAAAAAGAGAAGTAATTATATTGACCCTTCGAGATCATTATTCGGATTTCTAGGACAAAAACAAACTATAAGAAGGAAAATCGAAAAATTCCATCCTTTAAAGAAAACCGAAAAACCCAATTAATTTAAACTAGTGAATCAGTTAAATAAAAAAGAACTTTATTAATCGTTTTTAGAAAGGACTCTTGGAAAAAAACCAACTAAATCATTCATCTATATCAACATCTTTCTTACAATAAAGATATATATAATAGTAAATTATATATTAATCATAATTAAGAAAAAAAGGATTATATATCGGTCTTTATTACAATTGATGACTACGATATTAAATTTCGATAAAAAACGCAATCTTATTTTATCATACTACTAACCCAATCAAATACCCAATTTATCCGGACCACACCATCAAACGTACTACAAAAAGCAATGAGCCAATGAGATGCCGTACCTTACACAGAAACTTCCGCGTCACAATATTCGCTATCTCCACCATCAACATTAAAATATATACTTTTAACATGAATCCGCTAAAAAAACAATCAAAAACAGAATCAAAAGTAGATAATACCGCCTTACAAAACCCATTTTTAACATCAAACCTTCAAAACTTAACGTTAGATCTTATGAATTCGTATCTAAATGTCATACTACTACCTTATTTTACAATCGATAAGCTTTCATTTTATCATACTATAAAAGCTTATCTAGGCCTATCTTCCTATATTTTTTTAGCTATCATGAATGATTCATTAAATTCTAAATACAAGGCAATAACTATCTCGGACTTGAAATAAAATATAATATAGTTTAATTTCAAAACCAAGAAAACATTCAAATATTATTTGAATCTAATAATAATTACAATTATTCAATATTACACAATTCTTTTAACTACCTAAAAATCCTAGTAAATCGAATTTGTTTTCTGAAACTTTACCACTTCAGTATGAAAATTAGGAACTAATCTTTAGTTGACTTGATAACTACACAAACAATCGTTGAAATAACCAACGACTATACTATTATTCTAACATCAATGTACGATTTTTATATTACTACAACTCCTTCAAAATCCTTTGATATTTGTCCTAAACATATATAGTTTGGTTGTTTAACTTGAATTTATTAGAGAAATACATTGAATTATTAGCTAATCTTAACAAAACAATAATAAGAAATTTATTTCGACCTTATCTATACTCTTTATAAACTTTCCAAAAGCTTTCTATAACAACTAAGTTTCCAATGCAGAATTTCAGATGAAATGGAGTCTATTTGAATCTTCAATAACATTCTAAAAACAATTACCGGTTTAAATATTGAATGTTGCAACCTGATTACTAAAAAAGTCAAATACAGCTTTGGAGTATGAGATATAGAAATTATCTTTCCAGATAAACAACTAAGAGGTTTTTATTGTATACTAAATGAAATCATTAAATATATAGAGTATATCATTAAGTACTTAATCCTTTATGGAAAATATGAACTAATTCATGAATCATTTAAAGAGATAGTCAATAAATACATATTTACCTTCACGTTTTCTTTACTATATCCCCATAAAAATGAAAGGAAATTCAAAATCTACAATAGAGCCATTTGAAAAAAGACACGGATTCAGATTATCTTTAGAGAAATTCCATATTATTTATGACTATATCTATTCCAAGTAATCATTATTATAGACTATTTGACACTTGATAACAAAAGTAGAATCCAACGAACTATTCCCTATGAGAGTTTTTACACTGAATTAAAAGGTAATGAGAATGTTCGACCAAATGTCAAGTTTAACTTCATACTCGAATTTTCTAGTGTATTTCATATAGCTTGAGTTAAACAATTAAAATGTAAAAAACAAAAATAATCCGCAAAGAGAAAAGATAATCATTCATTGATAGAAGTTTTCTAACATAATGGGACCCCAACATATCTTTACGGTTTTTTTAGCCAACCGTCTAGAAAACTTTATTAGGAAGGTTTTTAACGTATCTAGTTTCACGGTCTTTTCCAATACTATTACAAAACACCGAAAAGTTACAGTTATGAGGAACCAAAAAAATCTATGCTCTAATTCATCAAGATTGGTATTCTTTACAATAATTTAACGGCTATTACAAGCTCTAAGTAAATGAAAAGACATCTTAGATAGCTAGGAAAACAACGCCCAACCATTCAGTAAATACCATTACGTATAAAAATATAATTTAATTCATACTCTTTATCAATAAAAGAACAAAAACTTAGTATATAAAGAACTTTTAAGGAACGTTCAACTGAATACTGAAAAAGACCTCTATAGTTAAATACGAAGCCTGATATCACTCAAGGTTTTCAGAGCAATCAAAAGGGACATCTATCTCTATATTTCAACTTCTAAATGGATTCCCGATATTGAAACCAAAATCAATGATTAATTGAACAATATAAGGTAAAATTTGTTATACGAGGATGTAATCAACGTGATGGTATTGATTGCACTGAAAATTTTGCCGCTACTGAAAAGTCTTATACGTAGAAAAAATTCGTTACACTCACCGTTTTCTATAATAAGGATATTAACTGGATATAAATCCATTTAATGTTATTTAAGGGAAAGCTCAAAAATCTAGTGTTAATGGAATCCTCACCCAATATTATAACCGACTTCATAAAATATATAAAGGAAAACAATGATTTTTCTTATTATATAGTTAATCAAGTCTTCAAATTCTATGTTTACTATATGGATGTAAAGAGACTATATAATAATAACTGAAGAAATTAAAAACAGTCTTTAATACGCTTAAATTGAAGAGAATATGCTCTAACAATATGGTATACATTGACTATTTTCACTAGCTCATTATCTATACCCATGTTGACAACTGTCGTATCATAAGTCCTAATATAAAAGCAATCAAAGCATTGTAGATGATCATTGACAATTATTTGAAGTATAAAAATTGAGAATAAACAATAAACTTTATATAGATGCGTTTCTTAAGGAATAGAACCCAATATAATATTATCTTAGCCTAAAACACCTATCTCTAGAGAATCTTGGACTCTAAAGTTGAGGAATTCCGTAAAAGATGAACTTATACATCTATTAGAATTAGATTACTTGTTTATAGAATATCATCAAAACAATAAGCTGATATTTCACAAAGAAAGAGGTAGTAGTTGTATATAAGGGCTTTTGACGATATAATATGTTATACTCTACCGGAAATATCTTTCTTTATATTTTTTTGAAGTTACTGCATAAGAAGATATTGTGTAGGCTTATAGGTTCAAGTATTCCAGAATCCATGAAGAAGTTACAGAGGGCTTGATGTATGATCAAGTGTATCCTCATCCTCTGTGCTATTCAGTGCTAGTTTATACTAGTTTCTAGTATTTGTAAATACTAGTGGGAGTAGCTAGCTTCCAGCTGACAAGTTTTGTTGTATTAGTTCCTGTACCAGTTAATACTCGTACTTGCACAAGTGGACACTACTGTTATTAGTGCATGCCATCATCTTCAGCGAAGTTTTCCTCATCCTTATGAATTCCTCATCCTTTGGTGTTGTGACGTGTTTAGTATTTGTAGTGGTGCCAAATACTGACTGCCCATGTTATCTAGCCCTGTTGAGTGTGACTGTACCTGTTGTATTTCAACAATATATGTACGTTCTCGTTTCGAACACAATGATTGACAGGAAAATATTACATATACCAATTAAACCTTTAAATAATTCAAAAAGTATATGTCCCACGAATTGAAAGTAGGAGAGAAAAACCTTTTGTAAGTACCGCAGGAAAACGAAACTAGATTTGATCAATAAAAATCACAAAAATTTACTTCAAATTAACATATGGTGCGATGACGACTGCGAAGGAGAAAAAGCTACAGAAAAATTCGACTTACGGATACTAAGTTCATATTTTCAACAATACTTTTGACTTGATTTCCATACTAGGATTGAAAGTATGCCTCTCTTCTATGTATGCTGAATCTGTAACTGTTGTATGGATTATTTAAAACATTCTGTCATTGAGGAATCTCCCTACGAAACTTTTTATTACCATTATTATTATGGTTTTTTATAATAGTGACGGTGTTATCAAGTTATTTATAAACTCTACTTATAACCAATGTATATAGTACATTCCTTCTAAAAAGACCTTTATTCGTGATTAAGTTAAATGTGATACAATTCATATCTAGTGGGATCCTCCTCCTAGATGCTTATTACCCAGAGCTTGATTAGAAACCAATACGGCGGGAGGATACCTAAGCGATCCGCTTCAAACCTTGTTGCTTCCCTTATCGACAATATCGAGTTCGCTCTAGCAGGTGACAAGGTTGCTTCAATTCTTTCACGCCATATACAGGGCGCTTTTGGCGCCCTCTTACATAATTACCTCATATAAAAGATGCGGCGCTAAGGGTTTTATCGGACCTTACTCAACTTAATCAAAGGTTTCTTAATAGATAGAGTGGTAAGGGTACGATATTACACGACAAAAATAAGGTTTAAGGACTTAATTTTTGGCACCCCTTATTGCTCTACCACTTTTCCAGTCATATTTATAATTTTTGTATCAGATCTTATAAGGCTTTATTCTCGCAGAATTTGCATTTACGCTGGCGACGTATCATTCCTTCGAACCTCGGGTTTCTTAAAAACTAATGCTATGGGGCTAAAAATCCATTTGCAGAAGACGAATCAGTAAATGGTTAATGTTAAACTTTTGTTCGCCGCCGAAAATTTTGAACTTTTTTATATTACCGGATATTGGAGTCCGACTACCTTCATGAAATGTAGTAACCCATTCATCTTTTTCTTTTTATAGCTGGTTAATCCGGTTATAAACCCTTTTTAAAATACTAAAATCCTTAACATATGATAGCTAGTTTTTTGGTTCAACTGAGCCTTATTAAGGCGAGTGTATATCAATGAAAGTGTAACGAGGGCTTGAAAAGTTGTGCGTTATTATAAATGACTTTTTTGTATGAAATAAGGACCCCTGCCACACCTTTTTCGAATAATTATCGCTGCCGTAATTATACTTATACTTACTTATTACGCCGAATGTTAGTATATAGGGTACAAGTAAACAGGCCTCAAGAAACATGTTACAATCCAGTTAGTTGTTACAGAGAGAGTGGTCACTCCGTCCTATAAACCTTCGCCTCATATCGTTTCGTTTGAGAACGTCGTCTTACTTTTCGGAAAAGTAATCTTAAAACAATAACTTTACGATTAGTTTTTCAATGAAAAAAAATACTGACATCAAATACCCTTCTATTTAACGTATTACAATAGAGTTTTTTTTACCTCTTCATTAAAAATCATGTAACAAAAACCCATAATTATAATAATAGGTAAAAATTTGTTTAACTACGTTATATATATACTTAGGTGGTTCACATAGCTTTGAATAGTAACAAATACGCCTTTATACATCCCTATATATTTTTGGGACTTTTTACGATTGCATTAGTTAAATTACAGTACAGTTTATTTTAAGCCTTGTTTGCTTATAATAAACGAGGATATTCCCACCTTTTCTTGATTTATACTAGTATTACTAAGGTCTTTTCCCCCGAGGTTTTCGAATATTTTACGGTGAGTATATAACGGAAATAGCCTCCTTAAGTGTTAAGATTTAATACGGAAATTTAGACGTAAACTATATTACGATATATACCGAAGGATTTGAATAAATTTTAAAAAATGAAGAAACGTTAGATACAGGTACCTGGTTTCCTGCAACGGTAATGTTATTGTAAAAGGGTTTGGTATACTTTCCTGAATTGCTTACATTTTCGATGCGGAGATTATAAAAGCGTTTCGGGGCTTCAAGGGTGTTATCCTGGTTTCGATAAAGGAGATTCCGGTGTGTGTCGACAATACCTTCGAGATTTAAAGCCTAAAAGTCGATTTAGTTACCTCATATTATAGGATTTTAATAGTTTTTACGCTGTTATCGAAACTTATCCTAACATTGTTTTAATAAAGGTTGTTTTGAATATTTATATTCAAGGTAGATATTACTATAGTTAGTAAGTGTAAGGGAGAATTCTATCAGAGTGTATAGTAGAGTGTCATGGACTATATGAGAGATTATAAGCTCTCATTCGAGGCGTACAATTTCCAGATACTTCTTCTCCCGCTTGCATATTTCTAATACTATCTTTAAATACTATACTATATTTTTCCTACATTGACGTGAAGACCCAACCAATACTAATCAACAACCAACTCGTTTGACTACAAATAGCTTAGAAAAAAAGAGACGAATCTTAGTTAAATACTTATAGCGAGATATTGTAGCGGTTCCAATTGTTTTTTATCTTAACATTACGATTTTCAAAAATCACTCGAGAAAAAATAGTGATTGTGAAACCCTTAGTGATTTTGAAAAGAAAAACTTCAATATGATATTATCAACTCTATTAATGCACTTTAATTATTAAAACCACTGTTACGCTACTATATATTCGGTTAACGCTATAGAAGTATACAGTCATTTATTGAAGAATATTCTATGACTTATCGGCAATATAAACCATCAATTTTTGGACCCCGTTACTAAAACCTATCCGAACAATCATTGTATCAAATAAACATCGAAACCGCTTATGTATATTTCGAAAGAGATCAATACAGCTTCTAAAACGCTTTTAATAACACTAGAAACGCACAAAAGATCACCTAAAGCTTTTACAATAACACTCGAAACACCATATGTAACACCCAGTGCTCCCATACAATGTCTCGACTCTCACACATAACCCCCTACCTCACTCCAACATCCAACGCCGAACTTTTTCTACACACCATTCATTTGAATTTGAATTCACGAAATTTGAAATTACAAGCTGCTTAGTCAATATAGCGTATATAATTATAAAACACCTAATTTGAAACGTTTGGTTATATTTCATTCATTTTCATTTTATACATTACACGCTTTCATTTTTTTCGTTTTATTTTGAGAACCCTTGGATCATATTATTTCAAACGCGAACAAATCCTATCACTATACAATGTTAGTAATAGTACCTTAAAAATGTAAGTATTATCGACGACCCTGTCTAAAGCCAGAGAGTATAGAATTATATTGTTTCAGTATATAAAGCTTCGAAAAAGCGTTTTAAAACTTTTGAATTTAAATTCGTAGGATGAGGAAACTCTTTTTAGAAAACCTGCACTTGTTAATCGCAAATACTACGTTACAAATATTATCTTTTGCTATTGGGAGGAAAAGACTTAAAGTCTAGATATATTCGATAATTTTTGAAAAGAAGTTTCGGATTCAACGTTCAAAATGTTATATATGATGTATAGCTCAATCTAGAAAGTATTGCGGATACAACTACAGTGCAGATACATTAATACTCTCGGTTGTCAAAATAGTTTCATTACAAAGACATTGTTCGATACGCCCCAACATCAATTTTTTTTTGAAATTAGGAACATAAAGAAAAACTAGTATTGAACTTTATCAAAGTTTACTGGTTGGAAAAACGTAAGAAACAACTGATCGAAGACATACGTAACAAGCCATAATGTGGAAATACCCCACGTACGCAAAGCGAAAAATCCATGCAAAAGGAGGAAAAACCGTAAAAGTCATCTTCGACTTGGATTCAAAAGGATTCGTCGTTCACGGAAACATCTACTCTCCAAAAAAAAAAAAGACAACCATCTCAACCTCGCCAAAAACGCCTTAGAAAGAAGGAACGGCGCTTTCAGAGAATACATAAAAGACGACAAAAATCTATACAAACATTAAGAACCGATTTCAGCGAACCATAAACCGTATCGTAACTTTTTTTCCATATCGATTTCCTATTAATAAAAAAGACAAAGGATTTTCAGATATAGGAAATTTAAGGATGAAAATCCACAAATTACGAAGGTGTATATTATTAAAACGATCTACTACAATTTGAATTGAAGTTTGAAGGTCTATCTGAGAATTATAGGTTTCAATTTAAGTTCTATATACGGATATCAAGGCGACAAAGGATACAAATTTGTACTCCGAATAGCGTATTGAAAACGCTCGTATTTATGAACACTTTTTTTGTCGAAGTTTCTGAAAGAGTTATATAACTTAGCCACAATAAGTTATTACGAATCCTTGTGTTTTTTCATGAGCTTTGTGTTATATTTTCCATGTGGTCTCATTATTGACCACTTACATAATTAATTTTACTTTTCAATTTATTATTAGCGGTATACAACCTATTTCTTGTTTTAGATTTATTATTGGTTGATTAGGGCTCATCTTACCACTTGCATTCATCATTGGCCATTTATATTATACCTTTCACTTTTTGGATTTACCATTTGGTACTTGCGTTGCGATTTTTTTTTTTTTTTGAATGCAATTCTATTGTGTAGTCATTTACATGTAGGTTGGTTGAAACCGGAAAACATTAAAAACTGGGAAGCTACTCGCTATCATTGGGGGAGGGAGAAGGAGTAACATTATTGTCGTTGTTGTCGTCATCGCCATCATCGTCAGCATCGTCGTCCTAAGGAGGGTTAGGCGACTCACGCGCCTAGTGTTATATGCCTTTGGACAGGGGCTGATAAGCCGGGTCATTCTGTTTATAACTCAGGGCAAAGACATCGTCAAACTTACCTGCATAAAATAGGTGTAAGCTCGCGCACTACTTGGTAATAGCGGTGGCAGTCTTCGCAGGCCATCTATTCATACCAGGTATAGAATAAATCCAAGGCCTGAATTATGTATTAAAAGAGTAGAATGACTTACTGTGAATACGGCGAGCGTATAGTAAGACTTCCATAAATTGTATTTATATGACAATAATGAATGCATACCCATTGTCTCCCTGTTCGAAACGATAACAACACACCTATACGCTACCTCTTTGGCAATATTTGGCAAACGACTTTCCGATGGCGGCGAACGCAATGTAAGGTAGGTAAAGTGAGGTAATAAGCGGGTTAGGAACGGTTTCTTTAAGACGTCGTTTTAACGCTTTTTACGCTAAATCGGCTTTGCAATATACCCTAACGAAACGCATCCCGTTGTGACAGACTCGCTTTTCCATTTGAGCTCCCTTGAAACCAAAGTTAAAATATATTACGATTGGAAGGAAATCATTACGCGCCTCGTTATAACTCTTCAATATTACATTTTCGGCGTTTAATGTGCGTTACAGGTAAAGACGAGGTTTTTACTCACAGCAAAAGGATTAGATTTATAACGTTGGGCTTTTGCTACTACTTTTATTGCTATTATTTTTCCTGTTACTTATGTTAATGTGGTAGCTGTAGTTCAGTAAAAAAGGTAAATGGTGTACGGAAATGGGATGTAGAGGCGGTTAAAGAGATATATATGAAAGAGGATCTATTGGTAGAGGCTTATACAGCGGCGGCAGCAGCAGCCTTTATAGTTCGTATACACTGCCACACCCAGCAACGACGTTTTTTACGCGATTTACGTAAGAGTATATTATATGGATAATTAAAGTTTGTTAATCAGGCATGAAAACGCGATATAGTAATTTGGAAGCTTACTTGAAATTTATAACGCGTTGTTAAAAGAGAGAAAAAATATATTTTGCCTGGACCGACAGTAATGCACTACAATACATTGAATCTACAAGGAGTAAAATTAACAATCACGCCTTTAAAAGATTTATTAACCTTCTAGAACAAACTATAACTCATATTAACACTATTAATGAATAACCGATTGAAACCTAAAACGAACTATACTATCATTACTGAATTATAGAAACGGATCTTTTCGACTACAACCTATATAATATAATTTTTACTAAATTATAGATACGAAGGTGTTTAAACAAAAATGAAAGTAACCAATGTAGAAATAACTGTTTAAGGTAGATATTACTATAGTTTACAAGTGTGAGGGAGTACGCTAGCAGAGTGCAAAGTAGAGTATCACTGTTCAAGTGGGAGCTTATAAGCTTTCATTTTAGGTGTACACTCTCCAGGCGCTTCTTCTCCCGCTAGCATATTTCTATTATTTTCTTTGAATAATATACTGTCTTCTTTATACTTCGAAGTAAAAACCTAACCGATATTTTGGGTACATAGGAATCGATGAAGACCAAGCTGTAAATATATTTGCGAACGTTGTCATGAATTTTTTTACACGTTTTTGAAACGATTATCAGCTCTATGTTAACGAAATCAAGTTCATATTTCAGTTACAGTTATAGGTTCTTAAAACAGAATAATAAGTTTGAAACCAGTATGAACTATTTCTTTAATATAAAAGTTAAGGGTTTATGTACTCAATGAAACTTCGATTCAATTTTAGCAAATTCTGATATATAAGCTCCTATCTATTTTTGCTGTTGTTATGCCAGCCTTTATTATATCTTTCTTAGGTGATAATATACAGTTATAAGGATTTCATTCAATATTATCGGCTTTGTAAACACTTTAACACGAGCTGATGTTACGTATATTGCAATGCTAAGAGAAACAACATCAATTTAATATATGACCCCACCTTTCTAACGGCTTAAAAACTTTGGCTTGACCCATTAACAAGCTTCCAAATGGACGGGTATACTAAATCTATATGTAAATAGTTCTTTAGGACCCTAGATTTTACTCGCATTATGGATTCTTTTTCTGAAAAAGGAAGAAATTGAAGTATGGCTTCGAAAGGCTTACGTTTCCACCCGCCATGAATAATAGCGTTTAACTCCAGCTGATATTATTCGTGCTTTACATTCTTTAGCCTTAAAAATATAATTATAATAAAAATAACCGACTATGAATTTTACCCCTTTATTAACTTCATTACGACCGCCATCAAACCTTTTACGACCGTCACCCGACAGGTCCGGATTTACTAATAAAGGGTATTAAAACCCGGGAAGATATTAGAGGTGTCGGAGGATACGGAGGTAAAGAGGGTGGCGAAGGCGGTAACAGCGGTAGTAAAAACAAGTTAATTTTCGATAAAACCTATATTCCTACCATTATTGTCGTCGTCATCGTCGTCGCTTACCCCAGCCCCGCCAATAGTAAAGCACCGTCTCGCTTATAATATCGCGGCTTCAGCTTATGCCGCGCCAACCTCCGCCGCTCTAATATAGGCGTGAAAGGAGTGCCAAAGAGCGGTTAGGCACTTAGATAGTACTTTTGTAACGACGGCGACGCATTGAGTTGCCAAAGACTCGCTGGAGTTGATGTTGACGAATATACATCCGCCTTTACGCTTAATTACTATTAATTATTAGTATTGGATCCCTTGACGTAAAGTCGACAATTATATTGGGGCTGATACAAGTTCAGTGGCCATATTCAACGTTCGTTTCCCTCTCGCTGATGTAAACTCTATCGTTAGCCCTCGCAATGAAAACCCATATATAATCCGTTCAAAATTGTACTCCATTAGGTAAAACGGGGTTAATGGGGGCCGTATAGGCTTGGTCGGGGGAGGAGGAAAGGTAGGAGGAGGCGGGCAGGTCGGTTAAAATGAGTTTAGCTCTTTTCTAGATAAGGGGCTTCCTCATGTAGATTTAGGCGCAACGGTTTTTAATGCGTAAAACCCATCTTTTCAATAAAGATATCATTTTTTGATTAGTATCAAAACCTTGATTATTATATACGAAGTGTAAGGGTATGTAGGGATATATCATAATATTTGTTTGTTAAACTGATAACTTGTTATATTAGTTCACAAATTTAGGTATTAATCTATTTTAACTATTTACAATATGACCATAGAAGCTTTTGATGTATTTAACTCAATTTTAATTGGAGAATCTCGGGTTGATTGGCAAAGTATTTCCCGAATTACTCTGAGCACTAAATAGTAACATAGTGAATTTAACAATAACTGGAATTGATCAATATTTCATTTTTTTAATATTATGTTAATAAATATACTTTTAAGGTTAATTGTATATTTAATTACATAATTACACTTGCTTTTAACTCAAACTTGAATTTAGGTTCTTTTATTATCCATATAGCGACAATTCTCTATACTTACAATCAATATAGTATACAAACCCATGGTCTTTTATATTAACCTAATTATGAAGATTGTCAACTTAGGGGAACTAACCACATAAATTCCACGTGTACGTTACAATTATCTCAAATGAAAACCCTTTTAAATTCAAAAAGCTGTTACAGGCGGCATTGAAACATTATAACGCATATTTTGACTTGCGTATACCCGCAACAGCTACAAAAATTTACTCGCAAAATGTGACTTTTCTGATATAAAGCTTCACCATTGCTTTCTAGCAAGTCTTTAGCTCACTAAATATTTTATGCAAAACATACATATATGATTCATAATTTTCCTTATTTACTATAGTTATCTTTTATGTTATTCTTAATTGACACATATCATATCTAGTAAAATATATGTTGTATTTACCATAACTCTTAAAACCTTTTGAAATTTGAGTAAACAACTCGACGCTCAGCAAAAACGTCCGCTGACACTCATTCGTTTACCCTACTGGAATATAAGGGGGAAATAGTGAAATTTTAACAATATAATCTCCATTTAACAATTTTTATTGAAAAAAGACATGATTTTCACGTTTAAGTAATCATAGACCTTTTCATTATACTTTTCAAATACCATGTACCTCATAGAGACAATGATAAACATAAAGTTATACTTTTCAAATACCATGTACCTCATAGAGATAATAATAAACATAAAGTATACATTTTATATTCGTGCGTTATTAGGAGAAGAGTCATAAAATTAGTGATGTAACCTATACAACTCTATTAATGACAGGTATAGAAGTTGAAGATTCACTCCTATAACTCCAAATTTCGTTCAAAAATCTGTAACACTTCAAATAATCAATGAGTATAAATTATTAGTTGTGTATTTATCATTTTTCATAAGTGAACTAATAAAGACGACGATTAAAAAGGTTTTACGGTTTTTTATATGTGTTTGAACCTCCAAACTTTCCTACTTTGACTTAAAAATCATTTACCAACTCGTAAATAGAACGAAGAAGGATGACTTTGCCGAATTATTTTCGTTTACTTCGCGTATACATTTTCCTCTTAATATGTATTTAATGCAACTACTGTCTATAGGCTCTTTTTCATGAACACTATTAAAATACAATACTTAAGGTGAAATTTTCATGTAATTCAGACTAATTTAACTTTAAACTAAAATATTTCAACCGTATATGAATGCTTTGTTTATTTTCAATGACGTTCTTCACCTTTTTCCAATAGTTGGGGTCTTCTAGAGTTTCATTCATAACTTTCAATCGAAAATAATATTCGCTCGATTACTTGTTCTATCTGTAATAAAGATTCTTTGTGTACTGGATTCTTTTATCAACCTAATTTTGACATCTTTATTTATCTTGCTCAACATATTCAATATTCAGTCACCAAAATGCTCGCCAAAATGTGACAATATTCAAATGTTGTAGTTGATACTGTTAAATTTCAAGTTGAAATTGTATTAGCTAATATAATTCGTTAATTGTTCCTCAATGGACTTTTCATCCACGTCTTTGAAATATATATCTTCATTATACTACTTGGAAAAACTTATTTGGAATGCCTTTGTAACATTTTTCTAATACTAGTTTTAAAAATACCATCATCGTAATTGTTACCGTCTTTAATGAAAAATGGTATATTTTTGGAGGTAATTTGTTTAGTAATCTATAATGTGAGTAGTACTTTGTTCTTACAGTTAAAAGGTTTTGATAGCTCGTGTTTTTCTATTTGAAAACTTTTATCAGTGAAACTCAAATTATAAATTTCGAAACACGCTTAACGGATATGTATTAATAATATAGACATATTTTCGGCACTTTTATTCCTCCGTAACAACTTATGAAAGTTAAGAGTATTTTCTATTTTCTTCTATAAAAACTAAAGTTATACGTAAAGATCTTTTGAAAAAACCTTTCTTCTATTATACGAAAGTTCGTATAACGAAACCAGAAAGTCGTTTTTTATTCTACTTGAAGTGTATGTACTTGGATTATAAGTGCTCATCAGTTTTGGTAATTTTTTAATTGTTCTAATAATAATTGATTCGTATAATCGTGGTTGGAGTTACTAGAGGTAATACGTTAATAACAATTTTTTTTATCTTTTCTTAGGTATGAAGGTAGCTCGCCGATCTTCACACTAATCTGTATAGAACAAAACTTGTTACCCGTTCCTCATTATGAATAGATACGCATTAGTTAGGTTACGAATAATTGCAGTCAATAATTATCCCAACACAAAGACAATTTACCCGTCTATCATAACGAACTGAATATTCTAAATAAAGAGCATAAACAGCTTGGTGATAAAACATTTAAATTATTCGCACTCGTAATAATCCTTAATATTGATTATATTAATGAAAGATTAGAAAATTCTATGGGAAACGATTTGTTTCAAATTTTCAGAATAAACGAACATAACGGTAATGATTCATTACAATTACGGGTTTAATAAGTTTCATTTACCTAATTTAATAATCATAAATACCTTCGACTATCATTTTGCCCACAAAAAAACTCTAAGTTAGATATTTATATTTAAATTTTTGAAAGGTTTCTGTAGTAAAGTTTTGATAGGTTTCAAAGAGGCGTATAGTTATATCATCGAGTTTAACAGAAATTTTTAGGATCTTTATATTATTACGTTTCACATTTTCGTAAACATATGGATGTTTTACAAGATAGAATATTTCGTCTGGTTTCAATCGCTAAGTTAATCGTTTGTACTATAGAATTTAATTTAACAACGGTTTTATATCACTTTGATGAATATAAAATTTATTATGGTGTTCTGAAAATCAATGAATCATTGATTTCATATAAAAAGGGCTGTGCAAAAAAGAAGATAGTGTATCATTTTTAATCTGTAGAGTTTTGCAAGATTGTCCGTCTTATAGATTTTAGCATGTTACAATTCAACGTTAACTAGTTACATCTTGACAGAGAATATTTTAGAATTAATGAGCCTTACGACTTCATAATAAGTCTTGTGTACTTTTCTCGTATGGTAATAAAATCGAATAAGTTGAAGTTTTTATAAGTCTATATATTTAATTCAAGTAGAATAAGCTTAAAATACTTAATGAATATCATTAACATATAGGTCAATGAAATTTTAACTTATTTTCTTACGAACGCCTGGTTCGTTACGTCGGCACTATAAGGTATAGAGGCTTTGTTTCTAACTATGATGTTTTCATACCCTTCGAAGTTTCTTTTAGATACCTAGGCATATAGGGACGGAAGTCAGTAACCCTGATGAGTGAATAATATAAGAATTGAAAATTTAATAAGTGAATTTTAAATTTTTCCAAAATTTACTATTACAATCTCTTGTTCTATATTTGTGAGTTCTATATTCTAATAAAATTTGAGTGATGCGAAAAAGATTTAGTTTTCTGATCAACATTCATTGAAGAAATTCCCATTAGTTCAAAATGTATCTGTTTCGTATATTATTGAAGATAGATTCAACGCGTCGATGGATGAGGTAGGATTCTTCATGGAATATATTTTGAGCTTATACTCCAAAACAGTAATTGATTTTTAGAAGTTTATTGGATGTTAAATTTTTGTAAATATTTACAACCTTATTCTCATTAGCTGTAATTAAAAAAATCGTTGGCTAATCTAAACTATCATAAGCCCGTATTGAGACTAATACCCTGTTTAAAGTGAAATGAATATTAGATTTACAGTAAGTAAGGTTATAAGTTAATACCTCATACTGCCGCCGAGCGTAAAGAAAAGCAGTTAATATATTATACACTATTTCCCTCCACTTTTGACTGGGAATATGTCAAACAAATTACATAGTTTGAAGTAAATAAAGATAAAAAAGAGGGAAACAAGCTCAAGTCTATAGGCTAATACGAAAATACTGGTATTAACATTAATACTAGCCCAAAAGCAAAGTAATAACTAGTTCACCACACTTTTTTATACAGCCTTATAAGTGAAGACTTCTACTGCCAACATAAAAAAAAAACCTTAGCCTTTTATACCTCTTGGATATTCGAAACCATTACGCGAAACAAGTCTTTTAAGGTGTTAAACTGGATACGGGGGTAATAGGTACTTAATAAAAAGCTATTCATAATATATCGCGTTATGAAGGGATACTAATACTATTAAAAAACTTAATTACGCGGATATGAATAAGGCTAAAGTAGGCTTTACTTGTAGAAAAATGTTATCTTTATTAGAATCGACGACGGTTAAAATTATTATTAGCTCTATTATCTTCTATATTTTGAAATCCCTTATCTTTTGTGACTTTTACTTAAAAATATGAAGAACCTCAACGTGAATGTTCATATTTAGATTAACGAATTGATATATATTAAAGCCGGTAAGAGGTTTTTACTTAATCTTAAATGGTGGTACTTTGGGTTCTACTTTTAAAGGCTAAAGTATTAATATTAAACTTAAATAAAGCAGAACTTCTTTAATTACATTGTAGGTTGAATTACCTGATTATAAATAAGCTTTATAAGGTCTTAAAAGCAGCTAACACCGAAAATGTGAACCTACCAACGCTTAAAGCAGTTGAACGACTTTATTACTATTTCTCAATATATTTCCAAAACCCTTGAAGGTTCAACTTTACGTTTGAGGAAAATTAAAAGTTTAATTTAAAAGTTTACGTAAATGCATTTTACTTTAACAACGAGCTAGTATTATATGTTTTAAACTTTGCTACGGCTTTTTTCGACGTTGAATTCCTTAAATCCATTATAATAAAGGAAATATAAAAGGAATTATATATTTTGTAGATTATCATACACCTTGCGCTGATAAACTCACTAATTTACGATACTAATATTAACTTTATTATAATAAAGTTTTAAATTAATGTAAAATCAATAGGAATTGAGTATAAATAAGTTCCCGTTAAAGTTTATAAAGGTATTAGTAAGGTTTAGAGGATATATACCCTTTTACGAAAAGCCTACGATATTTTTATATTAAAAATTGAAAACTTTACAAGCAAAAAATACGACTTTAAATAATGGTAAAAGGTTTTAACGCTATTATTAGTCTTAATGCACTTATAACTTTACTAGTACTTAGAGACTACCTACGTATGATAATTCAGTTTCTACAATCGTTAGATACTTAAAAACGTATCATGATATATAGTAACGCCTCAAAAAAGTTAGAAGAAAAATAGGTACGTCGCCAGGTTAATAATACCTTTAATACTAGGAACGGACCTTAAACAATAAATATATTATGACTCCCACTTAAAGTAGAATTTTGACGTAACGCGAGCCACGCTAATGAAATAAGCCGTATTAAATCTTGAATATAACCAATCAAAACGTAGTGGTTAAAATTAGTAATGGCTCCGTAAATTTCCGAATTACAAAGGTTAAGCCGTACTGAAAACTGTTTAGGCTCTTTAAATCCAATAAAAATCATAACGATAATAACCTTTAAGTTAAACGAATTAGTTACTATAAACTTTTGGAGCCGATTATTAACAAGCTAATAAAACATCGATAACATGGACAACTATTTAAAAAGAAGATACATATTAACAGGAAGGATAGTAATAAGTATGACAGGCCCAAAAGGGTATATATAACAACGTAGGTATTTCAAAAGAAGAATTTTAACGGAAAAATTACTTTTAAGCTACTTATCGAAGATATTATTAATATATTGGGTAAACCCTTTAAAGAAAGTTTATTAAGTGGGAATTCACGACCTCCTAATACGAAGAGATATATAATTTTTATCGTTAACGTAATTTAAAGGGTAAGACGTCAATATCTTCAAGTTGAGGTTAATTCATAAGATTAAAGTAAGATTAGGGACCAGCCGTATGAAAAGTTACAGCTAATTGTTTAATGATATAGTAATAAAGGTAAAGATTGAATCCTTACTCAATCACTTATAATATAAAAAAACTAGCTAATGTTTAATCGTCGTTATCATTATTCATTTGATCATTAGCGTAAAAGGTTAGTTTATATTTAATAGCTGGGGTATTACGTAAACGTATACATAGTTTTCCACCAATCTTAAACGTATTGTATTACTAAAGCTATTAATAAAACTAAGGGATAAATTTCCGACTAATACGATAATACGTTATATTAAGCTTTTATACACATTGGGTGAAATAAGCCGTTATTAGTTTCCAACGTACTAGGCGCACTTTAAAAATAAATTCGGTATAACGATTTTGATATTTAACTCGTACCTATTAATTATAAAGCGTAAGGACTTTGACATTATAGTTGTGTAAATAGACGGTACCGTTTTCTTTAACTATATAAAGTTTAATAATGGCGAAATAACGTGTTACAAAAAAGTTAGGCATTTGAAGATATAAGCCGATTAAGATGTTATTTGAAGTTATACAACTTAGCTTTAATAAATCGTTAATGAGTATTTATAGTATGAAAGTTAAAATGGAAATTAAATTATCCTATGTTAAAAGTAATAAGCTATAAGTTTAACGATTATCGATAAAACCAATGAGGTAAGATTATGATGGTATTTAAAGTAAAGGGAACGTACGGCTTATGTTGCTACGTTATGTTAACCAAAAGTATTTTGCGACCTTTTTATTATAACATAGGTATAATATATAGAGGACAAAGACTTTAACCAGTTAAATGAACTGATTTAATGGTAAATGAACTAGATGAAAAGACAAATTAATATTTTTTATAAATTTAATAAAAGCGAAGCTAATGATCTTTACGGGTTGGTTATCCATTCGTAATACTAACATTAAATGACAAATCAGGTTTGAGATCATATTAATTAATGAAGGTAGGTTTCAAGGGCAATTTATAATTACCGGCAACTTTATACATTGGATATCTGATAAATATAAACGCGTAACACGGAATATATTGGCTTCGAAAGTTTACGGCATAATATGAGGCTTTAATTTCAACATGATAACTAACGGCATATTAAGAATTATTATTGAATGAAAAACTAGGTACGACTAATAAAAAAAGTTTAATAATAAACGAAACAGCGTTAAAGAAAGTATATAAAACCCGGGAAATCTATAAATTCCGGTAATTAACGGTAAAGATGACCTTAATAATACCATAATTAAACCTTCTCCTAATAACTCTTTAAAAGGTTTTATAAATAGTAACATGCTAATTGTATGAATTAAGGGATACGTAAACTACCCAGTACGTAACGTAGAGGAATAGGGTTGCCCTGATAAACTGGAAAACTGCCAGGATAATAGTAACGATAGTAAAGGTGGTAATAGCAGTAGTTTAAACTACTGGTAAAATGTACGTAAGTGGTAGCATACTTGATTGGCGTAGGTCTATGGCGAAAGATCTGGGTACGGGATTTGAGAAACGGAAGCCTCGAAAAGATGGAGTAAAAGGGCTACAAAGAACCGTAATCAATGTCAATTTCAGTAAAAATTGATCGAAATTAACAGGAGTATGGCTTATGGTTGAAATGAAGATTAAAGAGGCATTTCAGAGGTTGCCACCAATTAATAGCAAGCCATGCTAGCGTGCAAGTACAAAACAAAAAGCCGTCAGTATTGAAATAGCAGTCAAATTAAGTATAGTCAAATCAACTTTACTTGTAGTAAAGTTTGATTGTACGTATTGCAAAATTAACTGTAGTTTGTGGGACTTTATTAAAAGTGCAGCACAGTAGGTGTCCACTTCAAAGTGTGGCATAAGCTAAAGAATGTGGCCATACAAATTAGTGTGCAGACCGGCTAGCGGTCTGCCAAACTTAGAACACACATCAATAAACAATATCAACGTAACACCAGTTACTTGAACCACAGTGATTCGAATCGACTACTTTGCAACGATAAAGGCTTACCAACATAACTATTAATAACTCATTGACGAATAAACAAACACTAGCACGAAATGTTTTTTCTATACTATTAATATTACAATCTATAGTTCCAGCCATATATGCACTTATTTTCACATTGACCCCAACTTTAATAACATTTTAAATGAGTTATCCCAAATTTATCTTTAGTTTAATATCGAGGACCGAAATGAACAACCAAGTTTTTAAACCGCTAGTTCATTAATAAAATACTGCTAAATAACATGGAGTCAATGTGATCGTCGCAAATGAAATCTATGATGGTTCGGTGCGTTACGAGATGCAAAAAAAATATACAGGGTAGCGACGCTCTTGTACCATTTATGCATATTTGTTTAAACGATTTTCACTCGTACAGCTCCTTAACGAGGAGCGTAGAACTTAGGTAAATAAAAGAGTTCTAATAGCGAACAACGATATTACAGTTAACAAATAAATGAAGAGTCTAGTTAAATACGATAAATGAATTGATCAAAATTATTGAAAATATGAACAATAATTTGGGTAAATTTTTAAGTATAAGCGAAAATTATTATCTTATAAATCCCACAGTTAAACTCGTATAATGTTATCGAAAAATACGAAAATATGATAAATTAGTTTTTTTTGCAATAGAAATTCAATTTTAAACTTTATATTCGGTGTCCGCGGAAAAGTGGTTGAATGGGTAGTAAAAAGTCGAATTTTTACCGTTGAAAAATCGGGTAGGATAATTAGTTGTTATCTTTAGTGGAGTCTTAACTTTATTCGAAATTATTAAAATCCGCTATATCCGAAAAACTCGAAAACAACTTTTGAATAGGGTAAACGTTACCTATTTTAATTAATCAAAACTTATTATTCTAAGGGATTTCCAATGTAAAAACAATCTACTGAAAGTTTAATACGGGTTTATAAAATAATTTTAACGTAATATTGAAATTCTCTTTACTATTGGTATAAATGATATTAACAATAGTGAAGCAGTATTCGTATATTAATTAATTTATAAACGGGTTGAAAACAGCTTAAAGTAATAAATTAACGTAAAGCCGGGGGTGTTTTTTGTGCAGGATAGTGAATTTAACTATTTATTAGTTAATAATACATTAAGTATAGTATTGATTATATTATCAATTCAATATTTCAAAATATTAGTTCAATTCGTATTCTTTTGAAAAAAAAAAAAAAAAAAAAAAAAAAAAAAAAAAAAAAAACTCATTTTCGACCGGAAATAGTTGTGAAAGAATTCGCTTTTTATTAGATGTTTTCTTTATATTTTATTACGAAGTCATCGTTACGTCTTTCGCAAATTTTAAAACATTTCAAATATGTTGAACGAAATCTTCAACTTTTATGTAGGGTTTTGTAACTAGAATCAGTACATATTAGATAAGTTATATAAGGTCGATGTAATAATTATACGATATAAAAAATGAGTTAATACCTATGATAGTAATACTTTGCCTATTTAACACTAATAAAAATACAAATAACGAGCGGCGTTAGTTAAATTAGGTATATATTATAATAAAACGTAAATCTTTGAAATTTACTTTTTATTATATTCGATGGCATTATACGTCTTAAGTTAAAATGCGGTGTTAATGCGTTATTAAATATATTTTAAGTTTTAAAATGTTTTCCAAAACACACCAATGTAATTTTAACCTCAGTTGTTAACGATGATGAAAAAAAACTAATTAAATCTAACTAAAAGTGTAAAATCCCTTCTTGTAAGTTTCAGCCTTCATAATTTTGATTGCTTTGAAAGTCACGACTTTATTTGAGAGATCCGTAATAACAAAAGAATAACGTAGATTGATAGCTCACTCCTAACAGAAATATTTTATTCAATCGACTAAAAACTGAATTCAACCCGTTCGAAAACCGATAGAAGTTTCAGGAGTTCTTTTCGTTAATATCTCTATGAAGTTCTCCACCTACATATTTTAAAATTACGGTAAAAACGTCGGATATTACCTTATAACCCGAGCAAAAAAATCGATTTATATAATACAACAATAGTAACGTTGCGAAATAAGTAGCCCGTAAAAACCGAATCGTGTATAATTCAAGTTGATACGGTGGTACAAAATTTGTAAACTATGACTCAAATACGGTTACGAAAATTTAAAACCTAATTATCGTCTACCAAGTATTTCGAAATAAAAACTCCAAATATCTGGTTTTAGTCAATGCAAATATTAACGAAAACTCTGCAGTTATTCATACATATTATACTAATTGAATAAGGAGTAAGTAACGTCCCGGATAATAACGGTGTTTTAAATATTTTCAAAGTCAGCGTTAAATCAAAATTCGTAACCTTACTGAATAGATTCGTTAATAATAATTAATTCGGAGACATGCGCGTTCAGGGGCGGCGTAAAAGCCACTCATTTAAGGAAAAAGAGCCGTAATTCTCAGCCTACAAAGCAACGGTCGGAAGGATCCTTAGGGATATCCTACTTTCGTTGTAACAGTGTATAATGTCGTATATACTCCGTTTTCTTATTATAGATCAATTTAAAATGAATTATAAAAGCCGTTTTAATTGAGGAGTTTGTCGTTCAGAAAGCCGGCTAATAGTTATCAAAATCCCCAGGTTTTTATAATCCGTAATAATAGTAGATAGGCGGACCGTGCCCCGAAACTTCGTGTTCTATACTTTCAAACAACTTATCATCTCCAAAAGTTTCTCATCTTAAATTTCTCATTTATACTTAACAAATGATAAATGATATACTTAATGCGCTATTGATAAAAGGATACCATAAATTTTATGTTATAATAAATATCCCTCTAATCCCAATCGGAATAATCGGCTCCCAAAAAAAATTTGTTCAAGTATTATCAGGCGAAATCATAGTTTTTAAAAAAGAAAATTTAAATTACTCCAACAAAGGTATTTCCTTAGGCTTTTAAGCAAAGCTAATAAACTTCCTAATTAACCTAATTAAGAGGATGGCAATTATCAAGTAATTTATGATATATCAACGGTCAAAGTTCACAAACTACAAAAACTCTTATAACTTTAAATTAATCGTAAAATCCATCTTTTAGTCGTTAACGCGTAACTTTTCTGAGTCTATAGGTATTCAGACTTCCGCCTGAATAACAAACCCCTAATATTTCGATCGTTAAAACGTATTTAACTATATATAAATCCAGTCTAACAACGTATTAAAGACTTAATATTCAATTAAAATTAACGTTTCATCGTTGAAGGTACTATTTAAAAATACTAAAAACGTTTCAAAGGCAAATGAAACTTGAAATGTGTTGTAATAAGAGTACTAGATTGTTAATATATCGTTAAAAGGTAGCTGGTACGCCAGAAAGGCCGAGAGTAGTAGTTTACCATTCGAAAAGTCCAAGATAGGTACGAAAGTCGGTTTTCTACTCGTCGCCTTTTTAATACAAAGTTTGTAAGAATCAGTTTCAACGTCGAGTTTAGTAAACCATTTGACGTGTGAAATGTTCACGAACGTTTTCTGAATAAGAGGAAAATAGTATCGATCTGCTTTCGTAATAAAGTTAAGTCGCCAGTAATAAATATAAAAAGGTAGGTCGTTATAGAGCATGAAAATAAAAAATACGGGGGTACCCGTTAAAAAGCTATTTATAAAAACATAACCTCAATCTAACAATTAAATCAATATCTTTCGTAATACCAAAAGATCCTTGCGTAATATTCCGTACAATAGGCTTTAAGACAATTTTAAACAATAACTGAAAATACAATTTTAAAGAACAACTTCATGATCGGCTTTCAAACTATAAGAAAGTAATTTATCCCCTAATGCCTTATCAAAAAAATGAAACATTTCTTAAAGACGTCCGGGAATTGGTTTCTGTCAATAATAGATCATTTTAAGGGTAAAACTCTATTAATATCTGAAAAAAGATAAACGAAAGCCTAGTAGTAATAGTTTTGCTTTTACGAACTTGAAGAAGTATAAAATGAACAAAATCGTTATTGATACCTTTGAAGAGCTTTTATATCGGTACTAATCCCTGTTTTCATACGCGATAGTTAACCGCGGGTCTTAAAAACAATATATACTTCGAATCAACGTAAGTTACCTAGCAGTATTTTGTCCAAACATTACCCAAAAAAACATCTCATTACAAATAAGCAATAATA
The DNA here is from genome assembly GCA_038502455.1 of Anisogramma anomala. Lineage (NCBI taxonomy): Eukaryota > Fungi > Ascomycota > Sordariomycetes > Diaporthales > Gnomoniaceae > Anisogramma > Anisogramma anomala. The sequence continues at coordinate 27,595,202 of JASMMZ010000003.1, read as the reverse complement.
TAAGTACAAATACAATGATATTATTTATGAAGGTTATCGTTTCAATAATTTATAAAGGAAATTAATTGTAAGCTAGTATAGATAACGTAATCATTAACATTATTAAATCGTTCATATAAAATATTAATATACCACAACTATAATCGGCGAGTTAATCATTTACCAATGATGTTATCATATTAACAACTCATATTTAGTATATTATTTAAGAATTTAGGCAAATTCTGAAGTAAACTTTTTAAAAATGAAAAGTTGCTTTAAAACTATAGGTAGATTACTAAATCGAATCAATATTTCTTAAATTTGCATACGCGACTATATATAAAATTTAAGTTTTTTTTTAAAAAAGCTTGAGGAGGTCGTTGGCAACAGTAAGGTAAATACCCGTATCAATTTTAGTGCTAAAGCCGTTAGGAAACTAAATAGAATCTAAAGGGTAGGGTCAAATCTGATAATCGTCCACGTTATATTTCTATACATATACCAAAGTTTTTACGACGTCAAAATTCTGTTAAATCAACCTAAGTAATACGCTATTCAATATCGACTCGAAAGGCGTTTACGTTGATTATAATATCATTCACCTAGATGTTACATAAGCGTGTATCACTATTGCTAACTCCGCCGCGAATAACACTGTTACTACTATTACTACCAATATAGCTAACGCTACCAAAATAAATGCGGAAGTTATAAAGTTATTTATCAATAAACCAAGTGCGGGAAACCCATTCGTTATATTTCTCGGTAATATGAAAAAGAAGTTACCTGTTAATCAAGGTATCATTCATAACTTCCTCAAGGATAACAAAGTTAATGGAAAACTCTCAGGCTATACTGCTAACCTCGGCAAGTAAAGCCTTCCAAGTAATGAAAAAACGTAAAATCATTCGAGAACTCTCTATTTTAATATTATAAGCCGAGCGATAACGGCTCTCGTTGTGTTTAGGTTGTAATAATACGCGATAAGCATAATTATAAAATCATTGGTGTCGTTATTACCACCGTCTTTGCCGCGAATATAATACCTTTTTATAAATGTTTTCACAATATAATTTCATTATTAAAGAATGGTGCAAAATATTTTTCATTCATATCGATAAATTTCCGTATTTAACGTAGTTTATATTACAAAGTCATTTCCTATAACGAAAACCATAATTTAATACCAAAATCTTTACCTGTTCATCATAGGGTTTTATTTTATTCAATTAACGGTTAGCATTATTGGATTAATAGTTAATATCGTGATGGGAATAAAAGGAATCCGAGGCGTTGTCGTCGTCATCGTCAGATGATTCGGCGCGGCTTTTAATGTGAAACGACGTAGGCATTACACTAATATTGTTTTTTTATAATGTAAACGCGATTTTCCTTTGGGTAGGGGGTTACTTTGAAAACGTAGGTATACCAGTAACAACTTTAAATTATCGGATTATATTTTTAAAAGTGATTAATAATTCGGTATCATATTCCTTTTACATAAGGCGTATTTTCGAAAAGCTTAATCCCATTTCATAAGCTTTGTTTGTAAGGTTTCAGAAAATCGTTTGTATTCGATAATCAATTAATAATAATGTACTGCTCAAGCGCCTTAAAGCTTGTTCTGAACGCACACGTCAAAGAACTGCTTTCAAGCCTGAGAATTTAAATTCAAAAGGGTGTAAGATATAACTTTAATCCATGACCGCTCAGAATTAACTATAATACCGTCGGCAATAAATATCGAGGATTATGTATAAAAAAACTGAAAAGAAGTGACTCGGTTACATAACTAATTACATGGCAAATTCACGCTTAGGAAAGGCTCGGGAGCGTCATAAAATCATGGCAACCGCCAAGGCTAGATGTTTGGCAACCAATAGCCTAGGCACTAGCCTATAACATTTAAATAATAAAAGTTAAATGAAATTTTGAACCGTTAGTAAATGAGTGAAGTTTAATCATTATAAGTCCAGTTAAAGTAATTGTTTTATTTTGAATTTCGTGGTAAATTTTAATGAAAAATTTTCAAAGAAAAAGATTGATTATGATAAAAACCCCTTATATTACGTAGGTATATTAGGTTATGATAACGTAAAAAATATCACTTAAGCTGATCAGAAAAGAATTGAATATCTCTTTACCGAATAATAGGTTTATTTCAGAGGATAATAATAGGTCAATAAATGATCAAACTGCAAAGGTCTTTATTTATGAATGAAACGATCGTTCAATAAGGAACAATAGTTTCAAAAAATAATATCCTGAATTAAAGCTTTAAACATCGCATTTCAATATTTTATAACCCAGGATTAAAATACTAAAGTTGGTATTTTTCTCAGCATCTAACGTATAATCTGTTAACAAAGGTATAGTTTTGTAAAGTTTTAGGAGTTTTCATCTTTCATGTCTTCAAGAGGATATAGAAAAGGGGCTTTAGAATTTAACTTCCGTTTTTCATCCTTATTTTATCGAATTATAAGACTTGACATGATAATGAGAGCCTAAGAAGGGGAGTTAATTGAAAGAGCGTATGCGACAACTCGGAAGTCAACGTAAGTATAGAATCAGAGTCCGGCGTATATATTGACGTAAATTTTGATTTTGTGAGGTTGGAAAGGAGGTTCCCATGGGGATTGTTGTTGTTTGGGGGGGGGGGGGCATTTCTATAAGAGTAGGGAAAAACAGTAATTCAAACGTTGGAAAAGAGCCAGAAACCTTATAAAAGAGGTTATTCATCGCCTAATACGCAACTAATGTAACAAAAACGTAGTATTTAGCTACGCTGAATCTGTTCAAACTGATGATAAAAAAAATTATAGCTTTTACATACGACAAAATCACGCTTTCGCGTATCGTAACGTTGTGGTTTTTAGTACTAAAGGCATTTATAGGGCAGTAGCATCGCAATGTTCAATTTGTCGCATAATAATTTTTTTACCACTAGGGGTGAATCTATTTCTCAACGTTTTTGTAATTGAACTTGAAAGGTAAACTCGGGATAGGTGAGACCCTTGGCAGATGGACGCATAATGTGTGGTTTTAAATTTAATTCTATAGACGGTAAAACTATAATAAGATCGAACAAAAACTCATTAGATGTTAATCATATATATGGTAGTATGATGGAAATACTAAAAGTAGTAAGTATTGCGCATAAATTTGTCGGAAAAATCGCATACACTTGTTAGACTTAACTTTTGTTAATTTTCCGGTTAAAGCTTCATTAGATTCTAAGGTTATCAACATAAACGTCCAGATTTCTTACAAAGGTTTGAGCCTCCATATAAGCGTCCAAACATCCGATATAAGAATTACAACCTCTAGTATAGGCATCGGTATAAGCAGTTACGCCTCTGGTTAAGATATTAGCAACGAAACCAGTAGACTAAGTTTGCGAAAATTAATATTCTAAAATTAGGTGGAAGTAATATCACAACACCTAAAATAAAAAACAATACACTATATAATTTTATAATTACATAAATTAATTAAACAACAAAAGCCACACTCGTCCATTCAAAATTACCAGAAGGCTTCAATCAATTCTTCAACAGTCAACATAATATAAATACAGATTTTTCTATTGTTAATGGTAGTGAAGGCGAGGGAATTTATTGGACAATCTCAAGATCTTTTTATCTTGGTAAGTAATTCTACTAAAACGGTCGATAACATAAAATCCAATATTTATGTCATTTTAACCAATGAAAAATTCAAAGTTCACAATAATATAAAGATGTTGTGAAACTAGAATTATAATTTAACGTTGTAAAATGATGTTTTTGTTGGAATAGTACTACATGCAGTGCAGTAGGTCAACTTTACTGTAAATAAAGTTGACTATACTGAACTTTAAGTTGAGCGTATTGTTTGTGTGGACTTATTGCATTGGGTGTAAGTCGAGTGCAGTACGCTGAACTTCATACTAGGGCACGGGCCAAGCAATTATCCATACAAAATTACTGTGCAGGCCGGCTAGCGGTCTGGCAAACTAAAACAATACATCCACCACTTAACCAATGCAATACTACTGTTACTTCGACCACGATTCGAATCGACAACTTTGCAACGATCTAAGGCTCTACCAACACTGATCAGTGCTTATTGGGTTAATCACAGATTAGTTAAGTAGAAAAAAAGGCTACTTTCGAATTGTTAGGCTTTGCGTTATTGCTAGGGTAAAGGAAATGTTCTTGCGAAAGGCCTCTATTAGTACTGCGCCAGTCCACAACGGTAGGAAAACAAAGACTTTTAGGCTGCGCCAGCCCAAAACGGAAATCTAGAAGTAATCTATGGTATTGCTATTAAAAACACCAAGAAATCTTCACGAATCCTGTTTAAAGAAAAACGTTGAAATTAACTGTTAAAAGTCTCAAAGTTCGGCAAGTAAGCAAATAGCTAAGTCAGTACTCCTGTGGATATTACTACTGGAAAAAAAACCAACCAAATCCCTATGCCAAACAATCTTTACCACCAACAAACAACCTTCGACCTTATCCTTTACACCAAACTTTTGCCCCTACTTTACTATTTTTACTTCCCTCACGTCAATTTAATCGCCAAGATAGCTGTTCTGTGCGAAACACCAAGAATCGTCAAATGGCGCCAAGAAAGTCACATCGCGCGACCTAACGCTAAGTCACCAAGTTCCCACACAACGTTACGCCAAAACACTAAGCCCTTACACCCAAGATCACCAAGTCATTCGCCCTACACCCCTTACACATCCTAGACAAGCCAAAACCTTAAGATGGCGACCGTAGGTACCAGAATCGACGCTATCACCAACCCTGCCAGAAAAAAAGCAATTAAGGTTCTCAGACCTATCTTTTCCAAAAACTACAATAAAGACCATTAGTTTAGGAACGCTAACGAAAACTCAACTAAAGAACACCAAATTAATTACCTTGGCTAGTGTATACTCGACATGGACGTCAGCGAAGACTTTAGCCGTGGCTAACGCGCTTTCCAAGACTTTTATAAGTTCTTCCATCATTTGAAATTAAAATATGGAGTACGATCCAACGCACCGTTAAAACCAAATTAAAGGCAAAAGTTGATAGGTTTAGGATCTTCATATCATATAAGACTTCAAAAGGGCTATCAAATGTCTTTTTCGAGCTAACATAACTTAAGGAGTACCCTTAAAACCCTAAAGGCAAGGATAAAGCTATCAAAAAAACTTGAACACCCCCACATGCGATCCAAAGAACCTCCCCTTCATCTTCAGCTAAGTTAAGCCTCTTTATGCACTGGCAATAAGAAACCTGTTAACCTGTTCGCCAGCCCGACACCTTTACGTAATAGCGCGGAATACGCCCTAAGTAATGGCAGAATACGTAAAGTAAGGGCCACCAACGCAACTAGAGGTATTAACGTTAGCGCTTTACACTAGTGAATTAAATAATATCGTCAGGTCTCTCAAAACCTTTAAATACACATCGCTCCCTAGTAATCAAATTGATAGGTCCCTTAAAAACCTTTTCTCTTTAGGTTTTCCTACATACGAAAGCCTATTATAATCCCTATCACAAGATTTTACCCTTCGGACTGGATGACTAGCAATTACCCTTATACCGTTCCTCGGAATCTTTAAGGTTTAAAATACTAAAAAAACACCAATTAGTAATGTAATAACTATCGCGACCTGCCTTTGAAACATGTCGAAATGGTTAACATTAATTAAAAAAAATTCACAGGCTTTGTCAAGATCTAAAACGACGTAAAAAAGTATAACAGAAAGCCTTATAACCTCCTCTACACTAAAACAATTCCCTTTTTTAAACATTTACAAGTAGATGAAGGTTTCCCCTTTAGGTTTTCACTTACTATTCCCTGGAATCCTTATAGGGTATGTTTGGGATTACTACCTAACCTTTTTTTACGCAAGCTCCCACATTTCGCGAGATTTACAACAGCACAAAAAGCTACTACGAATACAACGTCCACCTTGTGTAATATTATACAAATTAGGCTACAACAAGGTGAATAACGATAATAGTTAAGAAGAAAAAGGAGGAAATACAAATAAATATACTTAACTAGAATTGATAAGTTAATGTTATACCAAAAAGTAATGGAGAAAGTTTATGTTAGCGAAGTTACACTTCGCGAGCAAATACGGGTAGTAGTTACGCGCGTTAACGAATTCGAATACGCCTTACAAAGTTTAAATACTATTTTCAAAGGCTTTTTTAGCTAGTTACGTTCCTTGCTTACCACTATAATAACGCGTATACCAAACTCGTTTGGTATATACCCCTAAGCCAGCAACTTTCTTAAAATATATGAAAAAGGCTTATGATAATTAATTATATCGACTTTAATTACGGTAAAGGGCGCCGTTAACGCCTAAGATCTAGTTTACTGGTCACAAACTAAAGGCAACAATTACGCTAACGCTAATAAAACTAAAATTTAGGCGGACTTATTAACCGTAAGTACCATCGTCGTAATAGTAACTGAAGATATTAAATCTGCGGTAAGTCTAGCTATTAGTTAACTCGGAACCCCCCCCTTCCCCTCGCCTAGCAAAATGATAAAAAGGTAATATACTACATCTAGTACCTTACCACTTTTAAATAGGATTACTTGGGTTAAATCGCAGACTGTAATGGCAACGAGCTAATTGACGGCGATAACCGCCCAAAATAAATTAAGTGGCATAAAGATATTGCCTCTGATACAGCCTAATAACTAACTGGCTACGATTTTCTAAACTGTTTGGGTAGTAAAGACCCTTACCTTTACCATAACTAAGCCCCTAGCCCTTTATATACCCTTAATCTTTGCGATCATTATGCGAACCACACGTTTTAAACTATTATACTAGATAAAAGGATAATAAGGTATTGAATAAGAGGTTATTTTTAATACTTAATATTACGGAGGGAAAGTACTATAGCTACTAAAATTAATTATTACGATACTAGTAAAGTCAAAGTTGATTTTGGACCAGGCGAACAACGATTTTTATGAGAGATAATGGTAATTTAAACTATTGTGGAAGTAATTACGTTTTATATTTTTTAAATCCCCTACCCCTTTTCAACTTCATTGAAAAGATATAAAAATCTTTAGAGTTAACGTTGACTTTAACGTAAACAATATGGTTAATAACGGCTAGAGGCTTCCCCTTGCCTTTAAATAGGGGCATTTATAGTTTTATCTTTAAGGCCCGAAAGTAGTAGTTTTAAACCTAACGAAGCCGTAGATACGTTAATTATACCGATGCTTTAACTATCTAACCGTTAATAAGCAATATAAAGTCTCAAAGTCTGTAAGGTATAAAGATGTGGAATACTTTACCTTAAAAGCTATTAAAAAGATTTGCTATTACTACCCAATTTACATAAGCCCCCGGAAGATTTAAGTTTACACCAAAAGATTATAAAGACTTTAACTATGAGATTTTTATTAGTATATTTTACTTAAATAATAAACCTATGTTTTACGTCGTTAATTTCGCAACCTCTTTTTACAAGGTTAAGTTTTTGAAGTCGCTTTCGATAAAAGTTATGTGGAAAACTCTAAGGATGTTGTAAATTAACACGTATCTGGGTTTACCAGATATCGTTGTTTACGATACCAATACTAAGTTTACAACGGCAAATTTTTTTTAAAAAAAATATTAAGATAATAGAAATTTGGTATAAACAGGTACTTGTAAAAGCTCATTAGAGAATTAAAAAGGCTAAAAAGATATACGCCTTACTTCTCCGAAAGTATAATATCTGTATGTTAGAAATTAAAAGCTTTAAGGATTCGAAGGCACGTCTACAGATAGTGGTGAAAGGCCTGAACGACACTATGAGATATGACAGCTTGATATCAACATTTCTAATCTTTAAAGTATACCTACGACTAACGAGTAAATATTATTTATCGGTAAGTTCTTAGAAACGTATTACGTCCTACGATAAAGCTTTAAAAAAACGGAGAAAAGATCGGCACACCGCTAGGTTAATAATACTCTTAACATCAAAAACGGCCTTTTAACAATAGACGTGCTTACTTTACCGTTAAAAAGTAAATTCCTCGTGTGGCGGGAACCGGTCAAATAGAATATCCTGTATATGATATTGAATATTGCGAACTCCGAAGTATTTATTAAAACAGCTAACGGTTTTGCATTTTTTCGAATTACTTAGGTTAATTTTCATACTAACTACTAATGATGAAGACTCTTAAGCCAAACGATCGAGTTAATACGAAACCTTTCTACCTGTTATTGACAAGCTAACAAAATTCCGCCGGCGTGGACGACCTCCGGAAAAAAATGAACGTTAAAAAGGAGGAATATATACCGTGCCGTATTTATAATACTACTTGGGTAAATAGAATAAAAAGGATAATTAAAACTTAGTATTAAAGCTCCGAACGTAAGGGATTATTAAAACCTCCGGGAAACCCTTTAAAGAAAGTAACAAGTTCGAGATTAACGGTTTGCTAACTCTAGGGGTTATATAATTCGTAACAAAGACCATTTTTGATTTCTAAAACCTAAAAGTCACGATCTTTAAGTCGAGGATTATCCACGAGGTAAAGGGTAAAATTACGGGGTAACCGTATGATAGTCACGCCTAATCGTTTAAAGATATAATGATAAAGTCAAGGACTGAATACTTACGTAATAACTAACGATATAGACGATTGGCTAACGTTTGGTAATTACTTTAGTAACAAATTCACTAGCTGAAACTAATGGTAAATTTACGCTTAATAGCCGTAATATAACGTAAACTTATACGTAATTCACAACGTATTTATAACAGATCGTACTACTAAACCTGCCACAAGAATTAAGTATCATATACCTTCTAAAGACGGTAATACAATGTATTAAACTATTATATGGATTAGCCAAAGCAGGTGTTGATTAGTTGTTAACCTATTAGTCTTACTTCAAATTACGATTAACGATAAAGTCTTCAATTTAAAACTCATATTATTTGGTAACGTAAAAGAGAGACTTCAGCGTAATGGGTATATAAATCAACGATATAATTTTCGTTGAAACGACTAACTTTCTAACATTAAAATAATAGTCAATTGAGCATTTTAAGTTTTGAAATCATTTGCCGGTGACAACGTTGACAAAGGGTAGTTAATTCAACTTTAATAGATTGTTAATCCGTATACTTAGTATTAATACCGGCCTTAGCTTTCACCAAAAGAGCTAGGGCACTGTATTTCTAATAATTGACAAAATTAATTTAGCTAAAGCTTAATAATACTTGGAGTAATGTATTCATAACAGCTATATTACTAACTTATTCTAACTGAAAGCGTTTTACAACCTCTTTATTACGGAATAAGTATAAGACTCGGCAGAAAAAAATCTTTACCAGTTAAATAAAAGGTTTAAGTAACAAATACAAAATTTGAATTGGGTGATTAATATAGTTTTGATCGACTTATCGAAGGTTAAGTCAAGAATATATACAGATAGGTCATTTGTAAATAATACCGACCTATTTTTACAAATCATCTTTTTAATAAGGTTCGTCAACAAAAATAAACGGGAAACCCAACTTAGTATTATTGGTAGCCTAATTCACTAAACCTCCGGAAAAGATTATACGAAGAGTGTTAGTTTCGAAGGTTTACGGTATGATAACTAGTTTTATTGTAGGTATAATACTATAAAAAAACCCTTAACCTTATTATTAGGTAGTTGAAGATTCATTTAATCCCGATGGTAATTTATACTGACTAAAAAAGCCTATTCGAATACCTTTCGAGTCTCGGAACCACCAGCGAAAAACGCTTGATAATAAACGTAATAACACTTCATGAAGCCTACTAAGGGAAGAAAATAGAAGAAATTCGATAAATTAATGGTAAAGATAATCCTACTAATGCTATAACAAAAACAGTGTTAAATAAGGCCTTAACAAGATCTATAGACAGTAATAAGCTAACTATACGTATTAAAGGCTACATTGATAGGCCGCCTGACAATTCTAAGTTACGTGTTGACGATCAGGGTCATACCGACAGACTGAAAGACTGCTAGAGAATTGAAGATGTGGACTTGTTTGATTATCACGGTTAAAGTGGAGGCCTGGAGCGAAAGAACTTTTTGTGGGAGTTAATAAACTCGGACCTCGAAGAGACGGAGTAATTAAGGTCAAATGGGGTTAATTTTCATGTAATTGAATACAATTTAGTGTGGAAGTCAATTGGAATTATCAAGGGGTTGGAAAGTTTACGAGGTCTCTATTCAGCGTTAACCGGAAATGATTAGTTAACTACACTAGTATAAACGCACCAACTAAAAAGTCGCCAGTGTTGGAATGATACTACGACCAATATAGTAGGTCAACTTTACTGTAAGTAAAGTTGACTATACTGAACTGTAAGTTGAGCGTATTATTAGTGTGGACTTACTGCATTGAATATAAGTCGAGTGCAGTACGCTGCACTTTTCACTAGAGCGCGAGCCAAGCAATTGGCCATACAAATTACTGTACAGACCGGCTAGCGGTCTGCCAAACCTAGAACAATACATCTACCACTTAACCAATGCAATACTACTGTTACTTCGACCACGATTCGAATCGACAACTTTGCAACGATCTAAGGCCCTACCAACAGTTTTCATATAAACTAAAGAAGTTCATTATATAAGAAGTTAAATTTTGTTAGCGATAAACGTACTAACAATAATAACGGCGGCGGGATTCTCTATTATAAATCATACGGTGTTATATAGTATATAACGTGGCATATACGCGTGTATATTCCTGATAGGGAACGCCAATCAAGAAGTGCTAAACAATTGCAGTGTTCCGCATTTTCGGCTCTGCATTCTCTATTAGATATATATTATATACGGATTGAAACATGCGTAGCATGCATCACCCAAGTACATACCGTATGTATAACTATGGCGGTTTAAACAAATGAGGTTAAGATATATAGATTTAGCTCTCTAGTTTAATAGAGTGTAATGGTTACGATAATTGAATTGTTAGATTTTTGGTATCATCTACTACTTTTTTGCGTAAAATGTTCATGATCTCATCCGCTTCTTTATATGTTGATGTTCAGGGGGGTAAATTTATGTATATTAATCGAATTGACTTCATTCTCAATAGTTGAATGTGTGGTATACTCCGCGGTTAAACGTGCGGCGTATACCATATATTATGTTATGAGCTTGACTGACACTACATACACTGCACTTTATACGGGACAACTCTGCTACTGGCCTCAAACTATATTCGTAACCACTACTCTACCAGTGGTTTGGACTTTTTTCTTTCTTCTACATGTATAAATCCACATATATATACTATATTAATATCTATTTCTTTGGATGTATAGTAATTGGATTTATCTTTAAAACGGTGCATATCTGTATTACTTCACCTATAATATAGATCAGTTTTACCATTTCCCCTATTAGTAAGATAGTTAGTAGAACCAAGTTGAAATATCCAGTCAAAATCGTCGTATTGAAAAAAAAACTTTATTAGGCTATTATGAGTCAATGGCACAGGTATTTAAACTTCTTAACACTTTTAAAGATCAACTTTTGTATGATGAGATAGTAAATCTATGATTAACAAAAGTTAAAGATAGTTGCCTTTTATTTAACCGATTTATTATATAGATAGTTCGAAGTGATCAATTTTGATTATATAGTCAAAACTATGACTTTTGGAAGTTACGATTGAATTAGCCGTGTTTTCAAATGGCTGCATTGTCATTATTAATGGTTGTACTGTAATTGAGTTGTTAATATTATAGTAGGTTTAGTTGGATTGTGTCTGTTGGTCTATTCAGTTTTCCGATATTGGATACTTTTTATTTTTATTGTGTAATAGTTTTAATCATAGTCTTTTGTACTGATGGTTTTTTCAAGTGCGAGGATAATATTCATTGTATAATATTAAATTTGTTGGCTACAGATTTATGATTGCTTCCATAAAGATTGTTGGGGAGCCGAGATGAAATTTTGTGCTTTCACCAATTTTGGCGTTTAAACTATATTCACTCTTCAAGTTGTCAAAATTGGGTATATTATATACGAATTTACGTATAGTTGCTACACTTTCGCAATTCGTGAGATTATTCTATTTGGTTTCAATCATTTGAGGCTTTATTATCACGGATGATAGCCTATATATAGGCTTGTATATATGAAAAGCAGTTAATTACAATACAATCAAATGAACTGTACTGACTGTGAATTTATTGTACTCACTGAACGTTCACTGTATCAACTGCAAGTCAAGTGCCCTATTCAACATGCGGTATTCGCCAAGCAGTTGCTCATACATATTAGTAGTTAAACTAGCAACCGGTTAGCCAAATTTAGAAGTAACATACTATGATTTTTAATGCAATACACCAGTTACTTCGACCACTATTCGAATTGGGTACATTATAACAAAAAAAAGTCTAACAATACTAATTCATACTGATTAAATTGAGTACATAGAATCTAGGTAAAAGAAGAAGCTACTTTCCAGTTGTTACGCTTTGTTTTAGATAAGGTAAAGGAATGATTTTTGTGAAGTTCCCTTATAAGTTATATGGTTTCTTTTGAAACTGTAAGTAGAGAAAGTTTATAAACTGTGCAGTTATTAGCAGCAGTCTATAGGTGGTTGAGATATCGCTAGACTTTTCAAATATGTTTATTGACTTTATCTCGAAAAATAAGCGTTGGGGTTGACAGATTAAATTCTCTAAAAACAATCGTCAAAAAGTGACCATGAAATTAAAAAGATCTAAAGTTATTTAACCGCTAAGTCGCAACTAATATTGTAAAAAGCAAATCATGAAGTCACAAAACCTCGTTAACGACAAATAACCACTTGAACTGAAAATAAATAACCTATAACCTCCCCTGATACATTAAATTTTTACGTGAGCTACGAAAAAATTGATTGAACACGTAACTGAATCTTAAAATAGCTACCAATAATGCTTAAGTAAACATCGTTACTCATCTTGCTAGGAAAGAAGTAATTAACAACCTAATCATAATATTCGTTAAACACTTTAACAACAACCTCTAATTCAAGGAGGCTACCAAAGACTAGATCCTAAAACAACTAAACAATTACATAGGACATTTTGTACTCGATTAAAACGTAATAGTATTTAACTAACTGCCTAAGGTTTTTGACAATATTTGCGAATGTTTTCACCAGTGAATCTTGAACATATGGAAAACGTGAATGAACTAAGTAAAACTAGCCTGAAATTTAAATTATATGAATGAGGAATTCAATTTCAAACAAAAAGAGTGAAGGGAAAAAACCTGACAAACGTACTTTACAAATACACTATAGATGAAGATCCTCAATACATATGTAAATAAAAAGATAAAGGTATCGCTAATGACAAAATTCCTTAATTCCTTTTCAAATATTTGTGAGGTCTTTCCTAAACTTAAATAAGTTCTTTCAATACTCTGGCCCAAAGACCATAATGAATTATTGCTGTTATCAAAAACGAGGTATCAATTGATCTAGATATGACAAGCTTTTAAATCCACCTGTCAATTAATTAAAGAAACTTTTAGAAAGCCCATCAATACTATTAATACTATTAATAAATTTAAGAAAATCCTAAACAAGTCTCTTAACACACCGCTTAGCACTTTCAATTACAAAAGGTTCGCCAGCAGTACTTCATACAATAAAAGGGAATGAATGTCTTCACTTGCGAATTTACGGTGGAAATAACGATTGGTTTTTTCTTCCAATAATACTCTGTTAAAGGTAATTTACTTCTGTATCCAGAGGTACCATAATAATAGTATACCACCTCATAGTGGATACGGATTTCGTTACAATTACGACTTTCTCAAGATTTAAGGCAGTAAATAAAAGTATAACAGTAAGCCGTAAAACTTTTTGGACGTTAAGTTGCGACTATTTTTAAATCTTTACCGTTATATATGGATTGAACTTTCAGGTTTCCACTCGTTGTTTCCCAGTTTTCTCATCGGCCAAACTAAGAATTATTACCATCGTTAATTGATAAATGAGGTACCGTTCGGACAGATCTACAATAGTTTTTAATATAATTTCTAATACGATATGAACCTCGTCAATTACCATGCAAAATAAAACATTATTAAGTGATCGAACATGTTTGATCACGAAAAATAGTCGGAAATAGAGATTGATCTCCTTAATTCAATGTTTAACAAGCTGATATTCTACGAATAAGCAATAGAAAATGTGGAAATTAGAAAGGATATACTACGTCAGTAAGTTCACTAAGCTCTCACGGGCTACAAAGAGTTAAAATATGCTTTATCATGACCTGAAGCCTCGTTTAAAGGCTGTTTTAAATTACTAATTTTTTCGTTTACGAGAGTGATAGCACGAGTGTTAAATTCTATTAGAATATACTCCTAAGCTTACTACTTTGCCGATTAGTATAGGGAAAAACTGACATTTAACAAATATATCTACCGTAAGTATATTAGGCCCAGGTGGTTCTACTATTGAAAAACCTTGAATTGATATCCTGAATGGTAATATACGGAAGGAAATGGATTTTCCGATTTCACTTGAAGTCAACTCCGTAAGTTTCCTTATTAAAACAAGATTAAAATGTTCTGAATCCATGGAAAAAAAAGTTATTGGTTGAATAACCTTTGTTTCCTGATTGTGAATACATAAAACTCGATGTTGACTTTGAAGGTACAAAGGCATAAGATAAGAAAAAAAAAAGTATAAGCTTATCGGTTAATATTAAGATATAATCTCCAATGCATTTAATTGACTAATTTACTACATCTTTCTGTTTTGATTGATGGGTCAAGACTCTTATAATTTTTATAATAATAATAACTAGATAATTATACATTTGTTTACCATTTTCGTTCATTACACGAATAAAATATTTCATTGTATTACGCCAGATATTAAGGAAAAGCGATTATGAAAAAAAAGAATATTCGTATTATATCGCAATGCGAAGGTACACTGACATAGCTACGGAACTTGTACATATAAATACTGATAAAGTCAGAGTTAAATTTGATATTAAGAAGTAAATTTCTTTCCTTTGATTGACGATTGCTATCAATGTCGTTGGATTTATGAATTTATATATCTTTGAATATCTTACACTTTGATTTTATCTGAAATATATAGAAAACATTAGCGTTGACGTTGATGTTCAAACTAATGAACTAGTTTAAAATAACGGCTAAAGGTTTCTACTAAGTTTAAAATATGAACCTTGATGGTTACCTTACGAAGGATTCAAGGTAAAGGTATTAAACTTGATGCAGTGGGAAATTTTTCGATTATACGAAAGGGTTAATTACTAGGCTATGAACAAGCTATACAAAGTTATTAAAACAGTTATGTATGAGGAAGTAGATTTATCCATGTCAATCGATAACTAAAAACTTGCCATTATTGGCAAATACATTTAAAACCCTCTTTTAAGTTTAAGTTTACGTTAAGAAATTAACTTTAAGGTCTTTCTTAATTTATTTTACTTAGATAACAAACCTGTAATTCATATTACTCACTGCATAACATCGTTCCATGGCGATTCATTATTTAAAATCATTGCATCAAAGATTATACAGCAGTAGTTATATACTTTATGAATTAGCAAAGATCTGAAACTTCTAAATATTCTAACTTATGATGTTAACATCAACTTTACTACGATGAGAATTTAAAACGAATAAATCCTTGTTGGATACTAGTAGAATATCGGTGAGTTTAAAGGGGTATAAGCGATTTTACATCAAGCTTAAAATATATTGACGTTAAAGCCTAGTAGTTTTATAAGGTTATAGGTAAAACTGAAAACAATAGTAAAAATACTTAAAATAATATCAATATTAACGGTTTAATATCAACATTACTATTATTTTGTGTGTATGCCTATATGAAGCCTTAATCACACCCATTACCAAATTCCTAATAAAAAATATAGCGTATGGATAAACCTTAAAAGAAACGAACAAGAAATCCGCGAAGCACTAAATCAACAATACCTTTAACACCAAGATTAAACAGTTCACAACGAACGTATCATCTTGACCTCTTCATGATGAAATTCTTACGTTGGAAAAGTCAGGTAAATGGGATAAACTATATAAAATTTGAAGTATTACGAATTAAAAATTAATGGTCAAAACAGCCAACAATGTTATCCCTTTCTGCAATACCGAAGTCAGACTATTCGAAAGACTTTGAAAATCTAATAAGAGTCCTCGAACTGAACAAATCAATAAACATAACCCCCCGAAAACAATTCTTAACAAACTTATAAAATGACAACGGCGTAGACAACCACCTGAAAATGAGAAACACAATGAAGAGAAGTAAAGCGATATGAATTACAAACTGATAAAAACATGTACCAAGACCTCAGAATATCAAAAATATATTTCTAATAGGGAACTATCCGTTAAACTACGCATTTCAAATATCATTATTGCGCCAGATAAGATTTTTAAGGAAAATGATTTAATTAAATTCATGATCCCCTTACCTTTAATAAGATCCAAATTACGTTATGAATATAATTTAAAACACATAATGTAAAGATTTGCAGGATAATTATATTCTACGATGTGAGAGGAAAACCCACGGACCGACTGTAAAAAAAGGTCAAGGTTAATCGCTTAAGGATTTAGAAATAAAGGCAAAACCTAAATTTTCACTCAATTACCTATAATGAAGAAGATGAATCAGCGATTAATCGTTGTATGTACTGCCGATTTATACGCAAGCGCTAGCCTTATTAAACCTCAATAGTTGAGATATTACGAAAATATACACATATTCCCTCACTAATATTCAACGGATAATATTAATTAAGTTACCGAAGAAGGTACAAGATAAATTCTTTAAAGAATCAATGATACATTATATTAAACCTTTTTACCGATTAGCTGAAGCAGGCTACTATTATTTTTAACGTACCAAACGCATTTTGAAAATAGGTTGGGTATAAAAACATGAATTTTGCAAAAAAAGTCAATTGTAGTACTTTCAAATCAGCTGTACTGACTGTATTGACAATAAATCTCGTGCCTAATTCAATTTATAGGACGAGCCTAACAGTTGCCTATAGATATTTGTATGCGGACCGGCTAGCTATCAGACACAATTAGATATTATACATTACTACTTTCAGAATAATATATTAGTTAGTTCGACCCCAATTCGAATCGTCTTCATTACAACGATAAAGGACTACTAACATTAATCATTTCTTATTAGGTTAAAATTATATAGGCTAGGTAATTGAAGAAGGTACTTTCCAGTTACACTTTGCAATTTCGTATGGTGAAAAGAAAATCTTTGATAAATACCCCTATAAATTTCGTTCGTTATTTGCGGCCAAAAATGTAGAGTTTGTGGACCGAAATAGGTGTTTATAGTTGTCTGTAAATGAAAACTTCATTTCCAAACTATCCAAACATCTTTATTAACTTTTCTCGAAAAACAAGCGTTCAGATTAACCGTTTAAATGTGTTAAGTTTATCAAATCTTCAAATCATTCATTTTTTAAGATGAGAAGCTACCAGTAAAATTTGTCAAAATACTAAAGTTAGCAAATGGCTAGTCGTTACTACTAATATTACTGCAAATTTCAAACCTTTAGATGCCAAAATCCTGTTAACGGTAAATAATAACCTCAATAGTAAATAATTGGAACTATAATCTCCCGTCTTTTATTAATCATTCGCTCTATTATTAAATTGTTAATTCCTTATATAACAATACAAATAGCTACCGAAAACGCCAAAATCGACGTCGTTATCAACCTCTCGAAGAAAAAAAGAATCAAAAACCCTCTTATTTATCTTGAATAAACAATTTACTAACAACTTATAATATGAAAAAGTTAAAGACACCTTGACTACAAAACACCAAAATAATCAGATAAGCTACTTTATCTTCTACGTAAACGATGACCGATAAAACTCCAACATTGAAGCCCTTTACAACTTCTCAAATTTTCTTAAACAAACTTTGAATATATTGAGAAAAAGCATATAAATTGGTTGAAGTAGAACTATTAACCTCTTTATGGAAACAACGAGTCTCACTAAAAGGAAAATTTAGGAAGAAATCCAATCTGTTAAAGTTACCCTAGGAATAAGTAACGAGTAAAGATTTCCAATAGATACATCAAGATAAGTTCAAAGATATTGCTAATGAAATTATTCTTAAATGCCTACAGACACGTTCATAAAGTCCGGCTAAAACTTACATATATTAATTCAACCATTCTGTCCAAGCACACTAATGTAACACTATTATCAATAAAAACAAAAAATTCACCGATCTGAATATGACAAAACTCTAAGTGAACCAGTTTATTAAACGAAAACACTACCAGAAATCTCCTTAACACTTACAGAAACATTATCAAATCCACGAAAATCTTTAATAATTTCCTCAGCAACCTCAACACCCCCACTAAAAGATTTAATTCTTATAAGTTTACCAAGAACAATGAATCTAATAATAGAAATGAATGGCTTTATATGCGAACCTAAAATAGATACAATGACTAGCTTCATTTTTCGGAGACTTTTCCAAAAATAGTTACCCTATTCACTAACATAAATACCAATATCAACATGCCTAATCCAAAGATATAAAGGGTTATTAATGATAATAAAGAACCTTTTCTCTCTAAAATTTACCATAATTAATATGAATTATATAGCGATCATAACTATGATACAAATCAGAGGTAGTAAGGGCAGGTATAACGTTCAACTGTAAGTTTCCTGGGTATCAAATCACGATCGTTACTCAATATTTACCGTTAAATAAGGATAAAAATATCATTTTTCTGATTATTAATTCTCAATATTGTTCCCGGTTTAAAGCTTATTGTTATTATCATCGTCAACTCACGAATTTCATATGGGCTTCAAAGATTTAGAACGGTTTCAAAAACTATTTTAAACACGATATTAACATCATATGATACCGCAAAAACTGAAACATAATCAAATAGTATCAAATATTAAAACCAAAAATATAATCGGAAAGCAAAATATACCTCATTAATAAAATAATTTACAGGCTAATGTACTGCTAATAAGAAATAAAGAATATGGGATATTAAAAGAGTACATTGCGCTAGGAAGTTCACTATGATATTGTGGGCTTCAAAAAGTTCGAATATGCCTTATAATATAATAACGCTACTTGTAAAGACTTTTTGAACTGACGACGTTTCTTGTTGATAACCATAATATTAAGGGTGCCAATCTCAGTTAATATATACCCCTAAGCCTACAACTTCCACAATAAAAAAGATGATAAAAACCCCGCGTTAACCTATTATATCTATAGTAAATACAATAAACTCAAGCAATTCGGTTCGCAAAAAACCATGTGTTGAAAGCATGAACAACAATTTATGTAAAGAAGAAGATACTCTCACTCAAACCTAAACTAACCCCATATATTTCCTCTTCAAAACGAAGTTTAAAAATGTTGGATTTGTAACAAATAAGGATACAAATTAACAGGTTACACTATTACCAAGTAATGAACAAAGTAAAAAAATATGTATACTTGATACTCCTTCGCTTTTAAGCAGAAATACATTAAACATATTATAAAATTTAAAGGTATTGAGGAAGAATATAATAAAAAGAACGTGTAACAGTTTTAGTTAATATCAATATACTTGCCTTTACCCTGAAACATTAAAACGACAAGACGGCTACGCCTTTTAGTACCGCCTAACGTGTAAAAACCATTATTATCGTCATAATAATCATAATCTCGAACCTATGCATTATTCAATATTCATGATCGTTATGCAAAGTAACCTTTCAAGGTATTATAACCTTAATTATACCAATGCGATACTTATCCAAAGCCGATTTGTAACACGTAGTACTATGAAAAGATAATAATATAGTTACGAAAATTGACCATACGGATGCTGGTAAGGTTAAAGTGAGATTTTACCTTGAGGGAAAAATTCACTTGAGTCAAAAATTGAAACTACAATAGTTCAACCCATGGTAATTTATATCTTTGATTCCTTTTCCATTTTTCTTTTTTACTCACAAAACATAAAAAATCTGGAAATTAACGATGATGTTTTCATTGAAGAACTAGTTAAAGTTAAAGTCCAAAGATACTAACTTCATTAGAAGGGGTGATAATTGTAGTTTAATCTTTAAAACTCAAATGTTACGGTATTTAGAATAAAAAAATCTGATGTTTATTAACTATAAAAAACGTTAATTATCCAGGGACTAATAAGTCGCATAAAATTCTCGCGTCACCTCATTATAAATATATAAATTTATTCAAATGAAAATGCATAAAGAAAATTTTCTACTATTACTATACGTATTTCCAAACACCCTTTGAGGTAAAATTTCCATTGAAAATGAAAAGTATAATTTTCAAGTTTTCGTTAATATATTTTATTTACGCGACCAATATGTCATTCATTTCACTTCTTCTGCACTCACGTATTATAGTATCAAGTTCCTTAACCTATCCCAGTGAAAAGAATCTGTGAGGCGTTACGTATGTTATGCATGAATAAGTACCAGCAACTTCTAAAATTATAAGTTGAAGATATTAGTACCAACTTTGTTACGAGGGAATTTTAATCTAACGCTTATTAGATATTGATTTAATTTACATAAGTTACTACTCAAGTTTATTAGGGTATCGGTAGGATCAAAAATATTTACGTACTTCAACGTAACATTTACGATATTCTTACTTTAAAGATTTACAGTTTTACTAGTTTAGAAACAATATTGTAAATATTAATGAAAATTCTTTATATTATCATTAACCTCAACGATCTGTTACTAACTTTACAAATATTTAGCAAGTACCTACGTATATCAACTAAATCACATTTATCACCAAATACACAGAAAATGGTTATGATATCTAGCAAAGTAGTAAAGGAACTAAGGAAGGAATCCTCACGGGATCCGATGAACAACGCTATTAATACTAGAAAAAAACCTTTGACAACGGACGTACTATTTTTTCCTCTTTAAAATGAAATCCTTGTGTAAAGAAGGCTAAGCAAATGTGATAATTATTATAATTTTTAAGTATTACGAATCTGAATGAGGTAGTTAAAACTTTTGACTGTCTTATCATGTTTGGTATTACTTAAGTGAAACCATATAAGAAAAACTTGAAACCTAATAAAAATCTCTAAACCGAACGAATCGACTAATGATATTTCTTCAAATGGATCGATAATCAGCCTATACAAAGATAACAATATAGATATCAAACTAAAAGAAAAATTATATACAATGAACAGGAGAATAACGATGGAAATTACAAGCCTGAAATAATATACATCAATATTGGAGTATTGTAATAGGGGAGGTTTAATAGCAAACTAGCTGTTAAATTATATATTCAAGGCATTATTAATACGTCAGATAAATATTTTGAGGATAAAGATGAAATTTTAATGAATATTATTATTACTCATTTCATAGTACAATTTATACCATTAGCAAGATTTAGAAGGAAAGATGTAACAATTTTCAAGTTAAAAATGGTTTACGAAGATAATAGTGAAACCACGTATTGTCTGTACGAAAAGTCAAGTCTAATCGTTAAAGGATACAATAATGAAGGAAAAGATTAGATCTTTACTTAATTTCTATCAAATCAGAATACTAGTTAGTGATTCATCAATGTATTTACAGGTTATTTAACTGTTGAATTAAGCGGTAAGTTCATCTTTAATAGTCATTAAATTACTTAAACGTATATGTAGTCCATTACCAACATTTAACGAATGATACTACGAAAGCTCCTGAAGAAACCACGTGACAAGTGTTATATTGAAATAATAATACTTTGTCAGCAAGATATTATATATGAGGTAGATAGGTCCAATTATTTTTCCGTAATTTTAGGACGGTATCATAAAACCCGGTGCAATGTCAAATCAATAATGTTTTAAGAGATAAATTTAGGCTTCTGCTAGTCAGTGGTATTGATATTTATATCTACGGATAAGAGTGAAGATAACTATTTGTGTGAATCGTTGGTTGATATGTGACTCATTGGTCAATATACGACTCATTTTACAATTCAATTTACTCGTGTCATAAATAACTGAATTCTGAGTTATATTATCAGCATCAAATTTCACTTATATAATTGATACTAATCAACTATATTCCATTGAAACTAGGAGTAGCCAACTGCATCATATTTCAGTTAATATTCCGAAGATGAATATTCCAATATACGTTGCATTAAACCTTGTAACAGATTGGAAGAAATAAACGTTTATTGGTTTTTGATGTATGAAATTTACTTTGAGACTAGGTTTCACATAAGTAAATTAACGTTAAATGTTTACTTACTAATTACGTGAGGTTAAAACTTCGGCATTTTTAATATATGGACTAACAATATACCTTTGCTGGATATTATTAGATTTGTAGGAACAAAATAACGTATCATTAAGGATTTAGGCCTTAAGAAATACAGGCCAGTTTAGACGTTAGTTCATAGTATATGGTTAAATTTTAACGAATCGTTAATTCGTATTCACGTTGTTGAAGACGATGGTAGTATATACCCTAGCGTACGCCAAAAAAGGTAAGCTATATGCCTAGCAAAAACCAGTACAACCGACGACGTAATATCGCAACAATATCTTCAACGAAAACGTCGAGCGGTTTAGATTGTCACGCTAAGCCAACTAGAGACATTTAAAGATCAATCAGTCAAGGCATTAATTTAAGATCCACGAAATGAATACTTGAATAGATTAGCCAAATATATAGGAAACGAAATGTATAATTTAAATAAACGTATTTGTATAGTGTTGGTAAATTTTACGACGGCGAAGTGAATAATCGTTACAGACAGCTCCTTTATCAATAACAAAAACATTAACTCTTATATTAGATTTCTCATAATATTCATAAACCAAAATATATTTAATAGGTAATTTAAAATTATAAGAAAATTCCTGTACTAGTCATTTATTAAGCATAAATGCGTAATAAAAAAACATATTAGGATACGAGGTTTACGGTATGATAATAGGATTTTTGATAGGACTTTAAACGTTGCAACTTTTTCGATTTAAATTGGTTGAAGTTATAGTAGTATTGCGTGGTCAAGTGGTAGATGCATTGTTCTCGGTTTGGCAGATCGTCAGTCGGTCTGCACACTAATTTGTATAATTAATTGCTTGGCTCGTACCCTAGTATGAAGTGGGCGCATACTGTAATTCACTTGCAGTTAATATAGTAGACCCATAAAATAATACCCTGAACTTGCAGTCAATATAGTCAACTTTTCTGTAAGTAAAGTTGACTTACTGCATTACAATTACTACTGTTTCAACAAGGATTTGATATCAGTATAGTAACCAACGGTACATTAAGGATTATTTATAAACGTGTTGGTAGGACTTTAATGTTGCATAGTTGACGATTCGATTGTTCGAAGTAAAAGTAGTATTGAAATGGTCAAGTAGAGGATGTATTGTTCTAGGTTTGGCAGACCGCTAGCTGGTCTTTACTGTAATTTGTATGGCTAATTACTTGGACCGTACAATAGTGTGAAGTGGGCGCATACTATACTTAATTTACAGCCAATACAGTAGGCCCAATACAATACACTCAACTTGCAGTTAGTGTAGTCAACTTTACTATAAGTAAAGTTGACCTACTGTACTGCAATTACTACTATTTCAAAATTGGCGGCTTTTTATTTTATACCAGCACGCCAGAATATTCGACCTAACTTTCATGATTACAGCCGAATTGCATGATCTTTAATTGTCCAAACCCCTATGAATTTCAGTTGACTTTCGCACCCAAATTATCCTCAATTACCTTTAATTGCCTCACAGCTTCGAGTCTCGGCTTTACCTATTTCTGTATACCTATTTATGTATACAAGTCTTTCGCTACAAATCTACTTGTATTAGCCTACCGCCACCATTAGCTTCCTTAACCTACGTAGGTTAACCTATCTTCCATTTTAATTTACTCATATAAGTTAACTAGGCTACTACTACCGTTACTACCCCTCTACCATTACCTCTACTACCATTATTACTACTGGTTATATTAACTTACATAGGTCAAATTAACTTTAAAAGACGGTTTGATACTGTTATCCTTGATGAAGAGAAATGGAACGAAAACTCTATTAAGGAGCTGCTATAAGCTATAGAAAAGGGATGGCCCAGTTATATGATAAGACGATTCAGAGCATCGTATGAGTATGGCAACTACTAGGGCTAAATTCCAAGAAAACACCAGCTTAGGCACCAGCCTGTGACATTATCCCCTGCATATACTTGTCTCCCACGGCTCCCCCTTTTTTTTGTAAACCAGTTATCTATTTTAACTTATATGAGTTCAACCGCTTATTGCTGCCGCTTAACCTAAGTGAGTTAATATGACTACTATTACTATTATCTATTTTAATCAACGTAGGTTAACTCTTTACTTCTGCTATTTAACCTATGTATATTAACATGATCATTACTATTATTAGTAATTTTAATTAACGTGGGTTGACCCTCAATTGCTGGAACTTAACCCACATAGATTCATATACCCACTACCACCACTAGTTATCTTAACCAATACAAGTTAAATCTTTTATACTGTCATATAACCCATATATGTTTACTTGCACACTTCCTTTAAAGGTTATTTTTACTAACGCAAGTTGATCCGCCTACTACTTTCACTTAATCCACGTAATCTAATTTACCTATTGCTGAAAAACTGTAAAACAGCAACTCCTAAAACCTCATAACCTGGGGAAAATAAAATCCAATGAAGCCTGTTAACAGGCTAAACGGGAAGATCCATAGTTGTCTTTAGCCGAGCCATAACGGGATTCAAAAATATTGAAAGCCGCGATATTCGAAAAATTCAGCAATTATTTCCAAATCGAGTATAAACAAACCATGCATTTAACTGAAACATATCATTCTAAGGAGTTATCAATATAGAAGCAGCTTATTTAATGTTTATTCCAGGTTCGTAAAATACCTTCGACGTGAAATTTAGACTCGTTTTCGCCATTGTTATTAATAATGTCGATAATGGGTTGTTGATAATTACGGATTTGTTGGTTCAGAAATAGGTTAGAAACGGTATGAACTAGTTAGTCAACGTAAAATCAGTGGTCTTTTCTACCCAGAATATAAATTTCGACAATTTGGGAATCGAGGATACGTGAAATATAGTATTCATTATGAAGCTGGCCTAATTTTTTAAACCCTCTTCCGGTATATAGTTTCGAAAGAAAACCCAAACGTTATTACCAACCCAAAATTATTTGTGATAGAAAAGTTATCTATTACCGGCCATTTTCATCAATTCTTATATAACCATTATTACGACTTATACGAATTTCGTAATGTTGCGAATATTTTAGATGAAAATTGTGGTTGTTACGTGTAATTCTATAATTAAAAAAAGTAAATATTAGATAGACTATATAATGTCAATATAATAGCAATATATTATAAAAACCATGTTCATACTGATAGTAATAATATACTATTATTTAACGCTAATTAGTAACCGGTTAATAAATGGTTTCATTGAAGTTAGGTATTAATAACGAGAAAACCGTAGGTATATTAAAACATTTTAATTAACGTATTTGATGATATTATTTGTTTCGGTGAGGAACATGGTGTTGAAACATCGTTTTACCCTCTGTAAGATATAAAAATGTTTTCGAACCCTACTAGTTCAATTCGAACTACGATCGTTGATAATAATACAAAATAAAAATTAAAAAAAATTGAAATCGCCAATAATAATTAACAAATCTCTCTGCATAGGTTTCGATATTTATAATATTTATTACTTTCAAAGTAACGATTTTACTTGAAAGATCCATAATAACCATAAGGGAACGTAAATTAACAACTTGTTTTCAAGGAAAATCGACTATAAAATCAACTGAAACCTTGTTTTAAAGCTAAAAATTAGTCAAAGTTTGACAAATCATTGAATACTATTTATAATGAGTTATTAGCCTATAAAAATGGTAATTACATTAAAAGGATTGAATTGCAAGATATTACTCGGATAAAAATATATTTTAATCGAAATTATAATAAGAACATCTCAGTCTGTGTAACTGGGTAAACGTTAGTTTCTTATAATTTAAATTGACGCGAAAATGAACAACTTGTAAAAAAAAATGCAAATAAACTTACGAAACTTTAAAATTTCGTGTTTCTTTCATAAAATATTTCGAAATAAAAACTTTAAATTCATGATCATCCGTGATACGAATATAGATCGAAAAAAATCGGGTTTTTATACTTATTATTTAAATTGGAAAAAGATAAGTAATGGTCCAGATAATAACGAAGTCATAGTAATTTTTAAAGTCGACTTTAGTCATAAATTTATAACCTCACGGAATAGACTTGTTAACGATTTTAAACTAGGAAACGTGTATGCACGAAAATAGTGTAGAAGAAGTCCATCTAAAATGAAAGGAATATACTTTGTAACCTAAAGGGTAAGGGTCGAATAGGATTTTAAAAATATCTTAATATCTTCAAAATAATATATGAGGCTTTGTATAATTGACTCTTTCATTATGAACTAATTAAAAATGGAATTAAAAGTTCATTTCGACTAACAAACTTATTATTCGAAAACTTGTCGAGTAAATATAAAATACTCCAAGTTTTTAAAATTCGTAAAAATAGTAAATAGAGAATCTATACCTGGGAGTTCTGCGTTTCATTCTTTTAAATAGCTTGCAATCCCTAATAATTCTTTATCGTAAATTTCGTAATGATATTCGATCAATAATGAAGACGAAAGTAATATATTATCATATTAGGGTGCTATAATCGTCCTGTCAAAGAAGGCAAACTTCTCAAGCACAATAGGAATAATGAGCTTTCAAAAATGTTTCCCAATTAAAGTTCTATTAGGCGAAAAATAGTTTAGAAAATAAAGAAGGCTTAAGTTGTTCGAAAACAACTTTTTCATGTTTTTAACAAAAATCGACGCCCTTATTGGTTGAATAAATTAAAAGGCGGACGATTAAGGAGTGATTTCAAATAAATTACCGGAAAAAGTTAATAAAATCAAGAAAACTTTGTACCCCTAAAGCAAATGTAAAAACTATTTATTTTTGAATAACATATAGCTTTTCTGGGTTTATACGTACTCAGATTCCCGATTTCATAACGAAGTCCAAATACTTAATTTTCTAGACATTAAATTTACATCTGAATATATCGAAGTAAAAATTACCGACCATGAAAACTTTCAATATCAATTTAACCTTAACATTATGGTTCTTAAAATTATCATTCAAATATATCAAAATATTATTGAGGTAAAAGACACTAAAGACATCGATAAATAGATGTAAAGAATTATGAATATATCGTTAACAATTAGCTTATACAACGAAAAATTGAAAAAATAACCAATTATTTTAAAAATCCAAATTATATACGGAACGTAATCTGTCACTGGTTGCGTTTTTTAATACATAGTTTATAGAAGGCTATGTAACCTAGGTTTTAATGAATTAATTAATTATTAAAATATTCCTAAACCATTTTATAATGAAAAGGAGCAGATAATAGCTGACCTTCGAAATAATATTAAGTTTAAGGTAATTGATACAAAACCTTAAATAGCCTCTGGGCTTCTTCACGAAAAATACGGGGGCGCTCGTTAAAAAGCTACTTGTGCTAATATAACCTTATTTTGGTAATTTCGCTAACGTGTTTTGTAATGTTGGAAATTTCTTCCCTAAAATAACGTATAACTGCCTTTAAAAATTTCAAAGGGCTAACCTTAATCATCATTTTCAATAATAATTTCTTAATCGTTTTTCGAACGACGGATAGCAGATTTATTTGTTATGGTTTTGTCGAATGAGGGCATCAACGTATGAAAGGTATTTCGGAGCTTATTGTTTACGGAAATGGGTAGCTTTGAGGCTATCACATTTTCAATATTTTCAAGGGAAACGGCGGCGAGTTATATGGTAGCAATTTAATCTTTCTAAACTTTTCGAAATATGATATAAAAGAATACTATACCGACACCATGAATTTTTTTGAATATTAGCATAAAATTCCGTTTCTATACGCGGTAGCTACCGGATTTTCCAACAATAATATATACTTTATAATGGCTTAAATTAACTATTCATAATTTCCCTAAGATTCATCGAAAATAATTTTGTATTATGAGAAAAAAACAATATAAATGCAAAGTTTATACCGGTATTTACCGAGATTAACGTTTAAACAATTTATGAAAGACATCAGCCGTAGGTTTATTTCAAATGTATAATGTATAACTTTGCCGAATCATTAGGATGAGATAGGAATATAATGTAATTGTCAATCGACGGTTGGAATATTTATTAATAAAGTAATAATATTGACAACTTATGTTTATGAAAACGTTGATAAATTGAATGGAATCACAAAGTAAGTCGACTATAAATAGGAAATTGTGTCAAAGTTAGCGACTAGTTACTAGGTCAAATTAAATTTCTTTGAACTTTTATACTTAACTATATTCAAAGGTTATGCTTTTTGAAAGGTCAATAAAATTCATCGGTAAAATTATGGTAAATATCGATATTATCCTTGTTATTTGAGTTATTCGGGCGTTACGAGAGATCCAGTAGGTAGATACGAATACGATAACTATCCGCATTATATTTTAAATATTAACCAAAATTTTTACAGCGGAAAAATTACCAGTAATTAGCTTAGGGAACACGTCCTTGAATACTGATTCGAAAGGTGTTTACGATAATTATAATAATATTTGCCCAACTATCGCGAATGGGCATGTCGACGTTACCATTTCTGTTATGAACCGTATTACTAGTAGCAATATAACTAACGTAACTAACGTTATCATATTAAATACAAAGGTTATAAAGTCTTTTATTAATAAATTAGGTACGAAAGCCCAATTATTTTAATTCGTGGGCATGTCGAAGGGTATTTATGCATTAGAGAATGTATCGTTAATAATTTCTTTTAAAATATCGATCTTAGCAGTGAATTTCCAGGTTATACGGCCAGCTTTCGCAAATAGAACTTTCCAAATATTAAAACAAAAACATAAAACTGTTTATGAGCCCCTTATTTTGAATTTGTAAATTGGGCGATAACGGCTTTTATCGCGTTTTCATCGTAATAATACGCTTGGAGTATTATTATAAAAACGTGTGAATCGTTATCATCGCCGTCATAATCGCGAATGTAATAATTTTCTTTAACGGTCCTTACAAGTCTTTCTCGTTATTCAAGAAAAACATTGCCTTATGCCGATAAACTTTCGGGTTTTACGCAATTTACGTAATAATGTAGCGTTTTATACCAGAAAACGTGCCTTAATACCAGAAAATTTAACTGATTAGTTGAGGCGTTTGCATTCAATTTGTCAATAGCCGACCTTATCGGATAAGTCATTAATATTTTAGTTGTAGTCGGAGAAATAATGATTGTTGTAATCGTTGATGCGGTTTTCGGTGAGGGGTGATGCTATAGTTACATCATTCATAAATAATGTAAGAGTAAGACCCTTTTAGGGGGGGGGGAGGTGTTACTTTAAAGTCATAGGCGTGTCGATAACTATTTCATGCTGCCGGATTATATTTATTAACGTAGTTTGTATGAAGGTGTTAGGTTCTTTTATAAGTAAAGCGTATTCACGAACGACTTGATCTCGCGTGATTAATTCCGCTCATAAAGTATTAGTAAATCGTTTGTATTAAGTAGTTAAATAATTGTATTACGTTATTCAAACGCCTTAAAGTTTCTCACTAATACGCGCGTCGAGGAATTTTTCCAAAGCCGAGGGGTCCATATTCAAAAGGTTGAAAGGCATATCTATAGGTTACAACCACTTAAATACTGTTAAAATCCTATTGGAAGAAAGACCAAAAATAATATGTAAAGAGATTAAACTAAAATTATCGTTTAAAACGGTTAAATATTATTTATTATCCTCGATAAAAAGGGAAAGGGAAAAAATTCTGCTAAGGAGCTACTATAGGTGTCAGAAAGGGGGTAGCCTAGTCACATAACAAGATAACTCAAAGCATCATAGGAGCATAGAAACCACTAGAACTAGATCCCTGTTGACCACCAGTCTAGGCGCCAGCCTGTAACAGTGTGATGTGATTGTTTTTCTTGTTTATTGTTTATATTACAACATTTATTTTGTGTATTTACAGGTTTATTTTCTGAATATTTCGTTTTATCTTCTTAGTTTTGATTATTACAGTTAACATATTAATTTATCTTATACATATGATGATTATTGTAGAAATTGCGTTCATTAATATTTTTTTGGTATTATATAGGAAGATAAATAACTATAAGTATTTCCTCAAAGCTTTACTCCAATGAATTTGATATAAGAGTTTAATGATGAAAATCCTTCCTTTAAGCCGTCAAATTCGCACTAAAGAGTCGCTCTTCCTACCTTCTCAATTTGTAATCCGGCTGACTTCAAACTAATATAGTAAGGATTCTATTGACGTGATGGTTAAATGGTATTTTCCCTCAAATTAGTGAGATAGTAAAATAAAACCAATTATAAATTAAATATACGAGTTGTAGTATTGAAAGAAATTTAGTCAGGCAATTATTAATTACTAGCCTTGATATTTATACTTTTATATACTTGTGAATATTGAATTTCGTGTAACTAGATAGTTAATTTTTGATTTACAAAAGTTACGGACAATTTATATTCTAATAGCCAATTTATCAAGGGATTAGTTTGAAATGATTAGTTTTGATTGGACAACCAAAACTATGACTTTTAGAAGTTACGAATAATCTAGTCGTAATTGCAAATAGCAGCACTGCCATTGCAAACGGCTGTATTGCAAATTAGCTGTTAATACTATAGTCAGTTAAGTTGGTTTGTACCAATTAGTCCAGTCAATATTTCAATAGTTGTTGATTATTATTACCATCGTTGAAAAGACTTTTAGTAAAAACAATATTGACTGCTATTTTTAGCAGATCAATTCCACTACAACTAAGTTCACTATACTGAATGTAATTGGATTTTGTTGACTGCAAATCAAGTTCGGTATGTACCTAATTCAATCTAGAAAATAGGCCTGGCAATTGACTATACAAATTAGTATGTAGGCCGGCTAGCTATCTACCAAACTTAGAAGTAACGCATGATCAGTTTCACTGCAATGCACTAGTTACTTCAACCAGGATTCGAATCGACTACGTTGCAACAATGAAGGCCTACTAACACTAATCAGTGCTTATGAGGTTAAGCACAAACAAGTTAGATAGAAGAAAAGGCTAATTTCCAGTTGTCACGCTTTGCAATTGCTCAAGAAAAACGAAAGATTCTTGCGAAGTACCCCTTTACACTGTGTTGCTAGTTGCGGTAACAAGTAGGTAGAGCCCGTAAATCATGGAGCTGTTCGTAGTAGTCTATGAGTCACAACAGTATCACTATCATTGAAAATACCAAGAAATTTTCATTAAAGCAGTCTTAGAAGCAAAGCATTCAGATTAACCATTAAAAGTCTCGAGATTATCAAGTTACTAAAGTTAACAAACGGCCAAGTTGCTACTAATACTAGTACTACTACTATAAATCACAAATCGCAGACGACTAAGTCTCACAACTCGTTTTACTTTGACTACAAACAATTTTAATAGCAAATAACTTGCAACCTAGCTCCCTATATTTTTTTTTGTTTACATTACTTCAATTTTTCCTCTTACACAATCTTCTCAACAGCTGCTAAGAACGCCAAGATTGAAATCGTTAAAAACCCCATAAAAATGGAAGCAATTAAAAGTCTTGGAATTATCTTTCTCAAGCACTTTAATGACGACTTATAACTTATAAAGGTTTACAAAGACTCCACCCCTAAGCAACCAACCAACTATGTTGGACACTTTATCTTCGATATAAATTACGAAAACTCCGGCATTGAAGCATTTTACAATTTCTCAGAATCAATCAAGAAATAGAGACTAAATATATAGAAAAAAAACAAAGAAGTCGGTTAAGGTTAAGTTAAGGGCCGACTTATGTAAACGAATGATACCAATACCAGAAGAACTAGGAAAGAAAGATAATCTAGCAGAAGTACTTTACGAATATGCTATAGATAAAGACCCTTCATGTAAAGGGACTGAGGCTGGAGCTGTTGCTCAAGGTGGTCGGATTCTGTCTATAAACCTCGATGAAAAGAGGGAAGAGTTTCCTACTAGAGAGCTGCTATGGAGCTGAGAAGATGGTGTAACTCGGTCATGTGACATGTGGGAGCGTGTTTCTATGTAGCTTCCTCCCTACTTCAAAACATCGTAAGAATGCCTAGAACTACTAGGATTGGATCTCTGGTAATACTATCCAGGCACTAACCTGTAATATTACCCCTAAAAAAACCTTGAAGACCCCCTACCCCCTTCTTCCTCCTCACGCGGCGGTACATAACGTGCGGAAGGTACGAAAGAAGGCAAATGCGCCGCTTCGGAGCTGTTTAAAACATCGTGGTGTTGTGGGGAAGGTGCTAAGACGAACGATTTTCTCGTTACGTGAAAGGCGCCACAACGCTCTTCCCCCTATAAATAGTCTATAGATTTTCGTTCCGAAAAAAGGCTTTAACCTTTAACTTTTTTTTTTCATAATCCTATTAGTATTATTATATCGGTATTATAATAGGTCTAGTTTTAACAACTTTTTCCTATATTTGCCTTCGTTTTATATAATGAACTTCAATAAGGTTAAATATTAGTATTCGATATCAGTTTTATTCCGTAAATACCACGAGTTATAGACTTGGTTATTTTTTATACGCCGTTAGACCTAAACCTTGATATAAATAAGATTATTAAGGAATGATCCAAGGTGTATTTAGAGTTTAATACTTAAGGCTAGACTAAGTTAAGGTTTTCGTAAGCCGTGTTTTGAGTGTTCACAAACAGCTAAAGAGCGTATAAACTTAGGTAGTTGTTATAAAAAAGACTATAAGAGTTAGGTACGTTATATAACGAAAGATGAATACTCAAGACGGGGTAGGATTTGTACCAGCCACCCATACATGGTTCAGTGATTTATATGTTATATAATTAATAAACGAAAAGCGAAATATTTGAAGAAGTTTATATAATAGGGTAAAAACGTGAAAAATATGGCTAACAAGTAATGAGGTAACGTGTTTAAAGGAGACCTAAATATTTGGGAAGGTTTTTGAACGGATTAACGTAAAACTAGACTATATAAATGTAAAGCTAAGTAAGCTGATTGAAATAGGTAAAAGGTTCTTGGATAAAAATTCGGACAAGAACTTTAAATATATATTCGAGTAGTTTTCGTCGTCTTTTCAATTTTGTTAATACTAATATGCTTATTCGGTACCCGTTTATTAGCGGTTTATACGTCGTTCCCTTTAGTAATATAAAATATAAAGTGTTACAATATTGGAAAAGCTTAGAGGCGAATTTTACGTTAGGTGTATATAACTTATCCACTTAACTACAACCTATTATTCTGATGGGTTATTAAGCCAAAAGCGTCCGATTTAAAGTTTATTACGGGCTCGTAAAATAATTTCGACGTGGTATTTCGTTTTCTCTTCATCGTTATTGTTAATAATATTTACGTCTTACCGTTCAAAATCGCGAGTTTATTAGTTTAAAAGCGGATTTAAAGCCGCTTGTACAAGTAAATTTATGTGAAATTGAAGGTATTTCCCATCTAGTACGTCGAATTCGATAACATTAAGGTTGATTTTATGCTTTATACGATACGTATCGTAAATTTAATTTAATATTTTCGAAAATTCGTTCGACTTATAATTTTTTAAAAGAAGTTTAACGTTATCATCAACCCTAAAATACCTCCAGGGGGAACGTCATTTGTAAACAACTTCTTTTTTACGCTATTTTGTAACCATCATTACAGCTTATACGAGTTTTATTACTTTGCGAATACATTAAATAAAATCTTTGGCCCGCGTATGTGGTATTGTAACTGGGACAAAGAAATGTTTTACCGGTTATATAAGATTGATGTAATAGTTGTAAGCTATAAAGAACGGGTTAATACCGATAATAATTCAATTTTCATTATTTAATATTTATAAATAATGAAGTAATAAGCTGATTTAATTAAGTTAGGAATAAGCAATGAAAAAGCATAAGTATGTTAATATTTCCGAATTCGTGCATTCGGTTACAACGTTGGTTTCTGGGTAAAAGATAATATTTAGGCGTTATTTCACCCTGGTTAAGTCGTAAAGTTACTTTTAAAATTTACGGGTTCAATTTAAACTATAGTCGCTAATAAAAGTATGAGAAAATCCATAAAATCGTTAATATCAATTTAAAAAAGTTCTATATAAACTTCGACTTTTATGATAATTATAAACTTGAGAGTAACAGCCTTACTTCAATGGTTCGTAATAACTATAAGGTAACGTAAGTTACTAATACGTTCTTAAGGGCAGTTAATTATAAAATCGATAAAAGGTTCGTTTTAAAACCGTTCAAAAACCGGGAGGGGTTTGAAAAGACCTTTCTGACGATGTCTTTAATAGATTATACGCTTATAAGCGTTATAATTGCGGCAAAAACATCGGATTATATGATGTAAACCGGGTAAAAAATAAGTTTTGAAAATAATAGTAATAGTAACGTCGTGGCCTGGGTAACCAGTAAAAAGTAAATTATAGGTATCTTAAATTAATGCGGTAATAATCGCTTTGTAAGCAAATACCCAAATACGGTGGCGAAACTGTAAAACCTTATCATCGTTTACCGAATATTTCGAAATGAAAATATTTAATACCTGGTCATCGTCAATATAAATATCCGTTGGAAAATATCGGTCGCTTATATATATTATACGTACTAATCGGAGGTAGGTAATATTGCGTATAATAACGGCGTCTTAATAACTGAAAAGATCTATATAAGTAAAAGGTTTACGACCTTTTAAAATGTATTCGCCAGCGATCGTTAACCGGAATATATATATATATATATATATAAGCGATGCGAAAGCGACTTAATCGAGACGTAATAGTTGGAATTTTCGACCTAAAAACGTGAATTAAAAAAGCCGTTAGAGATATTTTACTCTCGCTGTAATAACGTATTAAGACATATAAAATTTTCCGCCTTATTATAAACTCATCGAAAACAGAATAAAAAAGGCGTTTAAACTAGCGAACCTATCATTCAAAAGTTGTTATAGAATTATAAAGTATTTTAAGTTTTTGTACTTTATTAAAATACTAAACGAGCGCGCTGGGCCACGGAGCTTCACGTTTCATGTTTTTAAGTAATTCGTAATCCAGAATAACTCTTTATCGTAGATTTCGTAGTTATATTCGGCGGGGGATAAACGACGAGAGTAATAAGTTACTAGGCGTAGGTTATTGCGGTCGTCGCATTGAAAAAGGTAGCCTTGCAGGGCTTACCTGAAATAATAGACTTTTAGAAAGGTATCGCGGTCGGGGTTCTATTAGATGAACACAGGTTCGAAAAGGAAGCTAAGTTTAAGCTGTTCGAAAACAAATTTTTCCTTAGACCTTTAATGAAAAAGGATGCCTTTGTGGGTTAACCGAAATATCGATGTAATAATCGTGAAATAGTAACGAATAAAATACCAATAAAAGTTTGCGAATTTAAAGAAATCTCATATACCTAAAACTAATATAAAAACTATTTATTTCCGTATAATACGTAAATTTTTCAGGTTTATACAAACTCTAATACTAGCTTCGAGAACGAATCCTAGGTATTTGGTTTTTAAAACGCCGAATTTGTATTGGTATATATCAAGGTTAAGTTGAATGGCTTTTAAAGCATTAATAATTTATTCAACCTTAACGGTATTATTTTCGAAGGTATCGTTTCAGTAAACGAGGATATCGTCAAAATGAACGAAGGGGAAAATATGGAAAAAAGGCATACCGAATTTTTAATATATGATTTATAGGTAACTGGGATATTAAAAAGGCAAAAAGAAGAGATAAACTATACGAAAAGTCCGAAACGTATATAAAATACAGTTTTCTATTCTTTCTTCTCCTTAATACAAAGCTTGTTAAGAACAACTTCAATATTTAACTTAATAAGTTAGTTGATTTATAGAATATTTTCGAACGTTTCCTTAATGAAAGAAAGTGGGTAGTAGTCCGCTTTTTAAATAACGTCAAGCTAGCGATAGTTAATATAAAAACGTAAACTATCTTTGGAGTTTTTAATGAAAAGTTTAAGCGCACTCATTAAAGAATTTCTTATTCGAATACAGCTTTAATCGAGTAATTCGATTAACGTTTTACGTAATATAAGGGTTTTTTTTTACGCGATATACCGTATAATACACCTTACAAGACTTTGAAGGGTTAACCTTAGTTATAGGTATGAAAGACGATTTCGTAATTTGCTTTGGAACAATAAAGGGGTAACTTATTATTAAGGGCTTTATCGAATAAGAGGAAGAACTTTGAAAAGTTTTTAGAAAGTTTATTGTAAATGAAACAAGTGGTTTTGGAGCGAATACCATATTAATATCTTTAAGGAAGATAGCGACGAGGCGCTTAGTAGTGGTTCGGTCCCTATAGGCCTTTTGTAAAATGGCGCGAAATATGACAACGCCGACTCCTTTCGGTGTTTTAATACGGGTACGAACCCCTGCTTTTGAATGGGATGGTTATGAGCTCGTTTTAAAAGTAATATATACTTTAATGCGTCGTAAATAACTCGTTAGTATTTTATTTAAGGTTTATCTAAAATAATGTTATATTATAAAGAAGGGACGATTTAGGCCTATATCCGTTAACGGTATTTATGAAAATAGATATTTAAAAAGATAATAAAAGAGATAAATTGTAGGGGAAAACCGGATACGTAGTACATAGCTTTACCGAGATATCGTAATAGGATAAGCATACGCGATAACTTTAATCTGTTCATAAGCTACTTACTCGCGGTATTATAATATTTACAACTTATATTTATTGAATCATAAATAAAACAAAATAAATTATGAAGTAAATTCATTATAAACGGAAAGCTGTTTAAAAGTTGGAACGAAGTTATTGAGTTGAATGAAAATTTTGTTAACTTTTATACGCGACTATGAATAGGAGTTACAATTTTTTTTTCTAAAGGTCAATAAAATCTTTGGTCGAATAAGATAAATTTTAAAGGTGGTATTAATGTTGGAGCCGTTTAGAAATTACGCTGAATCCTATGGGTAAATACAAATACGATAGCTATTCGCGCTGTATTGTAACTATAGCTCGAGGTTTTTACAATAGGAAAATTCCGAATAATCAACCTAGGCAGCGCGTCGTTTAGAAATAATTCGGAAAACGTTTACGCCGGTTATAATAACGTTGTCTTAGTTATCTTACGCGGATACATCGTTATTATTATTTCCACTACGTAAAACTCTCCTAATAATAAAAGTATTAGCACCGCTGTAACTAATACTAAAGTTATAAAAGCGTTCGTCGATAAGTTAAGTACAAACGATTTATTCGTTATAGTATATGGGTATATCGAAAGGAAATAATGTATTGGTCAACATATTGTTAAAAATTTCTTTTGAAATAACGAATTTAACGACGGATTTTTAGGCTATACCGTCAATTTTTATGAATAAGGTCTTTTAAATGTTACAAAACCGTAAAATCGTTCGCAAGCTTTTTATTTTATACTTATAAACTGAACAATAATCGTTTCAATCGCGTTGAAGTTGTAGTAATAAACGTAAAGTATAGTAATAGAGGTGTTAGAGTTGTTAATATTGCCGTCGCCTTCGTAAACGTAATAACTTTTTATAACGGTTTTCGTAAATACCTTCAAGTATTGAATATAACGTAAAATATCTTTTTAGTATAGATAAATTTCTGGTTCCTATGTAATTTAAGCATTATGGTAATTTTCTATATCGGGAATCGTAAGTTAATACCGGAAAATTTAACCGGTTAATTAAGGGGTTTCGCGTTTAGGTTGCTAACGCTCGTTGAGTAAAGCGCCAGTATCGTAGTCGAAGTTAAAGGAATTCTAGTTTTCATAGTTTAAAGAACAAATACAATCTCTGGTAAAAAGCAGCATAACAATTATCTCGTTCACAATATACGAGAGGGAACTTTTTTAGGAAGGGTATTATACCCAAAACGTAAGTATATTGATAGCTTCGAGTTATCGAATTATATTCGTTAACGTATTTAGTACGTTGATACTTCGTTATTTCAAATGTAAAATGTACTTGCAAACGGCTTAATTCCGCTTCATAAGTTTTGTATATAAAGCGTCGATAAAACGTTTATATTAAGCCATAAAGTAATAGTATTAGACTGTTAAAGTAGTTTAAAGCTACTTTTTAACGCGTGCATTAAAGAATTATTTAAAGTTTAGAGGCTAAATTTGGTTGGTCGGAAAATAATAATATAACCCTAAGATATAGCTGCTAGCAAACAGTTAAGATACTGTCGGAAAGAAATCGAGATTTATATATAAAGGGATTAAGGTCGGAGTTATTGCTTAAAGTGGTCGGATTCTGTCTTTAAACCTCGATAAAAAAAAAAGGAAGGAGAAATCCCTGCTAGGGAGCTGCTTTGGAGCTAGGAAGATGATACAACTCAGTTATGTAACGTGTAGAAGCGTGTTCCCATGCAACTTCCTCCCTGCTCCACAGCATTGTAAAAGCGCGTAGAACTACCAGGGTTGAATCCCTGGTAGTACTAGCCAGGCACTAGCCTGTAACACTTATTCAATATACGAAAACTGATAAAAAATTTCAAACGAAAACGAAAACTTTCCTTTAAACGAAAACCCGTCGGACGACATAACAACCTCCGAATAACATTCAAAATACTTTCCAAACCTACCCCCTAAAAATCTTCGAAAAGCTGGCTAGGTGGCTAAGGATAAGGGACAGGCGCAATAAGCCTAACAGGCCCAACAAGCCCGTCAAACGTAACAAACGCCACAAGCCCAACAAGCCCAACAAACGCTACAGGCGCCACAGGCCCAGCAAGCCCAAAAGGCTGAGGTATAGGCGCAACAGGCACAACAGGCCCGGCGAGCCCAACAAACCCCCCAACAAGCTCAACAGGCCCGGAAAACTCGTCAAGGTCGAAATACACACCCTAAAAGCGTCGGGTAATTTAAAAATTACGAAACGTGAGAAAACAAGGATACCCTTGCAAACCGAAAGACTGCTAGGGTAGTGATGTGTAAGAAAAGCATGCTCAGACCTACTGGCAAAAGGTAATTGGTGCCACGCAAGTCTATGACGAAAGACTTGTTTATGTACGGGGGATGAGGAAGTTGACAACTGGAAATGCGGGGCGAAAAACTGTAATTGAAGTCAATTCAAGTGCGTAACAGATTGTAATTAACAGGGGTCTTACCGACAGAATTGGGAAGAATTTGAGCGATTACCAGATATTGGTAATCGGCTGCACTAACGTGTAGGCACAAAAACAAAAAGTCGCCAGTATTGAAACAATCTTGACTGCTATTTTTAGCAGGTCAACTATAGTAAAGCCAACTCAACTATACTGATTGTAAGTTAACTGTATTGACTGCAAGTCAAGTATAGTAGGTGCCCAATTCAGACTAGGGCACGGGCCAAGCAATTGAACAGACAAATTTGCAGGTTTGGAAAGCTACGTTGACATAAGTAACAAAGGACGAAATCGCCGTTTATGAGGGTTGTTCTTTGTATACACCGCTGCGCAGGCGGTGCGCCAGGCCGATGACGATCTTCATGGCTTAAAAGGAGTTTCCGAAAAAGATTCAATTAGTGGTAAAGCCGATTAGCGATGTTGTGGTAGAATGTGGTGCATGTGAATTGATGGTGTTGAAAGCGACTAAACTTGAAAATTTTCTCGAAAGTGGGCACTGTTAGGGTTTACAGTGTAGGCTCAGGACCTTCCTTAACAAGGTGATCCATGCACTCATACCAAGAAATGTAATGTACGGTCGAAGATTTAGCTAATTTGATTGACTTGAAAAAGTTACAGTCTGGTTATTTAACCTAAATCTAGCCACTTTATTGGCCATTTGATAAGTACGTCTTAGTAGAGGCGTATTGTTGGTGAGTTGTACTATTCATTAGTTGATTACCCAGTCATATATGAGGTGATTTCCATAACTTTTTCAAATTATAAATATTGAGGTTACTAATTAGATGTGACTTGGCTTAGTTTTCTTACAATACTTTACACTTTATCAATAACTTTCAATTTCACTCTGTTCGATTATACCATTCTTAAAGAATAGAAAAATTGCAGGAATTACTCCCCTTACAGGTAGAGTCCTACCGAATATAATGATATATTATACAACATAAAAATATAGAAATTGAAACATATTTTCATCATACATGGTAAGGGCAACTTTTACTATGAAGTTAAATACAGTGATTACATTCCTTTTGTAATGATTAGTGTCTAATTTATAAGGCCACGATAATATTCTTCATCAGTTCAATACGAGTCACATATAGAAACCGTACCCGCCCACTGAAATTTAACCGTTCTGTTCCAACGCCTATAACTTCAAAAAGGGTACCTTTACAATAAGTGAATAAATAACCCGATGTCAAAGCTTTCAATAAGGTCTAAAAACCTTAAATTAAAACCGAGGATCTGAATTTAAAAACCCAATCCCTGTACAAAAGCAGCACTAAACTAATAAACTGTTACCTGACCGACCTGATCTAAGTAACTTAGTAAACTGGAACTCTATATTGCTACCGCAACGTTTTGAACTACGGCTTATATCTAAATTATTAGAATCCTCCAGATTGAAGAGACTAATTGAATTAATATGATTTGAAATTATTACCTCATTATTGATAGGTCTTTAGACGTTGCAACAAGTTGTAGATTCTAATTATAGTTGAAGTAATAGGTAGTATTGCTAAGGTTAAGTGGTAGAAATTGGATTGAAGTTAGTGAGATTGCTAGCCAGTCAACATCTTAATTAGTATGGGCCAAAGCGTGGCCCGTGCCCAATTTTGAAGGGGTACCCTGCAATTAATATATAGCTATTGCAATTGAATATATTTTATTACTGGCAACCTTTTTTTTTTCGGTGCTAGTGTGTCTTGTATTATAATGCATTTGTAACAAATGTAGTTCCCCTGTTTTTCTATGTTCTTTGTATAGCATTGCCAATACCTATTACTCATAATTACGAAAACAAGTTTTTTATTACTTATTTGTTCCTCGACACATAAATACAAGCGTGCTAATCAATAAAGTTACCATTATTAAACTGTCAGTCTTCTAGTTTTTTATTATTCTCTTACTTCCACTCCTATATATTATCATGTGTTTTAACCTAACCAGACAGCCTATTCACGTATTATTCGATCTAGATGGTTAGCTCATTGCTATTTATAAACCTTTGCAGGGTTTCATTCGATGTGGTTTTCGTTATAGCATTAGCCGGACTATCTTTACTATCGATCTATCAATACTCCTTTATTTACCTACTTTTGTAAGTTTCGTGGAGAGTTATCACATCGATTATTTAGCGTGTCTTATTGGTTTTTCAGAGTTCAGAAAGGCATTATAATAAGTAATCTTCTTGAATT
Organism: Anisogramma anomala; assembly: GCA_038502455.1. NCBI lineage: Eukaryota > Fungi > Ascomycota > Sordariomycetes > Diaporthales > Gnomoniaceae > Anisogramma > Anisogramma anomala. The sequence goes on along the minus strand of JASMMZ010000003.1, from coordinate 27,553,606 downwards.
TATCTAAATAATTACCCAAATAGATTGAGTTTTCAATTTTTCAGCAAAGATATTAAAGGTTTCCCATATATAGATGCATATATAGAAACTTTTCATTACGTAGTAATCTATAGAAGTAAGTCAGTTTTTATAACCTATTTAATTAGATAGACTTCAAGTAAATTAGATAACCAATAATAAAGGTGTTAGTAGGGCCTTAGATCGTTGCAACGTTGTCAATTCGAACCGTGGTTGAAGTAATAGTAGTATTGCATTGGTTAAGTAGTGGATGTATTGTTTTAGGTTTGGCAAATCGCTAGCTGGTTTGCACTGTAATTTGTATAGCCAATTGCTTGGCCCGTGCCCTATAGTGAAGTGCAGCGTACTGCACTCGACTTACACCCAATGCGGTAAGTCCATACAAAGTAATACACTCAACTTGCAGTACAGTCAACTTTACTATAAGTAAAATTGACCTACTGCACTACATAAAGTACTATTCTAACATTGGTGGCTTTTTAGTTTGTACGCATACGCCAGTATAGCTAACCAATCTGTTCCGGTTACTACTGAATTGCTTCTTCATCAACTAGCCAGACCTTTATCAATTCCAGTTGTTTTCCATATTAAATTGCACCCGATTACATCCAAATTAACCCAATTTGACCTCAATTGCTTCGTTGTTTCGAGGTCTGAGTTTTTCAACTCCTACAAAAAAATCTTTTGTCATAGGCCTTTAAAGGCCTTTACTGTGACTATATAGGGCTCCACCTTAACCGTGACAATTAAGCAGGTCCGTATCGTTAATTTCCTGGCAATTTTTCAGTTTATCACTATATCCCTAACTGCTGTCACGTAATCTGAGCTTTCTGGGCGGCCTATTAATATAACCTTCGATTTGTATAGTCAGTCTATTGCTATCTATAAACCTTTTCAGGGCTTTGTTTACCACTACATTCGTTATAGCATTTGCGGGATTGTCTTCACCGTTAATTTATTGGAATTCCTTAATTTCCCTCCATTTAAAAGCCTTAGAAGGTGCTATCACGTTAATTATCAAGCGTTTTTCGCTAGTGGTTTCGAGTTTTAAGAGACATTCGAAAAGGCTTTTCGAGTTGATACAAATTACCTCTGGGATAGGAGGAATTTTTAGCTACTTGGTAACAAGGTTAAGGGTTTCCCATAACGTTATACCTATGTTAAAACACGCTAACATGCTATAGATCTTCGAAGTTAACACGTTTCGTGTAATCTTCTTATATTTGATAGAGGTTTAGTAAAGTAGGTTGCTGATAATATTAAACTCGTTTTCCAGCCTATTTTCGTTAATGAGGGTTATCAAAAAACAGATTTGTAAAGATAAGTCGGTGTTATTTACAAAGAACCTATCCATGAAAATTATTAATTTAGCCTTCAATAAGTCAATTAGGATTATATTAATTTCGCGGACCAAGTTTCGTATTTACTATCCTAGCCTTTTGTTTAGCCGGTTAAAGTTTTTATCTGCCGGATCTTCTGCTTGTACCGTAATAAAAAGATCGTAAAAAGCTATCGGTTGGTATAGAGTAGTAATATAACTATCTCTAATACGCTATTTTAAATACCGTCAAGCTTTAGCTCTATTAGTCTTATCGATTATAACTAAAATAGTACTCTAACCTTTTTGACGAAAGCTAAAGCTGGTATTAATACCAAGCATACTAATAAACGATCTATTAAAGTTAAGTTGGCTGCCTTTAATTAAAGTCGTCATTAGCTTATAATTCTAGAACTTAGAGTTTTCGATTGCCTACTATTCCAATACTGTAAAGCTAGTCATTCCGACGAAAAAAGTATCATCAATTTGTATACCTACTACGCTAAATTTCCTCTTTTACGTTACCAGTAAATACGGATCGTACGTGAGAGACTTTATCGCCAGACGCAACTCAAAATACGATTATTAGATTAAAAACAAATAAACTCCTACTTTATTTAGTTTTTATAGTGGTTTAATACACCGCATTACCGTTTTAAAAAGGTAAATTTCACGTAGTTCTTGTAGCGATTTTAATGATACTATCTTTTATAAATGCAGTAGTAATTACGTATAGGTTTACGTTCTATTTCGGTTATGAAACGTGAACTTACCTTTAAATCTAGCTAATGAACTTATTATTAAAACTACTACTAAACGTTAGCTAATTCTCTTAATTATTAGCGATTGTATAAAAATCTAGTTTTTACCTTTATATCTATACGATTAAGCGATTAGGTGTAATTTTTCTTACGGCCGCCCCGTAGGTTTGCCTTTAGCTTCGTAAATAATTCTCGACTTCAAGATCATAACTTTTAGGTTTTGAAGGTTAAAATCGGGTTTCGGTACAAATTATACAACCTTTCGAATTAACTAACCATTAATTTTACCCTTATCGCTTTCCTTAAAGGGTTTACCAGAAGTTTTAAGAATCCTTTATATTCGGAGCTTTAATACTAAGTTTTCGTTATCCTTTTCTTTTCTGTTTACCTAAGTAATATTGTAAATAAGGCTCGATATTTATTCCTCTTTTCTAATATTTTTTTCGAGGGTCATCCACGCCGGCAGCATTTTATCGGCTTATCGATAACAGGTGTAGAAGATTCATATAAGCTTGGTCGTTTAACTTGAGGGTCTTTATCATTAATAGACTTAATGTAAAGTTTAATCTTAAAAAATAGAAAAGATATAAAACCGTTAATAGTCTGAACAATTACTTCGAAATTTGCGATACTTAATATATTCTATGGGCCTTTCCATTTACCCGGCTTCCGATACACAAGGACTTTACTTTGTAACGGCAAAGTAAATACGTTGATTGTTATAGGGCCGTTCCTGGTATTTAGGGATTTATTAATCTGGCATCGTACCAATTCTTTTAGCAACTCCCTTAAATCTTTGTTATAAGCCGTAATATGTTTTTGAGTATTTGATGAAGACAGAGATTCACTCGTTAGGCCTAGGTACGTTTTAAAGACCTACAAAGTTATCACTAAGTCATCAGAGCCTAAAGTATTGTTTAAGCCTTTTACTGCTATTTATAAGCGTATCTCCAGATCTGTAAAGCTATTAATTCTCAACATAAGGATATTATACGTTTGGAAAAGTAGGGTATATGCCTTTTCAATATTTTCAATACTTTAATAGTCTTTTAAAAGGACCTGTTTGTACTAGATACCTATTATTTTAACATCTTTTTAAAATTCCGTCGCCGTAAAGTTGGTACCGATATTGTAGACACCGAAGTTAAGTGGGCCTAAATACGTGTTAATCTATAGTATTTTTAGCGTTTTTTACGTATTATTTGCTGGAAAGAACTTTATGTTATGAACTCAGGTTATTGGCCATTGAGCCTATAGATTACGTGACTGTGTACATAACGGGATGAGCAGTACCTAGCTTGAGCCCGGCCCGGGTGCGGACCGGATACGGTTCGGGTATATGCCAGGTATGGTCCGTATATGGCACGTGTAAGAGCACGTAAGAGGTTGGGTATTAGCCTTAACTAAGGGTTCTGTACGTTAGGTTACGGTAATATTTTTTAGTTTTTTTCCGTACCTTAATAATAAATCACATTTAGTACTTACTTGGCTTACTATCATAGGTTGGATTATAATATAAGATTAAGGTATTTTTATTTTACCGAAAACATACTACTTATAATCAACGAATCGATAATAAACGTTAATAATTTGACGTCATATTTTAACGTTCTTAGGAAAAATAGGCCGTTGTAAATGCTTAGTCTTTTACCTTTATAAATATATCTCTTACCCTTTTCAAGCTGATATAAGCCGAAATTTCTTGTTTATAAAATATCATAAATTATATAACGTTGATTGTAAAAAAATTATAATAATTAGGTTAATCGACTTTAATTATATTTTTTACGTTTAAATTTGTTTAAATCGTTGCGAAGATTTATTAACTCGAAGCTGAATTAGCTGCGACTTGCATTAGGTTTCAACCGGTTCAGAGCGGGCAAAAACGATATAACTAATCGTAATTCGACGGATTTGATTTTAGGTACGCGGCGACGTGTTAAACGATTAAATTTATACTAGAAACGGGTCAAATATAGATTAAAAAGGGTCGATATACGTTTTTTTACGTATAGAGATGTTATACGGCGGTGGTAAAGTAGGCGGTTATGACATATTACGAAACCAGAGTATATAAAGGTATATATAATACAAAAACGTTTTTCAACTATATTGAGGCGGCTTCAAGTAACCTTTTCCGCGCGGAGAAGGTATTAATCGAATTTAAAGGTTTGGGTATAAGCAATAAAAACCTATAGGTACTATTTGTTATTAGGTTCGAAATACTTTTAGTTGAAACGGGCGGTATAAATTGGCCTTTGGCTATAAAATATCATTATTTACGTTTTCGCGTATAATTACGTATTCGCGACAAATCTATTACGATAGGTATTATCTGGGTTAACTATATCGTAGCTTTATATAAATACCACGAACTCGATGGTAAATTAAAGTTTTAAACTGAAAACAGCGTTTTAGTCGTTAATTAACGACATCCGTTTAAACTTAATAGCTGGATAATAATACAGTTATAATGGAAGTTTACGCCTTTTAAGATCCTTCGTTAAGGGGCTGTAGTAATCGCGATCAATTATCTCGATAACGCGGTCAATTATCTTGACAAATCCGTTTGGTACACGTTTAGAATTAAAAACGTAGGGCGATGTAGACGATAATAAAGGAACGTTAAATTAGGTTTACTTCGAGGCGTTATATACGTTATAGCTTATCAGATTATTACTAACATAGTTACGATTTCCACCCAGTATTACCTTTTATAAAGGTATATGCTATTTAATTCGAAAATGTAAAGAAAGCTTTTCTTATTAACGGTAACGGGTAAAGCTTAACTCATAGACATAATTTAGTTTAAGGGTTACATAACCTTAACGATGTAGTTGTAAAATCGAGTAAAAAAGAGTTTTGTTTAATTAAAATACATATAAATAGGGATATATTCCACATCTCTAGACTTTTTAATAATACTTTCTTTTTAAATGTTTCAATCGATTCTATTTATAATTATTTTCATATTATAAACGAGGTTATAATATAATTGATAAGGATAACGTAAATTCGGCTATTATATTTACGAAATTTCAATACGATATTGGGGTTACCACAAAATGGGAGTATAAACTAAATAACTAAATTTCATATAAATATTGATAAGTAGTCGAACCCGATATTAGAATATATTATTTACAGAAAAGCGTGGGATATAATTCTGGAATACCTTAGATATGATATCAATAGGTGACTTTAGATGTGGGTGGTGATCTCTTGGTAATTTAAAATTAGGGAGGTTTAATTATCGACGTAGTAATAATTCGTTTTAGGACGGGAAATATATAGGGCGCAGTAGGTTCGGTTTTTATAGGATTAGCATAACGTTTGTATCGAAAAGTATAACATACGGGAGATTCGTTTTAGATAATTTATACTATCAGCCTTTACGAAATAACGCGGATTTTATTAGTGACGGCAACTAATACGGTTAGGAAAAAAAGAATTAGTTCCATATTTTACCAAAATTAGCTGAATTTCGAAATTTATTGGATAAGGATAAGATTATAATCTAACTTCTATATAAGAGGAAACTCGACTAACGTATTTATATTAAATCTAACGAGTATAAATTTTTACCAAAAAGATTTTAAGAGCCGTTATATTCGATTTCACAGGATCTATTTTTTAAGTTTTAACGACAGGTCACGAAATTAATAAATAAAGGCTAAGTTCGAATAATTTTTTTATCGGCAGTAACTCTAGTATTACTTATTTGTAAGCCGAGGGAGGGATAACAGTTTTATATCTATTACCAGGTATTAAATAAAATTATAAAAAAAGATCGTTTTCCTTTACTTTTAATTAAAACAACCCTACGTACGTTATCGAAGTCGACATAACTTACGAAGTTGGATATTCGAGCGGCCTTTTATGGTATTCGAATTACACCTGGGTAAAAATAATTAACGGTATTTCGTACGCGATTCGGGTTATTTAAATGGTTTATTTCTCTTTTTGGATTATCGGAAACGTTAGTGATGTTTTAGCGATATATCAATTATATAATGGCGGATATTTTGAATAATTTCGTTACAACGTATTCAAACAACCTTTTAGTTTTTCTTAGGTATTTAATAGTATTATATAGCGAAAATTCGCCTAGTTTTGGTACTTTTTCGTAATATGGAGCTAAATTTTAATTTGAAAAAGTAAGACTTCGTAGTCAAGAACGTAAAATTCCTAGGCTTTATTATAACGGTTAGAGTAAGTATTCGGCTCGACCCCGAGAAAGTCAGAGTGATCCGCGAATAGGAATTACCACGTACGGTTCGGGAGGTTCGAAGCTTTTTAGGTTTTGTTAACTTTTATCGTAATTTTATTAGTAATTTATTAAAGTTGGCGGATTATTTCGTTCGCCTTACGAAATAAGGTATTTGTTAAACTTAAACGGAAAAAGAGGAATATGTATTTTCAACTTCAAAGGATGTTTTTATTATGGCCCTGATTTTGGTATATAATGATATAAATTGGCTAATAGTAGTGGAAACGAATTGTTCGGTAATGATGTTAAAAGGGTACTTGGCGTAACAGGATAAAATTAATATTTTGAAATTAGTAACTTACCACTTTATACGATTAATAAATACGAAACATAATTATATTATTTACTAAAAAGGGCTCATTTCGGTGGCATTTTATTTAAAGTAGTGGTTTTCCAAGTTATGTAGTATTCGTACACTGTTTGTGATTTTAACGGATTATAAGGGATTAAAATACTTTTCTTTACTACGGTTAATTTTGAAACGCAAAGCTAAATAATTCGAAGTTCTTTTCCTTTTTTAATATCATCTGTGGTACAGGCCCATAATTTAGGGCGTTCGCGCTGATACGTTAAACCGCAGGTTATAAGATAAACTCGAAGTTAAGGAACACTGTATGCGAGTTTTTTGCCCCATTTTCATTCTTATATTAAACGTAATATTAATAAACTTATATATTAAAAGGATATGAATCGGGGCGGGATATATAAAGGCATTCGGTGAAACGGAGGCTTGGCTATTAAATTACGACGATATATATCTTAAAGTTGAGTCGGGGGTTTTCGAAAAGCCGTCGAAAGCGGTACCGCTCCAGGCCCATCCCGCGCCCGGTTTGTTATTAGGGATAACGTTAAATGATTTTATTACGACGATATCGATAGTACCGTCGTAGGCCCAGCTCGCGTTAAACCCGTTGGTATCGCTAATATTTAGTAATTGTCTTATTTTTGGCCTGTGTACGTTAGCGGAATTATAAGACCAAAAAATAGCGAACGACCCTTTATATAATGTGTGTTTCTTAACGGTTTCGAAAGGAGATAGGTACTTCCCACCTAAAATAGGATAGTTATTATAAATTACGGATTACGAGATTAACCCTCGGAGTATATTACGTTACCCTAATAGTTTGTAGTTTTTGCATTGGAAATTATTCATTATAAAAATTTCATAACAAATTTATGACTTGCTTATTATTGGTTATCTGGGTAAAAAATTTATTTTGCGTTCTTTAACAGGATTATCATTGGAAGCTGATAATCATAAATATTTAAAGTTTATATTAAATATACCCGTAATATAACAGGACGAAAACTTGTTGTACCTTATGGTAAAGCCTCTTTTAACATTTCCTTATCCCTAACCTATAATAAACGTATATTTCGGTTAACTTTATAATCGACCTATCAGTTATTCATAATGGCCTTCAATATTTGCTAATTATTAATAATTTCATTTTTAATATTATCTAATTGAAAGTTATATAGTTTATAACTATCGATACATGTACGGAGCTCTTCTAAGATATATAGTAGGTCTTTTATGAATTTCTAACTTCTATTATTAGTAATTACGGTTCTGATTAGGTAAACATATTTTGAAAAACCTTATATTTCTTAATAAACGTCAAATAACTTCTATTTATAATGTATTATTTACAAATGAATAACGGTATTAAAAGTGTAAACCACAAAATTTAAAAGTATTCACGTATTATTGTCTCCTTTTCGTAATATAAGTAGGTTTTATATTTATCCGTTTATCAATTTACGTTAAAAAACCAGATGTCGACGGTTACCGGGTTTAACGTAAACCGTTTAGTAAATAGGTACGAAATGTCATTCATTTGAGGAGTACATGGAGATACGAAGTTGTGAATTATTCTGGTGGGGCGAGTTATTAAGGTTTTAGCTTATTTATATAAGGGGACGGAGTAAGCTTAAATAACGATAGTTTATATTTAATAACAAATAAAAACGACGGCGAATGGTAGATGACGTTCGGTAGAGCGATATAAGGTAGGGGATTAGATTTAACTAAATTTTCGTAATATCAAAATTAACTATTCGAGTAAAAAACTCGATTAACTTTACAATGAGTACCGAGTAATCGATATTTTGAATCTGTTCAATATTGTATTAGATATCTCTGGTAAATACTTTATGTTTTATATAAACTTAATTGAATGGACGATTTCGAAACCCATTTTTTTCGCAGGTTTTATCCGATATTTGTCTGGGACTAGTGTTAGTAGCTAATAATACAGGAAAAGGTTAATACGAGACATTTAAAATATAAAGAATCCTTGCGCTCAAGATAGGGAAAAACGGGGTTAGTTATATATTAGTTAAGTAAAACAGTTATAATAAATCGAAGTAGGAATTGTTAGACAATTGCTAATATAATATGACTTTAAATAAATTTAAAGCGGAATAATGAGATATTTGAGTCCATAACAGCTCAGTATTTTAACCTTGACGTTAGGCATATATTAAGCGATAAATATGGGGCGAGCCACTTATACCCTTAGAATAACTCCTTACTTACGGATGAAAAGGAAAATTCATTATTAAATATGGTTATTGTTGGTAGGCTTTAGACGTTGCAACGTTATCAATTCGATTGGTCGAAGTAACAGTAGTATTGCAGTAGTCAAATGGTGGGTGTATTTTTTTAGGTTTGGCAGACCGCTAGTCAGTTTGAACTGTAATTTGTATAGTCAAGTATTTAGCCCGTACCTTAGAGTGAAGTGTAGCGTACCATACTCGAGTTACACCCAATGCGATAAGTCTGTGCAAAGTAATACACTCAACTTGTAAAATAGTTAACTTTACTTATAGTAAAGTTGACCTACTGCATTACATGTAATACTATTCCAATACTGGTAGCTTTTTAGTTTATACGCGTACGCTAGTATGGCTAACCAATCTTTTCCGGTTACTACTGAATTTCCTCCTTATTAACTGGCTAGACCCCTGTCAATTCCAGTTGCCTCCCATACTGAATTGTACCCTATTGCATGCAAATTGGCTCTATTTGACCTCAATTACTCCATTACTCCGAGGTTTGAGTTTATCAACTCCTACAAAAAGTTCTTTTGCTACAGCCTTTTGCAACTTCAACTATTCCACTTAAAAAGGTCGCTATTATCAAGTCTCTGACAATCTTCTAATTTGCTAGTACATCCTTGTCTGCCGTTACGTAATCTTGTCTTTTCAGGCGATCTATCCACATAGTTCTTAATGTATATGGTTAGCTTATTGCTATTCACAAGCCTTTCCAAGGCTTTGTTTAACATAACTTTTGTTATGGAATTTGCAGGACTATCTTTGTTATCGATTCATCGGAACTCCTTAATCTCCCTCCCTTCGTAGTCTTTTTGGAGTGCCATTACATCGATTATCAAGCGTTTTTCACTAGTGGTTTCGAGCTTTAAAAGGCATTCGAAAAGGCTCCTTAAGTCGGTATAAATTACTACCGGGATAAGAAGAATCCATAACTACCTGGTAATGTGGTTAAGAGTGTTTCACAGTGTTATAACCACGTTAAAACCGGCTATTATGAAGTAAACCTCAAAGCCAATACGCTTTGTATAATTCTCTTACACTTAACGAGAGTTTAATAAATCAGGTTACCGATAATACTAAACTAATATTCCCGTTTATCTTCGTTAATGAGGGTTACTAGGAAGCCGAATTATAAAGATAAGTCGACATTATTTGCAAAAGACCCGTCTGTAAATATTATTAGCTTTAACTTTAAAAAGTCGATTAATACTATATTAATTCCACGGTTTAGGTTCCGTATTTGCCATTCTAACCTCTTATTCAACCGATGAAAATCTTTATCAGTTGGTGTTTATACTTATACCATAATAAATAAATCGTATAAAGCTTTCGGTTAATATAGGGTGGCAATATAGCTACCCCATATATGCTATTTTAAATACCGTTAAGCCCTAGTCTTATCAGCCTTGTCGATTGTAGTAAGGGTAGCGCTCTAACCTTTCCGAAAAAATCTTAAGCCAGTAATAACAACAAGTATACGAATTAACGATTAATTAAAGTTAAATTAATTATTTTCTATTAACGTTGTTACCGACCCACAATTCTAAAACTTAAAGTTCTCAATCTTTTTCTATTCTAATACCATAAAGCCAATCGTTCCAACGAAAAAGGTATCGTTAGTTTATATACCTACTAAATCGAAATCCTTTTTTTACGTTATTAACCAATACGAATCGTATATCAAAAACTTTATCATTCGTCTGAACTTAAAATACGACTAATAGATTAGAAACTAGTAAACGCTTACCTTAGGTACTCTATACAATACTTTAACACATTGTATTACCATTCCTGGTAGGTAAATAACACGGAATTGATATAACAACTTTTATAATATAATCCGCTATAAATCCGTTATTAACAATATATAAGCTTATGTAATATCACGGCTATTGAGTGTAAATTTACCTTTAGTTCTAACGAACAAACTTACTACTAGGGTAATTACTAAACTCTAACCAATTTTTTAAATCGTTAATGACTACATGAGAATCTAATCCTTACCTTTATCGTTGTATACTTAAACTATTAGCCATAAACGTTTATATAACCCCCCCAGTAATTTTAACTTTAACTTTGTAAATAATCCTCGACTTAAAAATCGTAAAGTTTAGGATTTAAAGGTTAAAATTAATTTTCGATATAAATTATATTATTCCTCGAGTTAGTAAGCCATCGATTTCGATTTTATCGCTTTTTTCAAAAGGTTTTTCTAAAGTCTTCGTAATCCTTCATACCCTAAGTTTCACTACCAAGTCTTTGTTATCCTTTTCTTTTCTATTTACGTAAATATTATTGTAAATACGGCTCGGTATGTATTCCTCCTCTTTAATATCCCTTTTCTTTGGGGGTTGTCCGCGCCGAAGGCGTTCTATCAACTTGTTAACAATGGATAAGGAAAGGTCGTATGAACTCGGTCGTTTTGCTTGTAAGATTTAAGGGTCTTTATTTTTAATACCCTTAATATAAGGCTTAACCTAAGTAATTCGAAAAAATACAAAATCGTTAACAATTTTAATAACCACTTTAAAATTTACGATACTTAATATCTTATACAGCCTCTCCCATTTATCCAGCTCCTACCACACAAGGACTTTACTTTACAATAGTAAAGCAAACACGTCGATTATCATAAGCCCGTTTCTAATATTAAGGGTATTATTAACTTGGCGGTATGCCTATTCCCTTCGAAATTCCCTTCAAGCTTTATTATAAACTACAATACGTTTTTAAGTATTTACCGAAGGCGGATATTCACTAGTTAGGTGTAGGTACGTTCTAAAAACCAATAACGTTAATACCAGGCCGTCAGGGCCTACAGTATCATTAAGGCCTTTTACTGCCATTTATAAAAGTACCTCCGAATCCGTAAAGCTTCTAATTTTCAGTGTAAAAATGCTATACATTTGGCGAAGTAGGGTGTATACCTTCTCAACCTCTCTAATACTCCAGTAAGCTTTTACAAATACCTGTTTACACTAAATACCTATTATATTAACATCTTCCTAAAACTTTGTTATCGCAAAGTTAATACCGATATCATAAACGCTAACATCAAGTAAACACAGGTACGTGTCAATTCACAACATCCTTAAAGTTTCCCACGTATCCTTTACCTAAAGGGACTTTAAACACTTGGCTTTGTAAAAAAGAGTTTACGGAGTTAAAGACGTAACAAACAGGCTTGTTATCCAAGCAAAAAAAATTAATGAAAATCTTACAATTAAAGTCATTATCGTTTTTTAATATAAACTTAAATATCCGAAGGGTTTAGGTATACGTTTGGCAATAATAACAAAGCTTTTTAATAGCTCCCAAGGCAAAGTATTCCACATCATCATAACCTATGGACTTTAGGACTTTATATAATCTGTCAACAACTGGGTAGTAAAAACTCAGGTGTAATTAACGTATCTCCGGCTCCGTCAAATTTAATATCACTACTTCTGGACCTTAATAATAAAATTATAGGTACCCCCACTTAAAGGCGAGTAAAATCCTTTAATCGTTCTTAATCAACTCGTTTACATTAACGTATACATTAATGCCAAGTGTCTTTATCTACTTTAAACAAAGTAAAAAAGGGGTAGGAGACTCAAGGATGTAAAATGTAATCTCTCCTACAACATTTTCAATTACCGTTATTCCCAGTAATGATAGTTGTTCGCCTAGGCTAAAAACAACTTTAACCTTACCAACATCATAACGATCAATCTCAGTAACTATAGTATTTTCACTCCGCAATACCATATACTACGAATAACCTCCTATTAAGTACCTTACCGCTCTAGTATCTGGCATAATACCTTAAAACGTATAGTCCGTGTAACGATCGCGAAATTTAAAGGTATATAAAGGGTTAGAGGCATAGTTAAGGTAAAGATAAAGGTTTTTATTACCTAAACAGTATAAAAAGATATAGTTAGCTAGTTACTAAAATATTGTGCTAGAAACAGTATCTTCGTGCTATTTAATCTACTTAAAGGCATTAACGATATTATTTAACTTATCGCCTTTAACATCTGTAACCTAATTCAAGTAATCTTATGCTGAAGCAGTAGAGTGTTAAACATAATACGTTGCTTTCCTACTATTATATTCGATGGGGGGGTTGCAAGTTAACTAGAAATCAACTTTACTATAGATCTAACATCTCTTGACATTATTACGACGATAGTGCTTACGGTTAACAGGTCCGCCTAAATCTTGTTAACGCTAATGTAGGTTTTACCTTTAGTTTAGGGCCGAGGTTAATAAACCTAACCTTAGGCGTTATAGGGCGTATTCGAACTTACTAACGCTCATAATAGCTGCTCGTACCTATTCGCGAAGTGTAGCTTCGCCAACTTGAGCCTTCTCCATTGCTTTTTAATATATCATCAACTTGTTAAACATTTAATTGAAAATATTTATTAGTAATTTATGTCTTTCTTTCTTTGCTATCATTATAATCCACCGCGTATTAGACTAATCTATATAGTATTACGTAAAGTGGACGTCGTATTTAAAGTGACCCTTTATATCATCGTAGATTTTGCGGAACGTAATGGCACCAGTTAGGAAGGTTAGATAATAATCTTTGGCGTGCCCTATAAAGATTCCGGAAAACAGTAATTAAAAACCAAAAAGAAGGACCTCTATTCACTTACAGATATTTAGAAAAGGTATTATCTTAGTGTCAAAAAGTTTATAAGGATTTTTATCATACTTCTTTATATTATCAAAAATCTTGGCTAAGTTTGTTATTTACTTGTAATTAATGTTAACCATCATAATAAGTCTTAAAGGGAGTTCGAGATAGTTATCTCAGGCTTAAATAGTATTTTCTAGTAATTTAAGCCTCAAAGCTTCCGAAACACGGTATTAAAAGTAATTTCCAGTCGCCTAACCCGATGGGTAAAATTCTGTGGTAAGACTTATAGTCGTCTCTCAAATGTAGGCAAATTATAAGGGAGAGGATTCTTAAAATATTTGGCGATTATAGTACTAAGGATCGATAGAACCTTATAGGTTCTAAAAGGCCTGACGATCTTACCTAATTAACTAGTGTAAATTGCCGATATTAATACCTCTGGCCGCGTTGATAGCCCTCGTTTCGCTTGCTCTTCCACTGCTAAAGACGTACTCTGCGCTTTTACATAGTCGTACTAAATCGCCGAACAAGTTAACAGGTTCCTTATCATTAACGCGTAAAAAGACTTAATTTGGCTAAGGGTAAAAGGGAGGTCTTCTGAATCGTATATAAAGGAATCAAAGTTCCTCAAAGCTCTTCCCTTTATTTCGTGAATCTTAAAGGCATTCTTTAAACTGGACCAAGTTAAACAAGATCTCTGCCAACCTTGTAAAGGTTTTCTCTGGTACGTGAATCCCTCGGTGTTCAATTTCTTCCTTTAACTTAAACTTAACGGCTTTTTAGATCTTCTTCCACATATTAATAATCTAGTCGTCAAAGAACTCACGATACTTACAAAAGGCACGGTCGCCGCGTTTATATTCTTCACCGCTATCTTAATTAATGATGTAATAGTTGACAAAGTTGGTAAGATATTCTTCAGTTTAGTCCTCATTAACCTTCTCTCCCTCGAGTTTACTATTATAATATTTAGCGAAGATAGGTCCAAGTGCTTTAAGTACTTCTTTTCTCTCGGGGTCGAGGATAGCTTTAAATTGGGCGCTGGCGGTAAACATTTTGAAGTTTTGGCTTATATAAGATGTATATGCGTATAAGGCGATAGACTTGTTGTTTTAGCGTAAATTTGCGTGGAAACTTGACGATTTGACGTGGAGTCGCATAACGTAGCTTTTTTACCGCAACTGGACGATTCTCGGTGTTTTTGCTTAGGACAGCGAACTTAACGATTAAAATGACATAGAGAGTAAAAAAAAGTAAAACATGGGCTGAGGTTTGGTGTAAAGAGTAAAGTCGAAGGTTGTCGTTGAAGGTTATAGATGGAAGGCGAAGGTTGTTTATTATATTTGTTTGGCCTAGGGACTTAGTCGTTTTTCTTGTAGTAATAGCACTCGCAGTAATATGGACTTAGCCGTTTGCTAACTTGCTGAACTTTTAAACTTTTGACATTCAATCTCAACGTCTTCAAAAAGGATTAATAAAGATTTCTTGGTGTTTTCAGGTAGCGATACTGTCGCTTACTTCCAAGTTGCCGTTGAGGATTGGCGTAACCCAAAAGTTTTCTCTATTTTTCTGCCGTTGAAGACTGGCGCAGTACTAATAAAGACCCTTCGCAAAAATATTTCTTTTACCCTAGCCGCCGTTGCTAATGTAGAACGTAACCGGAAAGTAGCCTCTTCTTCTACTTAGCTTATCTGTGCTTAACTTATAGGCAAGCAAACACTAATTAGTGTTGGTAAGCTTTAGACGTTACAATGTTGTCGATTAGATTAGTCGAAGTAATAGTAGTATTGCAGTAGTCAGATGGTGGATATATTCTTTTAGGTTTAGCAGACCGCTAGCCGATCTACATTGTAATTTGTATGGCCAAGTGTTTGGCCTGTACCCTAGAGTAAAGTACAGCATACTGCACTCAACTTACACCCAATGCGGTAAGTACGCACAAAGTAATACACTCAACTTGCAGGACAGTCAACTCTACTTACAGTAAAGTTGACCTATTTCACTGCATGTAATACTATTTCAACAGTTATAATATAATAGGTAGGGTTAGGTAAATATTATCCAACTTTTTCGGATACGTATCCGATTGTAAAGCGGCTTTTATTACGACTTAATAAAGATTTACCTACTTATTATTTTTATTTTTATTATAGTTTAACAAATACCGGCGTTATTAACGTTAATAGTACTATTATTACTAGCTCCAAACACTAAGTAATGCTGGGGGAGGGGAGCCATAAGAAAAGTAACGGGAACTGGTAAACTCCGAAAAAGGGGGCTAATAAAAATCGGGACGGATACAAGGCGACGCTAAGGATAACGGATGACGTAAAAAAGGGCGAACGTTAAGAAAAGCTGATAACGGATAATACGAAAAGGGACAGACGTTAAGGAAGGCCTACGATAAAAGATAGCATTAAAAAGGACGAACGTTAAAGGAAACCGATAATAAAGGTTAACGAAAATTAGGATGAGGAATGTGGCGGGGGAAATAACCTTTTAAACGGGTTATTCAGAACTTTAATATATTGGTTTAAGCCTGGGTAATGCGGTCAGCCTAGGTACGATCCTACGCTTATTTACGGTCGACCCGATGAACTTGCTTTTATTTAAGCTCAATAAATAGTATACGAGTAAAATTAAGAATCGTATAATTAAGTTTTAAACATTATTGTTTATATTTTGTAAGTTGTAACCTATATTGATTATAAAAATATAGCTTAGATAGTCATATTATTTTGGCCCTTTGCATCAAAACTATGGAAAGGTTAACAGAAATGGCTAAAGGGGCCCGGGGTAAAAACGTTACGCGTTAAAGCCTGGTTAGCCGAAGCCGTTTCTTTTTTATAAATAGACGATATAATAAAGGGTAACGAAAAAGTCTGGGGTAAAGACGGACCCGGAAAGAGAGGGCGGTGTAGTCGTATAGCCAAAAAGGTAACGTCTTATACAGCTGGTATAATAGGAATTCCTTATACCCGAACGACATTATGAAGCCGTATAAATTAATCAATCAATTTAAAAAAGGCGGGCGTGAAAACGAGTCGATAACCCGGGATATCTCTCCAACGTTTACGCGTAAGGGATAAGATATAACCCTTATCCTTTACTGTAATAACCAATGAACTTAATAATGTATATAAATCGAGTAAAGCTATAAATAAACTTATCTACTGAATATAATACAAAAAGAAGTTAATTTACGGTTAGGTTTTTTAAAAGGTTTATTTATAAACTTACCTTATTATAAACCTATTGGTATATATAATACTCGTACGTCCGATAAACTCAAATATAAAAAATGAACGTTGAGGTTTAAAAGGCGATGAATATATAATATATAAACGTCGTTTATCTATAACAAAAAAAATATTTTCATTTTTATTATTTTTAAAGATGAGAAGATTTTTTATAACATGAAGGGGTTATAGCAGGTAATCGATAATAGATTATTAGTATATGATATGGTAATATACCTTACGGGATAATTAGTTATACCCTTAATGAGCATCGATTGTAATATAACCTAAGTTAAACCTATTGTATACATCGACTATAATAATATGCTAGGAGAGAAAACCTAGAATATATTAATGGGAATAATTACCTAAAATATATAAAGAGAAGGTAATATAATTATAAAGAAGTTAATTAACGAACAAGGGCGGTGGTATAAAAGGAAAACTTAGAAAGTTTTAAAGACTACGGGGGGCGTTTAAATTTATATGGATTGACGGATCGGATTCGGCAATGACTACGTATTATACGGGGGGCATTTCATGGTATTAAAGGTAAAAGCGCGACTTTATACGACGCTTTATACCGTATCAACGGTAAAAAAATATATATTATACGGAGCGTTAACGGGTACGTTATATGGCGTCGGCAGAAAAAAAGATATATTATATACCTAGCCTACGGGCGTATTATAAGGTACCAGCGGTAAAGGTTAGGGGCGCGTTATACGGCGCCGAAAACCTGGAGTTAGGCCAGCCGAAACGTTATACGATATGTCAAACGTAATATCACCGGCTTACGCCTAACCTGCGTATTAAGCGGATATGGCTCACATTTGGTATTTATCTAATGGGGCGCCATAACCCTTATAACATCTGGGGAAAAAGAAGGCATATTATCAACTTCAGCTATTAGTCATTAAGCTTATAGGTTACGTAAATGTACACGTAACTGGATGGGCAGTACTCAGCCTGGGCCTGGCCTGGGTACGGACCGGGTACGGACCAGGTATAGGCCGGGTACGGTCCATACACGATACGAGTAAGGGTATGTAACGGGTTGGGTACTGGCCCTACCCAAGGGTCCTACACGTTGGGCCACGGTAGCCTCTTCTAGTCTTCTTCCACACCTTAATAGTAAATCCCATTTGACACCTATCTGGCTTACTATCGTAGATCGAACTATAACACTTTAAAACCTTAGCTCTGTAAAAAGAAGTTACGGAATTAAAGAAGTAAAGGATAGGCTTATTATTTAATTAAAACACATCGACAAAAATCTCGTAGTTGGAATCGTTGTTGTTTTTCAATATAAACTTAAATTTTCATGGGGTTTAAACATGCGTTTGATAATAGTAACGAAGTTTTTTAATAGTTTTTAGGGCAAAGTATTTTACAACTTTATGTCTTACCGAATTTAAGACTTTATATAGTCTATTAACGGTTAAATGATTAAAGCGCCGTTATAGTTAACGTATTTCTGGCTTCGTTAGGTTTATTATCACTGCTTTCAAGTCTTGAACATCAAACCATAAGTGTCTATACTTATAGAAAAGGGGAAGCTTTTAGTTGGTTTTAACTAATTCGTTTGGGTTAACGTTGATATTAATGGGAATGGTTTTTATATCCTTTAAATAAAGAAGAAAAAGGGTAAATAGCTTAAGAATATGAAATGTAATTGCTTCTATAATAGTTTAAATTACCGTCATCCTTAGTAGCAATAATTATTCGCTATGTTTAAAGCTAAATTTGGCTTTGTAAATATCATAACAATTAAACTTAGTAACTATAGTGATTTCCTACCGCAACGCCACGTATTACGAATAGCCTCATATTGAGTACCTTATTACCTCTGTATCTAGCATAATACCTTGAAACATATAGTCTACGTAACAACCGTGAAAATTAAAGATGTGTGAGGGGTTAAGGGCTTGGTTAGGGTATAGGTAAGGGTTTTCATTACCTAAACGGTATGGAAAGACGTTGTCGGCTAATTATCAAACCGTATTAGGAGCAGTATCTTCGTGTTATTGAATCTGTTTAGGGGTATTGGCGCTGTTGATTAGCTTATCACCCTCGAAGTTCGCTATTTGATCTAAGTAATTCTATTTAGAAGTAGTGGAGTATTAGGTATAACATACTACCCTTCTGTTATTATGCTCCGCGAGTGGGTACCGAGTTAACTAATAATCTAACTTGCCACAAATTTAACTTCTTTTACCACTATTACGATGATAGTATTTACAGTTAACAGTTCCGTCTAAATCTTGGACTTATTAGCGTTAATATGATTGTGACCTTCAGTTAGTAACTGGTAAGCTGAACTTTAAGCGTTGTGGGCACCCGTAACCTTACTTAAGGTTGACGTAATTAACTACCGTAAGGTTTTTTTTATCCGCGTTAGGAAAGTTGCCGATTTAAGGGTATATAATAAGCGAGTTTGGTGTACTCGTTATTACAATAATAAGTGAAGAACGCAACTGGTTAAAAAAGCTTTCATAAATAGCATTTAGGCGTTGTAAGGCATATTTGAACTCGTTAACGCCTGTGATTACTATCCGTACCAGATTGCGAAATATGGCTTCGTTAATGTGGTCGTTCTTTATTACTTTTTAATACAATATTCACTTGTCAAATATCTGATTAAAGAGATCCATTGGTATTTACTCTTGTTTTTGTTATTATTATAATTTACTTCGTAGTAACCCTGTTTATATGGTATTGAGCAAGTTAAATATCGTGTTCGAAGTAACCATTTATACCGTCGTAAATCTCGCGAAACGTGTCAGCTTTGGTAAGGAAGGTCAGGTAATAGTCCTTGGCATACCTTATAAAGATTCCGGGGAATAATAAGTAAAAACTCAAAAGGGAAACCTTTATCCATTTGTAAATATTTATAAAAGACATTATCTTGGTGTTGAAGAGGTTATAGGGCTTCCCGTTATACTTTTTCATATCGTTTAAAATTTTGGCGAAATCCGTAAAGAATTGTTGTTAATATTAATCATCTTAATAGGTCTTGAGGGAAGGTCGCGATAGTTATCCCAGCCTTAAATGAAATTTCCCGGCAGTTTAAGCCTTGAAGCCTCCAAAACAAAGTATTAAAGGTAATTGCTAGTCTTTTAACCCGAGGGATAAAGTCTTATAATAGGACTTGTAGTAGGCTTTTGCATATAGGCAAACCTAAAGGGGGAAGATTTTTAAGAGGGCTGTCAATTAAATTACTGGGAGGCGATAAATTTTGAGAGGTTTTAGAAAGTCTGTCGACCTTACTTAATTGACTAGTATCAAGCATCAACGTCAATACCTTTGGCCGCGTTGGTGGTCTTTGCTTTACACGCTTTACTACCATTAAAAGTATACTTTATGCTGTTATTTAGGGGTGCCGGGCTGCTGAACAAGTCAATAAGATCTTTATTTCTCGCGTTTGATAAAGCTTAATTTAGCTATAAGTAAAGGGAGGGTTCTCTGGATTTCGTATAAGGGTAGTAAAGTGCCTTGATATCCTTTTCTTTAGAGTATGGGTCTTAAAAGTGTTTCTCAAGTTGAATTAATTCGAAAAGTGTTTTTATCAGCTTGGTAAAGCCCTTTTTTAATACGTAGATCCTTAGGTGTTCAATTTTAGCCTTTATTTTGAATTCGATACCTTTTCAAATCTTTTTCCATATGTTAATAGTTCAGTCGTCGAAGATGTTACGAAAGTTTCGGAAGGCGCGGTTGCTACAGTTAAATTCTTTGTCGCCGTTTTATTCAACTATATAGTAGCCGACGTAGTTTACTAGGTTTTTTTCTGTTGAATTTTCGTCGACGTCATATCTTTACAGGTTTTCATCGTAATATTTTGCAAAAATGGATTTTGGGGTATTAATTCCCTTTTGAATCTATGGGGTAGGTGGTATTTTAAGGTTTAGGCTTATTTAAAACATATAGGACGAGGGATTTGGTGATTTTAAACGTAGGAACTTGGTGATTTTGGGCGTAGGGATTTGGTGTTTTGGCGTGAAGTCGCGTGGAAACTGGATGATTTAGCGTAGAGTCGCGTAATGTGGCTTTCTCGAAGCGACTTGGTGATTTTCGGTGTTTTCACTTAAAGTAGAGAACTTGACGATTGAATTGGCGTGGGGGAAGTAAAAAGAATGAAGTAGGGGTAAAGGTTTGGTGTAGAGAGTAAGGTCGAAAGTCGTTTGTTATTGGTGGAAGGCGAAGGTTGAAAGTTATTTGGCGTAGGGACTTAGTCATTTTTGCATTAGAAGCACCCGCAATATTACTGACTTAGCCGTTTACCAACTTGCCAAACTTTGAGACTTTTGACAGTTAATTTCAACACCTTTAAGAAGGATTAATAAATTTTTCTTAGTGTATTTAATAGCGATACCATCGCTACCTCTGGTTTACCGCAGAGACTTGCGCAGCCTAAAGGTCTTTTTTATGTACTGTCGTAGAGACTGACATAGTAGTAAAGGACTTTTACAAGCATCTTTCCTCTACCCTATCCGTCGTTTAACGTAAAGCGTAACAACCGGAAAGTGGCTTTTTTTTCTACTTAGCTAATCTGTGCTTAACCTAACAAGCACTAATCAGTGTTAGTATGGCTCTAGATCGTTGCAACGTTGTCGATTCGAATCGTGGTTGAAGTAACAGTAGTATTGCATTGGTTAAGTGGTGGATGTATTGTTCTAGGTTTGGTAGACCGCTAGCTGGTCTGCACTGTAATTTGTATGGCCGATTACTTAGCTCGTACCCTAGAGTGAAGTACAGCGTAATGCATTCGACTTACACCCAATGCGGTAAGTCTACACAAAGCAATACACTCAACTTGCAGTACAGTCAACTTTACTATAAGTAAATTTGACCTACTGCACTACATGAAGTACTATTCAAACAAAAGGTCTAATTCTTTAGCAATTTGTTATGGTTGACTATCGTTACAAGGAATCTCATTTACAACAATAAGTTGATATTGTTATTTGAGAAGCTTTTTATAAATATTATTAAATTGGAACCTGATAAATCGATGGAAACGAAGTTTATGAACCGGTTCACATAATTTATATACAAATTCAGGTTTCATCTTAGTCGAAAATTGTTTTTATCAACAAGTTTTGAAACTCATATTATAACTATGAAATCGTAAAATTCGTTCGATTGGTATATAATAGCGATGTAGTTTCTGCGGACGCTTTATTTTAGGTAGCGTAAAAACTTTTTGACATTAGTTTTATCCATCTCAATTAAATTATTCCCCTACCTCATTTAGAAAAACATAAAGTATTTGCTATCAATATCGTCAATACTAAAGATATGGATTAACGATTCATTGAAATCCAAATTTTTACCTTTACTAAAGGTTAGATTGGCTTTTAATTCCAGAAATTCGAGTTTTGAATCGCATGTGTTAGAATTAAATATAAGTGCAGTGAAGTCAAGTCAATTGAAGTACAGCCAAGTTGACTGCATTAATTTCACGTTAGTTGACTGTGGAGTGCTCAATTTAAACTATGGCACAAGTCAAGCAATTCGCCATAAAATTTAGTATACAGACCGGCTAGCGGTCTACCATACCTAGAACAATACGTCCACCACTTGACTATGTGATACTACTGTTACTTCGACCGATTTGAATTGATAATCTTCGTAATATTTAAGGGCCTATCAATAATGATTAGTATTAATTAGTTTGAGTACAGGTCAACTGCATAGAAGAAGAAATTACTTTCTAGTTACGCTTTGTGAAATACTAAGATAAAGGAAATATTTTTGCGAAGGGACTTTACCAACTGCATTGGTTACTAGCGGCGGAAAGTAGAGAAGACTTCTGGATTTCGTCAGTTTCTTACGGCAGTTTGGAGGTAATGACGGCATTTTTATTTAAAATACAAAAAAACTCTTTGTTGAACTATTTTGAAAGAACGTTAAAATTGACCTTTAAAGTCTCAAATTGTTAATGAAGCGATTATCAAGTCACCAAAATCTTTATAATTGATAAACAGCTCAATCATTAGGTCATAAACCCCTGTAATAAATAAAACCTTCAATAATTAACTACATTCAACATTTAATACAAAAAATCACTATGTATAATAATCCATTACCTCATATGTAGAACTCGTCAATCGGATAAATTGGAAAATATTCTAGAATCGTTATATTTAGTCAAAATTTGAACAATCATTAGGTTATACGAAACGGCTACATTGCTACTATTGAAGCACCAAATTATAATTCTTATCATGCTAAAACACCACGTCAGGTTTCCTGGAAATCTACCAAGCCGTTCACCCAAAATACTAGGTCACATCTTAATTAACATCAACTTAGTAATTATAACGTTAATATGGGAAAGGATTGAAAGACAAAAAAATGAATTTGAATACCTCACACTTCTTTCCTTTAGTTCCTTTAACCAAAAATTGTACGGTAAAAATTATAATTGAGCGTTTATTGAAAAGCATTGGACTCATGATACTAATTTTAATATTATTAGGTTAAAGATAAGTTACGATTTCGATGAACAGATTTATATTTCTTGATATTTTAGTGAGTTTGTCGATTACTAGATCATTAATGTATTGAAAAAAAAACTGGAAAAAGGTTGAATTTAGGTTCAAAACAAAGGCTCATCAATCAGGGATTTTTATTTTGGAAAAATCTTGAAAGAAATTTATAGAGAATTTTTGAAAAGAGTGAAATTAAAACTTCTTCTTTAGATCCTTAAGATTAAAATATACGAGAAAAAAGAAAGTGTAATATTAACAATTATTCATGTTTTTATACACGTTTTAATAGACCACCCCTTAATTTCCAATTGAGTTAAAATTGAAATCCTGGTATCAACTTTTTACACACTAACGATAAATAACTAGTTAATTGACTGTGTGATATAATTACCGCTTGTGATAACGTGAAGTACGCATTTGGCGGAGGTAAAAGATACGAAATAACGGTTACCAACGTGGATGAATAAATTCATATCGGCGTTATTCAACGTTTTATTAAGAAATATCGTTAAAATCGTCAAGATTTTCCATAAATTGAAGTGTGTATATTATTATATATCTCTATAGTTGGTAAGTAGCCACGTTACAAGTTGCACCTTTGCAGTGTGTACGGTAACGTGCTACGTTTCAAGGTGCATTCTTAGAAAGTGTATGATAGCGTACCACTGCCTAGAAAGGGCATTGGCAAAGTAGATGGTAAAATGCCACTATTCAGAAGGGGGATTGGAAAAGTGCATGGTAAAGTGTTCCTGTCCAAGTGAGAGTTTATAAACTCTTACCTAGAACGTGCTCTTTCCGAAAGCTACATCTCCTTTTAATCCAGTTATCTTTAATATATACTATAACTATTGTATTATTCATTTTATGTTAAAGTACCCAGTAAAGAAAACATTACTAATACGAATGATAATCAACTCGATCGATTACAAAAAGCCTAGAAAAGAAAAGACGAACTTCAGTTAAATAATTACAGTGGGATATTGTAACGGTTCTAACTATTGGTAATTTAACACTACGTTTTACAAAAAAAAATACGAGAGGGTAAAAAGATTGTAAAAGTCGAGTAACTTTAAAAAAGATGACTTTAGTACGATAATATTGACTCAGTTAATATCCTGACTACTAAAATTTACGTTACGCTACTATCAATTCGATTAGTATTTTAGACGCATTTAAGCACTTTTTAAAAAGAATTCTATTACATATCATGCAACATCAGTCAAAACCACTAAGTTTTCAAACACTTTCTTGAAACCTATTCGATTAGAAGGCAGTATTAAAATCGTTTCCAAACTTCGGGAGTAGACAAAATATAACTTTTGAAGCGCTCCTACAATCATTTTACGCCGCGTGAGCAATATTCAAATCACTTATTAAATACATACTACATGCTTAAGATACATTTCGCAACGCCTCAACACATTTCACGAACGCTAAATACAGTATTCAAAGCGATTATTATGCTAAACCTTACATATTATTTGAAATTTCACAAACGTACCGTTTTCTCTTTTTTTTTTTTGTTCACCTTCCTATGCTCACCTTTTTTAGTTCGCCTTAAATCACACAGCTTAGTTCAATTACAAGTTGCGAAATTTAAGTTTATTAGCTTCACCCTACTCATTTGTGATTACGTTTTTATTTACATTTATTCAAGCTAATAAGTGTTAGGAGACTTCTTTAGACTTCCTTAACGTAGTGTATTTATATATTATTTACGTATTGTACGCTTTGATTCAAACATTTCTATTTCGCATATTTTTCCTTACCATTCTGAAACTTCCTTTCAATACCGTATTTCAAACGCATACGAATTTAGACCGCTAGGTCATATCAACTTTTACACCGCTTCTGAAATTGTGAAAAACGTCAAAGCTAGCTTTGCAAGCGCTTTAGTATAGTCCGCATTTTTATAACCATAAATCCACTGAAAATAGCCATAGATAAAGTAAGAAAATTCACATAACTTCGATTGTAGTATATAATTCTTCGAAGGAACGCTTTACAACTTATTAACCTGAAAATTTAGGATCATATCATTAACACGTTAGCGGAAAACTTAAACCTTTGGGCGACGAATAAGTATGTTATAAACGTGACTGTTGGTCATTGGGAAAGAATAGTCTCAAAGATCGTTATATTCGATAATTTCGGAGAAAAATTCTTTGCGTAAACATTGAAAATATAACATATTGTATACACTTCGATTTCCAAAATACAACGGAATCAATTACGAAGCGGAGGAATCAATACTTTAGATGACAGAAATGGTTGTATTATTAAAGCTCTATTTGACAACCTTACTCGACGAAATACTAAATTAAAAGCATAAAAAGATATTCTAAGTAGACTTTATAAAAGAAAATTAGCTAGTGGAATGCGAAAAACAACTTATTAAAGAAATGCAGGGAAAGCCTTAAAACACTTTACGTACAAAAAGTCTAAAATGTTTCGAAAAACTAACCGCGCCCTATAAGAAGAATACGAAGCTGGAGGAATTAACAAAAGAGAAGGAAGGGTTATAAAGATTATTTATTACTTGGGTTACATACAATTGATCTTTAGAACGTACCTTCAAAGAGATATATAAACCAAACTACTTTCCGGATATAATTATCGCCCCTTTCGGCCGCGATAAAAGCGCCTTATATAAGGAAAATGACAATCTTGGAGATGAGATAAACGGCGCTAAACGACAATACGGACTTTACGAACCAATGTATACTAACCACGAACCCTACCACGACGTCTCATTACATCGGTTCCCTACTAATAAAAACAATCATACGAAACTTACCAATTTTATCAGGCTATGGAATAAATACAAAAACTATAATGAAAAAACCTATGATGCCCTCGGTAATAAAAACCTGTAATATTAAACACTTCTAAAACATGAGATATTAAACCTTGGCAAGTCAATAAAGTTGTACCATTGAAAATAACTAGATAAGTTCAAAAGTGGTACATATACCACCAAATATAAGTAAATACATATACAAAGTATTATAACAGTTTAAAAATACATTTCAATACGAAAATAAATTTTAAATTTCATAATAAGAATTGAACGGATATTGCTTAGAATTCCGTAAGCCAATGAAACCTGATAAAAAGTGTTCATTACTTTATCAACGAAGTAACTGAAATATGAAGTGGTCTTCAAGCTTCAATATAAGGGAAATAAATCATTTATTTAAGAAATTACAAAGCTATACTATGGAAACTAAAACTTTCAACTTGCGTTATTTGAATCGGAAAAATATTTTGACTCTTTTTATACAAGTTTTTGAATATTATTTAAAACGTCGATACTCTGACGGGCGAATTTTGGATGATCATTTGTAACTGAAAAGGCTAAATAAGAGGATCAAGTTACGAAAGCAGACCTCGTAAAAAATTTACGTTTTGGATTGACGATTTAAAGTGTATCCAAGGCATAAAGAATATAACAACTCGAATACGGGTATAAAGGTAACAAATATTATAAAGGAAACCCCCAAAACCTAAAGTAAAACAGTAATTAGCGAAATTGACTATACGACCAAACGCAAAACTTACTACGTATATTACAATACCCGCGAAGAAGTATAAAAATATTTACAGGATTTTAAAAATAATGCATTATATATGATAAGGTCGATTATTAGTCAACCAATTATTCGGTATATAAATGAATTTGGACTAAAAGATGATTCAAGCCAATTACCTACCCGAATACTCAACGGAAGCTAATTTTATAACGTACGTAGCTGATTGCGAAAACGTTGAAGAGAAAGTTGACCCTTATCTATACGAGTATACCTTTGTAAAAGACAATTCGAAGAACGAAACTTACATAACAATTCAAGACAAGGAAACGGATTAACAAGTATATATAAGCCCAAGTAACAACTTATTTATATATAATACGGACCTAAAAAGCGAACGTAAAGTATTAAACGCATATATAACGTTACAATTTACACTTTCTAACATGTATAGCAACCGGTTTCAAAGA
The DNA here is from genome assembly GCA_038502455.1 of Anisogramma anomala. NCBI lineage: Eukaryota > Fungi > Ascomycota > Sordariomycetes > Diaporthales > Gnomoniaceae > Anisogramma > Anisogramma anomala. The sequence continues at coordinate 27,526,311 of JASMMZ010000003.1, read as the reverse complement.
ATTATACCAAACACCGGGGTAACAGAACTCTCGAACGTAAAAACCGATAATTCGATGCTTTCGAAGCAAAGTTTTCCAGGTTTTAACTCGATCAAACAGGGAAAACACCAGAAAATTCTATTTTATAAAAGTATAACCTTTTTACTTATCAAAGTCGTTAAAAATACACGATTCGAATCGGTTAAATTTTACGTATTGGACTTAAAAACTCTATTTTAACTTTCGTGAACGAATAAAAGTAAATTCGGAATGAAGGTTTGGAATACGATTAACTAGTTTGTTCGCGCTTCAGATAATATATCCATACCGCTTCTTTTTAAGTTTAAACACTTATAGTTTTAACTAAAAATGTGTACGATTAAAATCGTTTACCTAACTTAAGCGGAATTTAAAATGTTATACCATCGATTTGGACACAAGGTCATGAAGCGCCTTTTACAGCCTCTTTACGTAAGAAGAAAAATAAATGTAAGAAGAAAAAAACACCAACAGCCATTGAAAAGTTCTGTCACAAATACCATTTATACTCGTAGAATTTATGATGGTTCGAATTCTGCGTAGCAGCCGTTAGTAAAAATAAACAGCTTTATAATACGTATATTTGGCGATATAAATAGTAACCCTTGTTTCAAATTATATATTTTCTATAAAAGGCGTTTCTTCAAGGCTTTATATATATTGTTTGTTGTGTCGGTTTAGTATTACACAGCGACCGAGAGGTTGAATACCGCCTTTAGTTATTTTATAGACGTAACCTAAGCTTTATGTAGGCGTTGGTATTTATATTCTTTGGTTCGTTATACGTTATTTAGGACTATAAATTCCACTTTATCCAGCTATCCTTTTTACGTAAGTCCGAAAATGCCGCTTCGAAGTGTAATTATAACGTTATTAAAATCGATTAAATTGTATTTTAATAGGTAAGCTTTAGGCTTAGGTTTTTAACCGGCCTTTAAAAGTTTATTCTTCTTAGACGAAGGGAACAAAGCGTTATATAAGATTAGAGTATCGTTCATTCATATTTTTTGTAAGTATAAAGCCTTCATAAAAAGTAGTTAATATTAATAGATACAGGTTAAATATAAAGTTAGTTATCGCAAATCTCTTTTTATAATGATTTTGTTAAATATTATATTAGTATATACTGGTTTTAGTTAATTCTTAAAGAGGTTTTAAGATACGTAAAATAATTCCAGACGGATAATATTACTTAAGGTCTTTTAGTATATTTACGTAAATTTTCCGTTTGGGCTGTTTTTCAAATTGTATATAGGTTTGTTTTATATCCCGGAATTCTGTATATAAGTTATATAGTTTGCTAAGGGAGGTTACGAGTGTAAAAATTAGGCGGTGGTTAATTCGTTATGACGTGGGTAATTGGGTTATGATTTCCTTTTTACCTTCGTCGTTATAACATTTAACAATTAGGCAAATCTTTTCGTAAGGTTTTTTGGTTTTATTTTTTACTTTATAAACGAGTCGGGTTAGACAAATCCTATGGGTAATGTAAATAGTAAGGTCTAATTATTTAAAAAGAAAAACGCCTTAGTTAATCAAAACTGAAATATTTATTTGGGTAAATTATTCGAATAATATACCTAAGGTGGTAATAATTCCCTTAAAGCGAAGCTTTAAGCTAAGTTCGCGATTTGTTAATTATTTTTACGTGATGAAGAAGTCTGTGGTAAAGTTTCTAAGGCGTTTTTTTCGTTTTCGAGCCGAAGGGTCGTCTTTATCGACGAGTTTTTAATGGGGTTGGCGTAAATTTACCTTTATTATTTGGTGTAATCGGGTTAACATCGTATTTCAGGATCGAAGCTAGATTTCAAGTCGGGTTATAATCGTCGTTCCGGGGGGTAGCGTGTAAGTGATTCTGGTCGTTTCCGTCGTTTTAAAGGGTGATGTATAGGCGGTTTTGTTCGTAGTAAGATTTTTAGCCGATTCATTCCATCTTTTTCCTATATATACGTACTATTATCCATCGAAACGAACTTATATCTTTTGGAAAATTAATCATCATATTATAGCCTTTCAACCCGTTGATTTTTTAAGGTTCAGTCTATTTATTCTTTATTTTTCAAACTAAAACTTTAAATTGTAAAAAGGAATCTAAAACTCCGGTGTTACGTCAGCTATTTTTTGTAACCAACGCTTTGGACACGTTATTTTCAGCTCATGATAATTGTAAAGCTATTATAACTTTTGCCACGGCATTAGCCCTTTATATCATAAATTGTAATAATATAAAGTTTATGTGAATTTCTGGGTTAGTACCAGAAATTAAAAGTGTAAGTATAAGCCTACTTGAGTTAAAAGTATTATTAACGGCGTTAATTGCTATTTAAAGAATATATTCCTTAAAGCTGTTACGTTTTAGCTTTTTCGAAAACACTTTGTATTTTTTTAACGGTTCGTAATATCGTTTGTATTTTTTAATACCTTAGAAGGTTTTTACTAAAATTAACCTATACATGTTGCCGGCTATCTGGGATTTGTTACGCCACTCGGTAAAATCGAAAGCCGTACTGGTATCATGTATAATCTATTTTGGCGGCCTGAAGTAAAAGTTAAACTAATAATTTACTAAAGCATTTTAACAGTTTAAAACGAAAACGTTTCGTATAAACATAGCGGTTAAAAACTATATTATTACCCTAATAGCATAAAGAACTAGTCTATTATTTAAATATATAATATTAACGAATAATTTGTATTTAAAGTCTATATCATTTTAAAAGCGGAACTTAAACCGTCATAGTACCTATAAGTATAGCTGGTATTTATGACAAAACTTTTTAATAGCCATAAGTACACCTTTTCCTACATTCGTATAGCTTTCGGTATAAAGTAGGCGTAAAAAGCGTTTTGTAGCCGAGTGTCCGAATAGTCGGTGTAACATACGTAATTCCGGTTGTATTAAGTAAACGGCGTTGATTATACGTATTTTTTTTAAAAAAAAAAGTCGAACTTCAGCCTAAGCGGTACAGATACACTATTTAAAACGCGGATAAGTTAATCAATTATATTACGAACTTCGATTTAAAACTTGTTTATGTTAGCTAATAAAGGTAAAAATGGTATTTTAAAGTCTATTACATAAACTTAACCGGTTCGAAACGTATATTTATGACAAATATTCCGAGCGAAAACATTTTGCCTTTACTTAACATGACTTTTCGGTATTTTCCTATACGTTTTAACTAAAATTTCAGAAACTTAATTGTAAACGCATCGAATTAACGCTTCCCGGTTGTTAAAATATCGGCTACTTTAATATCAGGAATAATACCTTAAAACCTATTTCTATACCTGTTAAATAGCGTGAATTGTAACGTAATATAGGCGTCGAACACTTCCTTCGTGTAATCTAGTCTGGTGATATACCTAAAAGAGGTGTCCTGTAGTCTGGTAAAGATACTATAAGTAGTTTCGTTATCTTGTATTCATAAGTAGGTATTATCGTCCTTAGGGTCGTCTTTTTCGGATATATTATCGTAAAGGTAGGTATTAAGTCCATTATCTATGACTTCACATTCGGCTACGTATATTGTAAAATTAGCCTTTATCCGATCCTCGAATACGTAGTTAACTCAAAATTGTCGTTTAATCCAAATCTGTTCGTAAACGGTGTGGTTTATAAACCAGCAGCCGACTTTGCCGTATACGATACATCTCTTTTATAATCCTATAAGGTGCCGTATATTTTTCCGTAAGTATTAATGTGGTTTCGGTACGTTTTTTCATTTTCAAACAATTGTTCCTGTCTTTTATTACCGAGGCTTCCTCTTTAGTACCTATACTTTAAGTTATAGTTTTACCTAAGGGAAAGATTCAATCTCCGGGTTAAAATATGGTGAATTATTTTAATAAAGTTTACTTTAGTAATTTAGATTTCGTTTTTGGTTTCATTAGTTACGAATATTAATCTGAAGCTTTCCTATTGGCGTATAAAGGTTTCGAATAATATCTTAAGATTTGTATAAAGGGCTTTTAAGTCCTTTTCCGGTTTAAAAAGTGTAAGGTCGAAATCTGGGTTTTTACGGCAAGCTTTTATTATTACTTCAATAAACAGTTTGTCGTCTTTGTATTTCGGTTCGAAGGCTGTTTAACACTTTTGGAACTTTGCCAATAGGGCGGTAAGGATTTTTTAAGGGTTTTTATCGGCATTTTCTTGCTGGTGTTTTACAGATTTCTACTTCGTATTAGTCCAGTTCCTGTCGTAAAACTCGTAGTAAATTTCGGTATTAAAACGAGATTCATGGTGGTTATAATACTCGGCTAATATATTTACTTGTATAAAGTGGTATATATACTACTATTTAGCTTACCCGGAAAGTATACCAGATAAAATAACGTGGAATTATAATAGCTTAGTATCAAGTTTCTTACATATATTGAGTATATGACGTATTTTGTTGTTTAATACGTCGTACGGCTCGTTGTTATAGTTGTTATTCATATTCCATAGCTTGGTAAAGTTGATTAATTTCGTAGGGTCTCTTTTATCCATAGAAAAACGATATGGTGAGAGGTCGCGGTAGGGGTCGTGGTTAAAAGGCATTGGTTCGTACGGCACGTATTGGCGTTTTACGCCGTTTATCACCTTTTGGATCGGGGTATTTTCCGTGTTCCAACCGATTATTATTTTTTAGGGCGGGTTGTTATTTGTATTTCGCCCGATTTTGTCATAGCTAAGTGAGTTGTTTTTAACGTTCGGGGTGTATTTTTGTCTTTACATCGGTTTAAAGTTACGTTCCAGGGAGGCTTCGTATTCGACCCTCGTTATAGATAATCGTTACGGTGCCTTTTCTTCTTTTGCTAATTCTTTTGTTTTTGTTTTTCGCTAGGCGCCCAGTTTTGACGAACGCTATATCCCAGTTTATGATGGTTTTTTATAGCTTTAGTTTACAGTCTTTATTGGGTTTTCTTTTCACTTTTACAGGTAGTATTCTTTTACAAATTCTCCTTTTATGATTTTTTCGTTCGTCCATTTAAGTATATGTATAAGCTTAGTCGTTGCGCATAGGGATTTTACGATGCGGCTGTTACTTTTATCGAGTGTATTAATACCTTTGTTTTGTAATTGTTTTCGTAGGATTTTTGTGACCATTCCATCTACTATTTGCCATATATCCAGCATCTAATCCGTAAAGAGTTTTGTAAAGTTATCGAATAATTCACATCTTTCAACGTCGTTACTATAATAGTTGTAAATTATGTTCGTAACATATGTATTTATCGTATAGAGATTAAAGTTTTTTACTCAAGTTTTAATCTTATTATCTTAAAGATTAAGGTTCAAATATCTCAAGATAGTGCTTTGGAACGACGTATATATAAATATATAATTTATATAGTCGTTAGCCTTTCCCAAATAGGTTATTAGTAAGGCTATTATGTATACATGAATGGTAATCTATATATAATTAAGGGTGGTTTGAATTTCGAGGTAACGTGGTAAATATAAAATAAAATCAGATAATTGAAGCGGTCGGAATAAAGCTTACTAAAAATTGTTAACGTAAAAAAAAATTTAAACTTTACGTAAATAAGCTGTAATTATAAACTAGTTAAGTATTTTAAATTAGTTTTGTTAACGTTAGTAACGTTATACTAACTAAGTAATTAGTAATACTTAAAACGTTAAAGTCACTAAACTTAAAATACATAGGGCAAATATGGGAAAGTAGGTAAAGTAAAGCAAAATATAGATAGAGTAAGGGAATGTAGGTAGGGTAAATTGTGGGGTATATAGGGAGGCGTAATTCGTGATCCGGTATATAGGTTGATCCGTAATAACATGCCGTAAAAGAAGTTGGTAAATGAATCGGTTGGTTATTTAGTGTATAACCGATATTGTTAAGATAATCGTTTTAATTATTTGTGTGTAACCGATGTTAGGTAAAGCGAAAATCGGATGGGTCCTAGTAAATGGTTTCGAAATTTGCTGGTTTTGGCTTACGTAGCCTGGTATTCGGTATATCCCAGTAAAGAATTCCAAATCTTGGTGTTTTGGCTTGCGTGGCTTAATAAATCATAGGAAGCCTTTTAAAAAAAGATCCAAGTTAATCGTTTAAAGCGTCAATATAAGTTGGCGGTTGGTGGAACCGGGCTAATCTTTTCAAAATTACTCCAGATTTTATAGTCTTGTAATGCTTCGGGTTTTTCGGTGCTCCCACGTAATTCCACACTCCCGTATGGTTTTTATAAGGCGTAGTGTTAAAGCATAGGCAATTGGTAACGCTATAGTATCCCGCTATAGGTATTTAACGTATACCTGTCTCTTTTTCTAAGGCTGTTTATAGTTGATCGAGTCGAATACTAATTAGTATCGGTAGGGTTTAAATCCCTCTTTACGTAAAAAAGAAGTAACTAGAAAAGTAAACAAAGATGATTGGTATTTGTAGTAAAGTAAAGATGTTTTCAATCAAGAAGAAGCATCCAGAGGTATACGTTACAGTTGAGGGCTTATAAGCCCTTGTCTAGAGCATATGACTCTGGAATACTTCTTCTAGACCGCTCCAGGCATTTCCGTCAGCCTGGAATAGTATTCCATACCGATCTATACATGGTGCACTTTGCGTCTTGCAAGAGTGCGACCTGCAGCGTGACATATTATCGTACACCCTGCAAGAGTGCACCCTGCAATACAGTGCACTGTCCTTAATCCTATGTATACTATCTGTAAAGGTATATAGTAATAACCATATATATATTATTTCCGGATTAAGGCGGGATATAATTTTTAAAATACATTAGATACTATTATTAATAAGTAATTTCAAACGTTAACGCTAATCTTTCAGTTATTCAAGGTTAAGAAGGCATAGTTATCGACGTAATGATAATACTCTTTAGGATAAAAGATATATAAAGCGTAATAGGTTATGTTTTCTTCGGTTCAACACAAAGTTTATACCTAAAGGTATGAAGTACGGGGGACTCGTTTCGAATAGCTTATACTATAGGCTTTTGTAAAGTAACGCAGATTTTATGAATAATGAAGACAACTATAGTCAAAAAGAAGAAGAATTAATTATGTCTTTTTCTGAAATTAATAGAATTCCATAGACTATTCGATAAAGATAAAGCTATAACCTTATCTTTATATAAAAGAAAATTCGATTATTATATTTATATTAAATTAAACGAAAATAATTTTTTACTAAAACATTTTTAAAAGCTGTTATATTCGATATTACGGGATTAACTTTTCAATATTCGATGATAGGTTACAAAGTTAATAAATAAGGGTTTAGTTTGGATAAACTTTTTATCGGTTATAACACCGTTATTACATATTTTTAAACCCGAGGGAGAATAACGGTTTTATATTAACAACCGGGTACTAAATAAAATTACAAAGTAAAATCGTTTTCCTTGACCTTTGATTAAGGAGACCTTACGTACATTATCGAAATCGATATAACTTACGAAGTTAGATATTCAAGCAGCCTTTTCTCCTAATCGAATTATACCAGAGTAAAAGAAATTAACGGCGTTTCGTACGCGGTTCAGGTTATTTAAATATTCAGTTGCCCTTTTTAAGATAAAAAAATCATCAGCGACGTTTTAACGATATATTAAGTATAAAATAGAGGGTATTTTCAACAATTTCTTTATAACGTATTTTAACAACTTTTGAGATTTTTTTAGGTATTAAACAATATTATAAAGCGAAAGTTCGCGTAGTTTCAGGACGTTTTTATAAAGTGGAGCTTAATTTAAATTTGAAAAAGTGTAACTTCATAATTCAAAAGGTAAAATACTTAGGTTTTATTATAATGGTAAGGGTAGGTATTCGGGCCGACCCCGAAAAAATCTAGGTAATTCGTAAATAAAAGTTACCACGTACTATCTGGAAGGTTCAAAGCTTTTTAGGTTTTACTAAATTTTATCGTAATTTTATTAGTAATTTCTCCGAACTAGCTGAGTATTTCGTCCGTTTAACGAAGTCAAGTATTCGTTAGGCTTAAATAAAACGATAGAAACATATATTTTAAACTTTAAAAAAAACTTTTGTTACAGCCTCGATTTTAGAATATTAGAATTCAAATCGGCTAATCGTAATAAAAACTGGCCATTCGGAAACGGCCTTAAAATGGTATTTATTTTAACAGGATAAGGATAATATTTTAAAGCTAATAACTTATTACTTCGTACTATTAACAAAAACTAAACGTAACTATACTATTTACGATAAAGATATCCTTACGGTAGTATCCTATTTAAAGGCGTAGTTTTCAGAATTACATAATATCCATATACCATTGAAGATCTTAACAAACTATAAAAGATTAGAATTTTTTTTTACTACGTTTAATTTCGAAACTCTAGGTTAAATAGGCTGAAGTCATTTTACTTTTTTAATATTACCTACAGTATAAGCCCATAACTGAGGGCGTCTGTCCAAATACGTTAACCCGTAGGTCATAAGATAAACCTAAAGTTAAGGAATGCCGCGTGCGGTTTATTTAGCCCAGTTCTATTATTATATGAAATATAACATTAATAAACATACATATCGAAGGGATTGAAATTACGGATGGTTATATAGATAAATTTAGCGAAACAAAGGTTCAATCATTAAATTATAACGATATATATCCTAATAATAAGTTAAAAGTTTGCGAAAAGCCGCCGAAAACGGTACCTCCCCAAGCCCGGCCCATACCCGGGTTGTTATCGGGAATAACGTTAAGAAATTCTAGTACAATGGTACCGGTAACACCGCCGCAGGCCTGGCTCACGTTAGGCTCTCTAGCATTACTAACGCCGAGTAATTGTCTTATTTTCGGCCCGGGGACGCTAACGAAATTGTAAGACTAAGAAGTAATAAATAACTCATTATATGAAGTTGGTCTTTTAGTGGTTTTCGAAGGTATTGAACGCTTTTTTGATAGAACAAAATAATTAGTATGAATTACGGATTACTGGATTAACTCGCGAAGTATATTACGTTACTGTAATTGTTTAAAACTATCTAGTTAGGAACTATTAATGAAGAAAAATTTATATTAAACCTATAGCTCGTTTATTATAGGTTATTCGGGTAAAAATATTTTATCTTGTGTTTTTTAATGGCATTGCTACTTAAAAGAATAATCCCGAATATTAGACGTTTATATTAAATATATACGTAATATAACGGGACCGAACCTCGTTATACTTTTCGGAAAAGCCTCTTTTAACCTTTCCTTATTTACGACCGGTATTAAAAATATATTTCAATCGACTTTATAATCGACTTAGCAGTTATTCATAATAGCCCTTGATATTTAATAATTATTATAAATCGTCTTTTTAAGTTTATTGAACTAAATATTATATATTTTATAATTATGAATTCATATACGGAACTTTTTCAGGATATATAGAAAAGATTCTATAAATTTATAGCTTTTATTATTTATAACCTTAATTTGGATCAGGTAAATGTATTTTGAATAACCTTATATTTCTTAGTAGAAATCGAATAACTTTCATTTATGACGTATTATTTACAAAAAGATAACGATGATAAATGAATAAATTAAAATATTCAAAAGTATTTACGTATTATCGTTGCCTCTTCGTAATATAATTAAGCTTTATATTTACCTGTTTTATAATTTGCGTTAAATAACCGAAAGTGAATGGTTACCAAGTTTAACGCAAACCGTTTAGTAAAAGGTATGAAAAATCATCCAAATTAAGGGTAATTGGAGATATAAAATCATTAACTAGTTCGGCGGAGATAGTTATTACGCTTTTACTTTATTTACGTAAGAAGGCGAAGTTATCTTAAGTGGCGATAACTTATATTTAGTAATAAATTAAAACGAAGGCGAATCGTAATTAACGTCAGGCGAAACGATATAAGGTAGGGAATTGAATTTAGCTAAACCTTCGTAATATTAAAATTAACCGCCCAAGTGAAAAGCTTGACTAAATTTATAATTAATACCTGGTAATCGATATTTTGAACCCGTTTAATATCGTATTAAATATCCCTAATTAATACCTTATATTTTATATAAACTTAATCGAACGGGTAATTTTAAACCCATTTTTCTCGTAGGTTTTATCCGATACATATCTCAAATTCATTTTTGACGTTAAAGACGTAAGGAAAGGTAAATACGAGGAATTTGAAGTATAAGAAATCCTCGCGGTAAAAACGGGGCGAGACAGGGTTCGTTATATATCAATTAAGTATTAAAGCTATAATGATCCGAAGCACAAATTACTAGAAGATTACTAGTATATTATAACCTTAAACAAATTTAAAGGGAAATACAAAAAATACTCGGGTTCATGATAACCCAATATCCAGACGTCGATGTCAAACTTATATTAAACGAAAAATACGGAGCGAGCCGCTTATGCCTTCGAAATAATACTTTGCTTATAAATAAAAGAGAGAATTTATCATTGAAAGAAATTATAATATAATAAGTAAGGCCGGGTAAATATTACCCGACTTTTTCGGATATATATTCAACCGTAAAACGAATTTTATTACAACTTAATGAAAATTTATTTATTTATTATTATTATTATTATTAAAGTTGAGCAAATACCGGCGTTACTAACGTTGAAAGCCTTAGTATAACTATCTTCGAATAATAGGTAACTTCGGGAAAGGGAAAAAATAAAAAGTGTAGCAGAAACTAATAGGCGTCGAAAAAAGGGGCTAATAAAAAGCGGGATAAATACTAAACGACGCCGAAGATAACGGATAACGCGAGGAAGAACAGGTGTTAGAAAAGGCTAATAGCGGATAATATGAAAAGAAACGGACTTTCGGAAAGACCGACGATAAAAGATAACTTTAAAAGGGACGGACGTTAAAGGAGGTCGACGATAATGGCTACCGAAAAGTAAAACAGGAAGCGAAGCGAAAAAAACGACTTTTTAAACGGGTTACTAAAAACTATAATATATTAATTTAGACCTGGGTTACTCGATCAGCCGGGGTATGATTTTACGCTTATTCACGGTCGGCCCAATTAACTTAATTTTATTTAAGGTTAACAGATAAAATACAGGTTAAATCGGAGATCGAATAAATAGATTCTAAATACCGATTGTTATATTTTATAAAATATAACTTTTATTAGTTATTAGCAAAACAACTTAGGTGGCTATATTATTTTTGCTTTTTAGGTTAAAACCACGAAAAGGTATATAGCGGTAGCTAAAATGAGCCGGGTTAGAAATGTTACGCGTTAAAATCCGGTCGACCAAAAACGTCTATCTTTGTAAATAGGTGATATAATAAAGTGTAACAGAAAAATATTAGTTTAAAACGGATCCGGGATGGAAAAGCGACGTAAAAGTATAGCTAAAGGTATAGCGGCTTATACAGCTATTATAATAAAAACTTTTTATACCCGAACGATATTGCAGAGTTGAGTAAATTAATTAACCAACTTAAAAAATGCGAAGTTAAAAACGGGTTATTAACCCGGGTTATTTCTTGGACGCTTACATGTAAGGGATAGGATATATCCTTTATCTTTTACCGTAATAAATGATTGGCGTAAAATGATATGTAAACTGGATAAAGCCTTAAGTAAACTTATTTCCCAGATATTTTACGAAGAGCAGTTTATTTACGGTTAAATCGTGTATAAATTTCATTTATAAGTTTGTTTTATTATAAGATTTCCGGTATATATCTTACCCTTATGCTTGATAAACTCGGATATAAGAAAGTAAAACATTGAATTTTGAACGGCGGTTAATATATAATATATATGCGTTCTTAGCTTATAATAGAAAAAGCTTACTCTTATTTTTACTATTTTTGAAAATGAAGAGATCTCTTATAATGCGAGGTGGTTATATTAGGTAGTTAACAATGAAATATTAGTATAAAATAAGTAAATATACTTTACAGGGTAGCTCGTTATCCCCTTTAAAAGTGCCGGCGATAACTTAACATAAGCTAAGCCCGTTATATACGTCGGCTATATTAATAAGTTAAAAAAAGCTAAAATATATTAGCGTGAATAATTAGGTAATATACATAAAGGGGAGGTTGAATAATTACAAAAAGAGTAATTAACGAAAAATTATTAAAATGTTGGTTAATAAAGAAGGCTGGCTTTATAAAAAAAAGAAAAGGAGGAAGTTTTAGAAACTATAGGGGGCGTCCGTATTTATAAAAATTAACGGACAGGATTCGGTAAGGGTTATGTATTATACGTGACGCTTTATATGTAACTTAGAGCAAAAGCGCGGCTTTATATGACGCGTTATATGATATCAATGGCAAAAAAAAATATTATACAGTGTGTTAACAGGTACGTTATACGGCGCCGGCGGTAAAAAGAATACACTATACAGCGTGTAAACGGGTAGATTATACGGTGCTGGCGGTAAAAAAACATTCCATTATATATCTAGCTTACGGGCGTGTTATAAAGTACCGGCAACAAAGCTAAAAAGCGCGTTATACGGCGCTAGAAATCGGGGGTTAAACCGGCCGAAACGTTGTATTATATATTAAATATAATGTTACCGGCTTACACCTAACCATATTAAACGAGTACGTCCCGCGTTTGGTATTTCTTTAACGGGGTGTCGTAACCCTAATAATATCCGAAAAAAATGGGGGTATATTATAAACTTAAGTTATTGGCTATTAAGTTTATAGGTTACGTAATTATATACGTAACGAGATAGGTAATACCTAAACTAGGCTTGGTTCGGGTACGAACCAGGCACGGTTCGGGTATAGGTCGGGCACGGTTTGTATACAATACTTGTAAGAGTACGTAACGGGCTGGGCACTGGTCCTGCCAATAAGTTTTGCATGTTGGGCCACGGTAGCCTCTTCTAGTCTTCCTTCGTATCTCAATAGTAAATCCTATTTGACATCTACTTGGCTTACCATTGTAGGTCGGACTATAACAGGCGTGAATATTAGCGGTCTGGGGAAGCGAACCCAGGTATGCCGCTCCAACATTTTATGCGTTAAAGAGGCTTTATAGCGTACCATCGCAAGCCGTAACTCGAGGCGGCAGGTCAGCTCGGCCGTTTCGACCTTGTTTACAAGTATATTAATATGATACAAATTAAAGGAAATTAGTAATATAAACTGCGTTGCAACTCTGCGAGGCTGAGTTTTCAATGGTAAGGGGTAGTCACCCTGGGTAAGGTTAATTTCTTTTTTAAAAACTTCCCGTTCTTTTTTTTAGAGAATGAGGGGGAACATGGAGGGAAAGAATAGAGCAGATGGGATAAAGACCTTTTCGGCGGCGGTGGTAAAAAGGGAGCCGAAAAGGAAGGTAGAGATAAAGGATATAAAGACGGAGTTGGCGGGACTGAGGTAAAGGCTATATTGGTGGGCGGTGGTGGTGGCTACTTCTTTTCGTTTACGCTGCCGCATTAAATGGCACTAGAGGGAACGGTTTTTACCAGTTATTTATTTTTAAGAGCGGTTGAAACATAAAATTAGTTGAGTATTCTATTTATCGAAACTATTCGAATAATTATTTGGGGTAATGGTTTAGATGTGAATATGCCGATTGATTAATGAAGGATTTACGTTATAAGATGAGACGCGTTATTAAAAAGGAAAGAAAAAGAAATTTTGTCTGGATCGATAGCGATGTATATTTTTATACTAACCTTGAAATACGTGATACCAATAATTATACCTTTATAAGTACAACATAATATAGATCAACAACTATTTACTTATTAAACACCTAAACTTATTGGAGCCTAAATTTTAACAATTGTAAAGATCGCTAACTAAAACCTTTACAATCTATACCGTATTATGATCACTGTCGTTGTCAGAACTGTTGATTGGAACCTTAAACGAATTACACTAAAAATACTGTCATTACTATACGATGAATTGGGATTTGAACAAACTGAACTGTTACTACTGAATTACGAATACAGATCTTACCGAGAAAAGAAAGAATTGCCTAAATAGATATTTTTATATATCTTCGTAGTTAGGAAACAGCTACGTTATAAGTTTTACTATTGGAAAATACACGGTAATGTGCCACATTACAAGGTGCATTCTTAAAAAGTATATAATAGCGTGTCACTGCCCAGGAGGGGCATTGGCAGAGTGTATGGTAGAATTCCAATACCTATAAGGCGGTTGAAAAAGTGCATGGTAGAGTACTACTACCTGGGTAAGAGCTTATAAGCTCTCACCTAAGGCGTGAACTCTCCGGATGCCTCTTCTCCCTTTGATCTATCGATTTACAATATACACTACAACTTTTCTACTATTATCTATCATTAATTTATCTGGTAAAGCAGACTTTACCGACAGAAGCTTCGTGTAATGGGATTACGAAAATCTTAAACAACTACGTTTATATACGTAAGCTTATTATAAGTTATACTATGAAACTTTACCTTTCAGGTTAAATAACCGGCAATTATCCCTATTGACGCGGTTTTAAAAGTTCAAAATTCGAATTGATCAATAATACTATCGACGATTGAAACTATTATTGTAACTTGACTTCTCAACCAGTTCTAAAATTCAATATTCACTATGAATTCATTACCAGCTTTGCCAATATATCAAATAATATGGAGTAATATAACGAGAAACCTTAAAATTTGGTTGGTATAAAGAAAATGCCGTTTTTAATATTTTCAAATAAATAAAATTTAACCTTCAAGCTTTTACTCCATATTTTCAAAAGTCTGCACGAATTGCGTCAAAAATTATTACTTGACTGTTAAACTCAAAACACATACTTTCTGTAAAATCTACAACTAAATGAAAATTTACTTCGAATATAACATCCAATTTATGCAATATTATACGTATTGATTAATGATGAAGTGGAAGACGATGATAGAAAAAAAAAGTAAACGTGAATGAATATCCTTAACTAAATGTTTGATAAATTGATTTTATACTTTGCTGTCAATTACAAACGCTTTTCAATAAATTTAGAGAATTATAATATGCTTTATAATATATAAATACCATCTGTAAAATCTTTTTTAATTTATTACAATGTTTTTTTGAGACTATAATGATACGTATGTCATTCTTAGTTAGTATATACTATGAAGTTCACAACTTTCGTAATACGGATTAACACGACTAAATCCGTTTGATTATATACTATATTAACGGTAAATACGAAAGGCTCCTAAGTTGAAAATCAGGTCTAAAACCCCTGAATTGAAAGTTATACTAATGTTAATAATGCGAGAAAAACTTGTACAGACCTACTAATCTTTTATTTTATTATCGTAATGAGAACAAAATGTATTGAATTCATAGTAAATATGATTGTTGATAGGACTTTAGACGTTGCAACGTTGTCGATTCGATTGGTCGAAGTAACAGTAGTATTGCAGTAGTCAAGTGGTAGATGTATTGTTTTAGGTTTATCATAACTCTAGCCCATCTGCACAGTAATTTGTATGGCGAATCGCTTGGCCCGTGCCCTAGTATAAAGTGGGCGTATACTGTATTTGATTTACACCCAATACACTAGGTTCATACAAAACAATACACTTAACTTTCAGTAAAGTTGACCTATTATATTGCAATTACTACTATTTTAACATTGGCGGCTTTTCATTTTTTGCGCATACATTAGTGTGTTTGACCAATCTTTTCTAGTAACTGCTGAATTACGTCCTCGTACACTTGCCAGACCACTGTCAATTCCAGTTAACTTCCTCCCTAAATTAAACCTATTTTCCCTCAAATTAACCCCATTTACCTTTAATTATCCCACGGCTCTGAGGTCCGACTTTATTAATTTCCACAAAAGGTTCTTCCCCTATAAACCTCTGAAAACTTCCAATTCAGCTGTGCCAATCAAAGAAGTTGTTATCGTTAGTTCTTTGGCAGTTTTCTAATTTTCCAGCGCATCCCTGTTTACCGGTTCGTAACTTAGCCTTGCCAGGTAGCTTATTAACGTAACCCTCGATACATATAGTTAGCATATTACTATCTACAAACCTTTCAAGAAATTTGTTCGGAAACTCCTTCTTTATAGCGTTAGAAGGATTATTTTTCCTATCAATCTATTGAAACTCTACAATTTCCCTGCCTTTAAAATTTTCATAAAGTGCTATTACGTTAATTATTAGACGTTTCTTACTACTAGTTCCAAGCTTCGCAAGGCATTCGAACAGACTCCTCGAGTCGATTCAAATTACCACCAGGATAAAAGGAATCATCAGCTGCCTAGTAATAACATTAAGAGTTTTCCATAATTCTATACCTATATAGAAGTCAGTTATTATACCGTAGACCATTAAAGTTAATCCGCTTCGTATAACCCTCTTATGTTTAACAAAAGTCTAATAGACTAGGTTATTAAAAGGGAGTAATTAATTCTCCAGTTTGTCTTTATCAACGATGGTTACGAGGAAGCTAATATTAAAATATAAGTCGGTATTATTTATAAAAGAACTATCCGTTAAGATTATTAACTTGGTCCTCTACAATTCAATCGGAACCATATTAATGCTCAGCTCAGGTTTCGCATCTGCTACTTAATCCTTTTATTTATCCGATTAAAGTCTTCATTTGTTGGATCCTGTACTTATGCGGTAATAAATAGGTCTTATGAGGCTTCCAGCTAACATTAGGTGGCGATATAGCTGCCACGAACACGTTGCTCTAGGTACCGTTAAGCCTTAGAAATATTAGTCTTATTGATTATAGTAAAATCAGCGCCTTAGACCTTTTAACGAAAACTAAAACCGTCATTAACACAAATTATGCGGATTGACAATCTGTTCAGGTTAAGTTAGTTACCTTCCATCAAAGTCGTAATCGGCTTACAATTCCAAAACTTAAAGTTTTAAATCGTTTACTATTCATGAGTCACAAAACTAGCTATTCCAACGAAAAAGTTATCGTTAATTTATATACCCACTAGGCTAAAGCCTTTTTCTTATGTTACTGATAGGTACGTATTGTATATTAAGAATTTTATTCCTAACTGTAACTTGAAGTGCGATTAATAGGCTAGAAATCAGTAAATACCTGCTTTCTTTAGTTCATATAATGGCTTACTATATCGTATTACCTTCACTGAAGGGCAGATAACACGTAGCTCCTGTAGTAACTCTAACAAGATAATCCGTTATAAATTTGTTACTAATTACGTATATAATTGCATTATATATCGGTTATGAAGTGTGAATTTTTCTTTAGTTTTGGATAACAAACTTATTACCAATACTATTACCAAATGTTAGTTCATTATTTTAATTGTTAGCGAGTACGTAAGGATTCAATATTTTCCTTTATCACTGTATCTTTAAGCTATTAAACGTGAAAATTCGTAGGACCGCTCCGTGATATTGCCTTTAACCTCTTATATAACCCTCGAATTGAAAATCGTGACATGTGGATCTTAGAAGTTAAATTATCTTTTTGGCATTAATTATACAACTACTCGAGTTAAAAGGCCGTTAATTTAAATCTTATCTCTTTCCTTCAAGATCCTACAGGAAGTCTTAATAATGTCTTATTCTTGAAGGTTCAGTGTTAAGTCTTCGTTATCCTTTTATTTCCTACTTAACTAAATAATATTATAGATATGACCAAGTATGTATTCATTCTTTTTAATATTCCTCTTTTTAGGGGGTTGTTTACGCCGGCGACGTTTTATCGGCTTATCGATAATAAGCGGAGGAAAATTTTATTATCTCGGTCGCTTAACTTAAAAATGTTTATTATCAGTTATCCTAATATAAGGCTTAACTTGAGTAGTGCGAAACGTTACAGGACTGTTAGAAATTGTAACAACTACTTTAAAGTTGGAGATACTTAAGGTTTTATTAATACCCTCACATTTGCCCGACTCCTGCTATACAAGAACTTCACTTTACAACGTTAAAGTAAATACATTGATTATCGTAGTGCTATTTTTGATATTAAGGATGTCATTGACTTGGTGGCGTACCGATCCTCTTCTTAATTCCTTCAATGTTTTACCATAGGATATAACTCGTTTTTAGGTACTTTTAAATAGCGGAGATTCACTCGTTAAGCCTAGGTACGATTTAAAAACCAGGAATATTAACACTAAGCCGTTAAAGTCTGTAATATCGTTCAAACCTTTTACCGCTATTTAAAGTCGTGCTTCTGGATCCGTAAAGCTTTTGATCTCTAGTATAAAGATATTATATACTCGGCAAAGTAGCACATGTACCCTTTTTACCTCCCCAATATTTTAATAGGTCTTTATAGGCACTTATTGACACTAGATTCCCATTATTTTGGTATCTTCTCGGAATTCCGCCGCTGTGAAGTTGGTATTAGCATTATAAAAGACGAAGTTAAGCTTACTCAAGTATGTATTAATTCATAATATCCCTAACGTTTCCCACGTATCCTTTACCGATGAAAGCTTTAGATACTTGGCTTCGTAAAAAAAGGTTATAGAGTTAATAAAGGAAGGGAAAAGCTTATTATCTAAGTAAAACAAGTTAATAAAAACCTAGTAATCAACGTTTTTATCGTTTTTTAATGTAAACTTAAATATTCGGAGGGCTTAAGTATACGTTAAAAAGTGATAATAAATCTTTTTGATGACTTTTAAACTAAATTATTTCATATCTTTATACCCTACAGACTTTAAAACTTTGTATAATCTGTTGACAGCTGGATTATTGGAACTCCGATATAGTTAACGTATCTTTGACTCCGTTAAGTTTAATACTGTTGCTTCTGAAGCTTAAATATGAAACCATAGGTGCCCCTACTTAAAGGCAAGGGGAAACCTTTGATCGTTTTTAACCAGCTTATCGAAATCAACATTAATATTAATGTAGAGAGTCTTTATATTCTCCAAATAAAGAAGTAAAAAGGGTTACAAAGTTGAGAATACAAAACGTAATCGGCTTAATAACAATCTAAATTACTATTATCGCTAGTAATAATAATTATTCGCTTAAGCTGAAGCTAACATCAGCATTTCTAGTATCTTAAAGATTAATACCGATAAACGTAATACTTTCCCTCCGTAATACCACATATTGCGAATATCCTCCTATAAAATACCATATTTCTACATTATCTGACATAATAACTTAAAAGAAATATTTCATGTAACGATAATGATGGTTAAAAGTATTTAAGTGGTTAAGGATTTAATTAAAGCAAAGATAAAGGTTTTTACCACTTAAATAGTATAAAAGGGTGTAGTCTGCTAATTATTAGGTTATAATAAAAGCCGTATATTTATACCACTTAATTTATTTAGGGGCATCGTCGCCGTTAATAATCTATTTACCTTTCAAGTTTACGATGTAATTTGAATAATTTTCCATGAAAACAATAATGTATCAACTATATTATATTACCTGTTTATTATTACGTTTGATGCAAGGGTAATGAGTTAACTAATGGCCGGGTTAGTCACATATATTATATATCTTACCATCCTCATGACAATCATTCTTATGATTAATAGGTCCGTTTAAATTTTGGCTTTATTAACACCAACATGGTTATACTCTTCAATCTAAATCCATTAGACCATATTTCAAACGTTAGAGGCGCTTATAGCCGTATTTTCGATTGACATAATTAAACTAACGTTTGGTTTTCTTTATCCACGTTATGGAAATCGCTAACTTGGTGGTATATATCAAGTAAGTTTGGTATAAATGTCATTACAATTGTAAGTAAAAAACTCAACTTGCTAAAAAAGCTTTTTTAGATGGAATTTGAGCGTTGAAAGGCGTATTCAAATCCGTTAACACCTGTAACAGCTACCTGTACCTGCTTACGAAGTATAGATTCGGTAAATTAAGCGTTCCCTAGAGTGTATTGGAATAACATAAACTTTTTAAGTATCTAGTTTAATATATCCATTAGTTTTTCCTCCTTTTTCTTTTTTCCCATTATTGTTGTCCACCTTATAGTAGTTTAATTCGTGTAATATTATATAAGGTGGATATTGTATTCGAAGTAGTTTTTCATGCCATCGTAAATCTCGCGGAAATTGGTTGTTTAGGTTAGGAAGATTAAGTAATAATCCCTAACATACTTTATAAGGATTTCGGGAAAAAGTAAGTAAAAACCAAATAATGGAACCTTCATCTACTTACAAATGTTTAAAAGGGGCATTATCTTCGTATTGAGGAGGTTGTAAAACTTCCTGTTATACTTCTCTACATCATTCCAAATCTTAACAAAGTCTATAAAAAGCTTATAGTTAATATTAACTATTTTGATGAATTTTAGGTATAGTTTACGATAATTGTCCCAGTCTTCATTGATGTTTACTTATAATTTAAGTCTTGTAGGCCCCGAGCCATAGTATTAAGGGTAATTACTAATCAACGGGTCTGAAAATTAAAGTGCTATTATAGGATCTATGGTAGGTTCACGCGTAGAGATATACTTACCGTAAAACAAGTGTTAAAGGGAATGGAAATTCAAGTTGTAAGGTTAAGAGACAATAAGAGCCTCGAGGTTTTGAAGGAATTAACGATTTTACTTAATTAAAAGGTAAAAAGCGTTAATGTTGATACCTTTCATTACGTTACCAACTTCTGTTTTACGCGTTTTATCGCCACTAAAATCGAATTCCACGCTATCACATAAAGGTATTAGGCTACCGAGCAAATTAATAAGTTTCTTATCGTTAACATATGAAAATTCTAAACTTAACTAGGTGTAAATGGGAGGTTCCTTAAAACTTATGTGGGGATATTAAGGTCTTTAACGCCTGTGCCTTTCCTTCGAGAGTTTTAAGGATTAGGATCATAAAGGGAGTCTTCTCGTTAATCCAGTTACAAAAATATTTCAATTAGGTTTATAAGGGTCTTTTCTCGAATGTAAATGCAACAGAAAGTAACTTTCTTCTTTAACTTGGCCTTAATCGTACGCTATATTATCAGGAACATATGAAGAGTTTAGTGGTTAAGGAATTTGTGAAAATATTGAAAAACGCGGGCGACTCGTCTATAGTCGTTATCAAGACCCGCTTCAAAGATATATTAGTCGACGTCATTAATTAGGTAAACCTTAATCGAATTCTCGTTAGTAACTATAGTCTAAAGTTATTCGTCGTAATAGTTAACGTAGACAATTCTGAAGGTTTCGATTGCCTTTATGTATTCTTAGCTCGATAACATTGTGAAGTTCTAGCTTATATAGAATATGGTAGGCGAGTGACTTATAGATTTAGATCGTAAAGACTTGGTATATTAGCTTAAAGTTGCGTAAGAACTTGGAGACTTGGAGTTAGATCGCGCGACATAGCTTTCTCAGCGTAATTTTACGATTATTGGTATTTTAGCTTGAGGCAGCGATCTTGGAGATTCAATTGCTATAGGTAAAGAGAAAAGAGTTAAGTAAGGGCTAAGATTTGGTATAAAGGGTAATGTCGAAAGTCTTTTATTATTATTGGTAAAAGTCGAAGGTGAAAAGTTATAGGCCGTGGAAATAAATCGTTTTTGCAGTAATAACACCTGTAGTAGTATGAATTTAGCTGTTTGTCAACTTGTCGTTTAAGACTTTTAGCTGTTAATCTTAACGCTTTTTAAAAAGGATTCGTAAAGATTTCTTAGTGTTTTTGAAAATGATATCATTGTAACCTCTAAGCTGCCGTAAATGCAGACGCAATCTAAAGGTTGTCTCTACTTTCCGCCGTAAAACCCGACGTATTAGTAAAGGCACTTCGCAAAAATATTTTCTCTACCTTAGTCTTTTACAATGTGTAACCGGAAAGTAGTTTCTTCTTTTAATTTGCTTCTCTATGCTTAACCTAATGAGCACTGATTAATTTTAATGAGTTTTTGGATATTACAACGTTGTCGATTCGATTAGTTGAAGTAACAGTAGTATTGCAGTAGTCAAGTGGTGGATATAGTATGCTAGGTTTGGCAAACCGCTAGCCGGTCTGCACAGTAATTTGAATGGTCAATTGCTTGGCCAGTCTACCATTGTGAAGTGGGCGCATATTGTAATTGACTTACAGCCAATACAGTAGGTCCAGACGAAATAATACACTTAATTTTCAGTCAGTATAGTCGACTTTCCTGTTAGTAAAAGTAACCTACTGCACTGCAATCACTACTATTCCAACACTAATTTTAATTCACGTCGTCAACCTATTTTCAAAATTAATACATAATAGAAAATATTTTACACCAAGTGATTCGTTATTATGTTTGAAAAAAGATACCTTATATCATATTTCGAATTACGAAGATGAAAATATTCAGGATGATAAAAATAAAGCGTTGAAATTAATTAAGTAGCATGAAAATAATACTCTTGAAAGATTTTAATAACTAACTGACTACGCTTTGATAAATCTTCTAGGTAGTGAAACCACTACATTAATTATCAAGATTTAGTATCTACCCCTAGATATATATTAAATCTCTGTCATCTTTACGTACATTATGCGTTTTCAAAAAATGTTATTTAATACGGTGGTAATTAGGTATTCACTAGGATGCTTTTAGTATTACGTCTTATTACAACAGGAAAACATTGCCGCTACGAAAATTAATTATTAATATATTGATAAAAGCAAATTGAACTTCAACTTCATTAAAATACTTTCTTTACCGGAGTAGACGATTATATAAACCATGATTCAACAGATCACTATTTATATCTATAAGTTACTTATTTCAGTTCTCCTATGTTTAAAATATATAAAAAATAGTCGATATTAATGTGAATATTACCGTTCATAAATTGATTCAATATGGCTGAAGATTGATGTTTTCCTCTAAATGAAGACATCCATAATTTTACTTTTAAAGATCAAAGTTCAAAATAATAAATAATAAATTCAATAAGCTTGAAAATATGTGGGCTATATCGATATTTTGATGACTTAGTTGTCAATAAGTTATATTAAATGCTTAGCTCCATGAAATATGAAAATAAAAAGTAATGAAAACTATTTGCCACTATTACGGGACCAATGCACAGGAATTAGAAATGTATAGGTGAATATTCAAGAACTATAAAAATTTCAATGTCCAAATTAAGTTAACGTTGTATACTTCAATGACAAACTTATTTTTTACGTCGTAAACTTGTCAACCTGTTTTTATAATAGTGGATGCATTAAATCACTATCAATGAATAATATTTAGGAAGCGAAAAAAATATAAGTTATTACGTACTTAAATCTGGTAAACGTTATTTTTGACGACATGAATACTGAAATATTGACGACGGAATTCGAAATTAATGCCAAGATTATGATAATTTAGTGTAAATAAGTACCTATGAAGGCTTGTTAGAGTATTTAAATGGTTGAAAAGGTATAAGCGCTACTTCATCTAGAATATAACATCCTTACGTTAAAGATAAAAAAGGTTTATAAATTGAGAAACATGTTTTGAAATTAAAGTAAAGACACTTGAAAAAGGTTGTGGATTTGAGTGGGCTAGTACTAACGGTTTTGGTTACTAAAATATAAAGTCGTTTAACGAATAAATCTCTGTTATTAATTGATATTTAAAAACGTTTACGGCGTACTGTAAAGTTTAAAGGAATTATAAAGTCAATTTTACAAACGATATATTAATGACTCCATCGATACTTCGAAAAAATTTACGACGATTAAATTATTAATGTTTCTACTTTACAACGAAGTTTCCATATAGTGAAAGATGGGTAAATGTGATAACTCATTGAAGATTTTAAGTATCTTTGATCAAAAAGTATTGGTTCAAACTATTAGTGGTTTCATAAAATTGAATATAAGTGGTTTTATTTTCATATTAAGGTAAGTAATGATAATTATCCCTGAAAAAAAGAAATTTGTTAATATAGGCTTTTGTTTTTCGTAATTAACAAACTAATAAAACGGCTACGTAACTAATGACTGAAAAAAAGGAATATTGAGGATAAGGATATGAATTATACTCTGAAATACATATGTATGTCTACTTGGGTTCACATAAAAGAAAAAGATACTTAAGAGTCAACCGTTAAGCACCGCATATAAGTAATTATCAATAATTTAAAAACACTTTTTAAAAAGAGGGATAGGATCGAGATTAACATATCACTTATACAAGAAGTAATACAATTTATGTCTAAATGTGACTTTCATATGTACGATATTGATGTAACAATTTCCAAATCAAGGATTATTAACAAAATAAATGGGAAAATTTCGAATATACTGTATAACAAATTAGGTTTTAATTAACTCACAAAACGTCTAAAAAAAAACTAAATCCTAACGTAATTGACCAAGATTTATAAATCAATTAAAGTTTGGTAAACGTAGTAAAGATGAGTGTAATATTAAATGAAAATGTAAATTTTACATTTAATGTTCGTAACACTATTTAAATATATACGTAATGAGGAATTGATATTTAAAGGATCGGGTTGTTAAAATTACTTTGAAAACTTCGGAAGGAATATTTAATACAAATTGTTATTCAATACGTCCAATCACTTCAAAACCTAGCTAAATCAAATCTTAATTAGTTTCTAACATATTAATCATATTTTAAATCTGAAATAAGTATTAAATCTTTAATTCATAATCTATAACTATAAATTACGGAATCTAATGATAATTTCGGTATAATGGATGTGAAAATCAACGATACTATTTTATTCGAAATTACTAGTTTTATAATATCTGAATAATATGCTTTTAATGATTTTAAATTTGAAGATCACAAGTCAATGACGACTTTAACTCAAGTCAAATACCGAAACTTTAATGGATTATTGATTCATATACATAGTATTAATAATATTTTCCTTAGTTTCTATTCAAAGACCAAAAGCTTTGAACTGGTTCACAATTAAAAAAATTAATTTGATGAAGTATTAAAAGTACTTGTAGTGATATACTCGTAATCATTGTATCGCAACCTTATACCAGATGGAAATATTATATGATTTATCAATTATAGAACAAACGTAGAACCCAATTGTTTACATAATTATTGATGAAATAACCCATTGAATTAATGAATGAGAAACTTGGATCGATAAATTAATATGGTTTCTATTAATCTGTTAATAGCTAGTTGATAATATTTACAAACGGTTTTTTGTGCCAACCAAACTATACTATCTTTACAAGTCGTATTTATTATGACCATCGTTGATTAAAAAATATTACAAACCGATTAATTCGCGATTATAGGAAATTTAATTCATGAAATATTTACCGAATAAGGCCTTAAAAAGCTTTCTAAATAATGTTGAAATAAGTATATAGATCGAAGCCTACATTGAAATGCTACTTATTAAATGATTACGTAATGTCGGATAAAAAAGACCACAGTTTTAATTAATAAACTTATTACTAAAGCAACCACTAAACGCTAGCTAATCTTCTGAATCGTTGGCAACTATATAAGGATCCAGTTCTTATATTTATTACCGTATTCTTGAACGATTCAATGTGACTTTTCGTACAGCCACACCGTGGTTTTACCTTTAACTTAATATATGATTCTCGACTTGAAAATTGTGATACTATGATCTTAAAGGTGAAAGTCAGCTTTAGGTACGAATTATACAATTTTTCGTGTCAATAGTCTGTTAATCTCAATCCCATCATTTTCCCTGAAAAGTCTGCCGAGAGTCCTAATAATACCTTATTACCAAAATTTACAACCAAATTTCAATATTCCTTCTCTTTTCTATTTACCCAAGCAATATTATGAATACGGCCTGTTATATATTCCTCGTCTTCAATATTCAGCCTTTTTAATTGTCGTCCGTGCTAGCAACGTTATATTAACTTATCGATAATGAAGGAAGAACAGTCGTATTAATTGATTTGGTTAACTCAAAGGTATTCATCAATATCTTTAATCGCCTCATTGTAAAGCCAAACCAGGGTAATTCGAAACGTTGTGGGGCCGTTAACGAATTTAACAACTACTTTAAAGTTGGTGATATTGAAAATATTATATGGGCTATCCCCTTTACCTGGCTCCCGCCATATGAAAACTTCACTTCGCAATAGCAAAGCAAGTACATCAATCGTCGTAAGGTCATTTCTTGTATTAAGGGAATCATTCATTTAACGTCATACCGATTCTTTCCAAAATTCCTTCAATTCTTTAACGTAGACCATAGCTCTCTTTTAGGTACTTGTTAATAGAGGAGATTTACTCTTCAGGCGTATATATACTACAAAACCCCATAACGTTAATACCAGATCGTTAAGGCTTACAATATTATGAAAGACCTTTACTTTGAATTAAAAGCGTGCCTCATAATCCATAAAGTTTTCAATCTCTAACGTGAAAGTATAGTACGTCTTTTGGAGTAGCGCATGTGCCCTCTCGATCTTCCAGATTCTCTAGTAGGCCTTAATAGGCATCTATTTACACTGGATTCTCATTATCTTAACGTTTAACTAAAATTCCACCGCCGCAAAATTGGTAACGGTAATATAGTCGACGACATG
This sequence comes from Anisogramma anomala, assembly GCA_038502455.1. NCBI lineage: Eukaryota > Fungi > Ascomycota > Sordariomycetes > Diaporthales > Gnomoniaceae > Anisogramma > Anisogramma anomala. The sequence goes on along the minus strand of JASMMZ010000003.1, from coordinate 27,499,924 downwards.
AAATAAACCCAACTATGTGTTAATCCACATCATCTTCAATGTTTTCTGCGTATCATTCGCCAACAGTTACTTTAAAAACTTAGGTTTATAGAAAGAGGTTGCGAAGTTAATAACCAAACTTGTTACCCAAGGCAAATAAGTTCATAAAAATTACGTATTTAAAGTCCTTATTTTTTTTTAATATAAATTTAAACTTTTGGTAAGTTGAAGAATATTTTTTAAATTGTTTATAGCATCCAAAGTGAAATATTCCATATTTTTATACACTTTAAACTTCAGGATACTATATAGTTTATTAATAGATGAATAGTTAAAGCGTAAGTATAATTAACGTATTTTTTACTTCATCAAATTCAATATATTTACCTTAAAATCTAGAGGTTAAACCCATCAATATCCTTAATTGAAGGCGAAAAAATAACTTTAACCGTTTTTAACCAGCTTATCACAGTTAACGTCGATGTTAATGCCGAAGGTCTTTATATTTTTCAAATAAAGAAGAAAAGAAATAGTAGACTTCTAATTGTGAAACGTAATCGATTCAACAATAATCTAAATAACCGTTGTTTCAAGTAACGATGATTATTCACCTAAACCGAAACTAATTTTAGCTTCACTCATATGTCAACAATTAATCTACGTAATAATAATGTTTTCCTTCGTAATACTACGTACTACAAATAGCCTTCCGTTAAACACCTTACTTCCCTTATATCTAATATGATACCTTAAAATGTATAATTCGCGTAACTATCTCGAAGGTTAAAGGTATTTAAATGGCCAGAGGCTAAATTAGAGCAAAAGTAAAGGTATTAGCGATTTAAACGGTACAGGAGAGCGTAGTTGACTAATTACTAGGCCGCGCTAGGATTAACGTCTTTATACCTCTTAATTTAATTAGAAACATCTTAATCGTTAACAGTTTTTTCACTCTCGAAATTACGATATAATGTAAGTAATTCTACCCAAAAAAATAGGGTATTTAATGTAAAACGTTACCTATTTATCAATACGCTTAGTTGTGGAGTATCAGGTTGACCAATAACCGGACTTATTACAAATCGAATACCCTTTACCACTATTACAAAGATAGTTTTTACGATAAGAAAATCCGTTCAAGTGATACCCTCGTTAACTTTAATATAATTATAGATTTTAATCCAAAGGTTTTGGACCAGATTTTAACCGTTATAATCGTTTGTACTTACGATCGACCTAATATTCGAATACGCGGGTTTTTGCATTTATATCGCAAACATAATTAGCTAAAAGTTACATTCCAAATTATTTTAGCGTACATTCTATCAAGGTAGTAAGCGAAAACCTTAAATAGCTATAAAAAGCCTTTACGAGGGGTATCTGTGCGTTATGAAAATATTCCAACTCGTTCACATCCGTAACAGCTGCCCATACCTGCTTGCGAAGCGTAACTTCGCCAACGTAGGTTTTCCTCATCGCTTACTAGCATAATATCAGCGTATTAAACATCTAATAAAGGATTTATATTGAAGGTACTACATAAGAAGATATTGTGTAGGCTTGTAGATTCAAATATTCTAGAATCTACATGAAGGAATTAATATATATATAAGTCATAATTAAGCATATCCTTGTAAGGATTTCGATCAGAATCGAGACTCCTTTACTAGTCAATACTAGTTCGTCTGTACTAGTAAATACTAGTCTAGGCAGCATCTCTGTGCTGATCCTCCATACTAATCTATACTAGTACTTGCACTAGTAAAACAATAATACTGGTGGTGATATCTACAACTCTGGTAAACTCATTATCCTTTGGTGTTAAGGTATTTTGTACTTAAAGTTTATACCAAGTACTGAATGGCCCTGTTGGCTCTATTATTACTGTTATCCCAGTTGTTAAGTTGTGCGTTGTGCAACTATACCTATTGTATATTTCAATACACCCCCTTAAATGGTACCGTCCACTAAAAAATAAAGAAAAAGAGGGGAAGAAAGGGTAAAGGGTAAAGTGAAGGAAATGTAGTACAGAAAAATAAAAAATCCATCAATGTAAACAGAAAAAAAACCTGTTTAATCCGATTTGAACCAATAACCTTTACAGTATCTTCTTTGTCAATATTCCAAGTTTGCATCAAAACCACTTCACCATTACATACCTGCAGTACCAAAAGGTAACTTGAAGCACAAAGCTTCATAAACCATTAATACAATCTAAGCTTAGATGAACTAAGACAAGCCGTTGAATTATTGCTTCTTATTTTACTCTTAGCAATAGCTTTGTCAATTTATTAACCAGTTATTTATCAGTAGGAACCCACTCAAAAAAAATTATATCACTCTCCACTTCATTCTTTATAAATTGTTCTTTAAGATGTATGTGTTTAGTGCGTTAGTGATACTCCGGGTTGCTATACAACTTGATAGTTCCTTCATAATTATAGTATATTGTAACAATAATATGAATACGTAGCTCCGGAATATTTTCCTTATATAAAGGATGTTTTAAGTAACATTTATCACTTCTATACTTTCAGAATACACAAAAGAAAGGCGTAATCTAAATCCCCGTTTGTATAACTAGTTGACTGAGTTATTAACGATTTAAACTGTATATCTATGTGTAAAATTTCTAGTGGCCTTATCCCTCTTCCAGTCGAAATTGTACTAGCTATTAATTTAAAGTCTTCTTATATCTTTATGGTAATATTAGCTAAAGTCTATAGTGTTTTAATACGGGCTTATTAAAAGCTCTCTACCACATAATCGCAATCAATAGTTATTATACTATCTAAAGTATCCAAAAACGTACCTAATAATTATAATGTTTTCATGTAAAAGATTATGATAAAAGTAAAATTACTGATATAAGAACGGCGATATCCGGCCTAGTTTAACATATTACATAGCCAAGATCCCGTATATCTAACTATTACTTCTTAGTTTGTAAAATATAAGCTTAATATTTATATGGCATGGTATAAACAAAGGATCTAGTTACAATAAGGACGTAGGCCGGACGTCTACTTAGTTCCTCTATTCTTGAATTCAGTACCCGTTAAATATACGTATCTTATTCTAAAATAATCGTACGTACGTTTCTATTCCTCAAAATACGTACCTTTAGGAAGTGTTCGGCCTGTCTTAGGTCCTTATACTTGAAGTGCTTCCCAATATCCATCTTAAATGTCTTAATAACGTTTAGGTTAGTGCTCATGATCAGAAATTTATTTCCATAAATATATATGATAAGTTAATAGCGATAGTTAATATATATCGCGTTATTAAAACTTGGTTTTTTAAACTTAAGGGTATCAAATACTTCTTTTAACCTCTTTAACTATTATCTTAAAGCCTAATTGAGCCCGTAAAGTAAAGAAAGTAGCTGAAAGACTTAGTCGACTATAAAATCAAAACCAACAATATTTTCATCTGGATAGTTTAGGAAAAAGTCTCTGATAATATCCGGGACTTCCATGAACACCAATTCTTTAAGTTCACCGTTAAGAAAATCCAAGTCGTTGTCGATTTGGTCGATATCTCATCCGTAAAAAGTAGCAAGTATAATAATAATCCTCCACGCATAAGAATTTACAGTAGTAGTAAATGTTTCAATGTAGTCAACACTATACCTTTACTTAAATCCTCGAATTACGATCCTAACCTTATACTTTTTGATCTAACCTTTTAAATCAGTCTTAACCTTGGTTACTTTTTTTTACAGTTAGGAAGTGGCGTATTATATCCCTCTTAATAACCTTAAAGACTTTAATAGACAACAAACTTTTTATTTCACTAAAAGGACATTTTTCCAATGCTTTACATTTAGGCCCTCCAAAGCTTCTTTTATAGTTAGCTGTTTCTTTAACTTGTTAATTGAAATCATAAAATTAACTATGTCTTTATCAATAACATCATCTGTTGGTAAACTTGTCGGTAGACTATTTGCTGTTTTTTTTGTTACTTGGCGAATACTCCTCTTTAACTTGGAATTTGAAGCTACAGTTTTTTATAGGAAGCTGTTAAGGGTTTAAATAAACCCTCTTTTTTTTAGGGTACAGTCTTAGAAATTTGGTCGTTAATGAGTGCTTTTGGAGAGTTTATAAGGGATACAGATAAGGTCGAAATGCTCCGTTTGCTGGTCCTTTTTTGGGTATTTTAAAAATTTAAGTCATTCCTTTACTAACCTTAGGTTAATATAACCAAACCTGGTATACTAAAGGAAAATATCGAAAGACTTGGTAATAACTATTTATATTATATTACAATGAAATTTTTATATGGTCCAAATGATAGTTTAGTTGCTAGTTATCATAGCAACTGTTTTCTCGGTTTTAACATTAGCCAAAAAGAAGTTTTAACTCTAATACACAATCTGTAAAGCTTTAATAGGTTATTTAGGTTCAAAAAAAACTTAGGTCAATAAGAACAATTATAATAATTCATGGCATTGTTACTATAACCTTCCTTAAATTTAACCGATATCTAAACTATTCATTTGCTAAAATGCTGAATAATATCTCGCTCTATTCGTAATTTAGGGTAATTTCAGCCTTGTATTACAATATATAGGAACCATTTCTCGTTCTTCAAAATATAGCATAATAAACCTAAAATAGCTCTAATAAAGTCTCGAAAATGGAGTTTATTAATTACAAAAAAATATTACAATGTGCAAGGAAAAGGAAAAAACTCAAAACTTAACGTTAAGATTTAAAGACTTAATGTTAAAAGTAGGGCCTGCACTAAGGCAATACCCGTATCAAGTACGGCCTTTAATTGGTCGTTTTGACAGTTTCACGTAAAAATTATAATCCTTAACATTAAAAATAAATACCTTAAAACAGGTACAGCCATGTAAAATACAGCCTCTGATTAACTAAAATTCTCCGATACAAGGTTCTATATAGTCTTATGTAGTTGATTAATCAATTGCTTATAACAGCATTATAAAGTTATAATATTAAATATAGCGCAGGTCTTCTACTTTAACATTATCAATAGTAATAATATCCGCTTTTTCTTCCTTACTAATAAATCTACCAGCGTTGAAAGACCGTAGATTTAAATGAAATGTTTAACAAGCCTATACTGAAAAGAGCTTGTAAAAACCTGTAAGTCAGTTGTTTTGAAACTAACCAATACGTTGGTTATAGTTAACAGTTAGCTTGTTTTTCGGTCTTCTTTAGAGGATATAATTTAACGTTTCTTTTCCTCTTCATAACTAGTGTTCGTTTCGAAAGTTTAATTGTAGTTTACGTAGTAATAGATGAATGGCTTTCCTTAATTCAGATTATATACGGACTATCTAAGCTGAAACCTCGGGCTTAATACAAGTTAAAAATTGTAGGGAGTACTTAATATCTTTAACACAAAATCCTTAATAAATTGAACTCCTTTTAATATTTTCGAAGGCTGTCACAAAAAAAGCTAAGGCTAAATAGTGTAAAGGGCAAAGGAAACAAAGTTTCTTAAGAATTTCATAATATTGGATCTATCTAGTACCTTAGCATATACCAATCAACTTTAATAAGGCTTTGTATCATCCCTTAAGACCTACGATAACGAATGAAAAGTTTAAAGTAATAAAAAAAGTAATTATACTATGAACTCAGATTCGGATGCGCATAGTTTTTAAAGCTTTTATAAATCTCTAGTCGATAGGTGTAAACAAGTAAATGTAGTTCTTTTTGGTAAAGATTATATTTATGTTAATTTTTAAGATACTCTCAAAGATATAAAACCAATTATTATCAATAATGTAGCCCTTAATAGCCATTAACCAGACGTTGATTTTTATGAATGTTAACTTTTAACAGTCTCTTAGTTATTGTAACTTGAGATTTATAATATATTTTCTTTTAGCGGTAAAAAGAGTATTTTTAATGTTTCCCTCCTCCTCTTTTACTCACGTGATAATACTCAGAGATTTGGGTTGATCCGGTTTTCGAAGAAGTTCTTTAAGCTTAACTAATAGTCTTTCGTACAAGTTGATGGCTAACTTAATTCTTACTAATTCTAAGAAACTGGTAGTTTTGGCTCTAGCTTTTGCTTTCTTATCAGCAAGGTCATGAGCGTTAATAACTTGAATTTCTTACTTAGCTTTAGCCTTACGGGTATCACGAGTTTCCTTTCTTCTTTTCCTCAACAAAGTTTTAGGTTCCAAATCCCTTAGATCAATGGGGGCAGCTTTAAAGTGTAGGAATCGAAGGGATAGAGATTTAACTGGAGCAAAAAAACCTATAAACCTTAAGGTACCGGAAACAATAATACTCATCTATAAAGGAAAACTATCAATACTAGTACTACTGTAAGACATCCCTGGTAGTAGAAACAAGCCACGTTATAAGGATGCTAAAGGGGCATCCTCAAAGGTATTAGATAATCCAAAAAAATTGGATATTTTAATCTGTATAAAAGGGGGTGACTAATTTAATTATTAGTAGTACACAATCGTACTAATAATGTATTAATAGTACTACACAAGAAGATATTTTGTTGGAATGTAGATTCAAATATTTTAAAATTTATATAAACGACTTAATATATATTCAAGACATAATCAAGAATATCCTCATAAGAATTTCAATCAGAATCGAAACACCTTTACTAATCAATACTAGCGTATAGTAGTTAATACTAGTTCTTCTATACTAGTAAATACTAGCTCATTTAGCATCTCCGTGCTGATTCTCCATACCAGTCATACTAGTACTCGAAATAGTAAAACACTAGTGCTGGTGGTAATATCTACAACTCCGCTGAATTCCTTATCCTTTGGTGTTAAGGTATTTAGTACTTGAAGTTTGTACCAAGTACTGACTGGCCTTGTTGACCCTGTTAGTCCTATTGGTCCTGCTGTTAAGTTGTGTGTTGTGTGACTTTACCTATTGTACATTTCAACAATATCTATAGGTATTTCCTCTTTTTCTTCTTGACTATCATTGTCGTCTACCTCGTAATAGCCTCATCCGTATAATATTACGCGAAATAAATGTTATACTCGAAATATTTCTTTATAACATTATAAATTTCTGAAAGGGTTTTTGCTTATATTCAAAATTTTAGGTAATAATCCCTAACATTACTTATAAAGATTTCGGGAAATAATAATTGAAAGCTGAAGGGAGGAACTTCCATCTGTTTATAAATGTTTAGAAAGGAATAAATTTCGTATTAAATAAGTTATAAAGCTTGCTGTTATACTTATTTATATCATTACAAATTTCGGCGAAATTTATTAACAGCTTATAGTTAACATTCACTATGTTGACAAGTTTTAGGAAAAGGTTACAATAGTTATTCCAATCGTCGTCAGTATTTCTTACTATTAATTTAAGTCACGGAGCCTCCAACTCGTAGTGTTTAGGGTGATTTCTAATTGCCTGGAATAAGGGGTAATATATTATAGTAAGACTTGTTATCAGCTTATACGTATAAACTTACCTACTATAGAAATCTGCGTTTTAGGAGATTTGACGATTTTTGACAAAGAGTTAAAAGGTACGGTAAACTTAGCAGTAAAAAGGGTTTTAAGGAACCTATCGATTTTATTTAATTGACTAAATAACGTCGATATCAATTCTTTTTCCTACAATAACAGTCGCTTCTTTATATGCTCTATCTCTATTGAAAGCGTACTCCGCGCTATTACGTAAAGGTGTTGTTCTACTAATTAGATTAATAGATGCTTTATCATTGACGTATAAAGAGGTTTAACTTCAGTAGGAATTAAAAATAGGTTCCTTAAAACGCATGTAAATGCGTTTAGAGTCGTTAACATTCTTTCCTTCAAGGAGTATATATTAAGGGAATTCATTAAGTTAGACTAAGTCTAAAGGAGTTCATGCTAGCTTAATAGAATTTCTTTATCACGTAAACTTAATTTTGTTCAAATTCTTACTTTAGCTTATACTTTACAATCTTCTTGACCCGCATTCACATATCAATAATCCAGTCCTTAAAAAATTACGGTACTTGCGAAAAGCACGGTCTCTGCGGTGAAGTTCTTCGTCGCCATTTTGCTCGAAGATATAACTACCGATAAAGTTGGTCAAGTACTTTTCGATGAAGTCTTTGTCAACGGCTTACCCCCAAAGATCATTGTTATAATTTGTAGGGAAAAGGTATCCGAGGGCTTTATTTGCTTTTTTCTTAGCATAGTCGGTAATAGCTTTAAAGTAAGTATTTACGACAGTCATTTTAGTGTTTTAGCCAATGTAGGATGTGAGATTTAGTGTTTTAGCGTAAAGTCGTGTGGGGACTGGGCGTTGAGTCGCGTGATGTGACTTTCTTGACGTAACTTGGCAATTCTTAGTGATTTCGTTTAAATCAAAGATTTTAAGGCGTAGGGAAAGGGAACAATAGTGTGAAGAAAAGAATTTAGGATTAATATCAAAGTTTATATAAAGGGTAAGGTCGGAAGTCGCTTCTTATTAATAAATTTCAAAGATTACAAGTTGTATGCCGTAGGACTTTATCGTTTTTACAATACTTTTATCCATGATAGTACTAACTTAGCCGTTTGCTAACTTATCTATTTAAGACTTTTAACGGTCAATATCAACACTTTTTTTAAAAAAAGATCCGAAAATATTTCTTATTGTTTTCAATAACAATATCTTCGTTACCTCTAAGCTTCTATGAAAACCGATTCTGCCTAGAAGTCTTTTCTATTTACTGCGATGAAAACTGACGCAATAGTAGAGGCCCTTCGCAAAATTATTTCCTCTAATTCAACCGCCGTTTAACATAAATCGTAACCGAAAAATAGCGTTTTCTTTTACTTAGTTTATTTGTATTTAAACTAATAATCACTGATTACTATTAGTAAAGATTTAGACGTTGCAATGTTATCGATTCGATTGGTCGAAATAACAGTATTATTACAGTGATCAAGTGGTAGATGCATTATTCCAGGTTTGGCTAAGCGCTAGCTGATCTACAAACTAATTTGTATGGCCAGTTGCTTGGCTTATGCCCTTGTGTGAAGTAGGAGCATAATTTACTTGACTTGCAGCTAATACAGTTAGCTCCCAAAAAATAATATACTCAACTTACAGTCAGTATAATCAACTTTACTGTAAGTAAAGTTGACATACTGCACTGCAATTACTACCATTTCAACAAGTAGAGAATATATTACCGTTACTACTAAATAACCTATTCAAATCCTAGATAAACTATGCTATTATTACTGTGTTATAGATACGGGGTTAAACAAGAACAAAATATAGCCAGTGTAAATATTACTAGATATCATTTTAGTTAGCAATCGTTGGAGACCAGGTTTGCGAAGTGCATGATAATGTGTTAAGTTTTAGGGAACACGTTTTCGGAGTGTATAATATCGTGTCACGCTCCAGGTAGCACATTAGCAGAGTGCATGGTAAAGTATCACACTCCAAATGAAAGCATATAAGCCCTCATTTGAGTCATACACTGTTCAAGTGCTTTTTCTCCCTCTTACATCTTTATTACTACCATACTTTGAATACTATACTTTATTCTCCATACGTTGACGTAAAGATCTAACTGATAGTATCCAGAAAAACTAGGTCGCGGACATATTTATAAATATTAACGAAAGGTTTTCTACTTGCCTTTATAATAATAATTAACCCTTTACCAACAAAATTGAATCTTGACTCTGATTCAAGCTAAATGTGATAGAAAATGAGTAATACATGTAAACATAAATGAAGTTATCTTCCTAATTACAACATTGAAAATTTTTATACTTAATTCAACTCGAACCAAAGTTTGGTGAATTCCAGTGTATTTATCTCTAGTTCCTATTGATTTTGTTATCTAAACTTTTATTATCTTAATTCCTCACGATAAAATACTGTTATAGGAACTTGATATCTTATTATTGACGTTTCAATTTTTTCAATACGAATGGACGATATATTCGATGCGAAAAAGAATAAGGCGCTATTGAATTCATATACTATTGAGTCCTTTGAAAGGTTTGAGAACTCTAGTCACGATCTCCAAAAAAAACCACCCGATAAACGGGTATTCGAAATCTATATGTAAAGGGTTTTTTTGGACCTTGAGAATGTCTGGGATTTTACCAGCGTTACGTATTATTATTTTATGGTGAAAAGAAATTAAAATACAGCTTAAATATGCTTATGTTTTCGCCCGCCAGAAATACTAACGTTTTACGCCCGCCGGCATATTTTCGTTTTCCGTCCGCCGGCCTATAATAAATACAAAAGCCGATTAAAGGTTTTATCCCTTCAACAGTTGTGCCACGACCGTTATTAAGGTTTTTTCGGCCATCGCCCGCCAGATTTGGCCTTATGGATAGGAAGGGGTAAGGCTTAGAAAGAAATAGGGGCTGAAGCAAATCTAACGGTAAAGGGGATGGCGGGAGCGGCGATGAGAGTAACGAAAACAGACCCGTTTTCGATGAAAACTGTCTCCCCGCTACTACTATCGTTGTCGTCACTACCATTAGATTCAGCCCTGTCGGTGGTGGAACCCTGCCGCATTGATAACGCCGCAACCGTAGCTTAGGCTGCGTTATCTTCAGCCGCATCGATAACAGCACAGAGGGGTTGCTAAAGATGGTTAGGTGTTTAAAGGGTGCTTTCGTGGCAACGGCGGCATGTTAGGTGGCTAAATGCTCAGTGGTGTCAGCGTAAACGATTTTATATCCGCTTTTTCTTTTGGTTACTATTAGTTATAAATATTGTATTCTTTTACGTGAAATCTCCAAAAACACTAGCATTTACATTAGCATAACGGGCGTATTAACCCCTCCCTTCCACAATGTTAACTCCGTTGTTAGATCCCGCGAGAAAGAACCATATGCAGCTCGTGCAAAGTTATACTCTACTGGATAAAGCGGGGTTAATAGGGGTCGTGTAGGTTAGTGTGGGTGAGGATAAAAAATAAGAGAAATGAGGAGGAGGTGGTCGGCTTAAGCGCGCTTAGCCTTTTTAAGGATTAGGGGGTTTTTAATATAGTCTTATGTGCGGCGGTACTCAAAACGTAAGGATAATTCTTTACGTAAAGGTATTACTATTTTTATGAGTACAGTGATCTTAACTATCATATACGAGATATAAGAGTGTTTATTAGTATATATGATATTTGACTAATATATAGAGACATATTAGTAGTTAAGGTTGGTACTAATAAAAGATTCCTTTCATCTGTTTTACGTACCTGATGCCCGGGCCACTGCGCGTGCAATTTTCAACTAATGATACTTCATAATATATACGTATAAACGCGATTTTAACGTTTTTTATTTCCTCCTTTTATACATGCTACTTTTCTATTTTTACGCTTTACGAGACCCTTTTTAAAGGCTTATACAATCGTATCACCAGCGTAATTAGGCGCAGGACAGGGACTAAGGAGGTTGTATTTCTCGGCCCGACCAGGGTTACAGTTTACACGTCTACGGGTCTCTAAACTACAGGACAACCTAAGGTATTGATCGGAGGGATTTCATGGAATCTCTAAGACCTATACAGGACATCGGAAAACCCAGGTTGCAATCCTTTCCGCTGGTATCTATGGGATTATTTCGTAGCAACTAGTGTTACATATTATAAATGGCACTACCTGGTGATATTAAAATACAAAAATAATAAAAGGTTATCTAAAAACGTCACATCGTTGTTTAAGCAGCAACGAAGCATCAGTAATAGGGGAAAAACAACTTTTATACCGTTATTAGGTTTTGCAAGTAGTATAGGTATCACGAATAACTAAAATAAAAGTTGTTGATAAAAGTTATTATTTGGCAAGTTTGACGTATAAAGGTGTCTTAGAGTTTTGTAAGTAGTAAAGTTTGTGTTGAGATAATTAATATTAAGCTATAATACTTATCTTATTCATTTGTTTTCTGTTTTTAGCTGATCCATCAATTCTGTGTCCATTTATTAGTTTATTGACCTAACTTCGATTCGAATTAATAACGTATTTGTATGGATAAACTTTTTCAAATCTCTGTTGGGAATCATTTATTTATCTGGCTAACGAATGAATTTTCACCATCAATTCATCGGAATTCTTGAAATTTCTTCATTTCCTATGCCTGCCATAAATTTATTACATTAATTAATAATCGATTTTCAGTTAAATATACCAAGTTTTAAAAGGAAATCGAATAAGGTTTTAGATTTTATACAAATAATGATAGAAATATATGATAGTTTGAATAGTTAGGTAACCATATTGATAGTTCTTATGATCGCTGCACTAATGTCCAGGACTGTTATCATATTGTATATCTTAGAAATAAAAACGTTACATGTTACCTGTAATATGTTATATACGATTAGTGCAATATGTTTCTGGTAATAATGAATTATTCTTATTGGTGAACTATTATTTCGTAAATAATTATCATTACGAAGTTGAATTGTGAAGTGAAGTTAGTATTATTTGTAAAAACGTTACTCTTAAAAACTATTAGTTCAGCTGTTTCTAAGTTTATATATTTTATGTTAAGTTCTTTATTCTTATTCTCCATTTGCTATTCAAAACGTCCTTTCAATTTGTTAACAATGCTTTTTAATGGATGTTATGTTCATATTGCTATTATAAGATCCTATTAATACTTTATCTATCATATATTGATGATTTGGGTACTTTAATCACGTTATTCAACGTATTTTTACATTTATCGGTTTTTTATACATAAATGATAGCGAAGTTCATTCATGATCTTTTTGTCACAAACGAATATGTAATTCATCCGTTTAATTATTCTTATATAAAAGAAATATCGATATATAAAATTTTATTGGGTCATTTGTATCTATTTTTACAATTGGTTTATCATTTTATGATAGTAATACTTCTCTTTATTTTAAATATTTTTAAATAATTTCCTATATATCCAGGAAAACATAACGTCAATTCTTACACTAACGATACCAAAGTATTCATGATTTCTCTAAAATAGACAAGAGCTAAAGCTAAAAAGTAACATATAAGGTCTCTTTCTAATCTAACTTTAATATATTATGAATTAATAAGTACCTGCTTCAACAATACTATTGAGTGATTTCTCGTATTTCATTACTGTCTATGATTGGTATTTATCTATAAGTTTTTTGAAAAGTTTCAGAAACATAATACGTTAGAGGTTTGTATCGAACTATATATTGGTCTAGGTAAGATAGCGTCTGTTAAGGCTTATCATTCTACCCGTCATTAAATTGGAAATAGTTAAAATGATTATTTATTCATTAAATCTTTTGTTGTTATTAAATGTGTCAGGATTCATTCTTTCCTTTTATCATCGAATCCCTATAAAATAAAATGTAATTCTTTAAAAGGTTTGACAAATGTATAGCCTTCAATCTAGTATATAATCCTGGAATTAAACCGGTCTACATTGTTTTATCCTTTTCATTTGGAGTAAACAACTATTTGTAAGACTTCTCGTTATGAAAAAAACGTTGAATTTCATTTTTTCGCTTTCTTTAATGGGTGTTCCCAAAGTTTTAATGAATATTTTGATTTTCAATTTCATTGCTAATATTTCATTATTATTCTCTTTTTAATAGACACAGGTCTTATACCAATCTTCTGAAAGTATCTTATTGTGAAGTTATACGGGTTTTGGTTAATATTTTCCTTCATTGAATATCTTTTATCTATGTGGTCGTCATCGATGTCATCGGTTCAAAGTTTATCGATAATAGACATAGGTAGGTCGTATATTGATTTTTTTGTTATCTTGAATATCTGTATCTGTTTCCCTCTAGTATGGCTTTATCTATATCGTGCGAAGTTCAACTGGTTCTTTAGTAGTGTTTACAATGATTTTAAACAGTTTGTACTAAATATTCGAGTCTTCCTTTCAATGAAAACCCTTCATCTGTAATGGTAATAACAATACTTTTCCAGTAATGGATCCGTTTATGATGTCAATTTTCTAATTAACCTGTCGTTATATATGTAGTTTTCCTAGTTCCTTTTCAACTTTGATATAAACATTTTATCTTTTAATGTAAATGAAAATGATATAGATTCGTTTGTCAAACAGAAATATTCTTCGAATATAAGTAAAGTTGGGACTCGTCCATCAGGTTTAGCCATATCATTAATTTCTTTTAATACTATTTGTAAGATGTTTTCGTTATATGTGAATTTTTTTTAATCTCCGTTTAAAGGATTTACTGTATTCGAAGATAAATCCTATAAGCCATTTCTATAGTTTTGATACTCTAATTGTGTGAAGGGACTAAACTAGAGTTGTTGCTTAAAGTGGTAGAATACTATCTATATTCTATGATGAAGAAAAAAAGAATAAACTCCTGATAAGGAGCTGTTATAAAGCTAGTTAAAAGTGAATCTGTCACATGACTGGTGTGAAAGTACACTAAGTGGCGGCTTCGGAGTGTGGTAGGATCATGGAAACTGCTAGGGCTAGATCTCTGGCAACTACTAGCCCAGGTACCAGCCTGTAACATTACGCTCGGCCTACTAGGTGAGGGGGTATCTTTCAGTTTTAAAGGTTCTTACGGACTCGTGAAACTCTTTAGCACCTTGTAAAATGTGGTAGAAGGCGTTGGCGTAATGGAAGCCGTGGGTGATTTGTTTTCGAATGCCAGGAAACGTTGTGGAGATGTGTAAAAGGTACATTGCTCCCGTAAATCGTTCCCTAAGTGGCAATATACACACTCGTGAGCGGCTTAGAATAGTGTAGCAACGTATGGAAGGTTTTCACTTTGGATTATTTTGGCATATATTTAAGGGTGCCAGCGTTAGTCTCCTTTTTTTCTTCTTATAAATAATCATCGTAATCCCCTAAATACCGAAACCTTTCTTTTACTAACAACTTCCCCTTTTTTCACCTTAACGTTATATCTTTCAGCTTTATTCATTACTTTGTTTATTAACCTGAACCTTCTTTAATTAAATAAGTTATACATTTCCAACTCTGAACGATAAACGTTAGCTTAGTTTCACAGGTTAACAAAGTTATTTGGAAAGTAAGTTTTGCCGTTTTAGAACTATTTATTCTTTGTTAACTATTAGGTAATTATTTTACGTATAACTTATCTATATGTACCCGAACAATAGGTATAGATAGACTTGTTTCAAATACATTTACCTTATAACGTACGATTCGCGTAAATTTTGCTAGTAAACTAAGGATAAACTTAAGTTATAATTCACTATTAAAAACCCGTTAATAAATAGTTAAGCATTAACGTTTAATATTGTTTTATAATATTAACGTTATAGGTAGGAGTTCCAATTATATATATACCCTTCTAACATTAACTCCAATATATATAAGGTTGTAAAAAGGGCTGTTGGAAGTTTATCTCACAATTAATACCCAGCATCGAAGTAAGCGACCCGGCGTTTAAGCCGTTCCGTGATTATTAATAAGAAGTAAAACAATATATGAGCATGATTAGTTGACGTTGAAAATATTATTAGAATTCGGCATGCTATTTAACGTAAAATTAATATATACAGAAGTGATGAATGAGTGTTATTTACACTATTTGTTGAAAAGATTTTTATATCATATAAGTTTTTAGCGAAAAATATAAAACACATGTGAAAAGAGTATTTCAGTAGTAAATATGGATATCATGACTCAGAAACGAGTAGAAAGCCTAATTAAGGACAATTGAAAAATTGGTTAAAGTTATTTGAAGTATTAATAGTGAGTTACAAAAATTGATGAATATAAGCAATAAACTATTAGTCGAAAAAGTTCTAGATACAAAATTAGGTAACGGTATCAGAGAATACAATTATATAAGAAAGTAGTTTTAAGTATGATAGGAATATAAATTTACATACCATATTTGCTATTTGTAAAATGGTTATTTCGAATTATTTTTCGGCAATTAGWAAAAGTTGAATTGCATTTGTTTACCCGTTAGGTGTGACGGTTTTTTATCAATTTCGACCAAAACATAGTGGAATTCGGAAGTATTGAGGGCCGCGATATTTCAAAATTTTAAAACTGGCTATCACACCAGGTAAATATTACCTACCCATTGAACTAAAACTTATCGTTTTACCAAGTTTCCGATATGGGGCCGATTTACGTAAGGTTTATTTTGGGTCTATAAGATATTTTTGATGTAATACTTATGTTTCATTTTAATATAGTTACGCATAATATCCACGGCTAGTAATTAATAATCGCTAATTCGTTGGTTTAATGGCGGGTTGAAAGTATTTTAGCTAAGATAATTAACGTGAACTTGAGGTTGGTTTTACCTAAGATATTAAGTTTAAGGACATAATAATTAATAATATATGTGATACGATTTTTATTATAAAGTTACTTTAATTGTTTTGAAAATTATTTTAATTGATGGTTTTTATAAAAAAGTTAAATTTTATTTGAGACTAGAACTTGTCTTAAAGAAATTCGTTATTTATTAGCGATTGTCTTTATACATTGTCTCGTAATCTCCATCATAGTTTATAAGATTTTTAAATATCTCCAATACATTGAACGATGTTATCAGCTTTTATAAAGGGTTTTGTAGCCGAAATAATTGAATATTAAACTAGTTGTATAGGGTTAACATCAAGATTATTAGATATGAAAAACGTGTTAATACTAATGGTTTTTATATTTAAGTTATTCAACGTTAATTTATATTGGCATATTGAATTATTTTCGTTAAGTTAGGTATAAATAATGAAAGAATTCAAATGCGTCAAAATTTCTTGATTTCTGTATTTGGTAGCGTTATCAATTTCGAAGTCAAATATGGTGTTTAGGCGGTATTCAACCCCTGGGAAACCGTAAAGATGTTTTTAAAATCCATCTATTCAATTAGAAACTTCGTTGTTAACGATAACGTAAACAAACCCGTAAAATCTGCAATAGCAGTTTAAAAACCATTTTGCGTAAGTATCAATATTTACACTATTTATTACTTTTTAAATAATCGCTTTTCTTGAACGATTAGTTATCATTATAAGGTAATGTAGGTTACTGCTAAAACAGTAGCAATTGCAGTGCAGTAAGTCAACTTTACTTACAATAAAGTTTAGTATACTAACTGCAAATTGAGTATATTGTTTTGTGGTTCTACTGTAAGTCCAAGTACAGTATACGCCCACTTCATACTGAGGTACGGGACAAGCAATTAGCTATACAAATTGGTGTGCAGACTGGCTAGCGGTTTGCAAAACCTAAAACAATACATACAATTCTTAACCACGCAATACTACTGTTATTCCAACTAATCGAATCAACAACTTCATAACTTATAAAGCTTTATCAACACTAATCAGTGCTTATTAAGTTGTACAAAGATTCGCTAAGTATAAAAAAAGATACTTTCCGGTTGTTACGCTTTAGGTAATACTAAGGTAGAGGGAAGAATATTACGAAGTGCTTTTAATATTGTGTCAGTTTTTATAGCTATAAGTAGAAAAGACTTTTAGACTATATTAGTTTCTATGGCAGCGTAGACGTAGCGACGGTATCGCTATTGAAAACACCAAGAAATATTCACGGATTATTTTTAAAGACTAAAGTTAAGATTAACCTTTAAAAGTCTTAAAGATCGTCAAGTTGACTAGCAGCTAATTTAGTACAAGTATAGGTGCTACTACCGTAAAAACAATTAAATTACACGTTAAATAATAAATAGCCTCTAACCTTAATTTTTACACCGAACCTTACCCTTAATACCAAGTTTTTTCCTTTACATCACTCTTTCTTCCCCTTACGCCATAATCGCCAACCGTCATAATCATTACTCTGAACAAGAATACCAAGAATCGTTAAGTCGCGCCAAAAAAATCCATAGGGCGCGACTTAATTCTAAATCGCCAAGTTCTTCAACTACTAAATCCTACGCTAGTTGAAATACCAAGATAGCAACGAGTGAAGAACGAAAAGAGGTAATTAAAGCTTTTGGATCACTTAATTTCAAGTATTTCTTTTTTTTATAATTCTGAGGAATATATGTTGATAGAGACTTAATTAGGAGGTATTTAGTTAACTTTATCGGTTTTATATTATCGAGTAAACAGGTGGCGAAGACATTGATGGCGGCGTCCACGGTCTTTAGAGATATCATGAGTATTTGAAGGACTAAATTATTGCTATATGAACGAAAACATAAAAGGGTGTTAATTCTATGTTAAAGGTAGAGTTTGAACGATGAGTAGTATACGTGCCATATAAAACCCTTACCAATCTGGCAAAAACCCTTTTCGAGTTGGCTTCATTTAATGAATGTCTTTAAGATTCACGGAGTGAAGAAATGGGTATTGAAAACTTTTAATATCTTTATACGTATTTTAATGGACGTTCACTTAATTCCAGGTTAAGTCAAACCTTTAATATTTTCGCTGACATTATTTATTTACATGCTAACAATAAAAACCCTATCAATTTTCTCGATAGCCCAGTATCTTTACATGAGAGTGTGGAGTACACCCTTAGCGGCAGCAGAGCACGTAAAGCAGTAGTTGCCAATGCAACAAGAGGAATAGACCTCGGCGTTGTTTTCTGATTAATTGAGTAAAATCATTAAATCCTTTATAATCCTCCCTATTGATGATTTTCCTTTACCTTTTGAACCTTTTGTCAGAATCATCAAATACCTTAAGGCGGAGTTCCCCATGGCAAGTACACCTATACGTGCGAGCCTGCTATAGCTTCTATTACAAGACTTTATCCTTCGGGTTAGGTGATAAGAAATTACCTTTAACACTGTGATTTAGAAGTATTAGGAAATATTATCAACGATTGGACCGATTATAGTAACTTTTCTCTCAAACTTGTCAACATAATGAATATTAATTATAAATTTTTCATGAATTTCGCAATAATTTGGACTATAGTAAAGTAGTTTAACGGAAAGCTTGACAATCTTATCTATACGAAAATGATACTTTTTTAAAACCTTTGTAAGTGGACAGATGTTCTTTTTTGGAGTTTTTGCTTACTATTTTCTGAAATTCTTACAAATTACGCCAAGTATAACTATATAACATTCCTAACGGGAGTAAAAGAATTTCGCGACATTTACGATAATATAAAGAGTTACTTTAAATACGACTTCCAGTTTATGTAATTTTATATAAATTGAGTTACAATGAGGTAAACAATAATAATAGTTCAGAGAAAAAAAGGCGAGAATTTCGATAAATATCTCTAACTAAATATTAGATAAGTTTATATTATGCTAATAGGTAATAGGGAAGGTCCGAAATAGTGAAGCGATATTACGAAAGCAAGTACGAGTAGAAATTACGGGTGTTAGTAAGTTCAAATACGCCCTACAATACACAAATACCACCTATTCATCTTCAACCTTACATTAACTTTCTTGGCCTGGATGCATAGACTACCTTGTTAAGAAAATGAGGGGACCTACATTGTGAACCTTAATAGTGTTCATTTCGAGAGAAAAATTCAAGTCCAGTCGTTCTTAACACTATTACTTTAAATACATCCCATTCTACTATAACATTACTAATCAGTTTTACCACCACTTGAATTTTTCTGGCGACCCCTTTTTGGCCATGAAAATTGTTGTTGGCCCAGTGCACCGCTCGCGTAATGGTATATCAAAAGAACATTTCTTAAAAATAAAGATTTTATAACTTATTATTTATGCCATCACGGCTTTCCAAACTTATACTATAATACAATAAAGTCTGACTTTTACGTTTAAGGGTCTTACAAATCTTTATTATAAACGCTCGTATACAACGGATTTTATAATCCGTTATTACCTATACTGGTGCCCTACTCGTTTAGTGGGGCCTTTAACTTTACTTTGGATAGTTTTGACCGGTTATGAAAGATCTTTCTCGGTATACCAACCGCTTAGTGATATACCTCTTCTTGCGTTCTTTTACACTTTTTAGGTTTGCGGCCCGTGGTAAAAAATTGACTCACCAAACGAGTTGTAAAGTATATCTTCCTTATTGCTATGGACTTTCAACTACAGTATATGTGTTTTACAGGTTCTTTCACTTTTTTATGACCTCTGTCAGATCTTCGATACAAGTAAGCATCTAACAGAGACTATAACTGTCTAACAATACAACCCAACTAATTTTACAGTTTGTACATCCCTATGATGTCACGGTTTTTTGAATTATAAGTTACCTTAAAACTTTGCTTGGAAGGTTGATTGAAAAATCGGTTTCCCATTAAAGGCCTTTATCCAATAATTATATTCTAGGGTAAAATTCTATATTTCGTTACATTACAAACGTAATGAGTTGGAATCCTATTCTAAATAACTAGTATTGCGCAGTCTCTTTCACATAGCATGTGGATAAACTTATACAAATACGATTCACATTTGTAGCGCAATTAGGTTTATATCATAAAGTGAGAACCTATTCGGTTGATATGAGACCCTATCGGCATTCAATAACTACGTTTATCATATTTATTAAAAATTAGCTATAGGTGTAAAGGACGCGTTTTAAACTTTATATATTTCTGTTAGTAGGGCTTTGGACGTTACAATATTGTCGATTCGATTGGTCAAAGTAACAGTAGTATTGCAGTAGTCAGATGATAAATGTCCTGTTCTAGGTTTAGCAGACTGCTAGCCGGTCTGCATAGTAATTTGTATGGTTAATTGCTTGGCCTATGCCTTAGTATGAAATGTGGTATACTGTACTTGACTTACACTCAATACAGCAAGTCTATACAAAACAATACATTTAAATTGCAGTTAATATAGTCAACTTTACTTTAAGTAAATTTGATTTATTGTATTGCAGGTAGTATTATTCCAACACTGGCGGCTTTTTAATTTGTGCTTGCACGCTAGTGTAGTTGACTAATCTTTTCTAGTTACTGTCGAATTACCTCCTTGTTAACTGGCTAGACCCCTGTTAATTCCAGTTGAAATTCCACATTAAATTGCGCTCAATTATACTTGATTTAACCCTATTTGACCTTAATTTATCCATGACTCCAAGGTCCGAGTTTATCAATTCATGGAAAAAGTGCTTCCGCCATAGGCCTTTTCAAACCTTCACTTTAGCTATGCTAACCAATCAAGTCGCTATCGTTAGTTCACTAGCGGTCTTCCAATTCGCCAGCATATTCCTAACCGCCCTAACGTAACTTAGGATTTCCGGACGCCTTATTAATATAGCTCTTAATACGTATGGTTAGCTTGTTATTATTTATAAACCTCTTTAGGGCCTTGTTTGGTGCCGCTTTCGTTATAGTATTAATAGGATTGTTCTTACCATAAATCCATCGAAACTCCTTAATTTCTCTCCTTTTGTAGGCTTCGCGAAATTCTATTACGTAGATTATCAAGCGTTTTTCACTAGTAGTTTCGAAAGGTATTCGAATCGGCTCCTCGAGTCGGTACAAATTATTACCGGGATAGGAGGAATATTAAGCTGCCTAGTAATAAAGTTAAAGGTTTCCTATAGTGTTATACCTACATTAAAGTTTACTATTATGCCGTAAACCTCCAAAATCAGCACGTTTCGTATAATCCCTTTATATTTGACAAAGTTTTAGTAAATTAGATTACCGATAATGTTTAACTGTTTTTCTCACCTATTTGTATTAACGAGGGTTATTAGGAAGCCCATTTGTAAAGATAGGTTGGTATTGTTTATGAAAGACTTATCCTTAAGGATTATTAACTTGACTTTCGATAGATCGATTGGAACCATATTAATTTCTTGGATTAAATTCCGTATTTATTAATTAAGCTTCTTATTTAGCCGGTTAAAGTCTTTATCCGTTGGGTTTTATACTTGTATCGCGATAAATAGGTCGTACTATGCCTCCAGTTAGCATAGGGTGGTAATATGACTATTGCAAGCACTTTATTCAAGGTACCGTTAGGCTTTGGCCACGTTAGTCTTGTTAATCGTAGTCAAATTAATGCTATATCCCTTTTAGCAAAAGTTAAAGCCAGCATTAACACTAAGTATACGGATTAACGATATATTAAATTTAAGTTAACTATCTTTCGCTAACGTCGTAACCGGTTTTCAATTCCAAAATTTGAAGTTGTTAATCGCTTGCTGTTTTAATACTAAAAGCAACCTTTTAAACGAAAAGGGTATCGTTAATTTATATATCCAATAGGCTAAAATGGTTTTATACGTTATTAGTAAGCACTAGTTGTATGTCAAAGACTTTATACTTAACCGTAATTTAAAGTGCGATTGGTAGGTAAGAGATTAATAAACGTTTACTTGAACTAATTTGTATAGTAACTCAATATATCGTATTACAGTTTCTAAAGGGTAGATAACACGTAGTTTCTACGGCAATTTTAGTAGTACGATCCGTTGTAAAGCCGTTACTAATAACGTATAAGCTTACGCTATATTACGGCTATTAAATATGAACTTCCCTTTAGTTTTAGTTAATAAACTCATTAGTAAAATAACCATTAAACGTTAACTGATTTCTGAATCGTTAGTGATTACGTAAATATTCAGTATTTGCCTTTATCGCCTTATCCTTAAGAGATTAGGCGTGACTTTTTGTACAGCCACCTCGTAGTCTTGCCTTCAACCTCGTGGATAATTTGCGACCTGAAAATCGTAATATTCTGGGTTTAAAGATTAAAATTATCCTTCGGTATGAATTGTATAACCCCTCGAATTAGTAGTCCATTAATCTCGACCTTATTGTTTTCCTTAAAAGGTTTTCCAGAAGCTTTAATAATACCTTATACTCGGAGTTTTAGTATTAAGTTTTTGTTATCCTTCTTTTTCCTACTTATATAGAAGGTATCTTAGATACGTCCCAGTATGTATTCCTCCTCTTTAACATTCCTCTTTTTCGGGGATCGTCCGCGCCGGCGGCTTTTTATCGGTTTGTCGATAATGGATAAAGGAGGTTCGTATTAACTCAGTCGTTTAACTTAAGGATTTTTATTATTAATAACCTTAATATAGGGTTCAATCTGGGTTATACGCAACGTTATAAGACTGTTAGTATTTTTAAAAATTCGGAGTTTATGATACCTAAGATCTTATATAGGCCCTTTTTTTTATCCAGCTCCTGTTATACGAAACCTTTACTTTATAACGGTAAAACAAGTACGTCTATTGTTATAGGTTCGTTCCTAGTGTTAAGGGTATTATTGACCTAGCGGCGTGCCGATTCCCTTCATAATTTCCTTAAAGTTTTTCCGTAAGCCGCAATACGCTGTTGGGTACTTACTAATAGTAGAGATTTACTCGTTAGATGTAGGTACGCTTCAAACATTAATAGCGTTAATATTAGTCCATAAAGGCTTATAATATCTTTAAGTCCCTTTACCGCTATAAAAAAAGGTGATTTCAGATCTTTAAAGCTTTTAATTTCCAGCGTAAGGATATTATACGTTCGGCGAAGTAGGGCGTATACCCTTTTAACCTTTTTAGTACTTTAATAAACCTTTAAAAACACCTATTTATATTAGATACCTATTATTTTCATATCTTTCTTAAACTCTGTTACCGCAAAATTGACGCCGGTATTGTATACAATGTCGTTAGATGGACTCAGTTATGTATTAATCCATAGTATCTTTAGTGTTTCCTACGCATCTTTGGCCGAAAAAGATTTTAGAAATTTGGTTCCTTAAAAGAAGGTTGCTAAATTAACGACGTGAAGAACAGGTTTATTATCTAATTAAAATATATGAATGAAAACCCCTTCTTTAAAGTCTTCTTCGTCTTTTAATGTAAGTTTAAAGTTCGGGGGGGCTTAGGCATACGTTTTACAATAATAATATAGCTTTTTGATAACTTTGAAGGCAAAGTATTCCATATCTTTATACTCTACGGAATTGAGTACTTCATATAGCCTATCAATAGTTAGGTGGTTAAAGCGCCGGTGTAATTAATATATTTCCGGCTTCGTTAGGTTTTATACTACTACTTTAAGGCTTTAAAAATAGAACTACAGGTGCCCTTACTTAAAGGCAAGGGGAAACCTTTGGCCGTTTTTAACCAGCTGGTCTGTGTTGACACTAATGCTAACATCGAATATCTTTATATTTTTTAAATATAGAAGTACCAAGAAACTTAACGATAGAGAACATAATTATTCATATAACAGTTTGAATTACTGTTTTCCCTAATAACGATAGTTATTCGCCTGGTTTAAAGCTAACTTTGGCCTTATAATTATCGTAAAGATTAATATTAGTAGTTATAGTATTTTCCCTCTGTAATGTTACGTACTGCGAATAGCTTTTTACTAAGTACCTTGCTGTCCTTATGTCTAGTATAATACTCTAAAACGTGTGTTCCACGTAACGATAGCGAAGATTAAAAGTTTATTAGGGGTTAGAGGTTGAATAAAGTTAAAATTAAAGGTTTTTACAACCTAAATGATACAGGAAGATGTAGTCGGTTAATTACTAGACCTTATTAAAAGCAGTGTCTTTATTTTACTTAATTTTCTTAAGGGAATTGTCACAGTTAATTGGCTCGTCGCTTTCGAATTTTTTTATTTAATTTAAGTAATCTTATTTAAAATTGGTAGGGTACTGTATGTAGTACATTATCTTTTTGTTGTTTCGTTCGGTGGAGAGGTACCGAGTAAACCAATTACTAAACTTGCTACAAATATAATATCTTTTACTAGTATTACGACAATAGTACTTTGGGTTAATAGGTTCGCTTAGATTTTTGCCTTGTTAACGCCAGAATAGGTGCTGCCTTTAGTTTATATTTGATAGGTTATACCTTAAGCGTTTATGGCGCTCGTACTCCTATTTACGGTTGACGTAATTAATTATCTTAAAGTCTTTTTTATTTACGTTAAGCAAGTTGCCAGCTTAGGGGTAAATACCAAGCGTGTTTGGTGTACGCTTTATAACAATAAGAAACGATGAACGTAATTAGTTAAAAAAGCCTTTATAAGTAACATCTAGGCGTTATAAAGCGTATTCAAACTATTTAAAGCCCGTAATTACTGCCTGTACCTGCTTGCAAAGTATAGTTTCAGTGACTTAGATCTTTCCTATTACTTTTTGATATAACATTGACTTATTGAATATTTTTTAATATATTCATTAGTGTTTTTCCTCTTTCTTTTTATTTATTATCATCGCGTACCTCTTAATAGACTAATTTTTATAGTATTACGTAAGGTGAACGTTGTATTCAAAGTAGCTCTTTATATTGTTATAGATATTTCGAAATGTAGTTGCTTGGGTTAAGAAGCTTAGGTAATAGTAATTAGTGTGCTTCGTATAGATCTCGGGAAATAGTAAGTAAAAACTAGAAGTGGAAACCTCTATCTATTTATAAATGTTTAAAAATGGTATTATTTTCGTGTCGAAAAGCTTATAGAGATTCCCTTTATACTTTTTTACATCGTTTTAGATTTTGGCGAAGTTCGTAAGGAGTTTGTAATTAATATTCACTATCTTGATAGGTTTTAAGGGAAGGTCGCGATAGCTATCTTATTTTTTATTGTCGTTTCCTGGCAGTTTATGCCTTGAAGCCTTCGAAGTACATTGTTAAATGTAATTGCCAGTCGCCTGATCTAAAGGATAAAGTCCTGTAGTGAGACTTATAGTGGGGTTTTTCATGTAGGTAAACCTGTCATGGGAAGGTCTTTAGGGGACTTGGTGATTAAAGGGCTAGGGGGTAATAGGGATTTGGAGGTTTTAAGAGCCTAGGCGATTTTGTTTAATTGATTAGTGTAAAGCGCCAACGTCAATTTCTCTGGCCGCGTGGATAACCGTTGCTTTACGTATTCTGCCGTCGCTGAGAGCGTATTACGCGCTGTTACGTAGAGGTACTGGGATGCTGAGTAGATTAATAGGTTCCTTATCACCAGCGTGTAAAGAGGTTTAATTTAGTTAAGGGTGAAGGGGAAGTCCCTAGGATTGAGTGTGAGGGTGATAAAGGTCTTTAACGCTTTTCCCTTTTCCTTCAAGGTTTTAAGGATTATGATCTTAAAGGGGGTCTTTTCGTTAGGCTAGTTTAAAGAATATTTTGGTTAGTTCTAACAGTGTTTTCATTGGAATGTTGATGCAATGGCGAGTAACTTCCTCTTTTAACTTGGCTTTAACCGTACTTTGGATTATCTTTAACATGTTAAGAGTCTAATAATTGAAAAATTTACGCAAGTTTTAAAAATCTCGGGTACCACGGCCGTAATCTTCGTCGAGATTCGCGTCGAGGATGTACTAACTAACGTAATTGGTTAGATAAGATTTGGTTGAGGTTTCGTTAACATCCGTGATCCAAAGTTGTTCATCGTAGTAGTTGGTGAAGACAGTTTCGAGGGTTTCGACTGTTCTTATGTATTTTTAATTAGGTGTTATCTTAAAGTTTTAGCTTATGTAGAATGCATAGAGCGTGTAAGGCGAAGAACTTGGTATCTTGAGTGTAAGGGATTTGGTGTTTTGGTATGAAGTTGCATGGAAACTTGGCAACTTGGTGTTAGATCGCGCGATGTAGCTTTCTTGTTGCGATTTGTAAATTTTTTGTGTTTTTGTTTGAAGCGACGAACTTACCGATAGAATTAATGTAGGGAAAGGGAAAATAGTAAAGTAGGGCCAAAGTTTTGGTGTAGAGGGTAAGGTCGAAGGTTGTTGTTGGTGGTAGAGGTCGAGGGTTGTTTGTTATTTAGTCGTAGGACTTAGTTCTTTTTGTAGTAGTAGTACTTACAGTAGTAGTGACTTAGCTGTTTGCCAACTTGCTAAACTTTAAGACTTTTGACAGTTAATCTTAACGTTTTCAAGAAAAATCTGTGAAGATTTATTGGTGTTTTCGATAGCGATACCGTCGCTACCTTTAAGTTGCCGTAAAAACTGACGCAGCCTAAAAGTCTTCTTTACTTATTGTCATAAAAACTGACGCAACAGTAGAGGCCTTTCGTAAAAATATTTCCTCTACCTTGGTTTTTTACAAAGTGCAACCGGAAAGTAGATTCTTCTTTTATTTAGCTTATCTATTCTTAACCTAATAAGCACTAATCAGTGTTGGAAGGGCTTTAGATATTGTAATGTTGTTTATTCGATTGGTTGAAGTAACAGTAGTATTGCAGTAGTTAGATGGTGGATGTCTTGTTTTAGGTTTAGCAGACTACTAGCCGGTCTGCACAGTAATTTGTATTGCTAATTGCTTGGCCCGTGCTCTAGTGTGAAGTTTGGTTTACTGTACTTGACTTACACCCAATACAGTAAGTCCACACAAAACAATATACTCAACTTGCAGTCAGTATAGTCAACTTTACTGTAAGTAAAGTTGACTTACTGCACTACAGGTAGTAATTTTCCAACATTTGTATAATAAAGGATTGAGTGGTTTGTTTAATGGGTTTAAAGGTATAACTTATTAGCGGAGAATTTTGAATAGGGTAGTGGTTGATAAAGGTGAGGACATTGAGGTTGCGAGCCTTCCCGCCAGCATTTGTACTAGTTTACAATAGTGAGGGTCATACTATACTAGCTTTATAGTAGGCACCGCCTAGTGTTAATAAATGACAAAAAGAAAAAAAAGCATGAAACACGTACACATACCTATTGGCGAAAGGTATAAGAGTGGTAAAACAGAAATTCGTGACGAAAAACTTTATTTGTAAAAAAAAAGAAATTAATGCTTAGAATTATATGATGAAAGACTATAATAAGGGTGTAACTTGGATATAAAATATGCTATTATTGATAGTGGTATTGACGATAGAGATAGAAGTAAATCCACCTATTACCTCTAATTAATAATCGGATATGGTAACATACGCACCACAAAAAAAAAGTCGCTAATATTGAAAAAACAATAAATTTCAGTACAGATAAATTAACTATATTAATTGGAAGTCGACTACATTAACTGCAAATTAAATACAGTGAAGTTCCTAATTTAATGTGGGGTACATGCCAAGCAGTTGTCCATATAGATTAGTGCGTAGAACAAATAACAGTTTTCCAAAACTAAAAATAACTACATTATCACTTTCAATGCAATATTACATTTACTTCAACCACGATTCGAATCGACTACATTTCAATAATGAAGACCTTCCAACATTACTGATCTTATTGTATTATGTTAAAGCTTGTGATATTCTAAACCAATTGGCTAAAATTATACGGAATTTTTGCATTCACTTATGGTACTTATACAAGTCTTTCTGGATATATTTACGGGAATTTGGGAAGGATTATAAAGTTGAACTTTATATGGTTTTATTCAATCGATTATAACATTTAACATAACTGGGTGTTGCGATGTAAATATAAACGAACAACCTCAGAACAGGTTCATAAATTCTGGAGGAACATATATTATTTAGCTATGTTAGAAATATATGCTATAATTTCAAGTAACATTGCATACAGCAACTCTTTATGTAATTATCTTAATGATAAAAACCGCGTCTCATTCTCCATGTTCAAACGCGAAAACTATTAGGATTTTGAATATATTTGTATTTCTTAGCTTTGGATATTTCTTAATTAGGAGGATTTGAAAACTGAACTTCGTAAAGATCCATATATGAAATAACTTTTGAAATAATCTCAGTGTTTTTTTCCTTATACCTAGGAGCGTAAAAAATCATTTTGGTTTTTTATTAAGCTTAACTGGTGGCTTTACAACAATAGTGATAATGTTTTGGCTAACGATGTCAATTTTAATGTAATTTAGAAAGTTAGGCTTTGAAAAGTCCTCGTGATCATTTTTTTTCAATTCTTGTATTGAAATATATAGATATATTTTAGCCTATTCAAGTTCCAAAAATTATCACCTCGAGATGTTTATGTATTTCGAATTCGAATAAAATTTCATTGTTAATATACTTGGACATTATGATGTTGTGATCATTGATTACGTTGATAACTTCTAGTAGGTGTATGCCAGAAGTTTAAAATTAAGCCATAAAATGCTTTTTTCATCTAAGTTTATACAAATTTTGACCAAATATTATCTTATATTTACGAATAGTTCGTTCTTTAATTTAAAAAATTTAATGTAAAAGTTATACATACGGCGGCTGTCAGCTTTATTTTTGAACGTATAAAGGAAACGTTTCGATCTTGATGTTGTTTAGTACGATAAATTGTAAAAAATAATTGCAAATTATCATTTATTAACTGAATCATCTGATTGAATATTGTGAATTCGATTCTCTTGGTGCTTTAAAATATGACCATTATCACATTGATCGCCAAGGCAATTATAAAGACGTTCTTTACTGCGATTATTACGATATTTGTTACAGCGATCACTATGATATTTTTTGTGGCGTCGGTTCTTATCATAATAACTACTGTTTCTACAAAAACGGCTTCTATTATAAAGATTAGTTTCGTGGTTTTTATTACTTTCTTCACGATTATTGTAACAGTTGTTGGGTCAACCGTATCACTGATTGACGTGAGAACCATTAGGGTAGCGATTTTTATACCTGTAATAATTCTGACTATTATTTAGGCGCGGGTCTAATTGAATGTTAACTTTTCGACGAAAATTATGACTTTCGTGGTTTTCCTGTTTCCGTAATCCGAATTCGACATTCAAAAGGTTAAGTAATGTAAATGTAGTTTTTTGAAACTTTTTCAATGGTTCGGCTCAAATTTATAGAAATTTTCGATACGACGGCATCTGTTGATAGGCTTTGCCTAATAGGCCTTTAGATATTGCAGAGTTTTCAATTCAAATCGCATTTAAAGTAGCAGTAGTATTACATAGTCAAATGGTATATATATTATTCTAGGTTTGGCAAACCGCTAGCTAGTCTATGCACTCATTCATGTAGTCAATTACTCAAACTATGCCTCAATCTAAATGATGTACATAGTGTACTTAATTTTAAAATCAACATAGTCGACACACAAAACAATGTACTAAACCCACAAAATAATAGACTCAACTTACAATCAGTACAGTCAATTTATATAACAATAAAGTTGACTAACTGTACTACAATTACTACTACTTCAACACTAGTGGCTTTTGATTTTGTATGTACACGCTAATATAGTAGACCGTTTTCTTTCAATTACCGCCGAATTACTTACTCGTTAACTAGCCAGACCCCTCTTAGTTCCGCATCCAAATTAGCTGCAATTATCTTATTTTATCACAAGATTCCGAATTTTGACTTCATTAACTCCCTTACACAAGTTTTTTGCTACGAACTTATATGCACCTTAAACTCAACCATTTCAATCAATCAATTCACTAGCTTCAATTCAAACTTCCTAAAAATCTTCCAATTTACCAATATTCCTATATTTCCCTCCTTACTTGCTGGCACATACCTTAACCTTACCAGGTGGCCTCTCAACGTAACCATAGATACGTATAATCAACTAATTACTATCTACAAACTTTTAAAAAGCTTTGTTTAAAGTCGATTTTGCCATAACAACAACCAGATTATCTTTACTGTCAATCCATCTAAACTCATCAATCTCTTTACTTTTGTAAACTTCGCGAAATACTATGACGTCAATTACAAGGCGTTTTTCATTAATAGTTCCAAATTTCAAAATGCATCGGAACAAACTTTTTAAGTTGATACAAATTACCACCGAACTCGGTAAGATCTTTAGCTACCTAATAACAATATTATAGGTTTTTTATATTGTCATAGCTATACTAAAACCGGCTATTATACCATAAACCTTTCAATCTAATACACTTTGAATAATGCTTTTACATTTAATGATAATTTAATCGAGTAAGATGACAGTAATTTTATATTTTTCTTTGCATAATTCATTCTTATGAACTATCGCCATAAAAAATCTGAGTTGTAACGATAAATTAGAATTATTGCCTAAAAGGCCTTCCATATAAATTATCAACGTAATCGTAAACAAATCAATCCTAACCATGTTAATACCCTATTTCCAAATTTTCAATTATCAGTCCAACCTCTTATTTAATGGATCGTAATCGTTATCTGTTAGATTTTGAATTTCTAATGTAATTGAATTTTGTTGAAACTTTTGGTTAAAATTAAATTTCGATACAACTATTACGAACGTATTACTCCAAATAAATTTAAACTTTGGCTATCTTAATATTCATGATTATAACCAAATTGACATCTTGATTCTTTTAAAAGAAACCAATATCAATATTAATATCGTGAACATTATATTTACAAATTGAAGATCCGATAAAATCTAATTATTTACCATCCGTCAAAGTTACAACCAGTTCATAATTTCAAAATTTTGAAGCGTTAATCACATAACATTCCAATACTACAAAGTCAATGATTTCAACGAACAAAATATTGGCAATCCATATTATTGGAATAGTAGTAATTTCAGCGCAGTAGGTCAGTTTTACTTGCAAGTAAAGTTGACTATACTAACTACAAGTTGAGTGTATTGTTTTGTGTGAGTCTACTGTATTGGCTGCAAGTGAAATACAGTATGCACCTACTTCACATTGGAGCAAGGGATAAGTAATTAGCTATACAAATTACTGTGAAAACAGGCGAGCGGTCTGCTAAACTTAAAATAATATATCTACCATTTGACTACGCAATACTACTATTACTTCAAACAATCGAATCGACAACGTTGTAATGTTTAAAGCTCTACTAACACTAATCAGTGCTTATTCGGTTAAGCACAGATAAGATAAGTAAAAGAGGAGGCTCTTTTCCGATTATTACACTTTAGTAAAGACCAAGGTAGAGGAAAGACTCTTACGAAAAGCCTCCACGTACTACGCCAGTCCAAAAAAAACAGTAAATAAAGAAGACTTTTTGATTATAATGGTCCAAAACAGTAATTTAGGGGTGGCTACAGTATCACTACTTAAGAACGCCAACAATCTTCATTGATACTTTTTAAAAAGAATTAAAATTAACAACTAAAAGTTTCAAAACAATAAGTTGTCAAACGTCTAAGTCAATACTATTGCTGATACTATTACTGGAAAAACGATTAAGTCACACAGCTCACAACTTTCAACCTCAAACCTCTACCAACAATAACAAACAACCTTTAACCTTACCCTATATACCCAACCTTTGCCTCTACTTTACTATTTTCTTTTCCCCTAAGTCAATTCAATTTTTAAAATCGCTATTTCAAGCAAAAAAAAAAAAAAAAAAAAAAATACTAAGAATCACCAAGTCGCACTGAGAAAGCCACGTCGCGTGACTTTACGCTGAAACACCAAGTTCCTACGCCCCGAATCACCAAGTCCCTCGTCCACCAAGCCCTCCAAGCCAAAACATCAAGATAGCTACCGCAAGTACCAAAATTGATTTTATTGCCGACATTCTCATAAAGGAAGCAATCAGAGCCCTCTGGCCTATCTTTTTCAAAAACTATAATAAAGAACTTTAGTTTAGGGATACTAACGAAACCTCAATTAAAAAATACCTAACCAATTACGTTAGCTAGTATATCCTCGATACAGACGTCGGTAAAATCTTTAACTGTGACCAACGCACCTTTCATGACTTTCGTAAGTTTTTTAACCACTGGAGTATTAATATATGGAATACGATTCAGCGCACAGTTAAAACCAAATTAAATGTAGAGGTTAATAGACGCAGGATTTATTTATTAAACAAAACTTTAAAAGGGCTGGAAGAGATTTTCTTCGAGTTAGCTTAACCTAAGGATTACCGTGAAGATTTACGAGGAAAGGACAAGGGCGTTAAGGATTCTTAAGATCCATATAGATGTTTTAATAAACCTCTCTATAATTCTCTTAATCTCCAGTTAAGTAAAACCTCTTTATGCGTAGACGATAATGAACCTATTAATTTGCTCGGCAGATTATCACTTTCACGTGACAGCGCGTAGTACGCTTTCAACAGCGGCAAAAAGCGTGAAGTAGCGGCCGCCAACGCGGTAAAAGAAATTGAAGTCGTCGCTTTCTACCGGTTAATTAAATAAGATCTTATGGTACTTTAATACCCATTTTACGGTCAAATCCCCTTTACCCCTTAAACCCTCCTTAAGATCATCAAAGACCTTAAAGCAAAGCCATATATAGTAAGTACGTCTATAAAAGCGAGTCTATCAAAGGTCTTATTACAGGACTTTACATCTCAAGCTAGGCGATTAGAAATTATCCTTACCACTACGATTCAGAAATACCAAGAAATATTATCGATAAGTAAGACGACTGATGAGACCTCCCTTCTAATTCTGTCAAAATTGTTAACATCAACTACAAACTCTGTACAAATTTCTCTAAAATCTGAAATAACGCTGAAAAGTATAGCGGAAAGCCATACAACCTTTTTAACACAAAAATAATGCCCTTTTTAAACATTTGCAAGTGGATAAAGGTCCATCTCTCTGGTTTTTATTTATTATTTCCCAAAATCCTTACAAGGCTCATTGAGGGCCATTACTTAACCCTTCAAACGAAAGTAAAAACCTTTCTTGAAATCTACGACAATATGAACTCCCACGTCGAACACGATGCCTACCTTACGCAATATTACATAGACTGGGCCACCACGAGGTGGAACACGATAATAATTAAGAAAAATTAGGAGAAAATACCGATGAGTATGCTAAATAAGATGTTTAATGAATTTATATTATATTAACAGGCTATAAGAAGAGCTTATGCTAACGAATCTATACTCCGCTACCAAGTATAAGTGGTAATTAGAAGCGTATTCGAATTCGAATACGCTTTATAATGATTAGATACCACTTATAAATGTTTCTTTAGCCAATTAAGGTCTTTGCTTGCGACTGTAATAACACGTACACTAAACTCGCTTGGTATCTACCCTTAAACTGATAACTTACACGATATAAATAAAAAAGACCGCGTATTAGTACACTATATCGATCGCAAGTACGGGTGCCCTTAACTCTCAAAATCTAGTTTAATAAATTCTGACTTGAAACTATAATCACATTGACTTTAATAACTAGAGTAAAACTTAAGCGAACCTAATAACCATCAAAAAAATCGTCGTAATAGTGGCAAAAGGTGTTACATCTATGGTAAATCCGGTTATTAGTCTACTTACCACCACCTGGCTAATTGTCATAAAAAATAGGAAATAAAGGTAATTGAGGTTGATTTGGATGCGATAGTCAACTGGAATTGATCGGGGTCCGACTAGTTGACGAGGACATAATTCAGCAATTACCGGAAAAGATTAGTTGATGACACCAGCGTATGAGTATAAAATAAAAAGCCGCTAGTATTAGAATAATAGTAATTACAGTGCAGTAGGTCAACTTTACTTTTAAGTAAAGTTGACTATACTGATTGCAAGTTGAGTGTATTATTTTGTGTGAGCCTACTGTATTGGCTGCAAGTTAGGTACAGTATGCGCCTACTTCTCACTAGAGCATGAACATGGTAATTAGCTATACAAATTACTGTATAGACCAGCTAGCGATCTGCAAACCTAGAATAATACATCCACTACTTGACTATGCAATACTATTATTACTTCGACCAATCAAATCGACAACGTTGCAATGTTTAAAGCCTTACCAATACACATACTAATTGAACGGAAATTGGTATTTTACGTGATTAAGAATTACAAGTTGTAAATTCAAAATTCAATATACAACCTTAACTTAAAATAGGATTAATACATTAAAAAATTAAACGCTTATTTTAAACAATCCATGTAATAATTTAACGTATTATATAATTATTTCCGAAAAGTATTTATTAGGAAATTCTTATAATAACTCTAACAGGATAATCCTCTATAAATCAATAGCTAGCTATATATACGTTCAAAAAATATCACTGCCATGAAGTTTAAAATTTATATTAATATTCACTAATAACCTTCCTACTAATATAACTACTGAATGCTAACTAATCTTACAAATTAGTAACGATTGCGTAAAAAAATAATCTTCACCTTTATTACTGTATCCTTAAACGATTAAACGTAACCTTTTGTACGATTTTTGTGGATATTATTATATATCTTCATAGATAGTATATTTAGGTAGCAGTATATTACGCTGTACTCTTACAGAGTATATGATCATATATAATGTTACAGGCTATACTCTTGTAGAGTATATGATAACATGATACGCTGCAGATTATAATTATGCGTGGAGCGGTCTAGAAGCAGGTATTCCAGAGTGATACGCTTTGGGCGAGGGCTTATAAGCCCTCACCTGTAACGTACATCTCTGGATACTTATTCTTGAACATCTTTATCTTTACTTTATACTACGAATACAAATCATTCTTGATACTCTTCAAAGACATGATGCTCACCTGAATATTCTAGGCTTGAAACCTACCGACAGTTTCTCTATAGTCTTACCCTTCACCTCATATATAATCTTTAACTTGAAAATCGTAATATTTAGGCTTTAAAAGTCAAAATCGTATTTAAATACAATCTTTTCAACTCCTTAAATAAAAAATCCATCAATGTTCATCCTATTACTCTTTTGTTTAAAAAAACTGCCATAAATATTTATAATTCCTTATACCCAAGGTTGAACAACCAAATCTAAATTTTATTTCTCTTTCCAACTAATTAAAACAATATTGTAAATCTAGCCCGATATATATATTGTTCATCCTGGGTATCTCTTCTTTCAATAGTCAACCGCGCCATTAAACTTTTATCAGTCTATCGATTAAGGAAGGGGGGAAATTAAATTAGTTAATTCGCTTAATTGAATTTTTTTAGAATCAATGTTATCTTCATCATTAATCTCTTTAATAAGAAAATTGATTTAAATCATTGAAAACCTCGCAAAATTATTCATGATTCTAAGACTTGTTTTAGGGTTCAAGATACTCAAAATATTCAATAATTCATTTCATTTACCTGGCTTTTTCTATACGAAAACTTCACTTTACAATAGTGAAGAAGATACGTCGATCTTTGTAAAAACTTTTTTAATATTAAAGGTATTTTCAACTTAACGGCGTACCAATTTCATCCGCAATTACTTCAAAGCCTTACCCTACGTTACAGTTTTCTTTTAGGTACTTTTTGATTGCTAAATTTATTCGCTAACTGAAAATATACTCCAAAAACTAATAATGTTAACACTACACCGTCAAAACCCACAATATCGTTAATACACTTCACCTTTATTTAGAAACATACGACTTAATTCGTAAAATTTTAATCTTCAACTTAAAGATATTATACGCCTTGCAAAAAAATATATATTCTTTCTTAACCTTTCTAATACTCTAGTAGCCTTGAAAAAATACCTATTTATACTAAATCTGTTGGTAGAACTTTAGACGTTGCAACGTTGTCGATTAGATTAGTCGAAGTAACAGTAGTATTGCGTGGTCAAGTGGTGGATTTATTATTATAGGTTTGGCAGACCGCTAGCCGGTCTACGCAGTAATTCGTATAACCAATCGTTTGGCCCATGCCGTAGTGTGAAGTGAGTGCATACTGTACTTGACTTGCAACTAATACAGTAGGCTCACACAAAACAATAAACTAAATTTGCAGTCAGTATAGTCAACTTTATTTACACTAAAGTTAACTTACTGCATTCTAATTACTACTATTGTAATACTAGCGGCTTTTTAGTTTGTATATGTACATTAGTATAGTTAACTAATCTTTTCCGGTAACCGTTAAATTACGACCTTAGTAACGGGCCAGACCCCTGTCAATTCCAGTTGACTACTATATCAAATTGCATCCATTTGCACTCAAATTAAACACATTGGCTCTATGGCTTCAAGGTCCGACTTTATCGGTTTTTACAAAAAGTTCTTCTACTACAGGTTTGTATAAATTTCCAATTTAGCCGTGTCAGTCAAATAAGTTGCCATCGTTAGTTCTTTGTTAGTTTTTCAGTTCGCCAATATATTTCTGACTGCCACGTGACTTGGCTTTGCCGGGCGGCCTATTAACGTAACATGCGTATGGCTAACCCATTGCTTTTCAAAAACTTTTTAAGGACTTTATTTGGTGATATCTTTGTTACAACATTTGTAGGATTATCTTTTCCGTTAATTTACTGGAACTTTTAGATTTTTATGCTTTCGTAGGCTTTGTGAAGTGTTATTACGTCAATTATTAGGTGTTTTCCGCTAGTGGTTCTGAGATTCGAGAGGTATTCGAACAGGCTTCTCGAATCGGTACAAATTACCACCGTGATAGAAGTAATCTTTATCTGCCTAATAATAACATTAAGGGGTTCCTATAATTCTATACCCATATTAAAGCCTATCATTATACCGTAAACCTCTAAAGTTAATACGATTCGTGTAATCCTTTTATATTTTATTAAGGTTGAAATGATTAGGCTACTGATAATGCTGAATTGATCCTCACGCTTATCTTCATTAATGTAGGTTATTAGGAAGCCAATTTATAAATACAAGTTGGTATTATTTGTAGAGGTTCTGTCCGTAAATATCATTAACTTAGCTCTTGACAAGTCGATTGAGACTATATTAATCCCTCGGTTTAGATTTCGAATTTTTCACTTAAGCCTTTTATTTATGAGGTTAAAGTCGTTATTTGTTGGAACCTGTTCTTATACCGTAATATATAGGTCGTAAAAGGCCTCCAGTTAATAAATAGTGGCTATGTAGCTATTACGTATGCGTTATTTTAGGTACCGTTGAATCTTAGCTACGTTGATCTTATTAATTATGGTTATATTAACGTCCTAGCCCTTTTTGAAGGAAGCTGAGGCCGGTATTAACACTAAATATACGGATTAAAGATCCATTAAGTAAAGTTAGTTGCCCTCCGCTAACATTGTAATCAATTTATAGTTCTAGAACTTGGAGTCCTTAATCACCTGTTGTTTGATATTATAAAGCCAGCCGTTTTAATAAAAAGAGTATCGTTAATTTTATACCCACTTATCCGAAGTCCTTATTCACGTTATTAATATATATGGGTCGTTTATTAAAGATTTTATATTTAGTTGTAACTTCAAATATAATTAATAGGTTAGAAATTTATGGATGCCTGTTTCATCCAGTCCGTATAATAGCTTACTATATCGTATTACCGTCCCTGAAGGGTAAATAAAACGTAATTTCTATAATAACTTTAGTAAGACCATCCGTTGTAAATCGGTTATTAATTATGTATATATTTATGTTATATTGTGGCTATTATACATAATCTTGCCTTTTGTTTTAGGTAGCAAACTTATTGCTTAAGCGACTACTAAACGCTAATTGATTTTCTTAATAGTTGGCAACTACGTAAGGATTTAGCTTTTGCATTCATTGCTGTATCCTTAAGCAATTAAATGTGACTTTTCGTACGGCCTCCTCATAGTTTTATCTTTAAACTCGTAGATAATCCTTGACTTAAAGATCGTTACATTTGATTTTTTGGAGGTTAAAGTTGGCCTTAGATACGAATTATATAATTCCTTAAATTAGTAAACCGTTAATCTTAACACTATTACTTTCTTTAAAAGGTTTACTGAAAGTTTTAATAATGCCTTGTACCCAAAGCTTTAATACTAAGTTTTCATTATTCTTTTTTTTTACCTAAATATTATTATAAATGCGGCCTGGTATATATTCCTTCTTTTTAATATTTCTCTTTTTGGGGGGTTGTTTGTACCGGCGGCGTTTCATTGGCTTATTGATAACAGATGGAAGAGGCTTGTGTCAGCTCGGTTGTTCAGTTTAAGGGTCTTTATTGCTAATTACCTTAATATAAGGCTTAATCTTGGTAGTATGAAACGTTACAGAGCAGTTGATAATTTTAACAACTACTTGAAAATTAATGATACTTAAGGTTTTGTATAGGTACTTCCTTTCAGCAGGCTCCTGCTACACGACGACTTTACTTTCTAATGGTAAAATACATACGTCGATAATCGTAAGGCTTTTTCTAGTGTTAAAAGCGTTGATAACTTGGAGGTATAGCGATTTCTTTCGCAGTTACTTTAATGTTTTGCCATTAACCACAGCTCGTTTTCGGGTACTTACTAATTGCGGAGATTTATTTGTTAGACATGAGTAACTTTTAATGACTAATAACGTTAGTATTAGGTCGTTGGGACCTACAATATCGTTCAGACCCTTTACCTCTATTTAAAGGCGTGTTTATAAATCTGTAAAGCTTTTAATTTTTATCGTAAGAATATTATACGTTCGGCGAAATAGTGCGTATACTCCTTCAACCTTCTCAATACTCTAGTAGGCCGTTATAAGCACCTATTTACACTGTATTCCTATTATTTTGGTATCTTCTTAGAACTTTGCCACTTTAAAGTTGGTATCAATATCGTGGACGACGACGTTAGGTGGGTCTAACTATGTGTTAATCTACAGTATCTTTGACGTTTCCTACGTATCCTTTGCTGACAGGGACTTTAGAAACTTAGCTTTATGGAAAAAGGCTGTGGAGTTAACGATATATTAAAAGGGCCTATTATCTAAGTAAAATTCATTAATAAAGACTTTATAGTTAAAATCCTTATCGTCTTTTGGTATAAACTTAAATTTTGAGAGGGTTTAGGAATATGTTTTGCAATGGTAGTAAAGTTTTTCGATGGCTTTTAAAGCATAATATTCAATATTTTTATACCATATAGACTTCAGAACTTTATATAACCTATTACCAACTGGGTGATTAAAACACTAGTATAGTTGACTTATCTTTAGCTTCGTTAAGTTTAGCACTATTACCTTTAGGCCTTAAAAATAAAACTTTATGTACCTTTATTTCAAAGCGAAGGGAAACCTTTAGCCGTTTTTAACTAGCTTGTTAGCGTTGACGTCAACATTAACGTCGCGGGTCTTTATATCTTGTAAGCAAAAGAAGAAAGGGGTAGGTAACTTAAGAATATGGAATATGATTAATTTTATAACAGTTTAAATTACCGTTATCACTAGTAGCGATAGTTGTTTATTTGATCCGAAGCCAACTTTAGCCTTGCCATTATCGTGACAATTAATCTTAGTAATTATAGTACTTTCCCTCTGCAATTCTACGTATTACAAATAGCTTCCTCTTAAATACCTTATATTCTTTATGTTTGGTATAATTCCTTAAAACGTATGGTCCATATAACGATCGCGAAAGTTAAATGTGTGTAAAGGGTTAAAGGCTTAATTAGGGTAAAGGAAAGAGTTTTTACCGCCTAAAAGATATAGGAAAGAGTTTTTAGCTAATTACTTAGTCGTATTAGGAGTTATATATTTATACCATATAATTTATTTAGGGGTATCATCGCTGTTAATTGATTCATCGCCTTTGAAGTTTACAATGTAATTTAAGTAATTTTGTTCGAAAATAATAGGGTACTATATATGATATATCATCTTTCTATTATTATATTTTGCCCCTGTAGGGGGGGGGGGGGGGTTAACGAGTTAATCAATGGTTAGATTTATCTTAAATTTTATATTTTACTACTAATACGACGATGGTTTTTACGGTTAATAGGTTTTGTTAAGTTTTAATCTTATAATTGTTAACTTGAATATTACTTGTAATCCAAGGCCGTTAAGATTGATCTTAGACATTAAGGGCGCTTATAACCGTACTTATGGTTGACGTAATTAACCACTTTAAGGTATCTTTTGTTCACTTTAGGGAAATTACTAGCTTAGAAGTATATATTAAACAAGTTCGATTTACGCGTTTTCAAAGTTATAAGCGTAAAATGTAGCTGGTTAAAAAAAGAATTCACCGGTAGTATTGAGGCGTTATAAGTCGTATTTAAACTCGTTAACGCCTGTAACAGCTTCCCGTACCTGTTTTCGTAGCATGACTTTGCTAATGTAAGCTTTTCCCATTGCTTTCTAGTACAATATTAATTTGTCAAACATTTAATTTAGCATTTTCATTGGTGTTTACCCTTCTTTTTCCTTCGCTATCATCGTGGTTTACTTCGTAATAGCCTAATCCGTATAATACTGGGTAAGGTAAATGTCGTGTTCGAAATGGCTTTTTATATTATCGTAAATTTCGCGAAAGGTTGTTGCTTGGGTTAGAAAGGTTAAGTATTAGTTCTCAGTGTACTCTGCGAGGAATTCAGGGAATAGTAAGTAAAAACTAGAAAATGGAACCTCTATCCACTTACAGATATTCAAAAAGGGTATTATTTTCGTGTCGAGAAGGTTGTGTAGCTTTTCGTCATACATTTCTGTATTATTTCAAATTTTGACGAAGTCTGTGAAAAGCTTGTAATTAATATTTACCCTATTAATAGGTTATAGGAAAAGGTCGCAATACTTATTATAGTTTTTATTAGTATTTCTGTATAGTTTAAACCTTCAGTCCCCCTATTTAAGGTATTACGGGTAATTGTTAGTTGCACATCCTAAGGGGTAGAGTCTTATAATAAAATCTGTAGTAGGCTTACACGTATAGGTGAA
Source organism: Anisogramma anomala (assembly GCA_038502455.1). NCBI lineage: Eukaryota > Fungi > Ascomycota > Sordariomycetes > Diaporthales > Gnomoniaceae > Anisogramma > Anisogramma anomala. The sequence goes on along the minus strand of JASMMZ010000003.1, from coordinate 27,458,722 downwards.
TTTATTTTAAAAAGGCTTTTAAGAGAATTAGCGATTTTGATTAAAGGGTTAGGGGGTAATATGGGTTTGAAGATTTTGAAGGGATTTTCAATCTTGCTTAATTAATCGGTGGAAAGCACCGATATAAATACCTGTTGTCGCGTTAGAGGTTATTACTTCGCGCGCTTTGTCACCATTAAGTGCGTACTCCCCGCTATTAAGTAAATGTACCAGATTACCAAACAAATTAATATATTCCTTTTCTTTAACGTGTAAAGATGTTTGACTGAACTAAAGATAAAGAGGAAGTCCTTTTAAACATTTATAAAGGCTTTAAATGTTTTTAATGCCTTTTCCTTTCTCTCGTGGATTTAAAAGATTAGTATTTTTAAGAGAGACTTCGCATTAAGTTAGTTTAAAGAAGGTTTCAAATGATCCTACTAGGGAGTTTTCTGTAACATAAATGCCACGACGAGTGATTTTATTCTTTAGCTTGGCTTTAACTGTACGTTGGATTATTTTTTACATATTAGAAGTTTAGTGGTTGAAACCCTTACAGAAATCTTAAATAGCGCGGGCGTTATAGTTATAACCGTTACCGAGGTCCGCATCGAGAATCTATTAACTAACTTAATTGTTTCGAAAAGCCTTTATCGACGTTTCGTTAACATCCGTGATTTAAAGCTATTAGTTATAGTAATTAACGAAGACTTTTCTGAAGGCTTTAATTGTTTTTTTAAGCGGGGTCGATAATAGCCTAAAATTAAACACTTAAGATAGCCATTTTAATGTTCTAGATTATGTAGGACTTGTAGGAAAAGGGACTTAATGATTTTTAAACGTGGAAACTTGGTATTTTGGCGTTGGGTCGCACGACATGGCTTTCTTGGCGCGACTTGACGATTCATAGTGTTGTCCCTTAAGGTAATAATCTTGACAATTAAATTAAAGTGTATCAAGGAAAAAGAGTCAAATAGTGGCAAAACTTGATATTAAGAGTAAGGTCGAAGGTCGTTTATAATTATTTGTATATGGCGAAGGTCGAAGTTTATAGGCTGTAAGATTTGCTCATTTTTTCAGTATCAGCACCCGCGGTGGTACTAATTTAGATATTTGCCAACCTACCGAACTTTGAAACTTTTCATAATAAGTTTTAACGTTTTTAAAAAGGATTTATCAAGATTTCTTAGTATTTTAGATAGCGATACCGTTGTTATCCTTAAGCTGCCGTGAAAACTTATGTAACTTAGAAGTCTTTTTTACTTACTGCCGTAAAAACTGATGTAGCAATAGAGGCCTTTCGCAAGAATTTTTCCTCTACTCTAGCCGTCATTTAACGCAAATCGTAACTATAAACTAGCTTCTTTTTCTACTTAGCTTATCTGTGCTAAACTTAATAAGCACTGATTAATATTGTTGGAGATTTAGACGTTATAACGTTATAGATTCAATTGGTTGAAGTAACAGTAGTATTACATGGTTAAGCGGTAGATATATTATTCTAGATTTGACAGACTGATAGCCAGTCTACGCAGTAATTTTTATGGCCAATTGCTTGGCTCGTACCCTAGTGTGAAGCGGGTGCATACTGTATTTGACTTGCAGTCAATACAGTAGGTCCATACAAAACAATACAATCACTTGCAGTTAGTATAGTCAACTTTACTTACAGTAAAGTTGACTTACTACACTGCAATTACTACTACTACAACAAAATCCATATTATCTCGATATCCGCTTAAAACTCCACCGCTTCAAAATTAATACCGGTATTATAAACAGCGACTTCTGGTAAACCTAAATAAGTATTAATCCATAACATCCTTAACATTTCTACGTATTATTTACCGGTAAGGATTTGAAAAACTTGGTTCTGTAAAAAAAAAAAGGTTGCGGAGTCCATGAAATGGAAAACAGGCTTATTATCTAAGTAAATCACATCAATGAAAGTCTCGCAATTGAAATACTTATCGGTTTCTAATACAACCTTAAATTTTGGTGGAGCTTAGGCATACATTGAGTAAAAATAACAAAGCTGTTCAATATCGTCCAACGCAAAATACTCCACATTGTAATACTCTATGGATTTATAGACTTTATATAATCTATCGACGACTGTGTAACTAAAACACCAATATAATTAACACATCTCAAAATCTGTTAAATTTAACACCATTTTTGAAGACTTGAAAATGGAATCAAAAATACCTTCACTTCAAGGTGAAAGGAAACCTCCCGCGATTTTTCACCAATTCGTCAACATTAACATCGATTTTGATACCGAAAAAAATTATATCTTCCGAAAGAAAGGAAAATATTGATAGGGACTTAAAGATATAAAAAGTAATAGGCTCAATAATAATTTAAACAATTATCAATCATAATAACGATAATTATTCTTGAAAACCGAAACCAATATTAACCCTTTAGATATATTAATAATTAATCTTTGTAATCATTATGCTTTCTCTTCATAATACCCAATACTACGAATAACCTCCTGTTGAAAACCTTAATTACCCTATATCTAACATAATACCTTGAAACATGTAATTCGCATAACAATTGCAAAGATTAAAGATAAATAAGGGGTTAGGTACTTGATCAAGGCAAAGTTCAAGGTCTTAACCACTCAAAGAATACAAAAAAACGTAGTCAACTAATTATTAAACCGTTCCAAAATCAATATCGTTATACCACGTAACTTACTTTGACATATCATTATCTTCGACAACCTCTTTACCCTCGTAATCTTCAATATAATCTAATTGATTTCACCTGGAAACAATGTGTACTAAATATAATACATCACTTATTATTTATAACGCTTCACTAAAAAGTCGCAAATTAACTAATAATCGGACTCACCATAAATCCAACACTTCTAACCACTATTATAACGATAATTCTTATAGTAAACAGATCCGCTTAAGTCTTAAACTCTTCACGAACGCCAATGTAATTATAGATTCCAATCCAATGACCTTAACACAAATCTTAAACGTTGGGACCCTCCGTATTTACATTTAATATAACATGTCATCATACAATCATCATCATTCCAATTACAAAATTTATCAACTTAAATACACATACCAACAGTATTTAACGTACATTCTATCATATTTATAAACGAAATCCGTAATTAACGAAAAAGAAAAACCTTTAAAAATAATATTTAGGCGCTGTAAAACGAATTTAAACTCGCTTACGCTCGTAACAGCTAACTATAGCTACTTGCAAGATATAACTTCACCAACATAAGCTTTATTCATTAGTTACTAGCCCAAAATAGGATTCTTAAACATTTAATTAAAAAAAATACATTAATATTTCCTCCTCTTTCTTCTTAACCATTATTGTTATCCAGCACATAGTAACACAATCCGTATAATATTACGCAAAGTAAATATCATACTTAAAATAACTTTTCATGCTATCGTAAATATCCCGAAAAACTATTACCCTTATTAAATAGGTCAGATAATGATCTCTAACGTAACCTATAAAAAATTCAAAAAATAGTACATAAAAACATAATGGATAAACCTTAATCTACTTACAAATGTTAAAAAACAGCATCATCTTCATATCATGTAGATAATAAAGCTTTCTGTCATACTTCTGTACATCATTTCAGATCTTTGCGAAGTTTATAAAAGGCTTATAATCAATATTTACTATATTGACAAATCTAAAGAAAAAGGCACAATAATCGTCACAGTTGTCGATAATATTTCCCACTATCTACTAAAATCTTAAAGCCTCAAAGTTGCGAAAGTAAAGATATTTTCCAGTTACTTACACCAAAAGGTAAAGTCTTATAATAAAACCTGAGGTTGGTTCACGCGTATGGGCATACCTACTGTAGAAAGCTTCACCTTAAGGAACAACGATTCTAGGGAAAACCTTAGGGAATATGAGTAACTTGAAGATCTTAAGGGAAGTTTTTAGTGGTAAAAGATACTTAACAATCGTAAGGAAACCTTTAAAAAACTTGACGATCTTACTCAATTGATCGATAAATAGTTCTAACGTCAATTTCTTTTTACTGCGTTGACTGCTGCTACTTTATATACTCTACTCCCACCAAACGTGTATTTTACGTTATCGTGGAGAGGTGCTAATATTCTGAACAAAACAACAGATTCCTTATCTTTGACAAATAAAAAATTAATTCCAGTAAGAAGATTAAAGGTTTAACTCAACTGCATATTAGGGAGCGATCCTCTAAAACGTATATGAGAGCTTTATTAATCTTCAACACCCTTTCCTTTTTCTCGTAAATATTGAAATCGAGGATCTTGAAAACGAGAATCTTAAAGATGATCCTCAAATTAAGACAATTCGTAAAAATCCTCCGTCATAAAGACTAAAGTTTTTTCTAAAATGTAAATCCTTCGGCGGCCGAGTTCAATCCTCAACTTTAATTTAACTCCCTTTTAAATCTCATTTCATATATTAATGATCTAACTATTGAAAAACTTGCGGAAATTTTGAAAAACACGAACTTTATAGTCAAAGTTTTCGCTACTGTCTTAGTCGAGGATATAATAGTTAACGAAGTTAATCAGATACTTTTCACTTAAATCTTTGTTAACATCTCTTCCCCAAAGTTCTTCATAGTAATGGATTGAAAAAATTGGTCCTAAGGCTTTAATTGCTTCCTTTCTAATAGAGTCGATAATAATGTCAAACTTAGTGTTTACAGCAGCCATATTAACGAGGGAACTTGATGATTTAGAAACCTATGGACTTAGTGTTTTAGGTTAAGAGATTTGATGATTTGGTGTGAAGTCGCGCAACATAGCTTTCTTAGCGCAATTTGTCGATTTTTAGTATTTAAACTCTAAATAATGATTTAAGTTTATTTAATTAACGATCTTATAATGTACGGGGGAAAAACTAATGTAAGGGTAAAAGTTGGTATAAATAGTCAAGTTAAAGGTTGTTTTTCGTCATTATTTGTAGTTAAAAACCATAAAACTTGGTCGTTTTTGTAATATTAATACTTGAAATAATACTAACTTAGCCGTTTGCTAACTTGACGATATTTAAGACTTTAGATGGTCAATCTCAGCTCTTATCTTCCAAAATGATTCAATGAAAATTTCTTAGTATTTTCAATAGCGATACTGTCGTTAACTCTACACTATCGTTATGTACTAACGCAATCCAAAAGTCGTCTCTAATAACTGCCGTCGTGGACTGATACAATAGTAAATACTCTTCGCAAGAGTCTTTCTTTTATCTTAGTCTTACCCAAAGGGTAACCGGAAAGTAATCTCTTTCTCTACTTGGTCAATTTATGCTTCATACTTTGGTTTTTAAGGACTTGTACTCAAACCTCGACCAACATTATACCGTAGTGTTTACTGACAGATCCAAATAATTTTTCGATGAGTGATGTTACATTTGGTATGGATACGTAGTTCTATACAATAGATGTGTAATCACGAAGTGGTTAGTTAGCTTATATCTTACTATATAAGTCTTCGATGCAGAGGTTATCGGTGTATTCTAGGGCTTAAAAACTGTTATCAGTATTACATTAGTCGAGATAACGGTATAAGTTAACCATATCTTCATGATTGATAGCTGAAAAGAATATTTTGCTACTTTCTACTAATGGGCTTTCTATGGTTTCCATGTTATGGTCGAGTTACATTTGGATTTTATTACGGTTAAATGAAGTCCGAGATATATAAGTATCAACGGAAACGAGGCGGAGGACAAGCTAGCGAGCATAAATGCTAGATTTCCCACCTGTTTTTACAATAACGACCAGTTATTGACTAGAAGAATGGAATTATTATTCCGATTTCAATTAAAGGTTATTAAAAGGAGTAATATATTTGAAAACCAGTTGAATTTTCTCCTTAATATAAACGTTAGGGCTTCATCTATTCAATTAAAATATGACATAAATTCGGTGAATTTGAATTGTTAAATCCATTTTTTCGGCCCTATTATCCCGGCCTTTTTATACCGGTTTTTGACTATAAAGTACAGGAACAGAGATTTTATGCTATGTTTCTGACGTTTTCTACTTTTTAAAATGAATGACTATTACCTTCAATATATTAAAAAGCGTTATATCGCCTATTTTATATACTACCTGGCCTTTTTAAAAGTTTCGAAATTTTAATTGCGGCTCTTTAAAAGACCTTCAAACGAATTAACATACAAAATTTAAATAAAAAGGGTCTTTTTTAACATCAGGAATTTCCGAGCCTTTATCCGTATTATGAAGTATTTTTTGAAAGGAAAACAAAGTTAAATCATAGCCTAATAGGTTTATAGTTTCGCTTGCCAGTAACGAAATTATTTTATGACTACATGTATTTACGTATAACGCTTGTCAGCCTTGACATATATACTTACCACTACCATTACATCATTAATAATAAAACAAGGAACTTATATATCCACTAATTATATCATGGTCATTATTAGAAATTTAACGGTCATCGACTGGCGAGCTTGTTCTTTCTGAAAAAGGATAGCAGGTTTCGGAAAGAGATTCGGAGCGGCGAAAGAGATGGCAACGCAGGGGGTAAAGGCGGCGACAGGGGTAGAAGGTGCGGGTTAATTGGAGATGAAACTTGTTTCCCACCTATTATTAACTTCCTTATCACCGTTGCTTACGCTAGCTTTAGCTCCTTCAGCAACAGCACCCCATTGCACTAGCAACGCCATTGTCGTTGCCTAGGTCGCGCCGCTTTCCACCGCTTTAACGGCGGCGCAAAGGGGTTTTTGTAAGAAGGTTAAATGCCCAGAAGGTGTTTTCGTTGCGAAGGTAACGCGATGGGCTGTTAATGGTTTAAAGGCGTTACTGACGACGGGAATATAATCGCTTTTACTTTTTATAACTATGATCTTTCGTTAATATTGAGTCCCTTTACATTCGGGATTTTTAGGGTTTATACGTACGTAATAAGCGTATTTTACACCCTCTCTCCTACTAATATAAGCACTTTTATTAACCTTTATAAATAGGAATCGTACATAACCTGTGTAGGGCTACTTCCCATTAACAGTAGTAGGGTGGGAATTGGTTGCTCAGACTGGAGGGGACGAGGTGAAGAAGAGGGAAGGGGTTGAAAGGTAGGGAGGGAGGCATCTGAGGCTCGTTTAACGTGTTTGGAAACCAATGATTCCCGCATATGAACTCGTATGTACCGGACCCTTATACGAATTACGCGTCTTTTAGATAATGGAACTATTATTTGTGATTAATATTGGTACTTTGGTTGAGGAATGTATGTGTTATGAGGGTATATAGTAATATTTATTGTTTTTGATTATATTATTGTTATTTAAAGCAAAGGTTAAAGTCAGACGTTGTATTAATAAAGGGTTCTTTTTATTTGAGAACGCGATATACGGGCTACTGCGCGTGTATAAAAGCCCCCTTATTATTAAAATACACTTTATAACACTTATTCGTTACTATATATGCGTTTTATTTTTACTCTTCGTACGGGTTTTCAGCTTACAGTTTTGCGTTTCAGGGCCTTGCTCCTTTTAAATGGTTCATACAGTTATATTTATAGCGCGAATAGACGTTGGGCGGGAACTGAAACGGCCGATTTTTATGGTCCAACCAAGGCTATAATCTACACGCTTCTGGGTCTCTAAACTGTGAAACACCCTAAAGTCTTGATTGGAGGGATGGCGAAGGGCTGTTGCAGCTTACAGCAGCTTTGTCGGCCTCTCATTAGGATTCTTCCTGCTGGTATCTACAGGTATATTTCGTAGCAGCTAGTGCGATTAGCTGCAGTAAACACTGCTCAATGAAAGTACAATACCGAAAAAGCTATGCTTTACCTAATAAACACTAATCAGTATTAATAGGCATTAACTAATAGGCCTTAGAATGTTGCAACGTTGTCGATTCAAATTGCAGTTGAAGTAACTATAGTATTACATGGTTAAGTGGTGAATTTATTGTTCTAGGAATAGTAGATTGCTAGCCGGTCTATACACTAATTTATATAGCCAATTGCTTGGTCTTTACCTTATTTTGAATTGGTTACATACTTTACTTGACTTTACAGTTAATTCAGTCAACCCACAAAATAATACACTCAACTTGCAGTCAGTACAGTCAACTTATTTGATAGTAAAGTTGACTGATTGTAGTACAATTACTACTGTTCTAACAGTATCTATTAGAAAGATTAAACCTCGAATGTATATAGCTCGTTGAGATATAGAGATAAATTCCATATTTTACTAGTAAATTGCAAATTCTTAAAGTAATGTTAAAAACATTTGAAAAAGTCAAAACTTTGTACTACTATTTACATCTGTAAAATTCATAAAACGTTGCTAAAAATTATAGACGTTTGTAAAGACAGCGTTTTTGTTAATCATAACGATACGTAAATTACTAAGGTTAAGAAACTCGAAGTCGAAAATACCTTTTTCTTTACTTTTTAAGCGTCAACCGCTTGCTAAGTATTGTAATAGGAGCGCCGAGGCGCCTCTTCTATCTTTGTTATCATTAGGTTGTTTACACTCGACATTGTATTAATAAGATGCCGTATTTATTGTTGACGATGTTAAATGTCAGTGTCATTACAAGAACGACGCATTTCCTCAAAGATTTGCCTTGCTTCGTTAATCGAGCGTGAAGAATTGTAAAGTTCCTTAATATCGGTTTTCATTTTGACGATATTCGTTTTAAATTGATAGAGATAAACGTTCTTGTATAGACGATGCTCATTCTAGGCAGAAACAGGATCGGAGTTATCTGTTACGATTGTTCGATTAAAGGATGTTGGAATATATATACGAGAACTTGGTAAACTTAACAGTATATGTATTTTCAATGTGTTGAGTAGGGTTGGTAATTGTTCGGGTTTTTACAAGCGAGCGATTTAAGTAGCTGAAAGGTGTTGACAATAACTTTTTCGGTTAACTACGGGTTGTGTTCATGAAATAAGGCTTTTAATTCGCATTGCAATATGTGGTTGAAGGCGAGAAAATGACTGAAGTTTAAGGGGATGATGATTGGTAAGAGAAGGCTTATTGTTATAGTGCTACTACTGTCGCTGTTGCTGCTGTTACCGCTACTTGCTATTGGTGGTGACGTTTTAACCTGGTAAGAAAAAGCTAAAGAATTCTCTAGTACTAAAAAAGATGAACAATTTACAGGTATCATTTGCCGGGTAGTATGTATAGTGAAGTCAAAGGAGTTGGTATTGTAATAGTGGTAATATAAGAAGTAAGAGAAGAAAACGAAGTTTGGATCATAATTCTAAATAACAATAACAAAGACTAAGTTTACTAGCAAATACACCGACTTACAAGTGTGTAAGTGCATAGACCAATTGGAGTACCACCCCACTATAGTATAATAATATACTAGCTAACGAAGTTGATTAAGTGTTTTTCGGTAAGATTTTGTCGACTTCCTTATATTACAGGGTTTCATTGTAGTATTTAGCGAAGAGATCATAATGCCTTTCCCCCCCCTTGATTATTTGCTATCTGAACGTTTTGGCTGGCAAGTTGACGTTAATTTTACGTGGATAGTAGAGATTTAGCGATTTGATATGTTTGTTGCAATTTGACGATTTGTCGTATAGGATTGACATGTTCATTGTTTGTTGCAATTTAGCGATTTGTCGCGTAGGGTTGAGCAGCGATTTGGACCTATTTGCTAAGAGACTTAGCAATTGTTGTGTCACTTATTCGGCTTAAAAGTTGAAGACTTTTCAGCAGTTAGTTTTCGAAACGCGTGCTTTAAAATTCATTTAATAGAAGTTACTTGAAGATCTTCATGACAATATAGTTGCTACTTCTTTGATTACTGTAAAGACTAACATAATCTTAGAAGTTTTCTCTATTTATTGCCGTAAAGATTAACGCAGTTTATATGAGCCTTTCGCAAGAATCTTTCCTCTACTTTGCAATTGTATAAAGTGTAACCGGAAAATATCTTTGTTTATTTATTTAGTTCAGCTATGCTTAACTTGCCATTAAGCATTGAACAATATTGATAGGTCTTTAGACGTTGTAACGAGTTGTTGATTCGAATCGTGATTGAAGTAACAGATAGTATTGCAAAGGTGAAGTAGTAGATGTAGAATCCAAATTAGGCAGATCGCTAGCCGGTCTGCACCCATATTAGTATAGGCTAAAGCTTAGTCCTTACCCTGTCTTGAATAGTCACCCAACAATCAACTTGCAGCCATTGCAATTGATTATATCCCAGCACTTATATAATTAAATTTATGGAGAATTTTCAAAAGAAAACCTAACACTTATTTTACGCGTTTCGAAATGAAACGCGCTTTAAAAGCGAAATACTATGATGAGTCTAAGTAGCACTATACACATTGCATTGCGTACGGGCCAACCATAACCCTAGCCCAATACCGTATTAGTAGCCTCCACTCCACCAGCAGTTTAAACTTTCTTCCTTCCTTTTCTATAAACAAATCCACGTACATCCACTATAATAATCTCTACTGCTTTGGCCCCGTGATAGCTTGTGCGCGGTACGTACCTAATATGGAGTATCCAAGTATAGGCAGTCATTTTTTTGGTGGTGGTGGTAGCGGAAGTGAGGCTTTTTGGTCAGTTTGTTTGCCAACTTCGAGATTTTTTGCCCCGGTATACAGGTTTGTTGGGGCGGCCGATAGATTTAAATTTGATGGTGGCGCCATTTTGAGCGGCGGAGAATGGAATGATAACCATTGTAAAAGGGTGTTGTGGTATTAGGGCAGTAGATCGACGTTGTAAAATGAGATTGTTGGTAAAGTAGTTTGTGACGTAGGAAGTTAAAATTGTGTTGTTGGCGTTAGCGACGGCGACGGCGACGGCGTTTGTCGATGCGCGGTGCGCAATATGGTCCGTGTGAACGACAAGGAGCGCGGCGGAGCAGGGAGCGCGGAACCTCGCACTCGTGCCGAACATCGCACTTTCACAGCCAACACCGCCAAAGCTTGGCAACGGCATAGAGGACCGAGTCAAGTTTGAAGACATTACGGATGTGGAGGACGTTTTTGTGAAATACGGTCCCACTGTATGTCCGGATAATCAGAAACCAAGTTATTAAATTCGCGGGTAGAAAGCTCCGCGCTCCCCAATTTAAAACGGTATTGCTTAAAGATTGTCCGCTTCCGCTTGTAAAGCACGGCTAAGCTACCATATTTTTTGATAGGATTGCTCACCGTTCCCCAATTGGAAAGGCATTTACCTCCATGCTACCTTTGCTGGTAAGGACAGGCCCCAATTCGAAAATAGAGTTTGAAGAGTGTCCGCTTCCACTTTTGAAGCACATTCCCCAAGCGACATCTGGCAGGATTGCTCACCGCTCCCCAGATTCGCTGGCAGGAAGCTCACCGCTCCCCAGTTTGAAAACAGAGCTTGAAGAGTGTCCGCTTCCGCTTGTGAAGCACGGCCAAGCTACTAGATTCGTTGGCAGGAAGCTCCGCGCTCCCCAGTTGGAACGGTATTGAAGGGAATTTGAAACGCAGTTGTTTTTTATGTATACAGAACGTACCGTCCACATCGAGACGATGTTGTTTAAGTACTGTTACGGATCTGACCTCGGCTCTGTGCACAGGCCTATACCTAAGTATCTGTCATGCACATCCGCCGTCTCCCTTAGCCTAGTTCTTCCTTCGTACTAGTAATGCAACACACTTCTTCCACGGCCCCATGTTGGTCTGGCCGCGTGTGATAACCGAAAAATTGGATCCCACTCTGGCACACACAAGAAAAATTGCAACAAATTGGATGATTTAACTACATTAAATGCCCTATTCTACAAAGCTATCTTGAAAATAAATTGACCGTTAGCTTCCTTTAGCTTTGTTTAGATTTACAACTACGAAATCAGCCTAAATAGTGTGGCTTGTGACTATTCCAATCGTCAATATATAAAAACCTAAAAAGTCCCACGAATCTTTATAGTTTTGAATGCAACCCACGTTCGAACCCCTATTGTCTACAATCACACAGGACACCCAGAGTCTGACTCTCCGGATACATCGCTCTGTTGCCTGGAATCATGTTCCCGTTCAGAACTCTGAGATGAAAACATCGTACCGTTTTCTTCTTGATCAGGCACTGATCTGAGCCTCTGTTTCCGCCGCACCATCTCTTCCAATAGCTCATAGACTGTGCCCAGAGGCAGCTCCGCGACGGCTGGCCGAAACTCGCTTGGAAAACTGTCAGAAACGTTGTCCTTGAACTCTTCAAGCATCCGGTTGATCCTCAGAACCAATTTCCAGGACACGATGTGCTCGCCAATCATAAACGCTGGATTGCTTGCCATGAAAAGCTCTTGAAGGATCCACTGCCTCTGGAAGTAGGACCGGTGCATGAAGTCGTTGGCCCCCACCCAGTGTGGTAGCAAGAATGCGATTGTACCGTCATCGCTGTTTTTCCAAAGGTAGCTTATTTTGTCGAAGCATTTGTGTTTGGGCGCATAGTTCTCGGGGTGCAGTTCTCTGTCTCCTGCATCGCCCCAAGCCTGCGGCATGGCTTGGTCGATTTCGTCCAAGGCCTTGAGGCCGGCCGCGGTGGCGTCTATCGCGGGTCCCAGCCACCCAGTTACGATTTTCGATTCTCTGTATACCTTCTGCATCGTTTCCTTGAGGTGGCTTGACTCCTCCACGTCGTTGGCGTTGACGCAGATCGAGTCCAGCCACACATACAGACCGGGCTCGGGAAGCCGCAGAAAATGGCGCAGTCGCTGGGGCAGTCCCAGCTTCGATCTCTTGGGTCTTTCCGAGTCGGTCAGTGGCCAGCTCTTGATATTGTTCCTGGCGCCCGAGTAGAATATGTTCCGGATGCTTTTGAGCCCTTGGACCTGGTGTGCTGTGAGGCTCACTGCTTTGCCGTCGACGTAGATCGCGTCGGTGTCTTCCGAGTCTCCGAGCAGGGAGGAGACAGCGACGATATCCGAGTCTAGCTTATCAAAGGACGTGGTGATGAGGCGAGACACGATGGCGTCTCCGGGCCCTCGGGCGGGGAGCACTTCCAGCAAACGAAAATCCTGTCCTGGGTTGGTCAGTTTCCCATACCGCATTGCACGGGGTCTTTCCGTCGCGATGAGTCTCGCCATCGGTGATCTTCTGACAAGTTAGCTGATAGATCCACGGAGATGTAGCAAAGGTCTGGTGTAATTTGACAAGCATGAGTTTCGACGAGACTGTAGCTCGCCACGGGCGGACGGGCGTACAGGAGGTAATCATATATCTCGGAGCTACCACTATTCTGGAATACATGTCCGGAGCCGTTCTTGGTTCTCGAAGTGTCTCAAGGTCCTAGCTGAGATGAGGTGTCTGCTTTGAGGATAAAATTGGCAGACTTCTGACGCACTTTACCTGAATAGTACTTGGATAGACCGAGACACTGTATATCCGCCAGTCCTTGGTCTGGGCCCGGTGCCTGCAAGCCTCTGTACTAATTCGAAGGGCAGTGTGTATATTTTTTATGTGGACTGTCAGGAAAAGACCTCAAGCGAAGAAATTGGGAATCCGCACTGGCGGAGGCCCTGTGCCGGCCTTGGGCATATGAGTCAGGACAGAGTTTGACAAACAGTATAAATGGGAACATACTGTGCAGCTGTGTTTGTCTTTGTTTCAAATATTCCGTTTCTGCTTCCGTTTCTTTCCCACAACCATGGGACAGCAAATCAGTGTCATGCCTGGACGTGGCCTCGCCAGCAACGCCTATGATTCACGGCGCCAACTCCATCCGGAAGAACTCAGGAACCACCTTCGACCCCTCTATCGTTCTCTCCTCCAAGAGCTCGGCTATGATACTGCTGTGTCACTAGACGCCGATGCTGTTGCAAAACTTCATGAAGCCATGAAACAGAAAGCAGATTTGACCGGCCTGGACTATAAAGAAAACACCGTCTCTACCCAGGGCTTTGCTCTTGGGCTTTCATTGGCTTGCGTGGGTCTTCATTTCGCCCTCCCATTTCGCCCCTCCCCTCCCCTCTCACCTGATGCTTCCCACGAAATTACGCTGACTAGGCACGCTGCCTTGCTTTGCAGTTATGCTGCCAAGGCAGTCCAATCGACGTCCAAGCGTACGTGGGGATATTCACATGGCTCGCGGTGCTCATCGATGACCGGATTGGCGAGTTCAGCGGCGAGGTAGAGGGTTACCAACGAAGGTTCTTCGCGGGCGAAGAGCAGCCGACGCCGCTTCTCCGGGCCACTGCGGCGCTCCTGAAGCAGACATGGGACCACTGGGATCCCATATTGGCCAACATGATTGCCACATCCCACTTCGACTTTGTCTCCAGCAACCTGCTCGACACCCGCCCCGAGTTCCAAGACATGCAGCCGACGAGAGCCGGTTCGTCGTGGCCCTACTTCTTCCGGAACATGTCGGGCCTCACGGTCGCATACGCATGCTTCGCCTTTCCAAAAACAAGCCAAATGGACATGAGCTTGTTTCTGGAGGCGCTGCCTGACATGGCAGTTTGCATCAACTTCGTCAATGACGTCTTGTCGTCGGTAGCAAATCCACCCTACGCGGAGTCGGCCGTTCTCGCTAACGTGATGAGCCATAGATTTTACAAAGAGGAGGTAGGCGGCGAAAGGCACAACTACATCCACAACAGGGCCAAGTGCGAGCAGAAAGATCCACTACTTGTGCTCGAGAAGGTCAAGGCGGAGACCCTGGCATGTGCCAAACGAGTCCGGACGATTCTCAAGGGAAGGCCTCATTACTTGGCATTGTGGGATAAACAGGTCATGGGCCATATAGCCCTGCACAAAATCAATTCGCGGTACCGTCTGTCAGACTTGGACCTAGGAGAAGAACACCCTCTCAAGCCATGAAGTCTTGTTGCGGATCAGGATTCACAGGGCGCGAGTTGAATGATATTTTCCCCTTCTAAATCATGATCATGGAAGCGTATGGTTCTGCGGGGCGTATGCATACTTGATGGATCCATCATCACCTTCCCAGTCCAGGTTCTTCTGTCTCAGTGCTGATACTTTCTAGCTTGGATGAGAGGTGCTCGTATATTGGATACTTTGAGGACGCAGGAAACTGTTGCTGCCGCTGTGTGTTGACCAAGATGCACTACCATGTTCATGCTGATTTTCCCGATGATAAAACAACCCAGCCGACGACGTCCACATCCGAAACCTTTCAAGCCACAATAACATACACCAGAGAATGTATCTTGGTACTCTCTTGAAAGGCTCGCACACAATCTTAGAATCTAGCAGATCTAAGGAAAGCAATTTGGTCAGTAAGGAACACTTATGTGGTCTGTGTCAGATGATAGATATCTTGTCCTGGCCCAGATCTTTGTCCGGAATTCCCAATCCAGCCCACCTCCATCTCGAACGAAATCCCAAGCGTCCCGCTGTCGGGAAGCCCCAAGACATCATGACATGTTGCATCGTCAGAATTCAGAAACATGTCTCCATGGTGACCCTGTGCATGATGAAGGGGAAGGGGACGCACGGACAGGTTCAAGACTTGAAGAGAGAGGACTCAAATTCGGCAAGGACACACCAACCGACGTGGATGGCGCAGGTCTGGGCTTGTTCTTGTTGTGATGGGAAGATCTTAGCCAAGTTTTTGGGAATGATGACTGACATCAAAGCAACCATGGCCTGTAGAAGAAAAAGAGCTGAATCTTTCTCACGGCCAACGACCCGAATTTCAAACCCCCTTCAGGTGCCAATAGGCAACGGCTCTACTTAGTGACTAGTACAGTTGAGCTAACATAATGCCGAGTTGCCCGTGTCGCGGCCACGGTATCATGATATCACGATAATTTTGACAGGCGGAAATGAATCTTCATGCGAAGTGCTGGGATTCTCGTGCTGTGAATTCCGAGAACATGGAATCCGGTCGATCCAAATGACTCGGCCAGACGATGGGCGTTTGTGTGATTTGGACCGTACCATAGTAGAGGACGCAGCACTGAGCAGGTTCGAGCTGACGCGGCTACCACTGAGACGAGGCTGAGGGCCCGAGGCTGAGGGCCCGAGGCCCCTGCACCGCACACACTTTGCGAATCGGAGACGAGACCGTCTTTCTGCTGCGGCTTGTACATACTGCTCGCATCAAGGGAGGTAGTTTCTGCGTCCTATCACGAAAGGCCATGGTATGATCTGCACCATGTTGCTTGCATATTCTGATTATGAAGCGGTGAGGACAGCTACGTGGGAGCAGCAGAATGAGCATAACCCTGATGAGAAGCTGCCCAACATGCATGCATTGTGCTATGATGACCAAGGCAAGGAAATCAATCCCATGGCAACCGAGGGAAGATAGCCAAACAGAAGCATATCACTCCAAGCCCAGCATCAGGCCTTGCGCCGTCTCGAATCATCCTTGGGCTCAAGATGAACGCTTCCACGTCAGGCACCAGCAACCCTCCAAGCCAGCCGATTCAACTCCTCCTTTCCACTCTTGGCCGGCGACCTCTTCTTGCGCAGCGCCACCGGAGCCATCCCCGGCGTCTCCAAGATCGTGTGGATTGCCTCGAGCGACAGCTTGCTCGTCTCTGGGAAGAGTAAGTAGGTCGCTGGAAGCATGTGCAGCAGGCATCGCTGTTATCCGATGTGTGGGACGATCGTCTTGGGTCCGGCAGCGGCCGTGCACGGTTGCTCCGAGACCATAGAGTGTACATAGTACTGCATTCCTGCTAGCCCGGTTCCGACCCAGCGGCTGCGGGGCGTCATTCCAGTCATTCCAGGCACTACTATACTTAGTAGTATGTACAAGATGTTAGAGTGTCCTACAGGGCCCAGCCTTCGAAACAGAACATGCAACATGCCAGCAGCCCACTAACGGGGCCCAACGGCCATCGGGGCCCAACGGGGAAGTGAGAATGCCTGCAGCTTCATCAACATCAACAACTCGTCCAGACGAGCATCCAACCCCTCGCGGTTTCTGCCGGCGCAAGATATGCGTCCAGTGAACAACCCCAGTGAACTCCCCGCAGTGCACTCTGGCCAGCCCCCCTCTGGAGTCCTGCACAACCCTGCACCTGGAACATCCACTGTAGCCTGAAACCGAGAAGACAAATCCTCAACACCAACAACCACGACCACGTCCACGTCCACGTCCCCGTTTACGATCACGACCACGCCTCCGCCTCGCTCGCTCCGCTTCGCCGCTGCAGTCACAATCACAACTCGATCTCCACCACGACTTACGAATCCCCCCTTTGGAGCTTTCTTTTGTTCCTTCCCAACGAGGCCACACCCCGCCACAACCCTCCTTCACGTTCCATCGCAACGCAGGCCCCTTATTCTTGCTTGTCCACGAGCACCAAGCAACCACCATTTACCAATCTTGCGACCATCCTCCCTATCCACAAAGCCCTCCACAATTCGCCACGATCACTACCGACTGCTTCATCCACGCCGATAACCCACCTCATGCGACTTGTTGCCGGGCCTTGACCCCGCCACGCTCCATGACTTTGCTGGGCTTCTTCTTTGCCCGTACAACAGACCATCAACACCATGTCCATCTCGGAATTTCCATCCTTGAAAATGGGCGGGGAGATGTCTCTCGAAGAACAAGTGGCTTGGTACAAATCCCAATACGAGCAACTCGAGACCGAGCTGGCCGAATTCAGGGGTTCCAGTCAAGAACTCGAACAGGAGCTGGAGAAGGATCTAGAGGCTGCAGAGAAGAGGGAGAACTCGCTGCGCGAAAAAGCGGAAAGCCTGAATTACGAGGTCGATGAGTGGAAGGTGTGCTTCGCTTTGTCCCCTCTGCGCCGCCCTTCTTGAGTGACCCTTGTGTAGTGACCCGTGTGTCTGACCGACATGTCTTGCAGAGAAAGTACAAAGAATCCAGAGCCGAGACCAACGCCGCCCAGAATGCCCTGGAGAAGGAGATCACGACACTACGCGACACAAACCGAACACTCCAACACAAATTACGCGATATAGAAGTCGCCAACGACGACTTCGAGCGGCAAGCCCGCCACACCAACTCCTCCCTGGAGGACCTCGAAAACAAGTACAACAGCGCCATCGAGAGAGCAGTCATGATGGACGAGGAAATCAAGATCGGCGAGCAGGAGAGAGAGCAGTTGAGGATAGAGGCACAGCGTCTGCGGGAGGAGCTGTCCGATCTCAAGGTTGAAGCCGAGATTCTGCAGGACAAACTCAAGAAGCAAGAGCGCCACACGTCTGCTACCCTCACGGACCTGTCCATGCCCGAGAGTCCTATGTTCGACGTAAGCGCCCTGTCCGAGGTCAGTTCGCCACTCGTCTCCACACCACCCGGAACGGCCGCATCCGTGTCTTCGGTCAAGACGCTGGTCAACGAGCCGCCCTCGCCGCCCATGTCCGATGCGCCTGCGCCCCTACCCCTAGCGCTGCCCAAGACCAGGGTGCCACCTATCGAGACGCCTGTTCCGCCCACGTCAAAGCCGAAGAGATCGAGGCTGCCGTCCATGGACACGAACACCACACCGAGGCCGAGACTTTTGTCATCCGCGTCATCGCGGCCGCCGACAAGGTCGGCCGTGCATTCCACGTTGCGCGCAACTTCGACCGTTCGATCGACCGCTCCAAGACCGCTGCCCACACGGAGCCCAGCGAGAGGGATAGCTCCGTCTGCGTCTCTGACCCACATACGGTCTCTTACTGCCAAGATGCAGAAACTCGAAGCACGAGTCCATTCCGCCCGCACAAGACTACCCGCTCCCAATCCCACACCACCTTGTGCCTCGCCGCGTGGCACCGTGCTTGGTAGCAGCAATGTTCCGATACGAACTCGTAAGAGAGGCCCAGGATCGGTTTCTTCTGTCAGCACAAGCACCACCGCACCGGACGACTCGGCGCCTGCTGGACAGGGACTCAGCCGGAGCCTCAACGGCAAGCACCTTCCCCGGCTTAGTTCGGGGGTCGGCAGGCTGTCGCTCGGCCCTGGGCCCCTGCCACACCGCGTCCCGAACGACTCGAATTCCGATATGAGTCGTCCCAGCAGCCGTGCCAGTACGTCAAGCTTCGCACGATCGTTGAGTCGAGCAGACGGATACCATGACAGCATGATTGCGCCACCACGGCCAGGTAGCAGAGCAGGAGGCGCGTACACGCCATCGGGAAGACCCATGAGTAGGGCCAGCTTTGGGAACAGTCTTCACGGATACTCGATGAGCGTCAGCACAGCGGAGGAGCACGAGCCCCCGGAGAAAGACTACCAGACACCCAGCCGGCACGGGACCTACAACCTATACAGCGGTGGTATCGGCATCCCCGCGCCATCCGGTCTCCCGATCCCGGGATCAAGGCGGCCAAGCGCCGCGGGCGTCACTCCAACCCACATCAGAAGGCCGAGCGTAGCATCGAACGTTTCGACCGACATTGGAAGGAGGCCGAGTATAGGTCCGAGGCTGCGGAGGAAGGCCTCAACGCAAGTCGGAGATCTGGGCGAGACATACTGAGCCTCAACGTGGGCGGGCATAGCAGTGCGGATGATGCGAGACGCGAGGCATGCTACCAAACAGCCCGGAGAGCCGAGCTCAATAGACCAGAGCTGCCATTGGTCTGGCTTTTACACTGTTGCCTCCTTTATATGAGCATTCTTCTTTCCATCTGTTATCATACCCCTATTTTTCGTTTGTCTTACGATACCGCAAGTCATGGCAAGGCGTCGAGAATTTTGCACTCGGTTCGGAACGTGGCGCGTGAAGCATGGGGGGACTGCAATCGGTCAAGTATGCATACAGCTTGCGATTTTTCTTGGAACAGGCCGGACTGGAGCGCCTGCACCCTGGAATCGCGAGATTCCAGTCATCGCGGGTGGGAGATCGTAGTTATGGAGGGCGGCTAGCATGCAGTGTGTCTTGGGCCGGCAACGCAAGCAATACAAACTTCCGGAATATCATGGAAACTGCGTTGATGTTGGCGGAGGTCCTGCGCCGGGTTGTTTTCTCCATGGTCATGTCCTCGTCAAGCTGTCCGGTACAATTTGATTCCCAAAGATCAAGGAAGGGTTCGCCGATATCCGAAAGCGCCCGGAAGGCCCAAAGGGAAATCGGCAGAAGCAAACGTCCCCGGCCACCCGGAGGCCTACCTGACTGGGCAGCAGCAGCCTCTTCGGGGAAGTGTAGGAGTAGACAGTATATACATAGTTATATGGTGATCAAGGCAGGCAAGACTGCAAGTGCGGACCAAGACAGCGGGATCCTCTTGCACGGCACCTACTTGCATATGGCATTAAATTGCAGCCAAGGCGAAGATGGCATAGCCAGTGGCTAGATACCTTTCTGGTGTAATATCAGTGCGAAGTGCGGTATGGGCTCGATAACGTTGTTCCTTGTCACTTGAGTGACGTTTTGGTTCATGCCCCGTTTGTGCGCTCTTGTTGTGAGGGAGAACTAGAGGGGACAGAACTAGTAATCGTAGTAGATGGATTTCTTCAACTTATACTACGTACTGTTCACCAGCTGCACTCCAACTGCAGTATACCCAGTACGTACTTATTATTGTTATATCACGCGGACAGGCCCGGGAGAGCGTGGTCAATGCGCATCGATGCCACAGACCGGGGTAAACGCGGGGAAGGCTGGTATTTAGAATTGTAATAAAGTAGTAGGTAAGAAAGTGACTCCGTGTGGCGCCAGTTTCTGACAGACTCGGCGCGGAGAAGATGTTGGGGAGGGCCCGGAGGCTAAACCCTGAGAGTGAAGGGAACAAACACCATGCGCTTTTATTCTCTTCGTCGCCATTCTCAACATTTGGGGACTGTCACTTTTGGCAGTTTGTTTGGTCAGTTTTTTTTTGTTTTTTTTTTCTTCCTTTCTCATGTATTCCGCCCGTCGAAAAGATGGATATGGTTTCATTGATTGTCAGAACATGTCCGCGAAGGCTGCCAAGCAGTCAAGTCTACGCGGATGTTTTCTGGACTTGCCCCAGGCTTTTGAACTCTCAGCCCCGGAGATCCGCTCCCGAAGCTGGTGCAAGCTTTATGCAAGTAACGAGGGAAGATAGGCAAGATCTGACAACCAGCTGTTGAAGTAAGGGAGATTGATTAGTGACGTCGTGGGATCCGCGGAGCTACCATTCTGGAAGCATGTCAAGTCTGAACAAGCTGGTGAAGGTGAACATGTATATAGTTGGCGGTCCTCGATGCTTCATCGAGAAGCCACCTGTTCGCATCAAAGCCTTGAAAACGTCAGCGTTGAACCAAGATTAGAAGTCGCCGTAGTCCGAGCCCAAGGCTGGGTATGAGTGGTGAGACCGCCATCTTACGGGCACACACACAGCGCCGAATGGGGTTTCCGAGGAAGGAGGTTGGTTTGGCTTCGGACACCGACCGCTTAGTTTTTTTTTTTTTTTCCGAGCGTCTATTTTGAGTAGTACATTGTCTGGCATCTTCCAACTGGACCCTGCTGAAGGCAATGTAGAGAGTGTCCCGAGATCCTTCCTCGGGAGCATGTCGAGGGAAGGTTGCAACGCCAGCTGACGAACTAAGCCCGGCGTCAGGAAAGTGGCGCTGAAATCTGCGGAGGTTCCGAAAAGATACCCGGTTAAAGAATATGCCCTCTGAGATTGCATCCTGCAGTGGGCTCCACCCCAACCAATACGCCCCAACACGCTAGGACAGCCATCACAGGCGCCAGGCCGGCGGGGAGCAGGTGCAAGGATAAACCCCTACCGCCCCGTTGATTGCAACTGCCCTCGAGATATATTCATTGCACAACACTAGAACACTGTCCGAAGACTATTATATCAAGACTTCCGTCAGCCTGCTGTTCCCCGCGAAGCTGAATCTCGCCGGACTCGACAGACACACTCCTCTACCGCCTCTTCCTCCCCTCCGGACCAGTTTCAGGACCTTGCAAACCTGACCCACACTACACACGACCAACAACCAAACCACCCCCAACCCACTACCTCGACGTCTGCCCAAACCCCCCACACTGCGAGGGCTACCCTACAAGCACCAAGCACGGCGCAACTCGATCACATCTGCAATAGCAACGTACAACAGGTCGACCAACGGACAGCCTGCAATACGCTCTCAACTCAGACGGTTCCTCAAATCGCTTCGACGGCTCGCGACATTCTTTTCCTGTACCTCTCATGACTACCTAGATACCCTGGAATTGGTTCCTCCTCGTCGACATACCCACCAGATCGAGCCTGCTATCCCAACAAATTCACAGAAATGGCCGAGACTCTCAAAGAACCCGCACGGGGCGGCAGCATCGTGCCTCACTTGAATGGCAAGGCTACCTACGCCGAGCTGCGCAAGGTGGCTCACCACTTCATTGGAGGCAACAAGCTCGAAAACGCGCCTGAGTCCAAGGTCAAGGACTTTGTCGCCAACCACGATGGCCACACCGTCATCACGAACGTGCGTGTTCCTCGGGGAAGACCCAAGGCCCACTCGGGAGGAGCAGTGCAGTAGACTGACCGCGCATGCGCCTTGTAGGTTCTGATTGCCAACAACGGGATTGCTGCCGTCAAGGAGATCCGTTCCGTGCGGAAATGGGCCTACGAAACGTTCGGCGACGAGCGTGCCATTCAATTTACGGTCATGGCCACGCCTGAAGATCTCGGCGCCAACGCAGACTACATTCGCATGGCAGATCACTATGTAGAAGTGCCCGGTGGCACAAACAACCACAACTACGCCAATGTGGAGTTGATTGTGGACGTGGCTGAGCGGATGAACGTCCACGCCGTGTGGGCAGGATGGTGAGTTCCATTGCTTGCAAGACAAGGTCGTTGTGCAAGACACTAATTATGACTATGTGCTGCAAAACAGGGGTCATGCTTCCGAGAATCCAGCACTGCCAGAATCGCTGGCTGCGTCCAAAAAGAAGATTGTCTTCATTGGACCTCCCGGCTCCGCCATGCGCTCCCTAGGTGACAAGATTTCCTCGACGATCGTCGCACAGCATGCTGAAGTGCCCTGCATTCCATGGTCGGGTACAGGTGTCGACCAGGTCACTGTGGACGACAAGGGCATCGTGACCGTCGAGGACGATACCTATATGAAGGGATGTGTCCAGTCATGGCAGGAAGGCCTGCAGAAGGCGCGAGAGATTGGCTTCCCGGTCATGATCAAGGCCTCCGAGGGTGGCGGTGGCAAGGGTATCCGAAAAGCGCTGACTGAGGACGGTTTCGAGCAATTATACAAAGCCGCCGCTTCTGAGATCCCCGGCTCGCCCATCTTCATCATGCAGCTTGCCAGCAGCGCCCGACACTTGGAGGTTCAGCTGCTCGCTGATCAGTACGGCAACAACATCTCGCTCTTTGGCCGTGACTGCTCGGTCCAGAGACGCCACCAGAAGATCATCGAGGAGGCGCCTGTCACAATTGCCAAGGCGGATACCTTCCGGAAGATGGAAGATGCTGCGGTAAGACTGGGTCGCCTCGTCGGCTATGTGTCCGCCGGTACTGTCGAGTACCTGTACTCTCACCACGATGACAAGTTCTACTTCCTCGAATTGAACCCTCGTCTCCAGGTTGAGCATCCTACCACGGAGATGGTCAGTGGTGTTAACCTGCCCGCTGCACAGCTCCAGATCGCCATGGGTATTCCATTGCACCGTATTCGCGACATCCGACTGCTGTACGGTGTGGACCCCAGGGGCGACGCCGAGATCGACTTCGAGTTCAAGAACGAGGCCAGTGCCAAAACACAGCGCCGGCCAACACCCAAGGGCCACACCACCGCCTGCCGTATCACAAGTGAGGACCCGGGCGAGGGCTTCAAGCCTTCCAACGGCGTTATGCACGACTTGAATTTCAGGAGTAGCTCCAACGTCTGGGGTTACTTCTCGGTCAGTACTGGTTCTGGTATCCATTCCTTTTCGGACTCGCAGTTCGGCCACATTTTTGCCTATGGCGAGAACCGACAGGCATCACGGAAGCACATGGTCGTCGCGCTCAAGGAACTGAGTATTCGTGGCGATTTCCGCACCACTGTCGAGTACTTGATCAAGCTTCTGGAGACCGAGGCCTTCGAGGACAACACCATCACCACCGGCTGGTTGGATGAGCTTATCACTAACAAGCTCACCGCGGAGCGCCCAGACCCCACACTTGCTGTTGTTTGCGGTGCGGTCACCAAGGCCCACATCGCTAGCGAGGAGTGTATCACTGAGTACAAGGCGGGCTTGAACAAGGGCCAGGTTCCTTCCAAGGATATTCTGAAGACGGTTTTCCCCGTGGAGTTCATCTACGAGGGCTTCCGCTACAAGTTCACTGTCACTCGGTCGAGCCTGGATAGCTACCATCTCTTCATCAACGGTTCCAAGTGCTCCGTCGCTGTGCGTGCCCTCAGCGACGGCGGTCTGTTGGTCCTCCTTGACGGACGCAGTCACAGTGTGTATTGGAAGGAGGAGGTCGGTGCCACTCGTGTGTCTGTCGACAGCAAGACTTGTCTGCTCGAGCAAGAGAACGACCCGACCCAGCTGCGCACGCCTTCTCCCGGCAAGCTCGTCTCCTATGCGGTCGACAATGGAGAGCACGTCAAGTCTGGCCAGATCTTCGCCGAGGTCGAGGTCATGAAAATGTACATGCCTCTCATCGCCGCGGAGGATGGGGTGGTCCAGCTGATCAAGCAGCCTGGTGCCACCCTGGAAGCCGGTGACATTCTTGGTATTCTGGTCCTGGACGACCCTAGCCGAGTCAAACAGGCGCAACCGTTCTTGGGCCAGATTCCCGAGTATGGGCCTCCTATGGTACATGGAGACAAGGCCTCCCAACGGTTTGCTCAACTTTACGGAACCCTGGTCAACATTCTCGAAGGTTTTGACAATACTGTTGTCATGACCCAGACGTTGAAGGACCTCATTGGAGTTCTGCGCGATCCCGAACTGCCGTACAGCGAGTGGTCTGCCCAATTCTCGGCTCTGCACAGTCGGATGCCACAGAAACTCGACGCCCAATTCGCTCAGCTGGTCGAGCGAGCCAAGTCGCGTGGCGGTGAATTCCCAGCCAAGGCCCTTGCTCGTGCGTTCCAAAAGTTCCTCCTCGACAATGTGGCGCCGAGTGACCAGCACACGCTCAAGACCACACTGGAACCTCTGTCCACCATACTAGACCTTTACTCGGAAGGCCAAAAGGTCCGCGAGCTCAGGAGCATCTCCAGCCTGCTGGAGAAGTATGCCGACGTCGAGCATGTCTTCTCTGGAAAGAAGCTGCAGGACGAGGATATCATTCTTGCCCTCCGTGACGCTAACAAAGAGGATGTCACCCATGTTGTTCAGACGGTACTGTCGCACAGCCGTGTTAGCGCCAAGAACAACCTGGTAGTCGCTCTTCTTGAGGAGTACCGTCCCAACAAGCCTGGTGTGGGCAATGTTGGCAAGTCTCTGCGGCCTGTGCTGCGAAGGTTGGCAGACCTGGAGTCCCGTCAAACCGCCAAGGTGTCGCTGAAGGCTCGCGAAATCCTCATCCAGTGTGCCCTGCCGTCGCTGGAGGAGCGCAAGGCTCAGATGGAGCACATTCTCCGCTCGTCTGTTGTGGAATCACGCTACGGTGAGGCTGGTCTCGACCACCGCAACCCCAGCTTCGAAGTCATCAAGGAGATTGTGGACTCCAAATACACTGTCTTCGACGTTCTGCCGCTGTTCTTCGCCCACGAGGATCCGTGGGTCGGTCTCGCTGCCCTGGAGGTCTACATCCGCCGTGCATACCGTGCGTATATCCTGAAGCAGGTTGAATACCACGCTGATGAGTCGGACAACCCCGCCTTTGTCACTTGGGACTTCCAGCTCCGAAAAATTGGTCAGTCTGAGTTCGGCCTACCCATTGAGTCCGTCGCTCCCTCGTCGCCAATCACGCCCGCGACTCCGGGCACTCCCATGCAGGGCGACTACGGGTTCCATCGCATTCACTCCATCAGCGACATGTCCTACTTGACTCGCAAAACGGAGCAAGACCCGGTCCGCAAGGGCGTCATTGTCCCGTGCAAGTACATCGACGATGTCGACGATCTCCTTGCCAAGGCCCTGGAAACTCTTCCTGCTGTCCAGAAAAAGAACACGCTGATCGCCAATCTGGAGGGAAAGCGGAAGCCTCAGCGCCAAGACACACCACCGGAGCTTTCCAATGTTGTCAATATTGCTGTCCGTGACTGCGAGAGTGGTGATGACCAAGATACTCTGGCACGCATTCGCGACACCATGGAGTCGTTTAAAGGGGACCTGATTGTTCATGGTGTTCGCCGTGTGACTTTCATCTGTGGCCACACTGATGGATCGTACCCTGGGTATTACACGTTCCGTGGGCCCTCGTACGAGGAAGACGACAGCATCCGGCACACGGAGCCTGCTCTTGCTTTCCAGCTGGAGCTCAACCGGCTGTCCAAGTTCAAGATCAAGCCGGTTTTTACCGAAAACAAGAACATCCACGTCTACGAGGCTGTCGCCAAGGAGAATGAGGCTGACAAGCGCTACTTCACTCGTGCTGTCATCCGTCCCGGCAGACTTCGTGACGAGATCCCCACGGCTGAATACTTGATCTCGGAGGCCGACCGTGTCATCAACGATATTTTCGATGCTCTCGAGATCATCGGCAACAACAACTCCGACTTGAACCACCTCTTCATCAACTTCACGCCCGTGTTCCAGCTGCAGCCTCGTGAGGTGGAGTACTCTTTGCAAGGCTTCCTCGACCGCTTCGGCCCCCGAGGATGGCGTCTGCGTGTTGCTCAGGTCGAGATTCGCATTATTTGCACGGACCCAGCCACCGGAACTCCTTACCCTCTCCGTGTCATCATCACCAATACCTCTGGGTTTGTCGTCCAGGTCGAGGTGTATGCTGAGCGCAAGTCCGAGAAGGGCGAGTGGGTCTTCCACTCGCTTGGTGGCACTACCAAGATCGGCGCCATGCACTTGCTGCCTGTCTCTGCGCCCTATCCGACCAAGAACCACCTTCAACCCAAGCGCTACAAGGCTCACTTGATGGGCACGCAGTACGCATACGACTTCCCCGAACTGTTCCGCCAAGCAATCCAGAACTCGTGGGCCGAGGCTGTGAAGGTCACACCAGCTCTGGCTGAGAAGCAACCCCCCACCGGCGAGTGCATCGACTTCAGCGAGCTTGTCCTTGACGACGCCGACAAGCTGGCCGAGGTCTCCCGTGAGCCCGGAACCAACAACTGTGGCATGGTTGGCTGGCTTATCAACGCCCGCACGCCCGAGTACCCCCGAGGCCGCAAGTTCATCATCGTTGCCAACGACATCACCTACCAGATCGGTTCCTTTGGTCCCAAGGAGGACCATTATTTCAACAAGTGCACCGAACTGGCCCGCAAACTCGGTATTCCCCGTATCTACTTGTCTGCCAATTCCGGTGCACGTCTTGGACTAGCGACAGAACTCATGCCTCATTTCAAGGTCGCTTTCAAAGACCCCGAGAAGCAGGATGCCGGCTTCGACTACCTCTACTTGGACGCCGAGACCAAGAAGCGCTTCGAGAGCTCCGTCATGACCGAGGAGATTGTCGTGGATGGTGGGACGAGGCACAAGATCATCACCATCGTTGGGCAGGAGGATGGCCTCGGTGTCGAGTGTCTGCGCGGCTCTGGTCTCATTGCCGGTGCAACCAGTCGTGCCTACCATGACATCTTCACTTGTACGCTGGTCACATGTCGCTCTGTTGGTAGGCTTGACCTCGCTGTTCCCGAATTGCCCAAGACCGTTCATGCTAATTGATCATAGGTATTGGTGCCTACCTTGTCCGTCTTGGACAGCGTGCTGTGCAGGTGGAGGGCCAGCCCATCATTCTGACTGGTGCTCCTGCATTGAACAACTTGCTTGGTCGTGAGGTGTACACCTCCAATCTGCAGCTTGGTGGCACCCAGATCATGTACCGCAACGGTGTGTCCCACATGACCGCCGAGGACGACATGGCTGGTATTTCCAAGATCGTCAAGTGGATGTCGTTCGTGCCCGACAAGCGCAACAACCCGGTGCCAATTGCCCCCAGCGCCGACCCTTGGGACCGTGATGTTGCCTTCACCCCTACGCCTCGTGTGCCTCACGATGTGCGGTGGATGATTGGTGGCAAGCAGGATGGCGACCACTTCCAGCACGGTCTATTTGATAAGGACTCTTTCGTCGAGACGCTTGGTGGCTGGGCTCGCACTGTCGTTGTCGGTCGTGCTCGACTCGGTGGTATTCCTATGGGTGTCATCGCTGTGGAGACCCGCTCGGTCGAGAACATCACGCCCGCCGACCCTGCCAACCCCGACTCTATTGAACAAGTCAGCAATGAGGCTGGTGGTGTTTGGTACCCCAACTCTGCGTTCAAGACGGCGCAAGCTATCAACGACTTCAACTTTGGCGAGCAGCTGCCGTTGATGATCCTGGCCAATTGGCGTGGGTTCTCTGGTGGTCAACGCGACATGTACAACGAAGTGCTCAAGTACGGTTCATTCATCGTCGATGCACTCGTCAAGTACGAGCAGCCCGTTTTCGTGTACATTCCGCCCTATGGTGAGCTCCGCGGTGGTTCGTGGGTCGTCGTGGACCCGACCATCAACCCCACTGCCATGGAGATGTATGCCGATGTCGAAGCCCGTGGAGGTGTGCTTGAACCTGAGGGTATTATTGGGATCAAGTACCGCAAGGACAAGCAGCTTCTCACTATGGCGCGCAACGACCCAACCTATGGTGCTCTCAAGAAGGAGCTGTCGACGGCACAGGACAGCGGAGCTCCCAAGGATGTGATCGAGTCTATCCTCGACAGGATGGCGGACCGCGAGGAGCAGCTCTTGCCTGTCTACGCCCAAATCAGCCTGCAGTTTGCCGACCTGCACGACCGTTCGGGCCGGATGAAGGCCAAGGGTGTGATCCGCGACGAGCTCGAGTGGCGCGAGTCACGTCGCTTCTTCTACTGGCGCGTGCGCAGGCGTCTCAACGAGGAGTACATTCTGCGCCGCATGGCGGCCACCACCGCCTCCGTCGCACCTGGCAAGGATGCCGTGGTGCTTCGTGCCCGACATCTCGCGCTGCTGCAGGCGTGGAGCGCTGTGCCCGAGTTCGACTCGAAGGACCGTGAGGTTGCGGTGTGGTATGAGGACAACCGCGCGGTGGTGAACGAGAAGGTGGCTGCGATGAAGACGGAGGCCACCAGGGCGCATGTTGCCGAGCTGCTGGTGGATAAGAGTGCGTTTGAGGGTGTGCGCGCCGCGTTGTCGAACTTGCCGATCGCTGAGAAGGAGGCGTTGCTGAAGCAGCTGTCATCATGAGAAACGGCGAAAAATGGCTAGGAAGGGATGGAATGGCTGGAAAGAAGGGATTCATTGCTGGCGTGCTTCCGCCTTGGTAGATTCTTCATGTTTACATCGTTACGCCTGTTCTTTCATGTCGTGTGCCGTGGGCCTGGTCTTACTGGGGCGTTGCGTCACATAGGTCACCGCATGGGTCGGGGGCTTCTTTCGTTCTCCTTCTTTCGTTCTACTTTCGTTCTCCCTACGGTGGTATACTAGCTGAGGTCTCTTGAGTGTACTAGATGGCGGTACCTTCCATCGGAGCTTCATGCACACCTGCTGTCTGACTCCTGAGTGACATTGTGCCCTGCACCATGAGGTTCAATCATGTAGGTCATCTTGAAGTATTGATTGATGCCTGCGAACCGCATCACAAGTGAGACGAGATGAGACGAAGGGGGAGCGGGGGGGGGTTAGTTAGTACTAGTCCACCTGGCGACGACGGACCAGCCCGCCCAGCCGCTCGGCCCGGCCCTCCAGGAAGCGCAGGTACGCCTCGAGGGCCGCGATGTGGCGCTCGAGCGCGGGCACGGCCGCGCTCATGCGCTGCATCATGGCCCGGTGGCGCCGGTCCAGGAGGGCGGGCGCCACGGCGTCGACGGCGAGGGTCTCGTGCGCGCGCGCGATGGCGGCCAGGATGCGGCGCGCGGTGGCCTGGCCGTCGAACGCGCGCAGCATCTGGACGCAGCACGCGAAGCCCAGGGCCTGCGGCGCGAACACGAGCCGGCGGTACGTGGCCAGCGTGTTGCGCAGGCCGGCCCAGGCGCCCGCGGCGGGCTTCTTCGGGGCGGGCGGCGCTGGCCCGCGGGTGGTGCCGCCGTCGTGGCTCGGGTGCGTGGCTTGGGCCATTGCTGGTGCTGGTGCTGCTGCTGCTGCTGCTGCTGCTGCTGCTGCTGGCCAGCGCTGGCACCGGTCGAGGAACAGGCCGCGGGTCTCCAGCGTGCGCCGGTTGAACGTCCAGAGGAGCGCGTAGTCGGACGTGGCCACGAATGTGGTCGCGACGCCGCTGGGGCCGGGGTCGCTGAACTCGAGGTAGCCGTCGTACTCGCGCGCCAGGTAGTACAGCGCGCAGTGGTCGGCGTCCATGAGGTCGACGTAGAGGCGCAGGAAGGTCTCGCGGGCGATCGCGAGGGTGTTGTTGTTCGAGCCCGCGTCCGGGGTCCTCCCGGCGGCGGCATCGTCGTCGTCGTCGTCGTCGTCGTCGTCGTCGGGGTCAGCGCGCGGGATGCAGACCAGCTTCAGCGACGCCACGGCCTCGACCTCTCCGCTGCCTCGGTGGCTGTCCTTCCTTCTGGGCCGGGCGACGGCGCTGCCCGCCGCGGCGGCCGCGGAGGAGGTCGCCGTTGCGTTGGCCGCGCTGCTTTGCGCTGCGCTCCTCGGCCTCGCCGGCTCTGCGGCACCGCCGGGCGCGGCGCCGACGAGGGCGACGACGGGCCTCTTCTCCATGAAGAAGGCCAGGTCGTCCTCCAAGACCATCCACTCGTCCAGGCTGGTCGTGGCCAGCCCGCCACTCGCCTGACGGGCCGCGCTGGTGGTGCCGCCAAGGGTGCTGCTGCTGCTGCTGCTGCTGGCCGTGGCCCCGAAGGCCCCGATCTCGATGACGTTGTACCGGCGGGCGCCCTTGCCCGCCGGGCGGAATCGCTGGTGCTTATCGAAGGTCGACTGGGCGATGGTCTTCAGGCCTCCATCCTCCCGGGCTTCGTCTCCTTCTTCTGTTCGCACGTTCGGGCGGCGATGCGGGTTCACTTCCACTCCCAGGGGGATGTTCGTCCGGTGTGGGTCACGACGAGCCACGATGCGGAATCTCGCATACGCACGATGATAGACATCGGGATGTGCGCGAACGGGGGCGGGCATGTGGCACACCCCCAGGCAAGTATGGTAAGCTGCGTCTCACCACTCGCGTCGTCATCATGTACTACACTGGCAGTGCGACGCTGCCACAAATAAGCCATCTATCTGTTGGAGACAAGCTGACAGGCGGTACACGGTAGCCCGCCTGAGGGGCGTGCCCTCACTCACGTCTTGCGCACAAGCAACCGACCTCGCATTCGCCCGCCTGCAAAGTACCGAGTCCAGGAATGTTCATGTTGCGCAGTCACGTCTTTCTGCTCAACACAAAGATAGTATTAGTAAGTTTTTTTTCTCGCTGCGATCATGCAAACAGGAGGCTTATGAAACGTGCTATTTATATATCTAGTGCAATACCTACCTACCTTGAATACTACAGGAGCCACCCCAAATGGAAGCAATCTACGCTAGTTTTTCCTTTCTTTCGATTCAGGGCCAGTCTCAAAAGTTTCTCGCAGATTCGGCCAAAATACCGGCCCAACAAAACCCTTCAAATCTACTAGCAATTTTTGCGTTTCGTTACGCTTATGCGAGCAAACAGGCTTACCAGCCTACACACTTAGTCCGTACACGCTGGCCACGCTAATCAACCTTTATCTACAAGCCTACTAACCTACCCTTCAGTCTTCAATCTTTTTCTGTTCTCTTATTTTCACCTATAGAATATAATATAAAAGACATAGGCGACTTTTGAATGTTTCGACTTTTATCTTTTTAGTTTAAAGGTTGATATTTTGTTTGTTTACCAATGTTTTATTCCTTAAATATTGCCCCGCTACGTGATTCAATGCGCTATATACTTAATACGTATTTTCACTAAAGATAATCATTAAAGATTGAGAGGTTAATATTGTAACTATTGTATTTCAAGTGAGGTTAACTATATTGTTAACTGTAATAATATACAGCAAGTTGATAAATAATATTATAATACTATTATTAAAACAGTAGTAATTGCAGTGCAGTCAGTCAACGTAAGTTGACTATACTAACTGCAAATTGAGTGTATGGTTTTGTGGGTCAACTGTCAAGTTAAGTACAGTATAGACCTAATTCAGACTAGAGTACAGACCAAGCAATTAGCTATACAAATTAGTATGAAGACCGGCTAGCGGTCTACCAAACCTAGAACAATACATCTACTACTTAACCACGTAATACCACTATTACTTCGACCACGATTCGAATCGACAATATTATAACATCTAAGTCTTCCAAACACTGATTAGTGTTTATTAGGTTAAATAAAATTGGTAGAATAAAAGAAAATGTTGGAATAGTGTTATATGCAGTGCAGTAAGTCAACTTTACTGTAAGTAAAGTTGACCGTACTGCAAGTGTATTGCTTTGTGGAGACTTACCGCATTGGGTGTAAGTCGAGTGCAGTACGCTGCACTTCACTCTAGGGCACGGGCTAAGCAATTAGCAATACAAATTACTTTGCAGACCGGCTAGCAGTCTGCCAAACCTAAAACAATACATCCACCATCTGACTACTGCAATACTACTGTTACTTCGATTAATCGAATCGACAACGTTGCAACGTCTAAAGCTATACCAATACTAATTAGTGCTTATTGGCTTAAGCACAAATTAGCTAAGTAAAAGAAGAAACTACTTTCCGGTTACACTCTACGGCTACAACGGCTAGGGTAGAGGAAAGATTCTTACGAAAGGTCTTTATTAGTACTACGCCAGTTTCTAACAGCAGGAAAACAGAAAAAACTTTCGGTTTACATTAGTTTCCAACGGCAATCTAAAAGTAAACCATGGTATCGCTACTAAAAAAACACCAAGAAATCTTCACGGATCCTTTTTAAAGAAAAACATTAAGATTAACTGTCAGAAGTCTTAAAGGTCGGCAAATTAGCAAACGGCTAAGTTAGTACTACTACAGGTGTTACTATTGCAGAAAAACAACTAAGTTCTTATGCCAAACAACCATAACAAACAACCTTCGCCCTTTACCACTAATAAACAACCTTCGACCTTACCCTCCACATTAAATATTTGTGTTTACTTTACTTTTTTTATTCCCTACGTTACTTTAATCGTTAAGTTCGCTATTTTAAGCGAAAATACTAAGTCACGCTAAAAAAGCGACGCTACGCGACCTTACACTAAACCACCAAGTTCCTACACCTAAAGATTACCAAGTCTTTCGCCCTATACGCTTACCAAGTCCTACACAAACCAAAACCTTAAGATGTCTACCACAAACGCTCACTTTAAAGGCATTACCAACCCCACCAGAAAAAAAGCAATTAAAGTGCTTGGAACCTGTTTTATCAAGTTTGAGGATGATGACCTTTAGGCGTTGGATATTGACAAAGAATTAACCAAAAAACACCTTACTAACTTCTTTGGGTACTTTATCATTAAGCATAATAATAGTCACAACCCCAACTGTACTCTCAAAAAATAACGCGAATTCTTTAAAAACTGGATAATAGATATATAAAAAGCAATTGAAAAAGGGTTTAAGTTGAAACTTAGGTCCTAACTAAAGGAACGAGGGATCTTTGTTTAAATATAAGGCGCCGCAATATTAGCATAAGCCATTTTCGACTTGGTCTAACTTAAAAAATACCCTTACAACCTATGGTTTAAAGGAAAAGCTATTAAGGAACCTTACCGGCCCTATATACGATTTAGGGGGCCTTTAACTTACCTTTGGCTAAGATAAACCTCTTTACGCGCTGGCAATAAGGAATCTATTAACTTATTCGACAACTCTCTACCTCTATGTAATAGCGCGGAGTACGCCTTTAGCGGCGGTAGAGTATGTGAAGCAGAGGCCTCCAACTCGACTAGAGGTATTTATATTAGCTCTTTATAAATGTTAATTAAGTAAGATTGTTAGGCCTCCCAAAATCTTTAAGTACACATCGCTCCTTAGCAATTTAATCGCCAAACCCCTTAAAAACATTTCCACTTTAAATTTATCTACACGTGAAAGCCTATCATAGGTCTTATTACAAGACTTTAC
This sequence comes from Anisogramma anomala, assembly GCA_038502455.1. NCBI lineage: Eukaryota > Fungi > Ascomycota > Sordariomycetes > Diaporthales > Gnomoniaceae > Anisogramma > Anisogramma anomala. The sequence continues at coordinate 27,424,695 of JASMMZ010000003.1, read as the reverse complement.
CCCTCGAGCTAGGCAACTGGTAATTACCCTTAACACTGTACCTCGGAAGTTTTAACGCTTAAACTATTAGGAAATACCACTTAAAGCTGGGATAACTATCGCGACTTTTCTTCAAAACCTATTAAAATGGTTAACATTAATTACAAATTGCTTATGGACTTCGCCAAGATTTGGAATAACGTAGAAAAGTATAACTGAAAGCCTTACAACCTCTTCAATTCTAACATAATACCTGTTTTAAATATTTATAAATAGATAAAGGTTACACCTTTAGGTTTTTACTTACTGTTTCCTAGAATCCTTATAGGGTATGCCAGGGGCTATTACCTAACCTTTTTAACTAAAGTTACCACGTTTCGCAAGATTTACGATAGTATAAAGGGTCATTTCGAACACGAAGTTTACCTCGCATAATATCATATGAATTGGGCTACAATGCGGTAAACTATAATAATAGCAAAGAAGAAAGAGGAGTAAACAACAATAGACCTGCTTAATCAGATATTTGACAAGTTAATGTTATGTTAGAAAGCAATAGAAAAAGCCCACGTTAGTGAAGATACATTTCGCGAGCAGGTACGGGCAACAATTATGGGCATTAACGAGTTCGAATACGTTCTACAACGCACGAATACCACTTGCGAAGGCTTTTTTAGCCAGTTACGCTCCTCGTTTGCCACCGTGATAACGCGTATACCAAAATCGCTTAGTATATATTCCTAAGCCAGCAACTTCTTTAACGTAAATAAAAAAACCCTACGGTAATCAATTATATCGACCGCAAGTACAGGCGTCCATAACGCCTAAGATCTGGCTCACCAGCTACAGACTAGAGGCAATAGCCACGTTGGCGCCAATAAGGCTAAGCTTTAGGCGGAATTGTTAACCGCCAGTACTATTGTCGTAATAGTAGTAAAAGATATTAGATTTATGATAAGTTTGGCTGTTAGTTAACTCGACACCCCTCTTCCAATCGTAATAATAAAAAGGCAGTATATTACGCCTAATATCCCACTACTTTTAAACAGGACTACTTAAATTAAATCGTAAACTTTCAAGGTGATAAGCTAATTAATACCGCCAACGCCCCTAAAAAAATCAAATAATACAAAGATATTTCTCTTAATACGGCTTAGAAATTAGCTGACCACGCTTTCCTATACTATTTGGGTGGTAAAGACCCTTACTTTTGCCTTAACCAAGCCCTTAACCCCTTATATACTTTTAACATTCGTAATCATTACACGGACCATACGTTTTAAGGTATTATGCCAAATACAGGGATAATAAGGTACTTAATAGGAGGATATTCGCAGTACGTGATATTATGAAGGGAAAGCACTATAACTATTAACATTAATCGTTACAATATTAATGAAGCTAAAGTTAACTTCGAACCAGGCGAATAATTATCGTTACTAGAGACAACGGTAATTTAAACTATTATAAAAGCGATTACATTCTTTATCGTTAATTTTCTTACCCCTTTTTTACTTTGTTTAAAGGATATAAAAACCTTTGGCGTTAATGTCGACGTTGATGTAGACGAACTAATTAAAAACGGCTAATGGTTTTCACTCGCCTTTAAGTAGAAGTACTTATAGTTTTATTTTTAAGGCCCAGAAACAGTGGTATTAAACTTAACGAAACCGGAAATACGTGAATTTCACCGGCGCTTTAACGACTAAGTTATAAATAGGCTATATAAGGTCCTAAAGTCTGTAGTGTATAAAAATATAGAATACTTTACCCTAAAAGCTGTAATGATCACACTAAATACCCGTGAGTGTATATAAGGTGTCAGAGGGTTTATACTATCAAGAAGGTAGCAAAGGTGCTGAGTGAATAATATCGCAACCGTGCAAGTAATTATCAAAAGCTGTGAGGCTATTCAGAATATACTGAGACTGAATACTTAGATTGACAACTGAAGAACTATGAAGGAAATACTATCTATGTAGTGATGGCCGTGTCCTTATATCCTATGGCCTTCATACCATCTTCAGTGCTGAGGCGCACCAGTACTTACTGAGGTTCACCGGTACTCACTGAGGCTCACCGGTACTCACTGAGGCTCACCGGTGCTTACTGAGGCTCACCGGTACTCACTAAGGCTCACCGAGAGATGTTCTCCTATTTGATGTGTTGGATTTCAGGCTCTCGGTAGCTCAGCTGCATGCTAGCCTGTTTCCTGACCCGCCAATATGCTTAGGTCATAAAAAAAGCCATTAAAAAACTTTACTATTACTGCTGAACGTATGTCTAAACTCCCTGGAAATTTAAGTTTATATTAAAAACCGATAGGAATTTCAATTACGAAATCTTTATTAATATATTTTACTTGGATAATAAACCTGTTTTTTATATTTTTAACTCTACAACTTCTTTTTACGTAGCTAAGTTTTTAGAATCCCTTTCCGCAAAATATATGTGGGAAACATTAAGGATATTATAGATTAACATATATCTAGCCTACCTAACATCGTCGTTTACGATGCCAGCACCAACTTTACGGCGGCGAATTTTAGAAAGATACCAAAATAATGGGTATTTAGTGCAAATAGGTGCCTGTAAAAGCCTACTGAAGCATTGGAAACGTTAAAAGGGTATACGCCTTACTTCGCTAAGCGTATAATATCCTTACGTTAGAGATTAGAAGCTTTACGAGTCTAGAAACACGCCTACAAATAGTAGGAAAAGGCCTAAACGACATTGTGAGCCCTAATGGCTTAGTATTAACGCTATTTGTTTTTAAAGCTTATTTACTCCTGACGAGTGAATTTCCGCCCTCGACAAATACTTAAAAACGCTTTATGGCTTATAGCAAAGCTTTATGGAAATAGAGAAAAGAATCGGCACGTCGCTAAATTAATAACGCCCTTAACACCAAGATCGACCTTTGAACAATTAACTTACTTGCTTTGCCGTTATAAAGTAAAGTCCTCGTATAGTGGGAGTCAGTCAAATAGGAAGGCCCATATAAGATATTAAGTATCGCGAAATCTAAAGTAATTGTTGAAATTGCTAACAGTCCTGTATTTTTTTCGAATTACTTAGTTTAAGCCCTATATTAAAGTTACTGACGATAAAGACCCTTAAGCTAAGCGACCGGACCAATACAAACCTTTATTGATAATTATTAACAAGCCGATAAAACGCCGTCGGTTTGGATAACCCCTGAAGAAGAGAAACATTAAAAAGGTAGAATATATATCATATCGTATTTATAATAATACTTAGATACGCAGGAAAGAAAAGTATAACGAGGATCTGGTATTAAAGCTCTAAGCGTAGAAGATTATCAGGACTTCTGGCAAACACTTTAAAGAAAGCGATAAGGTTAAGATTAACGGCCTATTTATTCGAAAGGTTATATAATTCGTATCGAAAACCGACTTTAACATTTAAAACCTAAACGTTACGATCTTTAAGTCGAAGATTATCTATAAGGTTAAAGGTAGGACTATGAGGCGACTGTAAGGAAAATTTAATTTAATCGTTTAAGTATACGGCAATAAAGGCAAAAACTAGATCTTTACATAGTCACCAACGATTGAAAAGATTAGCCAACGCTTAGTGGTCGTTTGAACAATAAATTTGCTAGTTAAGAGTAAAGGAAAATTTACGCTTAATTGCCATAATATAACGTAAGCTTAGACGTAATAAGCAACGGATTTACAACGAATCGTATTACTAAAACTACCATATAAACTCCATGCCATTTATCTTTTAGGCATAGTAATACGTTATATCAAACCACTATAATGATTAGCTAAATCAGGCGTTTACTAGTTTTTAACCTACTAGTTGTACTTTAAATTACGACTAACAATAAAGTCTTTTATATACGATCCATACTTATTAGTAACTTAAAAAAGGGACTTCGGTATAATGGGTATATAAACTAACGATACCTTTTTCGTTGGAACAGCCAGCTTCGTAATACTAAAACAGCAAGCGATTAAAAACTCCAAGTTTTGAAATTTCAAGCCGGTGATAACGTTGACGGAGGATACCCCACTTAACTTTGATAAATCGTTAATCCGTATACTTAGTATTAATGCCGGATTTATCTTCCTCTAAAAGAGCTAGGGCGCTATTTTGGTTATAATTAACAAAAACAACGAGATCAGAGCTTAATGGTACTTGTAATAACGTATTAAAGGTAGCTATATTGTTATCTTATGCCAACTGAAAGCCTTTAACAACCTATTTATCGCCGTATAAGTACAAAAACCAACGGATAAGGACGTTAATCAGCTAAATAAAAGGCTTAAATATTAGATGCAAAATTTGGACCACGGGATTTAAATAGTCCTAATCGACTTATTATAGGCTAAGTTCATAATCTTTATGGACGGATACTTTGTAAACAATACCGACTTGTTTTTACAAATCTACTTTTTAATAAACTTCGTTAACGAAAACAAACGGAAAGACCAGTTTAATATTATCGGCAGCCTAATTTACTAAACGTCTACTAAGTACAAAAAGATTGTACGAAATGTATTAATATCGAAGGTTTATAGTATAATATCAAGCTTTAATATAGGTATAATGCTATAGAAAACCTTTAACCTTATTATCAAATAGATAAAGGTTCCTCTTATCCTGGTAATGATATATACTAATTTAAAAAGACTTTTTAAATACTTTTTAAAGCTCGGAATCACCGGCGAAAAACGTCTGATAATCGACGTAATAGCCCTCCGTAAAGTTTAAAAAAGGAGGAAGATTAAGGAGTTCTGATAAATAGATAGCAAAGATAATCCTGCTAACACCATAACGAATATATCGCTAAACAAGGCCTTGGAAAGGTTTGTAGACAATAATAAGCTAACCATACATATCGAGAGCTACGTTACTAGGCCGCCCGGAAAGTCTAAATCATGTAACGACGAACAGAGATATTTTGGCAAATTGAAAGACTGCCAGGGAATTGATAATAGGAATTTGTTTAAGTGGCACGCTTAAAGCAAAGGCTTATAAAGGCTTATAGCGAAAGAACTTTTTGTAAAAGTTAATAAACTCGGACCTCGGAGCGGTGGAGCAATTGAGGATAAATAGGGTTAATTTGCATGCAATTGGGTACAATTCAGTATGGAAGTTAACTGGAATTGACAGGGGTCTAGCCAGTTGGCGAAGACTCAATTCAGTGATAACCGGGAAAAGATTAGTCAGCCATACTAGCGTACACGCATAAACTAAAAAGCCGCTAGAGTTGAAATAGTATTATATGTAGTATAGTAGGTCAACTTTACTATAAGTAAAGTTGATCGTACTGCAAGTATATTGCTTTGTGGAGACTTACCGCATTAGGTGTAAGTCGAGTACAGTACACTACACTTCACTCTAGGGCATGGGCCAAGCAATTGGCCATACAAATTACTGTGCAGACCAGCTATCGGTCTGATAAACCTAGAACAATACATCCACCATCTGACTACTGTAATACTACTGTTACTTCGACCAATTGAATCGAGAGAACATTGCAACATCTAAAGCCCTACCAATAGAAAAGTTTATTTTCTAGATACGTTTTATGCAATGGCAAGAAAAAAGAAAGACTTTTGCGAACGGCTTTTATTACTACTATGTCAGTCTACAATAGCAGTAAGTAAAAAAATCATCTTTGGATTACGTTAGTCCACAATAGCAATCCAGAAGTTGGAGACGATATCGTTATTAAACAAACACCAAGAAATCTTCACGCATCCTTTTTGAAGACAAACGTTGAGATTGACCGTTAAAAGTCACGAGGATTGTAAAGTTGGTAAACAGCTAATTTAATACTACTATAGGTGCTACGTTCATAAAAACGACTAAGTCATATGGCCTAAAACTTTTAACTATAAATAGTAACAACAAATAACCTTCGACCTTACTTTTAATACCAAACTTTACTCTTTATACTAAACTTTACCCTTTACATTAAACTTTACCTGTCGATAAGGTCTCAAGCTTATAATATTCACGTGAACATAAGGTTTTTGAAGAGTAATCAGAATGATTGGTAGTTGTAGTATAAAGTAAGATGTTGATAAAGATAAAGATCAAAGAAGAAGCATCCAGAGGTGCACGCTACAGGTGAGGGCTTATAAGCCCTCACCTAGAACGTACTACTCTGGAACGCTCCTGCTAGACCGCTCCACGTATGAGATTGTAATCTGCAGCGTGTCACGTTATCATATACGCTGCAAGAGTATAGCCTGTAGCATAACACGTAGTTGTATCATGTTACAGGAGTATATCTTACAGCGTAATGTACTGCCACCTAAATATACTATCTATGAAGGTATATAATAATATCCACATTACTCTTTACAATAAACCTTATCCTTTACACTAAACTTTACCCTTTACACTAAACTTTCCCTTATTAATACTCTTTTCCTTTCCTTTACGTTACAATCGTTTATTAAACACGTTAAAATCGTTACTTTAAACGAAAACACGAAGAATCGTCAAGTCGCGCCAAAAAAGCTACGTCGCGCGACTTTATGCTGATTCGTCAAGATCTCACGCTCATGAATCGCTAAAACACCAAGTAATACACCAGCTAAAACGTTAAGATAGCTACTACAAGCGCTTACTTTAAATCTATCACCGAACCTATTAGGAAAAGAGCAATCAAAGCCCTCGAACCTGTTTTTCCTCAGAATTACAATAAAGAAACTCTAGGAAATAAATGTTAACAAAGGTTTAACTAACGAGCACCTGGTCAACTTCATCGGCTATTATATCCTCAACCAAGATGGCAGTGAAAAAATTAGCCATAACGCTCGCGCCTTTTAAACCTTCCGTGAGTTTTTTATTAATTGAACTAGTAATATGTGGAAGAAAATTCAAAAAAGAGTCAAAAATAAACCAAATGCAAAGTTCATTCGTGGAAGAATCTACATGCTAGACAAAAACTCAATTAAGTTAGTATAAACCCTATTCAATTTGATATAATTTGCAAGATAACCTTAAAATCCTTATTTTAAACCCCACAAGAAAAGGGTAAAGGTGTTAAAGATTTTGAAAGCCCTTATACACGTTTTAAAAACCCACCCCCTAATCCTCAATTGAATTAGAACTTTAACCTCACCAATAGCACTAATTATTCACGTGCCGAAGATTAGAAACCTATTAATCTATTCGATAACCTAGTACCTCCACGTAAAAACGCGGAGTACTCTCTTAATGGTGGTAAAGCACGCAAAACAACAGCTACCAATACGGCAAAAGAAATTAACCTAGATGTCATCGACCAGTCAATTAAGTAGGATCGTCAAGTTTCTTAAAACCTTCCCTTTAACCGCTAAATCCCCTTTAAACCTTAAACCTTTCTTCAAAATCGTAAATGTTGTCCTGAAAATTATTAAGATTTTTAAAACAAAGCGCCTTATAACAGATACATTGATACGCGTGAGCCGACTACAGGTTCTTCTATAAAAATTTACCCCTCAGATTAGATAACTGGCAATTATTTTTACTATCGCAAGTCAAAGGCTCCAAGGCTTTAATTAATGGCAGGAAAAACTATTAACGATTAAAACAAATATTGCAACCTTTTTTCCAAATTTGTAAAAATAGTTAATATTAACTATACGCTTTTTACTAATTTCGCGAAAATTTGAAACAATACAGAAAAATATAACGAAAAGTCTTACAACATAATTAACACAAGGATAATAACTCTTTTGTTATCAGGTATATTTATCTTTATGGCGTAGTCAATTCGAATCTTTGTGGACGAAGTAACTAGTACTGCATTAAAAGTAGTGGATGTATTGTTCTAAGTTTGATAGACCGCTAGCTGGTCTGCACAGTAATTTGTATGGTCACTTTCTTGGTCCGTGCCCTAGTGTGAAGTGGGCGCATACTGTACTTGACTTATAGCCATTACAGTAGGCCCACCAATAATACACTCAACTTGCAGTCAGTATTATCAACTTTACTATAATTAAAATTGACCTACTGCACTACAATTAATCTGCTAAAAATAGCAGTCAATATTGTTCCAACATCTTTTAAATATTTGTAAGTGAATGGAGGTTTTTACTTTATGTTTTCACTTACTACATCCTAAAATACTTACAAAACACGCCAACAATTACAACTTAACCTTCCTAATAAAAGCAAAAACTTTCTAAAAGATTGACTATAGCATAAAACAAAATTAGAATACGACGTTTACATTACGTAATACTGTAAATATTAGGTTACAATGAGATAGACAATGATAATAGTTAAAAAAAAGGGGGAAACCTAATAAATATCCTCAGCCAAATGCTAAACAAGCTGATGTTATACCAACAACCAATAGGGAAACCTTATTCCAGCAAAGCTTCACTTCTCAAACAGGTACAAAGAGTCATTACGGACGTAAAGAAGTTTAAATTCGCCTTATAACGCAAAGATACCACCTATAAAGGTTTTTTCAACCAACTATAATCTTTGTTTACGACTGTAATAGCCTGTACACTAAACTCGATCAGTATATACCCGCAAGTTAATAACTTTCGCGATTGGGATAAAAAAGAACCATACGATAACATACTATACTAATTACAAATAAGAAAAACTCTAGCGTTTAAAATTCAATCCAAGGTCTTAGGACTAAAAGCCATAACCATACTATCGTTAATAACAGAGGCAAAATTTCAACGCATCAACAAACCACAAAAATTATCGTTTTAATAATAACAAAAGTTGATAAATCTGTAATGAATCCAGTAATTGATTCAATCATTACCTTCCGTCTTAACTCCATAGATAACAGTTAATATATCATATATAATACCCTATTGCTTCCGGGTAAGACTATCTGGATAATATTATAGACTACGAGGGTGAAAAATCTATTAAAGATAACGATATGTCTGAGAAATTTACGTGTCATAAAGATACTACTCTAAAAGCGGCCAAATAATTAGCCGACCACGCCTTTTTGTATCGCTTAAGTAGTGAAACCCCCTACATTTGCCATTAAGTTGAGAATTTAACCCTTCATACAATTGTAACCTTTGAAATCATTACGCAAACCATACGTTTTAATGTATCATACCAAATACATTAGCAATGGGGTATTTAACAGAAAGCCATTAATAATACCTAGAATTATGAAGGGAAAGTATTATTACTACGGAAATCAATCGTCAAAATAGTGCCAGAGATAAATTTGACTTCGGCTTTAGCAAATAAATATCTTTATTTGAAATAAAAACCATTAAAACTGTTATTAAATCAATTACGTTTTACATCCTCATGCTCTTGTACTTGAAAAAAATAAAGATTATTGGAATTAAAGTCGATATTAACGCTAACGAACTATTTAAATATGGCCAAAGGTTTACTTTCGTCTTAAAGTATGGCCACCTTTAATTCCATATTCAAGGTTTAATAGCAACGGTATTGAATCTAACAAAGTTAAATATATGTTAATTACACCGGTGTTTTAATTAACTTGTCGAGAATAGGCTATATAAAGTTTTCAAGTCCGTAGGGCATAAAATTACGAAATACTTAACTTTGAAAGCAATTGAAAAGTTTACCATCATTATGAAACATTCGCTTAATCGAGTTTAAAATTTAACTTTATATTAATAAACGAAAAATATCCCAATTACAATATTATCATTAATGTGTTTTATTTAGATAAAAAGCTCATTTTTCATATTATTAACTCCGCAACCTCTTTTCAATAATCCAAATTCCTCAAATCCTTATCGGCGAAAAACAGATGAAAAACGTTAAGGATATTATAGATTAATACGTACTTTGTTATAAAAAATGTCGTTATTTACAATACCCGTATTAACTTTACAGTAATAGAGTCTCAAACAAATATAAACATAAAAGGGATTTAAGGCAAATATGTGCTTATTAAGGTTTACTAAAGTATTGAATAGGTTAAAGAGGAACACACACGACTTAGGAAGGTATAAAATAGACTTATATTAAACATTGAACGCTTTACCAATTGAGAGGTACGTTGGCAAATAGCTGTAAAAAGCCTAAATAATACTGTAGGCATTAACGGTGTCATATTAATATTGCTAGTTTTTGAAATCATATTCCAGTGAAACGAGTGAATTTCTGCCATTAGTAAATACCTAGAAAAGGATTATAACGTACGGCAAGGCCCTAAAGAAATTACAGAAAGAATCGGCACGACGTCAAATCAACAATACCTTTAATACCAAAAACGACTTTACAACGATAGACGTAATTTCTTTAACGTTATAAATGTAAGTCCTAGTATAACGAGATCTAGGTATATTGAATAGCTCATTGAAGATCCCCAATATCACTAACTCTTAAAGAATGTTAAAATTTCTCACGATTCTGCTACGTTCCGTACAACTGAAGTCAAACTATACATCAAGGTAACTAATGATAACGATAACTATGGTGATAAAAATCCTTAAGCCAAGAAAATCAGCCAACACAACCCTATTTCCACTGTAATCGACAATACGATAAAACTACGACGGCGTAGCCGATTATCAAGGACGAGAAACATTCGAAAAAAAGAATACACACTAGGCTGGATCTATAATATGATTTGGATTAACAGGAAAAATAAAGATAATTAAGATTTAGCTATAAAGCTTAAGGCATGACGAATCATTGAAATCTCCTATAAGAATTTTAAAAAGAGGAATATGATTGAAATTAATATACTCCTTACTCGAAGAGTTATACAATTTGTACTCAAATGCAATTTCAACCTCCAAAACCTAAATATAACAATCTTTAAATCAAGTATTATACATGAGGTCAAAAGTAAAACTACGGGACAACCATATGAAGAGTTACATCTAATAGCTTAAAGATATAATGATAAAAGTAAAACCTGCATCTTCACGTAATCGCCAACTATTCAAAAGATCAACCAACATTGAATGGTCGTTTTAGCAATAGGGTTGTTAACTAAAACTAATAGAAATTTTACCTTCAATAGCCGTAAAATTACTTCAACGTATCTGAAATTAGCAACCAATTCACAAAAAAATATGTCTTATTAAAACAACCGTCAAAACTACGTAATAAATACCCTTCGAAAACAATTATACGATGCATCAAGCTAGTATACGGATTAACCGAAGCAAACGTATATTAGTTTCTAACTTACCAGTTGTACTTTAAGTTTAAATGAGTAATAAAATCCTCAACCCATAAACAGTTTTTACTAATTACGTAAAAAAAGGATATCGACTTAATAGGAATACAAATTAACGATATTTTTTCATTGAAATTGCTGGTTTTATAGTATTGGATTATCAGGCGATTGAGAATTTAAAGTTCTGGAAGTGTAAGCTGATTACGACTCTAGTGAATAGTAAATATTGAAATTTTAACGAATTGTTAATTCGCAAACATAATGTTAACAATACCAATATTTACCTTAATTTCTATCAAAAGGGCTAAGACGTTAACCTAGACACAGTTAATAGAATTGACGTGTCTGGAGCTTAAAGGTATTGAAAGTAACGCGCGCATAACAGTTATATCATCACATTATACCAACCGAATACCTCATACAATCTATCGATTACAGTATAGACGTAAAACCTAATAAATAAAAACTTAATCGATAAAATGAGAGGTTAAAATAGAAAATGATAAATTTAAACCGAGGGATTAATATGGTTCCAATTTACCCATCGAAAGCTAAATTAATAATCTTTACGGATAGCTTCTTTACAAATAATACAAACCTATCGTTATAAAGCGGATTCCTTATAACGATCGTTAATTAAAACAGGTTATGAAGGGATTTATTTAATATTACCAGAAACCTGATTTATTTAACCTCCATTAAGTATAAAAAGATTACTCGAAGCGTGCTGACTTTAAAGGTTTACAGTATAATTTCCAATTTCGATATAGATATAACGATATGGAAACCCCTCAGTATCGTCGCCAAGCAGTTTGAAATTCCTCTTATTCCGGTAGTAATCTATACCGACACGAAAAACTTGTTTAAATACCTTTTGAAATTCGGAATTGCTAACGAAAAACGCCTGATAATAGATATAATAACACTCCATAAAGCCTAAGAAAGCAGGAAAATTGAGAAATTCAAATAAATTGATGGTAAAAACAACCCAGCTAATGCTATAACAAAGTTAATGCTAAATAGGGCATTGGAAAAATTTGTGTACGATAATAAACTAATTATAAGAATCAAAGGCTTCATTAACAAACCATCTGGTAAGGTTAACTCACGTGCCACCGAACAGGGGTATCCTGGCAAACTGGAAAACCACAAAGAAATTAAGGCTAACGAATTAATTAATTAATACGATTAAGTTAAAAGTTTGTATTAACCTGCAATAAAAGATGGTTTGTAGGAATTAATAAAGTCGGAATTCGGAATTGGGGGTGATTATAGTTAATATGGCTGTGTAATTGGTAAGGGTTTAACTGGTTAACAAGGAAGAAATTTAGTAGTAACTGGAAACAATTAGTCGACTATATTAATATATGCACACAAGACAAAATTCCGCCAATATTAAAACAATAATAATTGGAATGCAGTTAATCAACTTTACTATAGTAAAGTTGACTGTACTGACTGTAAGTTGAGTGTATTATTTTGTGGGTATACTATAAAGTTAAGTACAGTATATGCTTACTTTATACTAAGGCACGAGCCAAGCAATTAGCGATATAAATTAGTATGCAGACCGGCTAGCGATCTGCCAAACCTAAAACAATACATCCATCACTTGACTACGCAATACTACTGTTACTTTGACCACGTCCCGAATCGACAACGTTGCAACGTCTAAAGTCCTACTAACACTAGTATTATTTATGCTGTTGGTAGGTCTTTAAACGTTGCAACGTTGTTGATTCGAATCGTGGTCGAAGTAATAGTAGTATTGCAGTAGTCAGATGGTGGATGTATTGTTCTAGGCTTGGTAGACCGCTAGCCGGTCTGCACCGTAATTTGTATGGCCAAGTGTTTGGCTCATACCCTAGAGTGAAGTGAAGCGTATTGCACTCGACTCACACCTAATGCGGTAAGTCCACACAAAGTAATATACTTAACTTGCAATACAGTCAACTTTACATATAGTAAAGTTAACCTACTATACTGCATGTAATACTATTCCAATACTGGCGGCTTTTTAGTTTGTATACGCACGCCAGTGTAACTAACCAATTTTTTCCGGCTACCACTAAATTTCTTCCTTATCAATTAGCCAAACTCCTGTCAATTCTAGTTGAATTTCATATTAAATTGCACCTAATTAGATACAAATCAACCCTATTTAACCTTAATTGCTTTATCGCTCTGAGGTCCGAATTTATCAACTCCTATAAAAAGTTCTTTCGCCATAGGCATTTGCTTTACGCGTGTCACTTAAACAAATTACTATTATTAATTCACTGGTAGTTTTCTAGTCTATCAGCACATCCCTGTCTGCTGTCACGTGATTTGGGATTTCTGGGTGGCCCATTAACGTAGATCTTAATATGTATAGTCAGCATATTACTATTTACAAACCTTTCTAGGGCCTTGTTTAGCGATGCTTTCATTATGGCGTTAATAGAATTATCTTTGCCATCTATTCATCGGAACTCCTAAATCTCCCTTTTTTTGTAGGCTTTACGGAGTGCTATTATGTCGATTATTAGGCGTTTTTCGCTAGTAGTTCCAAGCTTCGAAAAGCACTTGAAAAAGATTTTCAAGTAGGTACAAATTATTACTAGGATAGGAGAAATCTCCAGCTACCTGGTAATAATGTTAAAGGTTTCTCCTAGTGTTATACCTACGTTAAAACCTGCTATTATTCCGTATACTTCCGATATAAATACGTTTCATATAATCCTTTTGCATTTAACGGAGGTTTAGTGAATTAAATTGCCGATAATAATAAACTGGTTTTCCCGTTTTTTTTCGTTAACGAGAGTTATTAAAAAGCCGATTTGTAAAGACAAGTTGGTATTATTTGTAAAGAACCCGCCCATAAAAATTATTAGCTTAGATTTGAAAAGATCGATTAAAACCATATTAATTTCCGATTTAGGTTTCGCATTTATCACTCGAGATTTTTATTTAGCCGGTTAAAGTTCTTATCTATTAGCTTTTATACTTACTCCGTAATAAATAAGTTGTAAAAGGCCTTCGGTTAGTATAAAGTAGCAATACAACTTCTTCGAACACGTTATTTCAAATACCGTCAAGCTCTAGCCTCGTTAGTTTTGTTAATTGTAACCAAAACAGCGTCTTAACTCTTTTGACGAAAGCTAAGGCTAGTATCAATACCAAATATATGGATTAACAATCCATTAAAGTCAAATTAACTGTCTTTTATTAACGTCGTTACCGTTTTGTAATTCTAGAACTTAGAGTCCTCGATCGCCTGTTATTTTAGTATTGTAAAGCCAGTCGTTCTGACGAAGAGGGTATTGTCAATTTACATGCCCACTGCGCTAAAATCCCTTTTTTAGGTTACAAATAGGTACAGATCATATATTAAAGACTTTATAGCTAAACATAATTCAAAATGCGACTAGTAAGTTAGGAACTGGTAAACACCTACTTTAAATAATCTATATAATAACTTAATATAACGTATTACTGAAAATAAAGAGTAAATGACACGGAATTTCTATAACAGTTTCAATAATACGATTCGTTGTAAATTCGTTACTAATTATGTACAAGCTTACGTTATATTACGGCTATTTAATGTAAACTTACCTTTAGTTTTAGCTATTAATCTTACTACTAAAACGAATATTGAACGTTAACTAATCTTTTGAATCGTTAGTAATTGTATAAAGATCTAGTTTTTGCTTTTATTACCGTATCCCTAAGTAATTAGACGTAATTTTTCATACGGCCGCCCCGTGGTTTTACCTTCAACCTCGTAAATAATCCTTGACTAAAGATCGTGACATTTTGGTTTTATAGGTTAAAGTCGGTTTTGGCACCAATTATATAACCCCTCGAGTTAATAAACCGTTAATATAGAATTTGTCGCTTTCTTTAAAGGGTTTGTCGGAAATCCTGATAATTCTTTACGTTTGGAACTTTAGTACCAGGTTTTTGTTATCTTTCTCTTTCCTACTTATCCAAATAATATTGTAAATACGACCCGGTATATATTTCTTCTTTTTAACCTTTCGCTTTTTCAGGGGAAGTCCACGTCGACATAGTTTTATCAGCTTATTAATAACTAATTACAAAGATTAATATGAGTGTAGTCATTTGGTTTCAGGGTTTTAATCATCGGTAACCTTAATATAATGCTTAACCTAATGAATTCAGAAAGATATAGAATCTTTAGCAATTTTAATAACTACTTCAAAATTAGCGATACTCAATATTTTATACGGGACTTTTTATTTACTCGGCTACTACCATATAAAAACCTTACTTTATAATGGTAGATCAAGTACGTCGATTATTATAAGGCCGTTTTTGGTGTTAAGCGCCTTATTACCCTGGTAGCGTGCCTATTCTCCTCATAGCTTTCTTAAAGCTTTACTATAGGCCATAACATATTTCTAAGTACTTGCTGAAAGCGGAGATTTAATTTTTAGGCGTAGATACACTTTAAAGACTAATTGTATTGGCAATAAGCCGTTAGGGCTTACGATATCATTTAAGCTTTTTACTACTATTTGTAAACGTATTTCCGGATCCGTAAAGCTTTTAATTTCTAACGTAAGGATATTATACGCTCGATGAAGTAAAGCATATACTCTTTTAAATTTTTTAATGCTCTAATAAGTTTTTACAGGCACTTGTTTAAATTGAATACCCATTATTTTGACATCTTTCTGAAACTTCGTTGCCGCAAAATTGGTATCGGCATCGTAGACGACAACGTTAATAAGGCTTAGGTACATGTTTTTAATGATCACGCTAAATACCCGTGAGTAAATAGAAGGTGTCAGGGGGTTTATGTTAATAGTAACGTAGCAGAGGTAATAAAGGTGCAATATCAGAAGATGTTTGTCCGTGCTGTAGAATGATCATTAGCCGTTAGGCTATTTAGATATGTGGACTGAATACTTAGATTGACAACTGAAGAGCTATGAAGGAAATACTATCTATGTGGTGATGACCGTGTCTTTATATCCTATGGCCTTCATACCATATTCAGTACTGGACCGCTGAAGTTGCTGGTCGCTTCCTGCGGTCCAATGTAGTATCGACTGGACCGCTCTGCGGTCCTTGCGGTCCCAACCCTAACTCTGGGTCCTTACATAAGAGAGATCCCCGGCTTGATATGTTGAACATCAGGCTTCTGATAGCGCAGCGGACCGCTGGCCTATTCCATGACCTGCAGTTGGTCCTTGGGTTATAACAATGTTAATCTATAGTATCTTTAACGTTTTCTACGTATTTTTTACCGAAAGTGACTTTAAAAACTTAGCCCCGTAAAAAGAGGCTATGGAGTTAATAAAATAAAAAACAGGCTTGTTATCTATGTAAAACATATTAATAAAGATATTGTAATTGAAATCCTTATCTTCTTTTAATTTAAATTTAAATTTTTCGGAGGGCTTAGATATATGTTTGGCAGTGGTGTTAAAGTCTTTTAATGGCTTTTAGAGTGAAATATTTTATAGCTCTATTCTTTATGGTTTTAGGGCTTTATATAGCCTATTAATAGGTAGGTAATTAAAGCGTCGGTGTTGGTAGGCCTTAGACGTTGCAACGTTATCGATTCGATTGGTTGAAGTAACAGTAGTATTGCAGTAGTCAGATAGTGTATGTATTTTTCTAGGTTTGGCAGACCGCTAGCCGGTCTGCACCATAATTTGTATGGCCAAGTGCTTGGCCCATTCCCTAGAGTGAAGTACAGCGTATTGCACTCGACTTACACCTAATGCGGTAAGTCCGCACAAAGTAATACACTTAACTTACAACACAGTCAACTTTACTTATAGTAAAGTTAACCTACTATACTGCATGTAATACTATTCCAATACTGGCGGTTTTTCAGTTTGCATGCGTACGCCAGTGTGGCTGACTAATCTTTTCCGGTTACTACTAAATTTCTTCCTCGTTAACTGGTCAAACCCCTATCAATTCCAGTTAACTCTCATACCAAATTGCATCATATTGCATGAAAATTGGCTCTATTTGACTTCAATTGCTCCGTTTCTCCGAGTTCCGAGTTTATTAACCCCTACAAAAAGTTTTTCGCCAGACTTTCGCAACTTCAACTGTGCCACTCAAAAAGATTGTCATTATCAATCCTTTAGCAATTTTCCAATTTTCCAGAACATTCTTATCCGCCGTCACGTGATCTGGGCTTTCCGGGAGGTCTATTTATATAACCCTTAATGCGTATGGTTAACTTATTGCTATCTATAAGCTTTTCTAGGACTTTGTTTAGCGTAGCCTTTATTATGGCATTTACAAGATTATCTTTACCATCGATTTATCTGAATTATTTAATTTCCCTCCCTTTGTAGGCTTTTCGGAGTGCTATCACTTTGATTATTAGGCGTTTTTCACTGGTGGTTCCAAACTTTAAAAGGCATTCGAAAAGGCTTTTTAAGTTGATATAAATTATCACCGGGATAGGAGGAATCCATAGCTATCTATTAATGTAGTTAAGGGTTTTCTATAATGCCACACCCACTTTAAAGCCCGTCATCATATCGTAGACCTTGGAGGCTAATACTCTTCGTGTAATCTTTTTACACTTAACGGAAATTTAGCGAATTAGGTTACCGATAATACTAAACTAATTTTCCCGCTTTTTTTCGTTAACGAGGTTTATCAGGAAGCCGATTTATAAATATGAGTCGGTATTGTTTGTAAAAAACCTGTTTGTTAAAATTATTAGTTTTACCTTCAAGAGGTTAATTGATATTATATTGATTTTACGGTTTAGGTACCGTATCTATTACCTTAACCTTTTATTTAGTTGATTAAAATATTTATTCGTTAGTATTTATACTTATACCCTAATAGATGGATCATATAAGGCTTTCGGTTGGTATAATGTAATAATATAGTTACCCCGTATATGTTATTCCAAGTACCGTTAAGACCTGACCTTATCAGTCTTGTTAATTATGGTAAAGATAACGCCTTAGCTCTTTTAACGAAAGCTTAGGCCGGTATTAACACCAAACATGTAAATTAACGATTTATCAAAGTCAAATCAGTTGTTTTCCGTCAACGTCGTTACCGGTTTACCATTTCAAAACTTGAAGTCTTCGATAGTTTACTATTTTAGTACCATAAAACTAATTGTTCCGACGAAAAGAGTATCGTTAGTTTATATACCTACTATACCAAAATCCTTTTTTTACGTTACCAATAAATACGGATCGTATGTTAAAGATTTTATCGCCAACCGGGAATTGAAATGCGATTAGTAGGTTAAAAACCAGTGAACGTTTACGTTAACTAGTTTATATAGTGGTTTAATACACCGCATTAACATTCCTAGTAGGTAAATAATAGGGAGTTCCTATAACAGTTTTAATAGTACAGTACGCTGTAAATCCGTTGTTAATTGTATATAGGCTTACGTAATATCACGGCCATTAAATGTAAAGTTACCTTTAATCCTGGATAACAAACTTACTACCAGAGAAATCACCAAACGCTGGTTAATTTTCTAAATTGTTGGTAATTATGTAAGAATCTAATCCTTGCGTTTATCGCCGTATTCTTAAACTATTAGCCGTGACTTTTTATACTAACTCCCTGTAATCTTACTTTTAACCTCGTAGATAATCCACGACTTAAGAATCATGACGTTTGGTTTTTAAAAGTTAAAATCAATTTTCGATATAAATTATATTACACTTCGAGTTATTAGGCCTTCGATTTCGACCTTATCGCTTTTTTTAAAGAGTTGGCCGGAAATCTTAATAATCTTTTATACCCTTAATTTTACCGCCAAATCTTCGTCACTCTTCTCTTTTCTACTTATCCAAATAATATTGTAAATACAGCCCGGTATATATTCCTCCTTTTCAATATCTTTTTTCTTCGGAAGTTGTCTACGTTGGCGGCGCTCTATCGGCTTGTTAACAATGGGTAAGGAAGGATTATATTAGCTCGATCGTTTTGCTTATAAGACTCAAAGGTCTTTATCTTTAATACCCCTAATCAAGGCTTAAACTAGTTAGTACAAAAGGATATAAAACCGTTCACAGTTTTAACAACTACTTTAAAATTTACGATACTTAATATCTTATACAACCCCTTTTATTTACCCGGCTTCCGCTATACGAGGACTTCACTTTATAATGGCAAAGTAAACACGTCGATTGTTATAAGCCTGTTTCTAGTGTTAAGGGCGTTATTAACTTGGCGGCGTTTTGATTCCTTTTGTAATTCCCTTAAAGCTTTATTATAAGCCGTAACACCTTTTTAAATACTTACCAAGGGCGGAGATTCACTTGTTAGGTATAGGTACGCCCTAAAAACCAGTAGCGTTGACACCAGCACTGGATACTTATTATCTTAATATTTTTCTAAAACTCCGTTACAGTAAAATTGGTACTGGCATTGTAGACGATGATGTCAGATAGACCTAGGTACCTGTTAATCCATAACATTTTTCACGTTTCCCACGTATCCTTTACCAAAAGGAACTTCAAAACCTTAACTTCATAAAAAAAGGTTATAAAGTTAACGACGTAAAAAATAAGTTTCTTATCCAAATAAAATACATTAATAAAAATCTTATAGTTAAAGTTCTCATCGTTTTTTAATGTAAACTTAAATTCCCGGGGGGCTTAGGCATATGTTTGATGATAGTAACAAAGCCTTTTAATGGCTTTCAGGATAAAGTAATCTATATCGTTATACCTTACAGAATTTGGGACTTTGTATAGTTTGTTAACAGCTAAGTAATTTAAGCTCCGTTGTAATTAAAGTATTTCCGGCTTTATTAAGTTTAATACCACTGTTTTTGAACCTTCAAGATAAAACTATAGATTCCTCTACTTAAAGGCGAGTGGAAACCTTTAGCCTTTTTTAACTAGCTCGTCTATGTTAACATCTACATTAATGCCGAGACTCTTTATATCCTTTAAATAAAGTAGAAAAGAGGTAGGAGACTAAGGGATATAAAACGTAATCGTTTCTACAAAAATTTAAACTACTGTTATTCCTAGTAATGATAGTTATTCGTCTAAGCCAAAGCTAACTTTAGCCTTATCAGTATTATGACTATTAATCTCAGTGGCTGTAGTGCTTTCCCTCCGCAATTCCATATACTGTGAATAGCTTCCTATTAAGTACCTTGCCACCCTAATATCTGGTATAATACCTCAAAAAGTATGGTCCGCATAACGATTGTAAAGATTAAAGGTATATAAGGAGTTAGAGGTATAGTTAAGGTAAAAGTAAGGGTTTTTACTACCTAAACGATATAAAAAAGCATAGTCGGCTAATTATTAGGCTATCGTGCCAAAAGTAATATCTTTGTACCACTTGATTTATTTAGGGGCGATAGCGGTATTAGTTGGCTTATCGTCTTTAATATTTGTAACCTAATATAAGTAATTTTATTTTAAGTAATAGGATATTGCACGTAATACGTTACTTTCATATCATTACGCTCGGCTGGAGGGTGAAAAATTAACTAGCAACCGGCTTTACTACAGATCCAATATCTTTTACCACTATTACGACGATAGTGTTTGCAGTTGATAGGTTCGCCTAAATATTATTAACGCTAACATAGGTTTTGCCTTTAGTTTAGGCCCGAGGTTAATAAACTTAACCTTAAGTGTTGTAGGCATTCGTACCTGTGGTCGACGTAATTAACCACCGCAAAGTCTTTCTTATCCACATTAAAGAAATTACCGGCTTAGAAATACATACCGAGCGAGTTTGGTGTACGTGTTATTACGGTGATAACCAAGGAACGTAATTAACTAAAAAGGCCTTTACAAGTGATATTTGGACGTTATAAAGCGTATTTGAATTTACTAACGCCCGTAACAGCTATCCGTACCTACTCGCGAAGTGTGGTTTTGCTAGCGTAGGCCTTCCCCATTACCTTTTAACACATTATCAGCTTCTTAAGTATTTAATTAAAAATATCCATTAGTAATTTATCCTCTTTCTTTGTCATTATTGTAGTTTACCGCGTGGTAGCCCAGCTTGTATAGTATTGCATAAGGTGGACGTTTTATTCGAAGTAGCCCTTTATACCATCGTAAATCTCGCAAAATGTAATAGCGCCAATTAGGAAGGTCAGGTAATAGTCCTTAGCGTTCTCTATAAAGATTCCGGAAAATAGTAAATAAAAACCAAAAGGTAAAACATTCATCCACTTACAGATATTTAGGAAAGATATTATCTTAGTATTAAAAAGGTTGTTAACTTTTCGTTATACTTTTTTATATTATTCCAAATCTTAGCGAAGTCTGTTATCAACTTGTAATTAATATTAACCATTTTAATAGGTTTTAAAAGGAGGTTGCGATAGTTATCCTAGGTTTAAATGATGTTTTTTGGTGATTTAAGCCTTGAAGCTTCCAAAACACAGTTTTAAGGGTAATTTCCAGTCATCTAACACGATGGGTAAAGTTCTATAATAGGATTTGTAGTCGGCTCTCGTACGTAAGAAAGTCTAAATGGGGAGGATTTTTAAGGTACTTGGCGATTATAATGCTAAGGTTTGATAGGATCTTATAAGTTTTAAGGAGCCTGACGATCTTGCTTAATCAACTGGTGTAGAGAGCCGACCTTAATACCTCTGGCCGCGTTGGCAGCCCTCGCTTCGTGTACTGTTCCACCATTAAAAGCGTACTCTGCACTGTCATATGGTGGTACTAAACTGCCGAACAGGTTAATAGTTTACTGATCATTAACGCGTAAAAAGGCTTAACTTAACTACGGATAAAGGGAAGGTTCTCTAAATCGTGTGTAAAGGTGTTAAGGTTTCTTAAGGCATTTTCCTTGAAGTTGTAGATCTTGGCGGCATTTTTTAAGATGTGCTAAGTTAAACAAGGTCTCTATCAACCTTAAGGAGCTTTTTCTGATACATAAATCCCTTGGCGTTTAAGTTTTTCTTTTAGATTAGATTTAATGGCTTTTTAAAAAAAAATTACATGTTAATAATCTAGTCGTTAAAAAACTTACGATACTTATAGAAGGTATAGTCGCCACGGTCATATTTTTCGCCGCCATCTTAGTTAAAGATATAGTAGCCGACGAATTTGGTAAAATTTCCTTCGATTAAGTTTTAGTTAACATCCTTTCCCTTAAGTCTATTATTATAGTATTTAGCGAAGACATATTCAAGTGCTTTGAGTACTTTTTTTCTTTAGAGGTCGGAGATAGCTTTCAATTGGGCGTTAACGGTAGACATTTTGAGGTTTTGGCTTATATAGGACTTGTAAGCATGTAAGGCGATAGGCTTGATGATCTTTAGTCGTAGGGACTTGGTGTTTTGGTGTAAAGTCGTGTGTAAACTTGGCGATTTGGCGTGGAGTTGCGTGACATAGTTTTTTTTGGCGCGACTTTACGATTTTCGGTGTTTTCGCTTAAGGCAGCGAACTTAATGATTAAATTGATGTAAGGAGTGAAAAAGAGAAAAGTATAGGAAAAGGTTTGGTGTAAAAGGTAAAATCGAAGGTCGTTTGTTATTGGAGGTTATAAGTAGAGGGCGAAGGTTGTTTGTTGTCGTTATTTGGCGTAGGAACTTAGTTGTTTTTCTTATAGTAATAATACTCGTAGTAATATTAACTTAGCCATTTACCAACTGGCCGAACTTTAAGACTTTTAACAGTTAATCTTAAAGTCTTTAAAAAGGATTAATAAAGATTTTTTAGTGTTTTCGGGTAACGATATCGTCGCTTACTTTTAGGTTGCTGTTGGGAACTGGCGTAACCCAAAAGTCTTTTCTGTTTTCCTAACGTTCGGGACTAGTGTAGTACTAATAGACACCCTTCGTAAGAATCTTTCCTCTACTCTAGCCGTTGTCATTAACGTAAAATGTAACCGGAAAGTAGCTTTTTCTTTTACTTAGCTTATTTATGATTGACCTATAGGTAGATAATCACTAATTAGTGTTAATAAGCCTTAGACGTTATAACGTTTTCGATTTTATTAGTCGAAGTAACAGTAGTATTACAGTAGTCAGATGGTGAATGTATTCTTCTAGGTTTAGTAGACCGCTAGCTGGTCTGCACTATAATTTGTATGACCAAGTGCTTGGCCCGTACCCTAGAGTGAAGTGTAGCATACTGTACTCGACTTACACCCAATGCGGTAAATCCGCACAAAGTAATACACTTAACTTGCAGTACAATCAACTTTACTTACAGTAAAGTTGACTTACTGCACTGCATGTAAAACTATTCCAACAGTCAGTGTAATTAACGTATCTCTGGTTTCGTTAAATTTAAAACCATTATTTCCGGGATTTAAAGATGAAATTATAGGTGCCCCCACTTAAAGGCGAGTAAAAACCTCTAACTGTTCTTAACCAATTCGTATACATTAACGTCGAAGTTAACGTTGTGAGTTTTCATATCCTTTAAATGAAGTAAAAAAAAGGTAAGAGACTTAAGAATGTGGCATGTAATCGCTTCCATAATAATTTGAATTGCCGTTATCATTAATAATGATAGTTATTCGCCTAATATGAAGCAGAATTTGGCCTTACAAGCATTATAAAAATTAATCTCAGTAGCTATAATATTTTCCTTCCGTAACGCCATATATTACTAATAGCCCTTTATTAAATATCTTACTATCCTTATGTCTGGTATAATACCTTAAAAATTGTAGGTCACATAACGATCGCAAAGGTTAAAGGTGTTTAAATGGTTACGGGTTTAGTTAGGGTAAAGGTAGGGGTTTTCACCACTTAAATGGTATAGGAAATCGTAGTCGGTTAGTTACTAAATCGTATTAAGAGTAGTATTTTCGTTTCACTTAATTCGTTGAAGGGTGTTAGTAACGTTGATTAACTCGTCACCTTTAAAGTTTAAGATTTAATCCAAATAGTTTTCTTTAAAATTAATAAGGTATTAGACGTAATATATTACTTTTTTGTTATTATGCTTTGCAAAAGGGTACCAAGTAAACTAACAGCTAAACTTATTATAAATACATTTTTACCACTATTACGACGATAGTGTTAGCAGTTGAGAAGTCCGCTTAAAATTTAGTCTTATTAGCGTCAGCTTAATTGTTATCTTTAATTTTTAAATAGTAAACTAAACCTTAAGCGTTATAGGCACCCATATTTACGGTTAATGTAATTAATTACCGTGGGTTTTTTTCATTTACGTTAAGAAAATTACCGGCTTATGAGTATTTAATAAGCAAATTTGGTATACGTGTTATTACGGTGATAAAAGAGGAACGTAACTGGCTAAAAAAGCCTTTGCAGGTAGTATTTGAGCATTACAAAGCGTATTTGAACTCGTTAACGCCCGTAACTACTGCCTGTACCTGCTTACGAAGTGTAACTTCGCCAACGTGGGTTTTCTCCATTGTTTTTTTGGTATAAAATCAACTTGTTAATTATTTGATCAAGTATATTTATCGGTGTTTCTATTGGAATAGTAGTCAAATGAAGTACAGTCCAGTCAACTTTACTTACAGTAAAGTTGATTGTACGTACTAAAAATTGACTGCAGTTTGTGGGACTACACTTCAAGTGCAGTGCAGTAGGTGCCCACTTCAAAGTGGGTCATAGGCCAAAGCGTTTGGCCATACAAATTAGTGTGCAGACCGGCTAGTAGTCTATCAAACTTAGAACTTATACATCTCAATCAACAATATCAACTCAGCACCAGTTACTTCAACTACAGTGATTCGAATCGACTACGTTGCAACAATAAAGGCCTACCAATACTGATCAGTTCTTATTAGGTTAAGCATTGGCTAAGTAGAAGAAGAAGCTACTTTCTAGTTACACTTTGCAATTGCATAAAGTAGAGGGAAAATTCTTGCAAAGAGCCCTAAGGCCACATCTGCTGTTTATAGGTAGCTAAAAGGAAGACTTTTAAGTGCGTTTTCTGTTTATAGGTATTTGAAAGTAACAACGGTATTACTATTATCGAAAACACCAAGAAAACCTTTATTAAACCAGTTTTGAAGAAAAATCGTTGAAATTAACCGCCTGAAAATCTTTAAGCCGACAAGTTGGTAAACGGCTAAGTTAGTATTATTACGGCTGCTATTAAAAGTACTACTACTGTAAATCGCAAAAACGACTAAGTCACACGACCTTTAACTTATACTAACTTTGACGGCAAACCTACGATCCACCACTTTACACTACTCTTTTACCTCCTATACCTTTTAATCTTCGTCACGATGGCTTCGGAGCATGTAGGATTGGACATTATCGACAACCTTAATAGGAAGGAGTAAATCAAGGCCCTCGAAACCATCTTTATCAAGCATTTCGATAACGACCTTTAGATTAAGGAAGTTAATGACGACTTTACCCCCAAACACCTTATTATCTACGTCGGCCACTTTATTCTCAACGTCAATCATAACGATTAATATAAGAGTGTTGAAGCCCTTTTTGACGTTTTGGAGAAAGGTTACGATAGTTATCCCAGCCTTAAATGGTATTTCCTAATAGTTTAAGTCTTAAATCTTTCGAGGTACGATACTAAGGGTAATTTCCAATCGCCTAACCCGAAGGTTAAAGTCCTGTGGTAAAACCTATAATAGGCTTTTGCGCGTAGGCAAATTTAGGGAGGGAAGTGTTTTAAGGGGTGATGAGTATTTGAAGGTTTTGGAAAGCCTGATAATATTGCTTAATCAATTGGTGTAAAGCGCCTATATTAATCCCTTTAACCGCGTTGATAACTTTTGCTTTACGGGTTCGGCCGCCATTAAAGGCGTATTCCGCGTTATTAAGTAGGGGCGTTAGACTGTCTAGCAGGTCAACAGGTTCCTTATTACTACTACGTAAAAAGGCTTAAATTAGCTAAAATTAAAGAGAAGGTCCCCTAAAACGTATATGTAGGCGTTAAAGTTCCTTAATAAATTTCCCTTTAGGTCGTGGATCCTATATGCATTTTTTAAATTAGGTTAACTCGAAAAGTATTTCATTTAATTTAGTAACGTTTCTCTTTGGTACGTGGATCCTTTGGTGTTAAAGTTTAGCTTTTAATTTAAATGTGATAGTCTTTCGAGTTACCTTTTATATATTAATAGTTGAGTTTTCCAAAAATTTCCGAAATTTGAAAAATACGTCATTAGGGTCTTTATCGTTGATATATCTTAAGATAAAGCAACAGATAAAGTTAATTAAGTACTTTTCTATTAAGGTTTCATAAATATCTTGTCTTTAACGGTTGTGGTTATAATGCTTAGCGAATAGATAACCAAGGGTTTTAATTGTTTTTTTCTTAACGAGGTCGGTAATAACTTCAAAGTACTCGTTAAATTTAGTTATCTTAGCGTTTTAGCTTCTATAAGACGTGTAAAACGCGTGGGGCGAAGCACTTGGTGATCTTGAGTGTGGGAACTTGGTGTTTTAGCGTAAAGTTGCATGTGAATTTGGTGACTTAGCGACTTCGTGACTTGGCGTGAGGTTACTTAACGTGGCTTTTTCGGTGTTACTCAATGTTTTTCGCTTAAAGCAACGAAATAAACGATTAAGGTAATGTAAGGAGTTAAAAAAAGTAAAGTAAGGGTAAAAGTTTAATATAAAAGGAAGGTTGAAAGTCGTTTATTATTAGTAAAAGGCGAAGATTAAAAGTTGTTTAGTGTGGGAACTTAGTTGTTTTTTGTAGTAGTAATACCCGTAATAGTATTAACTTAGCCGTTTACCAATTTGCCGAATTTTAAGATTTTTAAAAGTTGATTTTAACATCTTTAAAAAAGGTTAATAATGTTTTTTTAGTATTTTTAGTAACGATACCGTCGTTACCTTTAGTCTGCCGTAAAAACCGACGTAAACTCAAAGTCTTTTCTACCTATTGCCGTAAAAACCGATGTAGTAGTAAAAGCCTTTCATAAGAATCTTTCCTTTACTCTAACTGTAATATAAAGTATAATAACCAGAAAGTAGCTTCCTCTTCTACTTGACCAATCTATACTTAACCTAATAAGCACTGATTATTTTTAATAGGTATTTAAACGTTGCAATGTTGTCGATTCGAATCGTGGTCGAAGTAACAGTAGTATTGCGTGGTCAGATGGTGGATGTATTGTTCTAGGTTTGGCAGACTGCTAGCCGGTCTGCACTGTAATTTGTATGGCCAATTGCTTGGCCCGTGCCCTAGTGTGAAGTGCAGTGTGCTGCACTCGACTTACACCCAATGCGGTAAGTCCACACAAAGCAATACACTTGCAGTACGGTCAACTTTACTGTCAGTAAAGTTGACCTACTGCACTGCATGCAATACTATTCCAACAGTGCTGTTTTTTGCTTTCAAGACAATAAAAACAACATTTTGGAAAGAATTCAATCATGACGAAAAACTTCTTCAGCGTACATAGACTAAGAACAATAGAAGTTGTAGACTACACCCTACGGTTGATGATCCGTTTACACACTACATTTAAAGCGCAAAAATATTCTACATTCTGTAGTTGTGTGCGTGTGCGTATGCTGTGTAGACAAAGGCAGGGTCGACCCCTGCAAATGTCGGCCCGAGAGAATATCCGGTCCGGCATCCCTGCTGTGGCAGACATCCACCTCCATCCTTCCTTCTACTATTCTATATTCTATCAAGTAGTAATAAGTTGCATGTCGAAGTATCTTTTTGACCCTTTGGCCGCCATGGCTCGCCCAGTAGATTCTAATCCTGACTCCGGCGCCTGGCTTCAGGACCAGCCTTCCGCTGCTCTCATCATCACATTCCTTATCGTTTGCATCACAACACGTCTCATCACCGGCCGCAATGCCGGAATCCAAATACACGCGCACAACTCCGACGCAAAGGCTGCCCCCGCTCCCGCTCCTGCTGTGCCGTACTGGATCCCATACCTTGGACATGTCCCCCAGGTATTCTTCAACGGGGAAGGCTTTCTCCCCAGCCTCAGGAAACGTTACCCCGGCGGCGCCTTCTCTTTGTACCTTCTCGGTCGCACGTACACCGTCTTCTTTAAGTCGGGTCTCATCAAGTCCTTTCGCAGTCATTCTACGAAGACTGTGGACATCGCAACCCCAAAGCGTTTGCTACAGACCGTCTTTGGCTACCCACGGACAACAGCCGCTCTGGCCCACTATGACAAGTTCCGCCAGGACTATGAGGACCAATACGAGCATTTCTCATTGGAGGCATCCTTGAGCCTCATGGTCGACAGAACTGTCACTAGACTTCGTCACAACATCGCCGACTTTATCACCTTCAACAGCGGACAGATCGATCAGGCGCCATGGGAGCGGATGGCCGAGGCTGGCCTGGTGGATAATGCATCTCAGCAGCAGGTGGTAGAAGCAGACCTATTTGAGTTGATCCGCAACTTTGTTGCCTGCACCGCTAACGCAGCACTTCTCGGGACCGACTTTGTCGAGTACTTCCCCGACTTCTGGCAAGCCTTGTGGAGGTTTGATAAAGGCTTCTTGCCCCTGGCCATGGAAACGTCCAAGCTCTTACCGATCAACTCGGCTATTGGCGCTCGGAGAGCCAAAGGATTCTTGCTAGGCTGGATGGATGAGTATGAGAGGGCTTTGGATACCCACCACAAGGGACAAAGTCCAGGGCCGCAGTGGGCCGACCTTGACAATGTCAGTCCCATCATCAACGGCCGCCTAGAGAATGTTTGGCTCAAACACGACGTGGGAATCAAGGAACGTTCCTCCATGGATCTGTCCTTGATCTGGGCCATGAACGCCAACGCCAACCCCTTGATCTTTTGGGTCATATGGAGGGTTTACTCCGACCCTTGGCTTCTGATCAAAATTCGGGAGGAGATCGAGCCCTATGTTGTCCTTGAGAAACCCGCAGTCGGGTTTGGCGCTGCATTTGAGTCTGCTACGCGGATAGAGAAGATCAATATGGAAGGCCTGCTGGACCACTGCCCGTACCTGAAGGCCTCGTACATCGAGTCACTGCGCCTCGACGTCAATATCTGGGAATACAAGCCCATCAGGGAGGACATTGTCATCACCGACGAGGAAGGCGGGTCGGGTGCCTTCTGGCTCCGGGCGGGCACGTACGCTCTTGGGGCTTCTGTGCTGCACTACACAGATGGGGCCGCCTATGGAGACCCGCTGTCATGGAGGCCCGAGAGGCACATCACATGGACGGAAGAGGAGGCAGGAAAGAAGGCCATTGCCGGTTTGGGTAAACTCGGGCCCTACAGTGAGTTTCCCCGCTTGACCAATACACCGCAAGATGTCTAACCCACGGCCAGCTGAAGGAGAGCACTTGGGCCAGGGCAAAGAATTCGCGGTCAGAGAGATCATCCTCTTCTCAGCCGCCATTATCGCCATGTACGACATCCAGCCAGCGCATGGCGCGCCCTGGAAGTTGCCCAAGCAGACCACGATGGCTGGCACGAAGCATCCGTCGACTTCGACGAGGGTGTGGATCAAGTTCCGTTCCCTGTCGCCGTAACACTCGTCGGTTTACCTGGAGACCAAAGGGGCTCTCATGTGTGGACCAAAACATTACACACCGCTATCTATCTGCATATGGTTGGTTCACCCGAACTCTGTCTCCACTTCCCAATTGGCTATCGTCCGCTCGGAGATGGCCCCCGACTCAGCTCCATCATCCGGAGCATCGATTGCTCAAAGGTGATTTTAGATTACAGTGGATGTGTGCGGTCACGGTGCGAACAGGCCACTTAGTAGCCCGTTCCCTGTTGCCACTTGAGACAGCCTCCAGCCTCAGTGCCAGTTAGTTAGCCTTACTCCTGTGTATTTCCAATAATACCTATGACACAAAGCAACAAGTTAGTTGCTTAGTAGGCTAAATAAGTTAATAAAATGATGGTTAATTCAGGTGCAAACTTCTACATCTGCATTATATCTACTTATATATATATATATATATATATATATATATAAGTGAACGGAATTTCGAAAAGGTAAAAATTGAATTTCGCATAAGTGGGTCCTTTAATAAGATATATTCCTACAAGTAAATGAGTTTGTGGGGCAGTTTATAGGGCTACCCTTATTAAATCTTCCATCTTTCTACTTTACTTATGTGTATATTACTGAATTGACCCCTTGTCTTTCACTATGTTCAAAATTTAAAATATCATATATATACGTTTTGACAATTATTGCAGTTAAAACTTTGTTTCAGTTTACGTTTACAAACAATCTCTTTTTTAATTGTTTGATATATATTAGTTTCAATGGTTTATATGAATAAATAAACGAATGAACATTATTATGTTTCACTTATTTATTATATATATATAAACAAAACTTGCTGTATAAACATACTGTAGATTAGTTTTGATATAGTTATGTTTTCGATTCGAATTGTTAGTAGAGATAATAGATATAATATTGATGATTAAGATACTTATTTTAAGTTGAGGGAACCGCTAATTGATTCCCACCCAATATTCTATGGGATAATATTATTTTGTGCACATTATATAAATAGGTACTTTACTATTTATATACATATAAACTCAACAATTGGTATTATATTCAATATCATAATGGGACCAACACTGTTCACTTTTTTTTTTTTGCATGCGCTATTATCAACGTTAGTATTCAAAGTAAAAAGAAAAAAGAAAAAAAACCGGTTATTGGGTTAAACCCTTAACTTTTCACGTGCTTTTATAGCAAATTAGACGTTAAAACTAGTAATTCAATTGAAAACATAGTACGTTTAAAGTTATAACATGTCCTAATCGGGTATGTGGGCACCAGAAATATGATTTTATATTGTTAACTAAATGTTTCGGTGGTGGTAAATGCATTTAATCGAATTGAAAAAAATAAGTATATCATATTCATATTTATAAGTAATTTGAAACTTGCTACTATTATAAAACTATGCCGTTATATTAACCATGTGATATTATAACAAAAAAAAAGGCTTATTAATCTCTAAAGAATGAATCAATATATCTTTGCTTATATATCGTATTAAATATATAAAGTGTTATATTTAACAATTTTTACCAAAGTTGGAAGTATTTAACCAACATGATTGCAAAATCTTTGAAAATAACTTTTAATGCATCGCGAAAAATTTTGTATTTTAGAATCAAAGCACGTATATTAAGTTTTTTTCTTGAATTTTTTTTTTTTTTTTTTTTTGAGAATTTATTTTATTTTCATTGTATTCTCTTCTTAGTATTATTATCGACTTCCTTTGTTTCGTTACTCATTTTATATATTGTAATATGTATTGTAATTAAAAAGAATTCATTTTCATCATGGTATAAACATTATTACCAATAATCATATTAAATAACGATAGTTTCTATCTACTCTATACTTGCGAATTTAGAAGTCGTATTGAGAAAAATTATATCACATCAAAATTGACTTTTAACGTGTATACCGGTAAAAATATCATTAATAACAAGTTCTCAACGTATCTGAATTTCTATTATTTAAATCTTCGTTGTTATTATTGCCCAAAGTAATGTTAATTGCACTATTTATTATATAATATGGGATATTTTGAGATTGTATGGAAAAATTCAATATATATATTAGATACCCTCGGTACCATAGCATTTTAATTCTATCTTTTAACGTATCGTGTGTATTCAACGTCTTTAATGGTATATTATAGTTAGTATGGTATTCTTTAGGCTATATCCGTGTGGTCAGTTTCATGATATTTTATTATTTTTCGTAGAACTTTCATATATTCACTTTATTTTCACTTCGTTTATTTTTTTGATCGCATATATTCCTTATATTACATATAGTTTTTCTATCTGTGTTTATTAGTTTGTTTTAGAGTTTCATTTGGTGTGGCTTTTGTTATAATAGTCTCTGAGTTATCCATACCGTCATTGTATCAAATCTTCTTTATATTATTAACTTTATAAGCTTTTCAGAGTTTTATTACATTTATAATTACGCTTTTTTAGTTTTTATTTCTATTTCGATTATGGAATTTTATAGGGTTCAACAGTTGGTATATATAATTATAAAAATGAGCGGTAGTCTTATATGCTTAGTAATAAATTTAAGGGGTTTGAAATATTTATTTCAATTTTAAACTATATTATTACATCGTTAATGCCGGACGCCCACACGTTCTTTAATAGTTTGATATATTCAATAAGCATTGAATAAGTAATGATTCTGATAATAATATACCATTTAGTTTATAACTTATCTTCATTAATAAGTATTTTATATAGGTCTGCTTGTTAAAATATATTTTTATTATTAGTGAAGTATTCATTTGTAAAGTTTCTAAATTTTAATATATTCAAATGTTTAGATATTATATTGAGGATTTCATCACCTATACTTTTGAGATATTTCAAATGTTTGTTTAGTATGTGATAATTTCACTTAAATAGGTTTTATTGACAGAAACTTAGAAGTAGCAATGGTATCATCAAACTATTGAAAAAATCATAAAACTAGTGTTGAAATTCAAACTTTAACATAAACTGTCCAAAGTCTTAAGTTAAAAATCTATAACAAATCGCTACAACATCCAAAAGTGACAAATAACTAAGTCGTTACTAAAAACCACTTAATTACAAAACTGTTTAACAACAAACAACAACACTAAATTCTTTTCTTTATTGATATTTCCCTTTACTTCAAGATTGCTAAAGATAACCAATTACAACATTGATAACGCCTTAAAATATCTTGCTCACATCTTCATCAAAAACTATAATAAAAAGGTATAGTACAAAAAACCCACTAACGATATGTTCTAGGCATATGTTACAAGTTACATCTGCTGGTTTATCCTCGAATTGGACCCCTAAAATCTAAGAATCAGCGCCTACACCTATTACAAATTTACCGAATACTTTAAAAACAAGTCTCTTTATTGGAACAACAGTTAATTTCAGTACATTCAAGTCAAGTATACTGACTGTAAGTTGATTGCAGTTACTGAAAGTTAACCACATTATTCGTAAATTGACTTTATTGAAATCAAGTAAAGTACAGGAAGTGCACAATTCAATGTGGGGCAGGGACCAAGAATTTTCCAACATATATTAGTGTGTAGACTAGCTAGCGCTCTGCTAAACTTGGGAGTTTAGCATCACCACTTTTGATGCAATCACAGTTATTTCAACCAGAGATTTGAATTTACTATATTATAATAATTAAGTTCTACCAAAACTTATTAGTACTTATTAGGTTAAAATTATATAAGCTAGGTAGAATAAGTAGTTACATTTTGGTTACGCCTTGTACTTATATAAGGTAGAGGAAATATTTTTGCGAAGTGCCCTATATATCATGCTTCTATTTATAGGCAGTAACAGGGAGAAAATTTGAGTTCATTTCTGTTTACAAGTACTTGAAAGTGGCGATGGTATCATTATTAACAATACCAAGAAATATTTATTGAATTAGTTGTTGGTAGGGCTATAGACGTTGCAACGTTGTCGATTCGATTGATCGAAGTAACAGTAGTATTGCGTGGTCAGATGGTGGATGCATTGTTTTAAGTTTGGCAGACCGCTAACCGGTTTGCACTGTAATTTGTATGGCCAATTACTTGGCTCTTACCCTAGTGTGAATTGTGGAGTACTATACTCGATTTACATATAATATAGTAATTCTATATGAAATAATACACTCAACTTTCAATTTATTATAGTCAACTTTACTGTAATTAAAGTTGACCTATTACATTGCATATAGTATTATTTTAACATTGGCTGCTTTTTAGTCTGTGCGCGTATGTCAGTGTAGTTAATCAATCTTTTTCGGTTGCTACTGAATTGCCTCTTTGTTAACTACCCAGACCCCCCATCAATTCCAATTAACCTCTATGTATAATTACACACAATTACATGTAAATAAACACTTTTACCGTTAATTGCCTTACAGCTTTAAGGTTCGAGTTTATTAATTCCCACAAAACGTTTTTTCGCCACAGGTCTTTACAGGCTTTCACTTTAGCCGTGCCAATTAAACAGATCGCCATTATTAATTCCTTCACTTACTTAGCAGTTTTTCAATTTGTCAGTATATCCCTAACCATCGTCACGTAATTTAGGCTCACCGGGAAGCCTATTAACGTAACCCTCGATATGTATAATCAGCTTATTGCTATTTATAAACCTTTTTAAGGTCTTATTCTGCGATGCCTTTATAATATTATTATTAAGATTGTCTTTGCCGTTCATCTATTGGAATTCCTTAATCTACATTTTTTCGTAGGATTTACAAAGTGTTATTACGTTGATTATTAAGCGTTTTTCGCTGATAGTTCCGAGTTTCAAAAAGCATTTAAAAAGGCTTTTTAAATCGGTATAGATTATTAACGGAATAAGAGGAATCCTCAACTATTTTGTAATAAGGTTAAGGGTTTCCTATAATATTATGTCTACGTTGAAACTTATTAGTATACCGTAAAATTTCGAGGTTAACAAGTTTCGTATAATCCTTTTATATATAATCAAAGTCTAATAAAACAGGTTGCCAATAATACTAAACTGTTTTTCCCGCCTATCTTCGTTAGCGAGGGTTATTAGGAAGCCGATCTATAAAAACAAGTTGGTGTTACTTATAAAAGATGTATCCATAAAAATTATCAATTTAACCCTCGATAGGTTAATTAAGGCTATATTATTTTTTCGGTTCAGATGTCATATTTACCACTTAAGCCTCTTATTTAACTGGTTAAAGTTTTCATATTTTAGTTTTTATACTTATACCGTGATAAATAGTTCGTACGATACCTCTGATTGGCATAAGATAGCAATATAACTACCACGGACACGCTGTTTAAAGTACCCTTAAGCCTTAGGTACGTTAATCTTATCTATTATAACAAAATTATTACTTTAGTCCTTTTAGAGGAAACCAATTCTAACATTAACACCAAATATGCGGATTAACAATCCGTTAAAGTCAAGTCAATTACCCTTCACCAACATCGTTATTGGCTTAAAATTACAGAACTTAAATTCTTTAATCGCTTATTATTCCGATACTATAAAGCCAGCCGTTCAGGTGAAAGGGGTATTGTTAATCTATATACCTATCAAGTTAAACTTTTTTTACGTTACCAATAGATACAAGTTGTATATTGAAGACTTTAAACCCAATCGTAAGTTATAATACGTCTAATAAGTTAGAAACCAATAAACACCTACTTTAGCCAAACTATATAGTGGGTTAATATATCGTATTATTGTCACTAAAGGGTAAATAGCTCGTAATTCTTGTAATAGTTCCAGTAATACCATCCATTATAAATCCGTTATTTATTACGTATAGACTTACATTATATTCCAGCTGTTAAACGTAAACTTGCCTTTAATTTTAGCTTGCAAACTTATTATCAAAGCAACCATTAAGTTCTAGTTAATCTTTCAAATCGTTGGCGATTACGTAAAGATCCAATCTTTATCTTCATCGTTGTATCTTTAAGAGATTAAACGTGACTTTTCGTACGGCTACTCTGTAGTCTTACCCTTAACCTCGTGGATAATCCTCGATTTAAAAATCGTAATATTTAGATCTTCGGGGTTAAAATCAGCTTTCGACATAAATTATATAACCGATCTAATTAAGAAGCTGTTTATCTAGACTTTATCGTTTTTCTTAAAAAGTTTTCTGGAGGTTTTAATAATACCTTATACTCAAAGTTTTAGTGCCAAGTCTTCGTTATTTTTCTATTTCCTACTTACCTCAACAATATTATAGATATGACCGGGTATATATTCCTCCTCTTTAACGTGATTTTTTTGTAAGGGTCGTTCGCGCCGGTAGCATTCTATCGGCTTATCGATAAT
The DNA here is from genome assembly GCA_038502455.1 of Anisogramma anomala. Taxonomy (NCBI): domain Eukaryota; kingdom Fungi; phylum Ascomycota; class Sordariomycetes; order Diaporthales; family Gnomoniaceae; genus Anisogramma; species Anisogramma anomala. The sequence continues at coordinate 27,388,880 of JASMMZ010000003.1, read as the reverse complement.
AGGTAGGAGAGGTTCGTATTGGTTTGATAGTTTATCTTCAGGGTCTTTATCTTTAGTAGCTCTAATATAAGGCTTAACCTACGTTATATGGAATATTACAGAATCATTAATAGTTTTAACAATCATTTTAAAGTTTACGATATTTAAAATCTTATACAGGCTTTCCTATTTCCCCGGCTTCTGCTATACAATAACTTCACTTTACAACGGCAAAGTAAGTATATCGATTATTATAGGACTGTTCCTAATATTAAGGGTATTATTAACCTGGCGACGTGCCGATTCCATTCGCAATTACTTTAAAGTTTTGTAGTAAGCCATAATACACTTTTTGGTACTTGTTAATAGCGGAGATTCACTCGTCAGGCGTGGGTACGCTCTAAAAACTAATAGCGTCTACACTAAGCAATTAAGGCCCATAATATCGTTTAAGTCTTTTACCGCCATTTATAGGCGTGCCTCCGGATCCATAAAGCTTCCAATTTCCAGCGTAAAGATATTATACGCTTGGCAACATAAAGAGTATATCTTTTCAACCTTTTCAATACTTTAGTAAGTTTTTACAGGTACCCATTTACATTAAATACCTATTATTTTAGCATTTTTATAAAACTTCATCGCCGCAAAGTTAGTGTCAGTATCGTGCACAACAATGTTAGGTAAACTCAAGTACCTATTAATTTACAGTATCCTTAACGCTTATCACGTGTCTTTTGCTAAAAGAGATTTCAGAAACTTAGTTTCGTAAAAAGAGGCTACGGAGTTAACAATATAAAAAACAAGTTCATTATCCAAATGAAACACGTTAATGAAAACCTAGTAATTAAAGTCTTTATCGTCTTTTAATATAAACTTAAATCTATGGGGGACTTAGATATATATTTGAAAGTAATGGCAAAGATTTTTAATAGCTTCCAATATAAAGTATTCCATATATTTTTACTCTACGGACTTTAGGCCTTTATATAGCCTATTAACGGCAAGGTGGTTAAAAAATTGATGTAATTAACGAATTTCCGGCTTTACCAGGTTTAACACAACTGCTTTTGGGCCTTCCAAGTAAAATTATAGGTGCCCCACTGAAAGGCAAGGGGAAACCTTTAGCCTTTTTTAACCAACTCGTCTACGTTGACGTTAACGTTAACGCTGGGAGTTTTAATATCATCTAAATACAATAGGAAAGGGGTAAGGGACTTAAGCATATAAAACTTAATCGTTCACATAATAGTTTAAACTACTGTTATCCCTAATAACGATAGTTATTCGTATAATCCGAAGCTAACTTTAACCTTAACAACATTTTAACGATCGATTTCAGTAACTGTAGTACTTTCCCTTCGTAGTACTACGTATTACGAATATCCTCTTATTAAGTATCTTATTACTCCTATATCTAACATAATACCCCAAAATTTGTAGTCCGCGTAATGATCGCGAAGGTTAAAGGTATATAAGGGGTTAGAGGCTTGATCGGGGTAGAGGTATGGGTTTTTACCACCTAGACGGTATAAAAAGGCGAAGTTGGCAAGTTATGAGGTCGCGTTAGAGATAGTATCTTTATACCAAATGTTTTATTTAGGGGTATTATCGCTGTTAATTAGATTGTCGTTTTTAAAGTCTTCTATTTAATCTAAATAATCTTATTTAAAAGTAATAGGGTATTAAATGTAATATATTACCTTCCTGTCCTTAAGTTTAGCGGGTGCTAACGAATTAATTAGCAGCCAGATTTACTACAAATTTAATATCTTTTATTACTATTATGATGATAATTCTTGCGATTAGTCGAATCGCCTGGATCTTGGCCCTATCAATGCTAGCGTAGCTGCTACTTTCTTTAGTCTGGGGATGTTAAGCGTTAAAGTCGTTTATAGACGTACTTTTGGTCGATGTAATTAACCATCGCACGGTTTTCTTCTTTTACGTTGGGGAAGTTGCCAATTTGGGGGTATATATCAAATAAGTTAGTTGTACGTATTATTACGGTTACGAGCGAAAATTGTAGCTGACTAAAAAATCCTTCCCAAGTGGTATTTAGGTGTTATAGAGTGTATTTGAACTCTTTAACGCCCGTAACTACTACTTGTACCTGCTTACGAAATATGATTTCGCTAACGTAGGCTTTCTCCATTGCTTTCTAACATAAAATCAATTTGTTAATTATCTAGTTAAGCATATCTATCGGTGTTTCCTCTTTTTTTTCTTAATTATTATCGTTACCTACCTCGTGGTGGCCTAATTCATGTAATATTATGTAAAGTTGACGTAGTATTCGAATTAGCCTTTTATACTGTTATAAATCTCACGAAAAGTAGTAGCTTAGGTTAAAAATATTAGGTAATAGTCCCTAGTATGCCTTTTAAGGATTCCGGGAAATAGTAAGTGAAAACTAGAAGAAGAAATTTCCATTTATTTACAAATATTTAAAAAGTGTATTATTTTGGTATCGAAAAGATTGTAAAGCTTTTCGTTATACTTTTCTAAGTAGTTTCAAATGTTGGCGAAATCCGTAACAATTTTGTAATTTATATGAACCATTTTAATAGGTTTTAAGGGTTATTCGAGATAATTATTTCAGTCTTTATTGGTGTTTCCTAGTAGTTTAAGCCTTAGGGCTTCCGAGGCATGATATTAAGGGTAATTACTGGTTGCTTAACCCGAGGGGTAAATTTATATGATAGGACCTATAATAGACTTTCGCGTATAGGCGAATCTATCGTAAAAAGAAATTTAAGTAACTTACCGACTTTAATTAAAGTATTAAAGAGTAAGGAGGAAGTAAAGGTTTTAAGGGACTTAACGATCTTACTTGATTAACTAGTATAAAACGCCGACGTTAATTCCTCTAGCCGCTTAGGCGACCGTTACTTCACGTGCTTTGTCGCTGCTAAAATCATACTCTTTGTTTCCGCGTAAAGATGTTAAGCAACCGAACAGGATAACATATTCTTTATTATTAAAGCATAAAAATACCGAATTTAAATAATAGTAAAGGGAAGTTATTTTAAAACGTATAAAAAGGCGTTAAAGTTTTTCAACCCTTTTAACTTTTAGTTAAGGGTATTAAGGATTAGTTTTTTAAAAGGAGTCTTTTTTATTACGCTAATTTAAAGAAGGTTGTAGCCAATTTTGATGGCGTTTTTCTAAGATGTAAAGGCTACGGCTAATAAGCCTTTTCTTTGGTTTGACTTTAATGGTACGTTGGATTATCTTTAACATATCAGGCGTCTAGTAGTTGAAAAACTTACGAAAGTCTTAAAAGGTACGAGTGCTACGACCGAAATCTTCGCCGAGCTCCGTATCAAAAATATAATAGCTAACGTAATTAGTTGGGTAAATGTTAGGTAATTTCTTATTAATATTCGTAATCCAAAGTTATTTGTCATAATAGTTAACGAAAACTATTTCGTGGTTTTGAATTGTTTCTTTTTAGGTGGTGTTTGTAATAGCTTGAAAGTGAGCACTTACGGTAGCCATTTTGAAGTTTTAGCTTGTGTAAGACGTTTAGGGCGCGTCGGGCGAGATACTTGGTAATTTTGGGCGTAAAGTCGCGTGGGGACTTGGTGACTTGGCGTTGGGTTGCGCGGTGTGGCTTTTTTGGCGTAACTTCACGATTTTTGGTGTTTTTTCTTAAAGTAATGAACTCGACGATTGAATTAACGTAAAGAAAGTAAAAAGAGTAAAGTAAGGGCAAAAGTTTAGTGTAAAGGGTAAGGTTAAAGTTCGTTTATTATTATAGATAAAGGTCGAAAGTTATTTGTTATTTGAACGTAAAACTTAGTCTTTTTTTATAATAATATTACCTATAATAGTACTATCTTAGCCGTTTGTTAATTTGCAGTACTTTAAGACTTTTAACGGTTAATCTTAACGTCTTCAAGAAAAATATGGTAAAGATTTCTTGGTGTTTTCGATAACGATATCATCGTTACCTCTAAACTACAGTAAAAACCGGTGCAACTTAGAGGTTTTTTCTACTTACTGCCATGAAAACCGGTGTAACAGTAGAGGCCCTTCGTAAAAACCTTTCCTCTGCCCTATCTGTTGTTTAATGCAGAGCGTAACCGGAAAGTAGCTTCTTCTTCTGCTTAGTCTATCTGTTCTCAACCTAATAAGAATTGATTAGTGTTAGTAGAGCTTTAGATATTATAACGTTGTCGATTCAATTGGTCGAAGTAATAATAGTATTACGTGGTCAGATGGTAGATGCATTGTTTTAGGTTTAGCAGACTGCTAGCCGGTCTGCACTGTAATTTGTATGGCCAATTTCTTGGCCCATACCCTAGTATGAAGTGTGAAGTACTGTATTTGACTTACACCCAATACAGTAAATCTACATAAAACAATACACTCAATTTGCAGTTCAGTATAGTCAACTTTACTATAAGTAAAGTTAACTTACTGCATTTTATGTAGTATTATTCCAATATCAGTCTTAGAAGAAAAAAACGTTGAGATTAAAAGTTAAAAAGTTGTAAGTTTTTCAAATGACCAAAGTTGTCATATTAATAAAGTTGGTAAACAGCTAAGACTATTATTACAAATCGCAAATTTCAAACGGCTAAATCTTATAACTCCTTTAATATTAATGATAATTTCGATAAAAAATAACATATAACTTATATCTTTATACCATTTTACCCTATTACGCAACACCTTATTACAAGATTATTGATTGAGTACGTAACTACTAAGAAGGATACCGAGAACTCTAAGATCGAAGTTGTTACCAACACTATTAGAAAGAACGTAATTGAGACCTTTGTAATTAAATTAGATAAGAATTTCAATGACGACCTATGGTTTATAGAGGTTAATAAAGACTTTATCCCCGAGCACCTAAATAATTACCTAAGGTACTTCATTTTCGACATGGATTACAACGGCTAGGATTATGATATTGAGGTCTTTTACGATTACACCGAATTTTTAAGCATTGGACCTGGGGTATATGAAAGAAGATAGAGAAGTAATTGAAGGTTAAATTAAGAGATTATTTTCGTGCACAGGGTATTTTACGGCCAAGGATATTGGGAAAGCAAGTTAATTTATCAGATATATTATACGAATACATTACAGATAAAAACTGTTTGTCGATATGTAAAGAAGCAAGCAAAGATATTGCTAGCTATAGCATCCCTTAACACGCTTATATACATTCGTAAGGGTTTTACTAGGTTTAAATTAATTATTGAAACATTTTGGCCCAAAAACTCTCAGGATTTAATGCAATTGACAATAACAAAAACTTCATTAATTCGGATTTATTAAATTCTTGAATTTATTAGTTAATTTAGTAAGAACCTTATTTAGAAAAACTAATTAATACCAATAGAATTATTACCAAGTCCATAACAATCTTTAGGTCTCATATCACCTTTAGTTTTAGCAGATAAGTCAGTGACACTAAACCAAATTAGAGTGAAGGAGCTGTTTTACGCGCGATGTTATTATAGGTAGAACTATTGGGTTTGTTTTTTTTGAAAAAAATGTTAAAGATAATTACCCTACCTACTAATACCATTGATACTTTTAGAACCCTTATTAAAGGATCTAAAGGATATATACAACTCATATGAAACTTATTACCTTTGATATGTTGTTATAGTAGATACGAATTGTATAGCGATTACGACTTTCGTAAAAAATTGGGGTAATAAGTAAACTTATGATAGTAAGTTGTATGACCTCCTCGACGTCAAGTTGCGATGGGTTTTTAATATTTAATTTTACCCATGAATTAAGTTATTAGGTTATATTTTCTTGTTTTCTAGTATTCCTACCAGGTTAATCGAAGATCATTACTTTCAGTATTGAACGAATTATTTGTTGTTTCGAGAGATTGACGATAGTATTGAAGATCATTTCAAATAAAATGTTAATCGAATTTATTATTATATTAATTGGAACATCATTCAGTGGTTTTACATGTCAAAGCATAAAAAAAGTCGTAAAACATTATAGATCTCTTTCATTGAATATTCCATAAGTTAATTCTTTACTAATAAGCAATAAAAAATGCGGGAGTTGATGAAAGAATATTACGCTAGCAATTCCTCTAGGTTATCACTGGCTACTAAGAGTTTAAATACGCCTTATAATTCCCTAACGTTATTCATAGAGGCTTTATTTAGTTAACTGAGTTTCTTATTTGCAATCGTAATGATATAGGTGCCGAACTCAATTAGTATGTTCCTTTAAGTTCATAACTTTAAAGACAACCAAGGAGACCCTGCGTACAATTATTACATCGATGGTAAATATAGAAGGCCTAAATCATGAAGTAAGAAGAAGAATTTTAATTGGAAGCCTAAGTGGTAACGTATATAAAGAGGAGAATGTTATAGCTTAAGTTTTTCAACATAATACCGTAAGTTTCTTTAAAATAAAGTTAAAATATGTTGGATTTGTAGTAAATGAAATTATGATTTAATACTTCATATTATTGTCTACTGCTAATTGAAGTAAGTAATGTATTATACTTTATACTCCTTTACTTTTGATTGGGAATATATTGATCGCATCATAGAGTTTGAATATGTGAAGACAAAAGATTGACAAAATATATTTAACGCTTTTGGGTGGTATGAAGATATTAGTATTAACCTTGAAGTAAAGTAATGATTGACCAATCACTTCTTTTTGTATCGTTTGACAGGCAAAGACCCCTATCGTTATTATCAAGATCACAGCCCAACAAACTTGTTTACTATTTTTGATAGCTACGCAGAACAAGTTCCTTAAGGTATTATATTGGATATTGAAGTAGTGTAATCTTCGATAAGTGGTTTTTTTTAGTACTTTGTATTATGCAGGATAATAATATTGTTACAGAACACAATTATACTGATGCCGGTATAGTTACAGTCGGTTTTAGCCTTATGGAAAAAAAAATCCTAACTATGATCGACGATTATAACTACGGTTATTGTTTTATATATATATTTGAGAATTTGCTATCCATTTTCTTTTTTGTTTTAAAAATATTAGAGACATCGGTTTTAATGTTGATCTTTAAATTTACGAATTGAGCAAAGTTAACGGTTTGAGGTTTTTATTTAATTCAAAATCGGTATATTTATTAGTTTGCTTTAAGGGTTAAATATAACGCTATTGAACTTCAATGAGTCGAAACATCATTAATTATTCGTAATGTTTAATTATCTAACAACTAACAGAATCAATGAAGTCATTAATTCTGCCTGCGATAGAATGTAGAATTTGCAATATGAAAGGTAAGCAAAAGGTTTTATAACGATTTACAATATATTTCCACTCCCTAATTAAGTCTTAGTTTACGTTTAATTGAAATTAAAAATTTAACATTGAATTTTTCTTTCATGTTATTTATTTGAACGGTAATTCTTTTTATGTTAATAACTTTATTACAGTGTTTTACGGTACCAAATTACTGAAGATTATTACTGCGAGGGGAAAAAATGAGGCGTAGAGTACCTTATGAATCAATAGGTACCTAAAACCTTTAAGCGTGTTAATTTAAGATATTGGTATTAACTTTGTTACGATGAAATTGTAATCTAATGTTAAGTGAATAAGGATTTAATACTAATAATGTTTTTATGAATTTCTTTAGACTATTGATAAATTCAAAACATTTTATGTATTCTTGCGTTCACTTCATAATATTTCTAATTTAAAGCTTATCAGTTCCATTAACAGAAGGACAAAATTATTAATGGTAGTAAAAGTACTTAACGATAATTCTGGTTTCAACGGCTGAGTATTAATTTTGTTGGTATTTGGAGTGTATTCACACATGACGACTGAACATCTACCATTATTAAGTTCCCAAAAGCGAGCTGTGATATATATCAAAACCTTGAAGGAACTGCAGAAGAAATTTGTACTCTGTGAGATTAATGCCTCTTTTAATATCAGAAAGGATTATTAATAATGAACGTATTGTCTTGGCAGTTTTAAAATTAAGTTTTCACCTGTAGATAGTTTGTTAAATGTTATAAACCTTATAGGATACTAAGTATCACTAAACCAAACATAATGGTAAAAACTGTTAACAGTTTTGTTATTTTCCGTATTTGTAGGTTCAATTGTATAAAAACCTTTATATATGACAAACAGCTCTAAATGGAGCAGATTGAATAATATCATCTTTTCGAACCAATCGTCAACAATTTGAGAGAAAAACGACGACGTGGAATATTACTTAAAAGAAGAATATAAATTGAAAAAAATGTATCAAAACAAAGATTATGAATCGGGAAAACCGTATATTACAGCTTCATCATCGTGAAAGAAAACGTTCAATGGCGAATAAGCCTTTATCTTACGCGTTAAAATCATTATCAATAGATCAAGTAAGCTATTTAATGAAATCTATCTAGTAAATATCAATAGTCTTTTTACCCACAAAATCATCCAATCTATATGAATAGAATAATTCCGAGGGTAAAACGTGCCTATTATTAATTGAAAAATATTTTACGAAATTAAAGGAAAAATTACGGATGGGCTGTATAAACTGTTAATGTTCATTTTTGAACGATATGATAATAAAGGTATAAATTTGATTTTCACTTAATCGTCTATAATACAAGGGATGCACAAGTGTTTAATCGTCTTAATTGTTGCTAGTTTAACTATTAACGTAAGTGATAAGTTAACTTTCAATATGTATGATTTTACGTAAGCATATAGGTAATTCGTCATGTATTTTTAACGAGTTTTATCGTTGGAAGGATTAAAAGTGATAAGTGATAAGTTTTTTTTTATTAAAACAGTGATATAATATGTTCAACCTCCATAAAAATTAGTCGAAATGAACATTCATTAGTATTTAACGTATCAAATGCACTCAGGAAAAATATTAGGTAAAATAATATCAATATTTTACTTATATATATTAATTATATAAAGTAAAAACTTTGGTATCATTTGGTATATCAATTAATGATGTACTCATTTTTGGAATTGTTAGCTTTATAACAGATAAACAAAGTATTATCTAGAACTGATGCCTTTGTAAGTGTATGGTTAATTAAAACATAAGCTAAAGGTATATAATTCTATTTAAAACAACAGTTTATCCGTATTTATAGTATTATAAACGCTTGTGATACCTTCTTTTTATTTATATTCGAGATTAAAAGCTAAGATTTTGACGAAAAATGATAAGATTAATGAAATAAAACCGTAATAGTACCTCAAGTAAAGAGGTTAAGCGATCTATATATTAAAGTTGTCTTAATCAAAGGTATTTTGAGATGTATCGATTACGGTATAAGTTCAAGATTCATAGAATCAAGATTTTAACAGCTGAAATACGCGTATCAAATAGTAAATGAATTATTCGGACCAAGGTATTGATATGGTATCGGTGAATTTAACGATAACGAAGTTGATTATTTTTACGGAAGGTTTTTTTATAAATAATATCGATTTTGGATTTCAAATTAGATTCCTCATGATATTTGTCAACAAGGATTGGTTTGATACTTATTTTATGATTATATAAAACGTTATATATTATATATCCGTTAAATGATAACGTATGATATGAAACGTATTAATATTGAATATATATGGTTTAATGGTAGGATTTGATATTGGTATGATAATCGAAGGCACTTTAAAGATTATTATTCAATAGCTGTAATTTCTTTCGATACCTATAGTTATTCATTATTGGTTGGACTCTAGACGTTGCAACGTGGTCTATTAGATTGGTCGAAGTAACAGTAGTATTGCGTGGTCAAGTGGTGGATGTATTGTTATAGGTTTGGCAGACCGCTAGCCGGTTTGCACAGTAATTTGTATGGCCAATTTCTTGGCTTGTACCCTAGCATGAAGTGCGCGCATACTGTACTTGACTTGCAGCCAATACACTGGGCTCACAAACAATACACTCAATTTGCAATCAGTATAGTCCACTTTACTGTAAGTAAATTTAACCTATTGCATTGCAATTACCACTATTTCAACACTAGCGGCTTTTTGTTTTGTACGTGTATGCTAATGTAGTCGACCAAACTTTTTCGGTTACCGCCGAATTACGTCCTCGTTAACTGGCCAGATCCCTGTTAATTCTAGTTGATCTTCATACCCAAATTAACCCTAATTACCTTTAATTGCCCTACTGCTCCAAGTCCCAGCTTTATAAACTCCCGTACATAAGTCTTTCGCTACAGACTTACACATACTGCCCACCGCCGCCATTAGCTTTTTTAACCCACATGGGTTAAGTCATCTGCTACTTTAGTTAACCTACGTAGGTTAACTGGGCTACTGATACTACTAGTACTACCCCTTTACTACTACCAGCACTGCCCCTACTGCCTCTGGCTATCTTAACTAAAGTAGGTTGATTCGCTTACTATTACCCTTAATTTAACTATATCACTTAAAAAAGTTGTTATCGTTATTCACCTAGTATTTTTCCACTTTATCAGTATATCTCTACTTGTTAACACGTAACTTAGCCTTATCAGCTGGCTTGTTAAAGTAGTCTTCAATACGTTCAATCAGTCTATTGATATTTATAAACCTTTTAAGGGCCATATTTGGCGATACTTTCGTCATAAAATTAGTAAAATTATCCTTGCCATAGATCTATCGGAACTCCTCAATTTACTTGCCTTTGTAGGCTTCACGAAGTATTATTACATCGATTATTAGGTGTTTTTCACTAATGATTCCAAGCTTTAAAAGATATTCGAATAGGCTCCTTAAGTAGGTACAAATTATGACCGGGATGAAAGGAATTTTTAATTACTTTGTAATAAGGTTTAAAGTTTTCCATAAAGTTATACCTATGTTAAAGCTAATTATTATACCGTAAACTTTTGAATTTAATACATTTTTTTGTAATTCTTTTACGTTTAACGAAAGTCTAGTAAATTAAATTACTGATAGTGCTAAATTGATCATTTCGCCTATCTTAGTAAATGAAGGTTATAAAAAAGCGGATTTATAAAAACAAGTCGGTATCATTTGCAAAGGAAGCGTCCGTAAAAATCATTAATTTAGCTTTTGATAAGTTAACCGAAACTATACTAATCTGACGATCTAAGTTCCGCATTTGCTATTTAAACCTTTTATTTAGCCGGTCAAAGTTTGAATTTATTAAGTCTTATATTTATATTGTAATCGATAGGTCATATTAGTCTTTTGATTATCACAAGGTGGTGATGTAGCTGTTATGAGCGCGTTGTTCTAAGTACCGTTAAGTCTTAGCTACGTTAGTTTTATCAATTATAACTAAATTAATACCCTAGCCCATCTAACGAAATCTAAGGCTAGCATTCACACTAAGTATATGGATTAACGATATATTAAAGTTGAATTAGGTACCGCTCTCCAAAGTTATAACCGGCTTATAATTCCAGAACTTAAAGTCCTTAATCGCCTGTTACTTCAATACTATACAACCCACAGTTTCGACGAAAAGGTTATTATTAATTTACATAACTATTGAGCCGAAATCCTTTTCTTACGCTACCAGTTGTAATGATCAAACTAAATACCCGTGACTAAATAGAAGGTGTCGGGGTTTATATTAGCAGTAAGGTAGCTAAGGTAACAAAGATGCAATATTAAGAAGATGTTTGTTCGTGCTGTAGAATAATCACTAGCCGTTAAGCTATTCAGGTTTGTAGACTGAATACTTAGATTGACAACTGAAGAGCTATAAAAGAAATACTATCTGTGTGGTGATGACAGTGTCCTTATATATTCGTGCCTTCATACCGTCTTCAGTGCTGGATCGTTTGGATCATCGCACTGATCCCGCTGATCTAGTGCTTCCTTACCTTGGATCGGTGGCTGATCCTTACTGATCCTATGTAACCTCACCTTGAATCAGTAACTGATCCATACTGATCCATCACATGACTTTCTTAGTCACCTTGCTTACATAAGAGATGTTCCCCGCCTAATGTGTTGGACTACAAGCTCTCCGTAGCTCAGCTGCATGCTGGCCTGTTTCCTAACCCAACCGTTGTCTGGGTTATAACACTAGTAAGTATAGGTCATATATTCAAGACTTTGTATTTAACCGTTAAAATACAATTAATCGGTAAGAAATTAATTAATGCTCACTTCAACTAATTCGTATAGTAGTTTAACACACCGTATTACTCTTCTCAGAAGGTAAATAACACTTATTTTTTATGATAAATTTTGTATGACCATTCTCTATAAATCGGTCGTGAACTTCTTATATACTTTCGTTATATCTCGACCATGAAATATAAAATTACCTTTAGTCCTGGTTAATAAATTTTCTGCCAAAGCAATTAATAAGATTTAACTGATCGTTTAAATCGTTAACAACAGCGTAAGGATGTAGTTTTTACCTTTTTTACCGTATTTACAAACGATTAAACTTGATTTTTCGTACAACCGCCCTATGGGTTTTCCTTTAACCTTGAATATAATCCTCAACATAAAATCTTAATATTTGGGTCTTAAAGATCAAAGTCGGGCTTAAGTACAAATTATACAACTCCTTGAGTGAAGAGGCCATTAATCTCGTGCCAATCACTTTCCTTTAAGGGTTTGCTAAAAGTCTTAATAATACCTTATACCTGAAGTTTTAATACCAAGTTTTCATCATCCTTGTTTTTTCTATTTAAACAAGTATTATTATAAATACGACCTAGTATATATTCCTGCTATTCAACATTCCTCTTTTTTGGTAGCCTTCCGCGTCGGCAGCGTTTTATCGGTTAATCGATAACAATTAAAAGAAGGTTATATTAACTTAGTTATTTGGATCAAACGATTTCATCATTAATTACCTTAATATAATAATTCATCCAAGTGATACGAAACGTTGTGAAATCATTAACAGTTTTAACAACTACATTAAAGTTAACGATATTTAAGGTCTTATATAAACCATCTCATTTACCTAGTTCCCGCCATATAAGGACTTTACTTTAGAAAGGAAAAGCAAACACGTCGATTATCATAGTGCTTTTTTTAATGTTAAAGGTGTTATTTACTTAACGCCGTACCTATTTCTTTTGTAACTCTTTTAATGCCTTACTATAGGCCAAAACTCGCTTTTAGGTATTCACTAATAACAGAGATTTATTCGTTAAATGTGGGTATGCTTTAAAGATTAATAACGTTAATACTAAGTTTTTAGGGTCTATAATGTCTTTTAAACGTTTTACCGCCATTTACAAGCGTTCCTTTTAATTCGCAAAGATTTTAATCTCTAGCTTAAGGATATTGTACGCTCGGCGAAGTAGTAAGTGTATATTTTCGACCTTTTCAATGCTTTATTAAGTCTTTATAGGTACGTATTGACATGAAATCCCAATTATTTTAACGTTTGCCTAAAATTACGTCGCCGTGAAGTTGGTATTAATGTAGTGAACGATGACGTTAGGTGGACTGAAATATAAATTAATTTACAATATTCTTAGTATTTTCTACGTATCTTTTGCAAATATGTACTTTAAGACTTAGCTTCATTGAAAGCAGTCACAAAGTTAATAACGTAAAAAACAAGTTTGTTATTTAAATAGAATATATGAATAAAAGCGTTATAAAAATAATTATTGTATTTTGGCGTAAACTTAAATTTTCGGGGGGCTTCAGCATACGTTTGGTTGTAATAGCACAGCTTTTCGATATTTTCCAAAGGAAAGTATTCTATATCTCTATACCTTACATAATTTAAGACTTTTTATACCTTGTTCACGGCAAGGTCATTGAAACACCGGTATATCTAACGTATTTCCTACTTTTTTATGTTTAATACCGTTGACTTTTAAGCCTTCAATATAAAACCATAGGTTCCCTCACTTAAAAACTAGAAAAAACTTTTAGCTTTTTTTAACCAACTTATAGACGTTAACTTGAATGTTAAGATAAAATGTCTTTATATCCTTAAGGGAAAAAAGGAAAAGGATAGGGGATTTAAGATAAAAAACATAATTAACCTGATAATATTTTAAATTACCGTTATCCTTAGTAACAATGGTTATTTACCTAGGATGAAGCTAACTTTAGCTTTACCAATATTTTAGCGGTTAATTTTGATACTAGTAACTTTTTCCTCCATAACGATTCATATTACGAATAACCTTCTATTAGGTACCTTATTATTCTTATATATGACATAATACCTTGAAACGTATGATTTATGTAATGATCGTAGATATTAAAGATATATAAGGGGTTGAGGATTGAGTTAAGGCAAAAGTAAAGGTTTTTACCACTTAAACGGTATAAAAAGACATAGTCACCTAGTTATTAAACCGCTTTGAAAGTAGTATTTTATATTACTGTTGCAATAGTACTACATGCAGTGCAGTAGGTCAACTTTACTTACCATAAAGTTAACTAAACTGCAAGTTAAGTGTATTGTTTGTATGGACTTACCGTATTAGGTGTAAGTTGAGTGCAGTATGCTGCACTTCAGTCTAAGGTACGGGCCAAGAAATTAGCTATACAAATTACTATTCAGACCAGCTAGCGGTCTGCCAAACCTAGAACAATACATCCACCATTTGACCAATGCAATACTACTGTTAATTCGACCACGATTCGAATTGACAACGTTTCAACAATCTAAGGCCCTATCAACAATTACTTGATTTACTTAAAGGTTTCGTTGTCACTAACAATTTCTCTACCTTTGAAGTTTACGATGTAATCCAAATAGTTTTACCCGGCAGTAATAGGGTACTAAATATTATACATTATGTGTTTATTATTATGATCGGTAAAAGCGTAGCGGACTAACTAATAGCCGGATTTGCTACAAATACAATATCTTTTATTATTATGACGATAATAGTTTTTGTGGGTAATAGGTCCATTTAAATTTTTACTTCGTTAATATTAGTATATCTATAACTTCCAGTCTAAAGTTATTAGACCAGATTTCGAGCTTTCAGACCATTTATGGCTATACTTACGATTAATATAATATATTAACGCGTGGTTCTTTTTATTCACTTTACGAAAGTTACTAATTTAGGGGTATATATGAAGCGAGGTTGATATATGTGTTATTTCGGTTATAAACGAAAAACGTCACTGGTTAAAAAAGCATTTAAAAGTGGTATCTTCACATTATAAGGTGTATTTAAACTCGCTAACACCCGTAACAGTTGCTTGTACCTGTTCGTGGAGCGTGGTTTCGCTAATATGAGTTTTTCCTATCGTTTACTAACATAATATAAACTTATGAAACATCTGATTTGGTATATTCATCTATATTTCCTTTTTTTTCTTTTTTTCTATTATCGTATTTTACCTTATGATACCTTAATCCATATGATATTACGTAAAGTGGATATTGTATTCGAAGTGAATATTTATGCTATCGTAAATTTCGCGGAAGATTATTACTCGTGTTAAAAAGGTTATAGGGTTTCCTATCATACTTCTTTATATTATTTCAGATTTTAACAAAGTTTGTAAACAGCTTATAGTTAATGTTAACCATTTTAATAGGTTTTAGAGGAAGGTCGCAATAATCTTTTCAGTTTTTCTTTGTGTTTCCTGGTAGTTTAAGCCTTAAAGACCCCGAGTTGCGTTATTAAGTGTAATTATTAGTCGCTTGAACTAAGGGGTAAAGTTTTGTGGTAAAAATTGTAATAAGCTCGCGCATATAGATGTTTTTATCGTGGGAATGTTTTTAAGGAAATTGGCGATTCTAATTAAAGGGTTAAGAGATAATATGAACTTCGCCATACGAAGTATTTCAGAGAATTTGATGGTTTTACTTAATTAACCGTATAGCGCCGATATTAATACCATTTGTCGCGTTGGAGGCCGTTGCTTTACGCCTTTCATCGCCGTTAAAATCATATTCTACGTTGTTACATAAGGTTATTAAGCTACTAATAAGATTAACGGGTTCCTTATTATTAACGCGTAAAAAAAGTTTAACTTTATTGGATAAGTAGTCCTTTAAAACTTGTATAAAGTCGTTTAAGGTCGTTAACGTTATTACATTCAAAGTGTGGTTTTTAAGGGTATTCCTTAAGTTAAGCCAAATCGGAAAGAGTTTTTATTAAATTGGTAAAACTCTTCTCCGACACGTACATCCCTTGTTGTTCGAGTTTTACCTTTAACTTGGACTTAACATACTTTTCAATTTTTTTCTACATATTAATAATCTAATTGTTAAGAAACGCACGGTATTTACGAAAGGCGCGGTCTTTATGGTTGAGGTCTTCGCCGTCGTTTTGCTCGATAATATAGTAGCCAACGAAGTTAGCCAAATATCTTTTAATTAAGTTTTAGTCGATATTTCACCCTTAATGGTCTTTATCGTAATATTTGGTAAAGGTAGATCCGAAGGCTTTAATTTATTCTATCAATTTATATGTGGATGCTATCTTAACGTTTTAGCTGGTGTAAAACTTGGTAAGCAAGAGAGTTTGTAATTCGGGGTGTACGAATTGAGTAATTTAACATAAAGTCGCGCGACATAGATTTTCTTAGTGCAATTTAGTAATTTTAAGTATTTTCGCTTCCAGTATTCATGTGATTGATTCAATTGGCTTTAAAAATAAAATAAAATAAAATAGGGGTAAAGGTTTAGTGTAAAAGTCAAAGTCGAAGGTCGTTTGATATTAGTAAAGGTTGAAGATTAAAATTCGTTCGTTATAGTTGTTTGGCGTAAAACTTGTTCATTTTTATATTAGTAGCACCTATAGTAATACTAACTAATATATTTTCCAATTTAACGAACTTTGAGACTTTCGGCGATTAATCTTAACGTTTTTATTTTAAAAGAATCTGTAAAGATTTCTTGATGTTTTTAGTAACGATACTGTCGCTTATTTCTAGATTGCTGTTGTGAACTAATGTAAATTAAAAGTTCTTTCTATTTTTTCCCGCTATAAACTGATGTAGTACTACTAAAAGCCTTTCGCAAAATTCTTGTCTTTACCTTAGCCGTCGTTATTGACATAAAACGTAACCGAAAAGTAGCCTTTTCTTTTACTTAACTTATCTGTACTTAACCTAATAGGTACTAATCAGTGTTAGTAGAGCTTTAGACATTGTGAAGTTGTCTATTCGATTAGTTGAAGTAATAGTAGTATTACATGGTCAAATGGTGGATGTATTGTTCTAGGTTTAGCAGACCGCTAGCCAGTTTGCACAGTAATTTGTATGGCCAATTGCTTGGCCTGTGCCTCAGTGTAAAGTGAGCGCATACTGTACTTGACTTGAAGCTAATACAGTAGGCTCACAAACAATACACTCAACTTTCAGTCAGTATAATCAACTTGAATATAAGTAAAATGAACCTACTGCACTGCAATTACTACTAGTCTAACATTTATATTAATTTCCTAACCTTTACAATATTTCAACATTGTTGGCATACAAACTAACGATACAATTTTCTGAGAACATAAGAATTAGTTAAGAAAGAATCAAAGACAATAAAATCATTATAAATGTAAAATGTCAAATGAATCGTAATGTTAAATATTAATAATCGAACGAAATTGAATGAATATACAATTTGTTTACGTAAAAATAATCAGATGAATGAATCATACGTTAACATCCCGAAAAAGGGAAAAAAGGTAACTTAGTCTTTGTAAATAAAATAAATGTCGAAAAATGTGAAAATACGTTAAATAGCGTATTGGTAGCGATTATATTATAATCGTACATCAATAAAAGATCTTGGATGACCTTTAAATCGCAATTTAAGCTCAACCCCCCTTAAATAACAATATCAAAAAATTCAACAAGCTTTTTGAATGGAAAATGAACAACATGAATGAAAAACTTAAACATAATTCATATAAACCTGAAAAAAACCAAACTAATAATCTTTACTAATGTTGGTAAACTTTTCAGGGCATGAAGTTACTTAAACAGTTATAGTATTTGACGATGAAAAAGGAATAAACTAGAACTAGGAGCTCAGCAAAGCTGATTATGTAGGATATAGAGGTGCAGACACATACCTTTACAAAGTTGGTGTGTTTTGTATCCCCCATGTAAGTACAATAAGTCTCCAGAACCAAAACAAAAGAGTGATTTCCTTATTTCATAACTAGAAGCGAGACGCGAGATGCGAGACGTGAGAAGCAAGAAGCGAAACGCGAAACGTGATTCGCAAAATGTGAGAAGTGAGATGCGAGACGTACAATATGTCTTCTCGAAACAACCATTTCATAAAACAATCTTCTAGACGAGGACAAAATTTTCGTATGCCTTAATAAGATCCTTATAAAACTAGATCATTTATAGCTTTCCATTCGTATGTTTGGGTTAATATCTCTTTCAACAATCCGAATATTAAACTCAGTATCCTACACGACAACAACGATTCAAACGCTTATTCATAATTTCTCAACCGCTCATTCATTTTCTTTTGTAATTTCGTACCGTATTAACCCAGCAAACGATAATATAGGCGTGAAAGAATAGTACTGTGGTTTATAATAAGGAATGAGGTATTAAACACTGATCTTAAAATGTATACGTAAATAAGTGAGAAAATCGAAAATACAAACGAAATTTTCTACTCGTTTTGTTACAATATATAGGCTCAGCTTGAAAGGCGTTGATTTCCCTTATGGATATGAAAACTTATAATCTTTTCCTATATGTAACCACACATAATCACCGACGTCAAATTCCAACCAACGGTAATTTTTATTATATCGATGTTTAGTTCTGTAACAATTGTATCTATAGTTCGTTGAATATTGCGACGCAAATACTCTTTTATAAAGATAACTTAAACCTATTATCGTGGTAATTCATCACTCGAACAATACATAAGAACCCGTAATTTGAAGCGGAATTAATACTTGTAAGTGTTAAAATCAATAGCTCGGGAATATATATCATTAATATTCCATTCAAGAACAAGTATACATACCGTTTACAATTTCTCCGAATGTTTAAAGATATAATACTAAAAGGAAAGCTTAACCACCTGAGTTTTCCTATCAGTGTATTTATCTGTTTAAGGGTAATATACTATTGTTATTCTCAGTTTTGTATCAAAACCATTTTACAAATTCTTTCAAAAACCCAAAAAGAATTTAAGGTTGCAATTTTAAAATATCTAGCGAAGACACAACAGTTTAAAACGTAAGGAATATCTACATAAAATTAATACACAACAAATTACCATATATGTAATATATTCAAGCAAAAGAAAAGTATTTTCGATGTATTATTTATAACCGGTGTAATAATGTCAAACTATTTATAATCTATAAAATCTTATAGAATAGCAGAGAATGCCACGGTTGATAACGTTGTAATAAAGTCTATTCAAATAATTTATATAACCTTTTCCGGAATCTGAAATGGAGAAGATGGACGATTAACTTGTAAGTGTAATTTTGTAATTATCGATAAACAAATATAACGATAATACTCCTTTATCATTTTCCTTTTCAAATAGAAAAACAATCTATTCAAGGTGATTACCATACATTTTGGACTGTACTAGTGTTTTTTATTATGTATATTATGGAAAATATTCTAAACAAAACGGCTAAGAATCACAAGCACTTCTCGGCCCACTTTTCTTCTATTACAAAATAGTAGATCTACCAAAAGATAAAAAGTGTCAGTTTTAACGCTATTTTCCATTTGTTTATTTTTATCTTTCTCGACTTTTCTAATGTCGCCCTTTATAAGGTTAGATTAAATTAATATCTAAGTTGGCCCTTACTTGTATACTAACTAGATTTTGAAGCACATCTTTTTGGGTAATACAACCTTGACAATTGATAAATTGAGAAAGATTTTATCAAGTACTATAAGAAAATCATCGAAAATCTGGTCGGATATAGGTATATTATTAAAAACTCGGGTTTTCTCATCAATTAATGTCAAAATCCGCGTGAGTATATCTAAAACCAAATTGAACCGTCCAAAACCATCCAACATCCAAGTGATATATATTGATGTAAGTTACTACATTAATAATGAATTCATTTACCTGATACCTTAAAGTTATCTTAAGTGAAATTTAATTCATAATTCCTATAGTAAATTCAACATCAGTAAAAATCATGATGGAATATATATTACTTACTAAGGTAATCCTAAAATGTTTTCATTCCCAAACGAAAAATATAACCTGATATTCCAATAGTTCATAATTTCATTGTTCCTTTGAGAAGCATTTATTACTAGATATAATAGGTTTAATAAGCCGTAAAGAGTATAATATTTTCTTGTTTTTATATATATTTGAGATTAAGTTAAAATCATATAACTCTTGAACCACTTTTAAAACTTTTATCGATTTCTAGTAATTGTATACATATAATATTTACGTGATGTAAACTCAATGAATTGTACAAGTACTTCTGTAACACAAAAAATAACTTCTTTTCTTAATTTATAGGAATAAATTTCGTTATTTCAGCGTAATAAATTCTTTTTCCACGATTTTTATTTTGTACTCGAATAGCTTTATAACCTACTACTCGCAAATAAGTCTCTAATTTCTATAATAATTTAGATCATTAGGCTAAATAGGGTACCAAAAAGCGTAAATGGTCTGTGACACCTAAGTAGGTTTTCAACTCCCTTAAGGTAATAGGGAAGGAAATCTCTCAAAAAGCTTAGGTACGTTTCATAATAGTAAATAAGCAAAAGCCATTTACATAAAATCTTAATGACTTAACAGGCTGGAATCCTATATTATATTTATCTAGATATAGTAAAACTCTAACTTTAGTAAATGAAGTTAGGCTTTCAATAAGGTAACTTTTATATATTTTTCAAATTATTAAAAAACCCAATATTATTGTTAAATACCTGGTCCAACACCAGGTAAAACTTGAGAATATTATCCATAAATCTTTGAGAAAAGGCAAATATGTTGCACAATTATATAAGGGTTACTTTTCAACGTTCGAGGCACTGAAAGCAAACAGAAGTAAAACTATTTATAAATTTTTAATACAAGTCAAGTTAAATAAGAATTTTATAACATCCACCGCAGAAATTTACTTAACTCCCTACACTAAAATCATGATTTTACCTGTAAAATCTATAGATAACTATCGGATACATAATATTTATGAAAGGGTTTGGAGTTGACCACAAGACGGCTTTTCTCAATACCGTGTAATTTTCTCTTTATAACGAAAACTAATGAAACAAATGAAAATATGTCGTCAACATATTCCATACAAACTTATTTATATAACCCGTCAAATCATTAGTCGAGGAAAGCCTTATCTTGTCGTAAAACTGGGTAATGGTAACAGTTCAATTTCGTGTCTTAATAAACTTTTAATTGACAATATTTTATCATTTATTGGATTGATAAATGAATATATTCCCAGACTTTTCATTCTTTGGCAAATTTCTCATAAATTTCAGCCATTTTATATATATTGAAAGTTTAAATTGAATTAACGTATACCCCATATTTGGTTTCAATTATCAAAGCGTTATCGGGAGTCTTAATACCAAATGATACTAGGAACTCCCTAAATCGAGGTTTATTTTATTACTATATTAAATCAATATGTCGCGTATCATTGATTAAATAGATATTTGTATTATAATGGAAATATTAAACCATTATTTAAAAATACTTTTGAAAAGAAATTAGGATTATATTAGGGTTTTAACAATCCTGGTGGTTTAAAAATACAGCTTAAATTCCGATACTATGGGTAATGTCTTAGCGGCTACTAAACCCATTTCGCAAATAATAACAAGTACTATTTAATTACAAACTGCCTCGCGGGTAAACTTAATAACCTCGGAAACTATATTTTCCACTTCGGCAACCCATAACAATGCCTAAAGCGGCATTTACGTCTTGTTTCCTACTCGTAAACGTTGTAGCAACCTTACGGGTTATAAACCCGTTTTCTCTTATACCTTTTTAAAGTTGATTAACTAATTTGATCATTTTCGTAATATCTCCCATTCATAAAACCTTCCGACCATCGCGATTATATAGGTTGCGATTCCCTAATCTATACGCTCCTGTCCCGCTTTTTCCCCACTTTGTTGTCACCTAAAAAGACCCCATCCCCATTTCCCGTTATCCGTCACCGTACGCTATTTCATAATCGCGCTCTAACTCAGAACATTTTTTCTCCAATTTCCACTAATACCTATCGCAAACCCGCCTGTAATACTATTCAAAACAGCTAAAATAACACTATTATTTAAAAAAATATTTGTATAACTCATATAAGCTTTCATTTGCAAAATATTACGAACGATATTTAAAGTCTAGTTGTCAAAGCTTACTATTCCTATCCGTATCTTGTTTTTTTTACTCTCAATAGGAACGCGCCAAATAAATTAACAGAAAACATACAAATAATGATGTTGATGTTGAACGTATAGCTTACACATAGATAAATATATTACAGTCCCTTATAACCTACTCAACAACCGTTTACTCCGCTACACCTTGCGTTGTCCGCTACCGTTGGCGTCTTTTAACGCCCGGAGCCAGGTATAATAACGGTCCTAACGCTGCCAACGATCCCGTTTTTCGAAAAAGAAAAACGATAAAAATATTCTAGAGGTAAAATCTAATAAATATTAAGTAAAAACCATCTCGAGGTCGAATTATTATCCGAAAACCGCGGGTAATATACACACAACCATATTTATCGTATTTTAATATAATGGTAATGAAATGTTTACCATTTTAGTTAATGACATATTAATTGTAAGATAAAAGAAATTCATATCACATAAGTTTTATAGGCTATATCCAACGCCAATGTCGAAATGCCAGACCGTTAAAAAACTGCGCGTTTTGTTTTTCACCTAAATTTATCCAAAACTGCTGATAGGTCTTTATTGTTATCAATTAGTCGATTTGAATCACCATGGTCGAAGTAACTAGTGTTATATTTAAATTGATTGTTTTATACAAGTTGGAAGTTCTAATTTCGGCAGACTTCTAGCTAGTATACATTCTAATTTGTATAGAGAAATGTTTTGGCCTGTGCCTCACTTTGAACTGGGCACCTACTGCACTAGAAGTCTTTCGCCACAAACCTATACGTATCACGCATTCTACCATTTTGGTACCTTTTTCCAGTAGTTTAATCTACTAGCATTGATATTGTCACCTTTATCATTATTGCTGTTGATTTCATTACACTGACAGTTTTTAAGTTTACCAAGATATCCTTATTCCTTCAAATTACATGCCAAGTGGTTCACATAACTCTTAATTTGTACGGTTAACATATTACTATTTACAAACCTTTTTAAGGGGTTATTAGGTGTCGCTTTAGTTATAATATCGGCGGAGTTATCTTTGCCGTTAATTTATCGGAACTTATAAATTTCATAGGTTTTGTATACCTCTTTCAAAGCTATTATATTTATTATCAATCGATTTTTAGTAATCGTTTCCAGCTTCGATAAATATTCGTCAAGGCTTTGGAAGTCTGTACATACTACCACAGTTATCGGGAGAAGTTTTAACTATTTAGTAATAGTTCTTAACGAGCCGTTAATTACTATACCTATATTGAAACCTGCCATTATATTGTAAACTTCTAAAACAATACGTTTTATATCACGTATTGACATTGAATAGATATTCAATATACGATGTTTCTGGCAATTATAAATTGCCCTTTAAACCTCTTTTTGTTAATAAGCATGTAAAGAACCACAATTTAGGATATAGGATTAATATTACTAGCAAATACCGCATCCATAAAGATTATCAACTTCGCCGTTATCAAATTTACTAAAACTATATTAATACCTTTTTTATATGGTCTAATTATTAATAAATTGTTTTATTTAACCTATTAAAGTCTTTGTTTTATAGACTTTATACTGGTACCGTAAAAAATAATTTGTACCATGCTTTCGGTTGGCCTAACATAGCAATATAGGCTGCATATTCCCTTTACTTTAAATATCTCGGTAATTTTCCATTCTTAACCTTATCGATAGTTTTAGGATTATATCTTACCCTTTTTAAAGTAAGTTCATATAATTTCCTTTTCTATTTTTAATACTATAAATGTTGGAATATTATTGCAATTATATTGTATGCAGTGCAGTATATTAACTTTACTGTAAGTAAAGTTGAACATACTTCAAGTGTATTGCTTTGTGCGGACTTACCTCATTAGGTGTAAGTCGAGTGAAGTACGCTGCACTCCACTCTATAGCACGGTCCAAGCACTTGGCCATACAAATTACAGTGCAGACCGGCTAGCGGTCTGTCAAACCTAGAACAATATATCCACCATCTAACCAATGCAATACTACTATTACTTTGAAGACCAATCGAATCGATAACATTGTAACGTCTAAGGCCTACCAACACTAATCAGTACTTATTAGTTTAAGAATAGATTGGCTAAGTAGAAAAAGAAAGCTACTTTCTGGTTACACTTTGTTCTTTTTAGGAAAGGTAGAGGAAAAGTTCTTGCGAAGGGCCCCTATACACCGTGCAGTTGTTTGCGGCAGCAAGTAGGGAAGACTTATAGACTGTGCAGTTGTTCGCGGCAGTCTATAAGTAAGCGACGGTATTGCTACTCAAAAACACTAAGAGATCTTCATTGATCCTTCTTAAAGGCGTTGAGATTGACTGCTAAAAGTCTTAAAAATTACCAAGCCGGCAAGTTAACAAACGGTTAAGTTAATTGCTATTACAGGTACTACTACTACAAATCGTAAGAAAAACGATTAAGTTCCTATACTAAACAATTTTTACTACTAACAACGACCTCCAACTGCACCATCTATACCAAATCTTTGCCCTACTTTACTTTTTTTCACTATCTATACCATTTCAATTTTCAAGTTCGCTGCTTTAGGCGGAATCACTAAGTTGCGTTAAGAAAGCCACGTCGCGCGACTCCACGCTGAAACGTCAAGTCCCCACGCCCCTAGATCTCCAAGTCTACCACCACTAAGCCTTACACTAGTCATATTGTCATAATGGCTTTAGAATGTACTAGAATGAATGCCGTTGACGATCTCCAACGAAAGAAGGTAATTAAAGACCTCGGCGCCATCTTCGAAAAACATTACGATGAAGATCTCTAGTTTACTAAAGCCACTGATGACTTTACCCCAAAGCACTTGATTAACGTAATCTTCCACTTTATCCTCGATACAAATACTATCGGAATTAGCCGTAGACTTATAGCCCTCGACGACTTTTAAGACTGGTTTTGCGACTAGAGTCTAGACATGTAGAAACATGTAGAAAAATAAGTAAAAATAAGAATAAAAAACAAGCTATTTATTCGAGGAGTTCAACTCCTTACGAAGAGAGGAAAAGAAGGTAATCTGACCAAACTACTTTATAACTATACTACAAATAAAAACCCCTAATAAACCTTGGTTAGAAGTAAGAAGATTGTTGGCGATAGCAATATTTAAAGTTTACATATACGTTCGTAAGGTCCTGCCTAAGCTTAAATAATTGGACGTAAGGAATTAATCGACCTGTACCTTGTAAGCCTCTAAATCCATTATTTAATTAAAAAAGAGTTTCGCTGAACCCCTTAATACCAAAATGATTATTGCTAACCTCCCCGCAACGGAAACCACCAGGCCTAATTCCCTCAAGTTCTTTAACACGTCTAGTTTTAGCAGCCAAACTAAGGAAGAACCGGCCTTATACGCGAGCCTACTATAGGTACAATCATTAGCTTTTTCCTTTCAAATTCGACGAAAGGTAATTATCCTACCTACTAATACTAATAGTAACTTTAATTATTTCCCTAACCAATGAATATAAAGGATCTATACGACTAATATATTACACTTCCCCTTCAGCGCATCCCTATAAAGGATACAGACTATTCGGCAAATACAACGTTCGTTAATATTTAGGGAGGAAAAGAGAAGTATAACGGTAAACTATATAACTTCTTCGACGTTAAATTACGTCTATTTTTCAACATTTTCGGTTAGATAAAAGTTAAGTTGCCAGGTTTTTACTCGCTATTTCCCAACATCCTTACCGGCTAAACTAAGGATTATTACCTTCGATACCTAACAAATTGTACTTCCTTTCACGAAATTTGCGATAGTATAAAGGGTCATTTCGAATACAATATTGACCTTACCTAGTATTATATGAATTGGAACATTATTAAGTGGTCCTATATATTAGATGAAAAAGAAGAGTCGGAAAGTAAGAT
Organism: Anisogramma anomala; assembly: GCA_038502455.1. Taxonomy (NCBI): domain Eukaryota; kingdom Fungi; phylum Ascomycota; class Sordariomycetes; order Diaporthales; family Gnomoniaceae; genus Anisogramma; species Anisogramma anomala. Next base: position 27,362,766 of record JASMMZ010000003.1, on the reverse strand, counting down.
AAACCTTTTAAACCAGATGTTTGATAGGCTAATGCTTTGTTAACAGGTAATGGGAAACGTGGGTATTAGCGAAGGAACCTTACGCTAGTAGGTCCGGTAAGTAATTACGGGCTATAAATAGTTTGAATAAGCCTTATAATGACCTAATGCCATCTGTGAAGGGTTTTTTTTAGCTACTTTCGTTCCTTGTTAGCGACCGTAACTACTCAAGTTTTCAGCTCGACCGGTATATATTTATAAGCTCCAGAACTCAGCAACGAAGAATATTCTTTTCATTCGTATTACATTTATCGACGGTATGGAATACCTGGTTAGGACGGTTAACGAAAGGCCTGAATCACTACATATGGAAAATAGTATTCATCTTTTTCAAGGTTTTGAAGTCAGCTAAATAAATTTAACTTAAACGCTAAAAGTGTAAAATAAATAAGGCCGGAGCTGTTGCTCAAGGTGATCGAACTCTGTCTATAAACCTAGAAGAAGAAGAAGAAGAAGAAGAAGAAGAAAAGTTCCGGTTAAAGAGTGGCTATAGAGCTAAAATGATACAACCTTCTCCCCAGTCATGTGACGTGTAGTAGAGTGTCTTCTAGCGGCTTCCTACCTTCTCTAGAGAATCGCAGGAACGTGTAGAACTACCAGGGTTGGATCCCTAGTAATACAAGCCAGGCATTAGCCTGTAACAAAAAAGATATTAAATTTGCGGCAAACAGGGTTGTTAGTTAATACGTTATACTGACATTAAGCGTGATGTAAAACAAATAATATACTATAAGTGGTACCCTTTTACCTTTAAATGGGATTACATGGAGCGTGTTATACAATTTGAGAAAAGCGAAGTTAAAGAGGAGGAAAATCAGCTGAAGGTTATTAGCTGGTACGAAGATATTGGCATTAGCACTAGTACTAGCTCGGAAGCTATATAATAACTAACTGACTACGTATTCCTATACCGCTTTATAGGTAAAGACCCCTATCGCCGTCATAACGATTAAAACCCTAACCCTACACACCATTTAATTATTTGAAACCGCTTTGCGAAGCAAGTCTTTTAATGGATTATGCCGGATACGGGGGTAGTACGGTACTTAATGAAAGGCTATTCATAGTACATCGCGTTGCGAAAGGATACTAATACTATTACGGAACTTAACCACGCGGATGCTGGCAAAGCCAAAGTTAGCTTTGGCCTTAGGAAAGAAATATCTTTACTAGAATCCATGATAGTAAAAATTATTATTAGCTCTATTGTTTTTTATATTTTAAAATCCCCTACCCCCTTTTTCCTTTACCTTAAAATATAAAAAACCTCAGCATTAACGTTAATATTTAGACTAATAAGCTAATATATGTTAAGGCTGGTAAAAGGTTTCTACTCAAACTTAAATAGAGGTATTTTTGGGTTTATCTTTAAAGATTAAAGGTAATAGTATTAAATTTAACGGAGGTAAAACTTTGTTAATCACATTGTAAGTTCAACTACCCGGTAATTAACAAGTTTTATAAGGTTTTAAAAGTAGCTAGTTATGAGAATAGAAATTTTTTGACAGTAAAGTTAGTTAAACGCCTTGATTACCACTGCCAAATATACTCCTAAGCTATTTTGAGGTTTAAGTTTACATTAAAGAAAAATTAAAACTTTAATTCGAAAGTTTTCGTAAACTTGTTTTATTTGGACGGTAAGCTGATAATATATGTTATAAACTCCGTTATAGCTTTTTATAACGTTAAGTTTTTTAAAACGAATACGGCGAAAGAAATATAAGAGGTACTGCGTATTTTGTGGATTAGTTCGTACCTTAACTTACCAAACGTATTAGTTTACGATATTAGCATGAACTTTATTACGATAAATTTTTAAATTAATGTAAAATTAATGAGGATTTTATATAAATAGGTCTTTCCAAAAGCTTATTGAGGTATTTTCAAAGTTAAAAGGGTATACGTTTTCCTACAAAAGGCTTATAATATCATTATACTAAAAATAGAAAACTTTATAAGCTAAAAGGCATGGTTTTAAATAACGGTAAAAGTTTTTAATAATACTATTAGCTCTAACGGATTTATACCAACTTAATTAGTATTTGGAGCTTATCTACGTATAATAACTAAGTCCTCACCTTTGTTAAATACCTAAAAAAGTATTATAGTATATAGTAAAGCGTTAAAGGAACTAAGGAAGGAATTGGTACGCCGTTAGATTAATAATACCTTTAACATTAGAAATGGACCTTTAATAACAAACGTACTTTTACTTTCCTTTTAAAGTAAAGTTTTTACGTAACGCGAGCTAGGCAAATTTGATAGGCCATATAAAATCTTAAGTATTACCAATTGAAACGTGGTAGTTAAAACTGCTAACAGCCTCGTAACTTTCTAAGCTATATAAGTCAAGCCGTATGAAATACCTCTTACATTTAATAAAGATTGCGATGTCAATAACTTCCGAGTCGAACGAATTAGTTAATATAACCCTTTAGAGCCAACTATCAACAAGTTAATAGAATATTAACGGCGTGGAAAATCACCTAAAAGGAGGAAATATACTAAAAAGAAGGAAAATAGAGATTATAAGCTTGATAAGGTATATATAATGGTATTAGTGTCTTTAAAAAAGTTTAACGGAAAGTTTACCCTTAGGCTACGTGTCAAAGGCATTATTAATATGTCAGGTAAGCTTTTTAAGGAAATTAACTAAATGGAAATTAACGGCCTCCTGTTACAGGGGACTATACAATTTATACCGTTAACGTAATTTAAAAGCTATAATATCACTATTTCTAAGTCTAAGATAATTTACAAAGTTAAAAGTAAAACCACGGATCGGCTGTACGAGAAGTTACGGTTAATCGCCTGAAGATACGGTGATGAAGGTAAGAACTAAATCTTTATTTAATCGCCTATAATCCAAAAGATTAATTAACGCTTAATCATCGTTATTATTACTAGTTTGACTACTGATGTAAAGGCTTAGTCTACATTTAATATCCTGGATATTACGTAAGCGTATACGTAATCCACTACCAATCTTAAACAGATTATACTGTCAAAATTACCATAAGAACTAAAGGGCAAATTTCCGGCTAGTACGATAATACGTTATGTTAAACCTTTATACGGATTAGCCGAAACAGGTGTTCATTAGTTCCTAACGTATAAAGTATACTTTAAAAGCAGGTGAAGTATAAAAAATTCGATATTTAACCTGTGCCTATTAATTATAAAAAGTAAAGACTTTGACATCATAGGGATATAAACCAACTATACCCTTTTTTTTCGGCGATATTAAGTTTGTAACTACGAAATAACGTGTTATCTAAAAGTTAGGCTTTTAAAAGTATAAGCTAGTTAAAAAGTTAGCTAAATATATATAACTTAACTTTAACGGATCGTTACTCTGTATCCATAATATCAAGGCTAAAAGCGGCACTTACATTAGCATACTCCAAAAGGGGTAAGCTACGAGCTTAATAATTATCGACAAAGCTAAAAAGGCAAAGGAATAAAGATATCTGAAGCAAAGAGCCCGTACGGCCTATATTGCCACGCTATATTAACTGAGGGTATCGTACAACCTTTTAATTACGTTATAGGTACAGGAACCGTAAAACAAAAATTTTAATAAGTTGAATAAGCGGATTGAGTAATGAATGGATTATATGGGAAAAGGAATTAATATAATTTTTATAAATTTAATGAAGGCAAAGTTAACAAACTATACAGACAGATTATTTGTTAGTAATACCAACTTTATATCGAAATGTAATGATCACACTAAATACCCGTGAGTATGTAGAAGGTGTTCAGAGGGTTTATGTTAGCAATAAGGTAGCAGAGGTAACAAAAGGTGCAATATCAAGACTGTATTCGTGCGAGTGATGATCAGAAGCCGTGAGGCTATTCAGGGTAGACTGAATACTTAGATTGACAACTGAAGAGCTATGAAGGAAATACTATCTATCTTGGTAATGAAAGTGTCCTTATATATCCGCGCCTTCATACGTCTTCAGTGTAGGCTCGACTGGCTCAATACCGAGTCCATCGAGTCTCACACCATGCTGACCCTAACCCTTGTGTACGGTGTGTCTGTTGTGGATCCCTGGTGCCTGCCAAGAGGCTGTGTCCAACCGATTTCCTTCGTTATCTGCTGCGGGGCCGCCGCTGGTGCGCCCTGCAGATGTTGGGTCATAACACGAAAATCTACTTCCTAATAATGTTCGTTAACGAGGATAGATCTAAAGGGCAATTTACGATTACCGGAAACCTTATACATTAGATATCTGATGAATATAAGTACGTAATTCGAAATATATTAGCCTTAAAAGTTCATGGCATAATAACAAGCTTTAATATCGGCATGGTAATTAACAGAACATTAAAGATTATTATTGAACAGCTAGGTCTGCCATAGATACCTGTAAAATTATATACCGATTCTTGGAGCCTTTACGAATACCTATCAAAACTAGGCACAACTAATAAAAACGTCTAATGATAGACGTAATGGCGTTAATGGATGTATATAAAACCCGGGAAATCTATAAATTCCGGTAGATTAACGGTAAAAATAACTCTATCGATGCCATAACTAAGGCCACGCCTAATGGCGCCTTGGAAAGGTTTGTGGATAGCAATAAGCTGACCATACGAATCGATAGATTCATGGATCCCTCAGCACGTAACCTAAAGGAACAGGGTCGCCCCAGCAAACTGGAAGACTGCTAGAGTAACAATGACAATAGTAGCGATGGCAGTAGCATGAACTACTGGTAAAAGGTTAGCAAGTGGTGGCGTACTTGATTTTCGTAGGCCTATGGCGAAAGACCTGTGTACGGGATTTGAGGAACGGAGGTCTCGGAAAGGTGGAGTAAAAGGGCTATAAGGGGCCGTAATTGAGGTTGTTTTCAGTACAGATTAATCGGAATTAACAGGGGTTTAGCTTGTAGATTGAGGAGGGATTTCAGAGATTGCTACTAATGGATAGCAAGCCACACTGTCGTACAAGCACAAAAATAAAAATCCGCCAGTGTTGGAATAGTATTGCAATGGTATTACATGTGGTACAGTAAGTTAACTTTACTATAAGTAAAGTTAACTATATTATAAGTGTATTGCTTTTTGCAGACTTACCGCATTGAGTATAAGTCGAGTGCAGTACGTTACATTTCACTCTAGGGCACGGGCCAAGCACTTGGCGATACAAATTACAGTGCAGATCGGCTAGCAGTCTGCCAAACCTATAACAATACATTCACCATCTAACCAAGGCAACACTACTGTTACTATGAAGACCAATCGAATCGACAAAGTTGCAACGTCTAAGGCCTACCAACAATAAATACGGATCAACGATTTTGAAGTTAAGTTATAGGTTCTTAGTTAACGTTTCGATTTACTTACAGTTTCAAAGGCCTAACTTTTCGATAATACGCTATTTCCTGGCAACAAATCTAATTTCTCTGAGGAAAAAGATATAGTTGATTTATATACCTATGATACCGAAATTTTTAGCTTCCGTAATCAATAGACATGAGTTAAACCATAAATTCTTCATACCTAACCGGTTTTTGAAGTACGCCTAATATATTAAAAACCAATAAACGCCTATTTTGACCAATTTTTATGAAAGTTTAATATCATGTATTACCGTACCGGACAAAAACTTATCCTTCAACTTTTTCGATAGTTCTAATAATACAATCAGCTAAAAATCGGTAGTAGATTAAATATATGCTTACATTATATTCCGGTTATTCAGTATAAACTAACCGTTTGCATTAATAGTTAAACTAGCAGTAATTACGACGATCAAACGCTAGCTAATCGTTTAAATTATAAACGATTCAATAAGAATTCAATCTTTTTCTTCATCCACGTATCTTTCAACTATTAACCTCAACTTTTCGTACAGCCGATCTGTAGTCTTACGCTTGAGCTTATAAATAATCTTCGATTTGAAAATCACAATGTTTTATCCTTTTAAACACGCTAACGATACGAATTAAATAACGCTTTATATAAAAAGGCCGTTAATTTCCACTTAATCACTTTCTTTAAAAATATTTTCTACTATATCAATAATTCCTTTAATACGAAACTCAAAGGTAAATTCTCTATTAAATTTTTCTTTTTAAAACACACACTATATTGTTAATACTCTTTCAGGCCGGTAATCCTTGGCGCCGTCCTATCATTTAGTATATATCCTCCTCTTTTATGGTTTTCCACGCCGTCGACGTTTTATTAGTTTATTAACGATTGGCTTGCAAAGATTATACTAACTATTCTACTAGACTCAAGGGTTATCGACGTTAAAATCTCTATCAAGCTAAAGGGGTCTTTTGTACTATTTAAGCTATATAATCCAAAAATTAACAAAGCTATTATCAATTTTAACTATCATATTTAGGTTAGTAGTACTTCAAATCTTATAAGGTTTATTCTATTTACTTGATTTTCACTACATGAAGCCTTCAATTCAAGGGGGTAAAGATAATATATTTATTATAAACGATTCGTTCCTAGTATTAAGATCGTCGTTAACTTCGTGGCGTACTGATTCTTTCTTCAATTCCTTTAAGGCTTTGCTATATACCATAACACGTTTGTAGGTATTTAGCGATAATGATAACTAAATTGTTATATGTAGGTAGGCTCTAAATACCAATAAAGTTATCATAAAGATATTGAGGCTAATTATATTGTTAAAACCCTTTATCTCAATATATAAAGCTTTCAATCTTTAAGGTAAGCATATTGTAAACCCTTCGTAAAATAGAGTAAATCCTTTCGACCTAACCGATAACTTGGTAAACCTTAACGGGGACCTATTTTCATTGAATTCCCATCAACTTAACATTAATTTAAAACTCTATCGTAATAAATTTAATACTAGCGTCATAAACCAATACGTTTATTATTTCTAGGTATACGTTCATCCACAAAGTACGTAATACATTTCATATTTCCTTCATCATAATTGTTTTAAGGAATTTGACGTTGTGAAAAATCGTGATGGAAACAAAAACGTAAAGTAGCAATTTGTCATTAAGATTACATACGTTTACGACAACTTTTGAAATAAAATTTTAATCTTTCAATATAAACTTCAACCTTAGGGGGGTTTGAAAGTATATTTGACAATAGTAGTAAAGCTGTTTTATTGCTTTTAATTTCTACAAATTCATATTTTCGTAACTAGCCGCATTTGTCACCTTATAATGCCTATTAATCGTTGGATGATTAAACTTACGATATAATTAAAGAATTTCCGATTCCGTGAGATTTAATACCATTTTTTCCAGCCATTAGATGTAAAATTGAAAACACCACAATGAAGGCTAAATGGAAACCTTTTTCTGCCATTAATATAAACCAATTTATCAATCTAACCAATTTATCAATCTAAACGTTATTATTAACGCCGAGGTTTTTTATGTTTTAAGGAAAAGAAAAAAAGAGGGTAAGTGATTCCAGGATATAAAAAATAATAGGATGAACAATAGTAATTATAATCGTCAATCCTAGTAAAAAAAGCTTTTTTACAAAGTTAAAGCCGACGTTAACTTTACCAGCATCCGTATAATTAAGGTTCGTAACCGTATGAATATTCCTTCGCAACGCAATATATTACAAATAGATTTTTGCTAAGTACTATTCTACCCAAGTATCCGACATAATACCCTAAAAAGCCTATTTCGTGTAACGGTCTTATATGGTGAATAGGAATATAAGGCTAGATTCTTTATCATCATATCGGCTATAGGGGTCTTTATTTGTCAAGCGTTACAAAAAAACGTAGTTGGTAAGTTATTACATTGCTTTTGAGCCGGTACCAGTATCTTCGTACCAGCCGATAACCTTAGGCTTATTTTTCTTTTACTTTAACCCTTACACCTTTACGTTTTTCAAGGTATTTAACGTAATTATAAAGGGAAATGAAGGAGAATTATATATAGTACCTCATCCGTTTGTTTTCACGCTCGAAATGTGTATAACGTGCTGAATAACAACCCTATTTACCATAAATCCAATATTTTTAACGTTTGAATTAAATTTGTATGACGAGCCTAAAAATCGTTCGATTTATGTAACAAATTAGCTACGACTCCAATTTTGTACCTTTTATCAACTGTATTCGTTAAGCCTTTTGTAATTACGGTCGATATAATACATATAAAGGGAATCTTCTTCATCGTTGGTAAACTATGGAGCTTAAGGGTATATACTAGTCGAGCCTAAGACCCGAGTCGTTACAATCGCTAGCATGGAACGCAATTGGTTAAAAAACCTTTTATAGGTGGCGTTAAGGCATTATAAAGTGTATTCAAACTCTTTATAGCCCGTAACAACTTAGTGAACCTGCTGACGTAGTATACCTTCGTTAGCTCCCACGTTTCCCATTATTTATTTATAAAGAATCATACTATTAAATATCTGATTAAAAAGGTCTATCTTACTTTCCATCTCTCTTTTATAACTCAACATATAAGATCACTTAATAATGTTTCAAGTAGTGTAATACTGAGTAAAATTGATATCGTAATTATAGTATCCCTTAAATCTATAGTAGATTTCGAAGAGGAAAAAGCAATTCATTAAATGCCATAGGTAGTAATCCTTGATTTGACTGGTAAGGATATTGAGAAACAACGAGTAAAATCCTGGCAATTCAATTCTTATCTGAGGGAAAATGTTGAAAAACGGGCGCAACTCGACGTCGAAGAGGTTGTATGGCTTACCGTTATACTTCTCCTTTCTTCCTTAGATTTTAAAAAACATGGTGATTGCTGTATAATCCGAATTTACTATAAGGACGCGTCGAAGGAAAGGGATATTATACTAATTGTAAGAACTCTTTAAATTTATCGATTAGTGTTATAGTAGGTGGTATTAATGGTTAAGATAGTTACCTTTAACCGAGTTAAAAGGGGGAAAACAGTGGTTACGCCTATAATAGGCTCGCGTATAAATCCGCTTTTGCCTTGGTTTAGCTACTGGAATTCAACGAGTTAAGGGGCTTATGAAAAGGGCACTTAAGGGTTTCCCTGCACTTGGTAATATATTTTTTAGTATTAAGGGGTATGTCGGGGTTCCTGCTTAATTAACTAGTAGACTTAAGGGCTTACGGAGAATATATTAATCACTTCGTCATGGTCAGTGGTATTGGACCATTGATCTTAGGCAAAAGGATCTAAGGAACTTATTTCGGCTATGGTAGGTCTTTTTAAACGCGTGTAAGAGAGTCGAGGAACGCTATCGCCAACGATATCTTTGTTTATAGCCTCAATCTATTAAGGTTCTTCATCTATTACGCATTTATAAAGTACTTTTGCTATGTTACCCTTTCCCCCTTACTTTATAAGGAGTTTAACACCTCTGTTTACGAGTTCGATATTTAGCCTGAATTTCACATTCTTATTTACCATTGTCCACATGTCGAAGTTCCATTTTCCCAAGAATTTTCAAAATTACTTTAACGCCTTGAGGCCTTAAATGGATCTGGTATGATTTAAGTCTAGAATATAAGAGCCGATCGCATTGGTAAAGTGTTTAATTAAATTTTTTTTCGGTGGGTTCAATAAACCAAAGGTTTTTATCGTGATACCTAACGAATATAACTCAGAGGTCCTTGAATACTTTCTTTCGGTCGGGGTTATTAATAATGTCGATTCCGAAATATCTCAAAGCTATTGTAACCAAGATTTAATGGTATATGGGGAAAAGAGAAGTGTAAAGAAGTAGGTTGTAAATTTGCAGTCAAAGTTGATATAGTTAAAGATCGTGAGACTAAGTAGCTTTTGCGATTTGAAATTTACAGTAGTAATACCTGTAATATTACTAATTTGGTCGGTTGCTAATTTGACGACTTTAAGACTTTCAAGCGGTTAATTTTAACAATTTTCCTTTCAAACTGGTCTAGTGATGGTTTTTTGGTGTTTTTAATGACAATGTTGATGCCTGTTCCTATATTGACGCGATTGATGATACAATTTAAAGGTTTTCCCTATGTACTGCCGCAATAGCTAATACAGTACTATAGGGGCGCTTTATAAAAACCTTTTCTCTACCCTTAGAGGTTGTTTAACGTAAAAAGTAACCGGAAAGTGGTTTTATTTTTTACCCAACTTATCTGTGCTTAACTTCATAATTACTGATCAGTATTAGTAAGTCTTTATCATTATAACGTAGTCGATTCAAATCACGGTGGTCGAAATAACTTGTGCTGAATTGAAATTATTTGTTGTACATGAGTTGTAAGTTCTCAATTCGGTAGACCGCTAGCCGGTCTGCAAGCTAATTTTATGGCCAAATTCTTTGGCTTGTGTCCCACTTTGAAGTGAGTACTAACTGCACTAGACTTGAAGTCAATCCCATAAACTATAGTCAATTTGCAGTTAATACAATCAACCAACTGTAAGTACATTTGACTTGACTGTGCTGCATTTGACTGATATTTCAACAAAAACTGGAATGTACTAATATTTTTATAATATTTTCTTTTCAAATTTATTATATTCCTTTTTTTAACTAATGTTTAACTAATATCACCCTTTTCAGTTTTTATTACTAAGATATCATTAACTTTGAATTCTTTATATATACCATCCCCTATATTGTTTACGATGAAAACCAGGCTTAGATAGGTATCGGATAGAACTTACGAAAATAAGGGGTTTGTAACTGCTTATTTAATTAAATTTACGTGAAATACAAGTTATTTACCAAAAATACCCAAAACGATATTTAACGAAATCAAAACACTTACCCTGCGATATGAGTTGAAAACTAATAGAGCTTTTGATTTAGGTAATTAATCGTAATGTTATACACATTAAACCAAATTTAATCGCTTACCTTATATTAATTCACTAGACATTATTAACGGTTGACAAATTTTGTATTAAATTTCGAACGTATATTATAATCAACTGAACGAATTCAATACCTTTATATAAGTATCTAAAAACTTGAAAACTTATTTAAATAAATTAGTTATCAACTACATATTCAGGTTTACTTCAAAGAAACAATTCGTACAGATTAATTAACCAATTCATATTGAATCTAGTAACCGTTGACTTCAAGTTATTCAATAAAACTCAATGAATAAAAAAAAAAAAAAAACCAATTGAATTACGAAAAAAATGACGATAATCCGCAAATTCTTTTAAACCTCTTCATTTACCCGTTCGATTCCACCGTCTGTTTGAAGGTAATATACCATGGATAAAAGTTACTCAACTTTTACCAAAAAGTATAAAGTCGTTTAAAAACACTTGCCTAATTCGAATCATAACCGTTAATAATAAATACGGGACATTTATAAAATCTCCACCATATATTCCGAAAACGTGTTGTAAACACTTCAACAATTATAAACCACAATACTTTCAATGGACCGAATTTAAACAGTCCATTTATAAAAATTAACAAATACCGCGAACTGATCACGGTGACCGGAAAATCCACTATAAAGTCGATTGAAATATAGGATCAGTAATAATCTAAAATGAAAAGGGGCTGAAAAATGCTTTATTATAAGGTATAACAAGGTTTGGTACCATTATACTACATATATATTCGATATAAACACCTAATATTTATAATCATACTGTTGGTAGGCCTTAGAAGTTGCAACGTTGTCGATTCGATTGGTTGAAGTAACAGTAGTATCGCGTGGTCAGATAGTGAATGTATTGTTCTAGGTTTGGCAGACCGCTAGCTAGTCTGCACTGTAATTTGTATGGCCAATTACTTGGCCCGTGCCCTAGTCTAAATCGGGCACTCCACAATCAACAGACTTGCAGTCAGTACAGTCAACTTTACTGTAAGTAAAGTTGACTGACTGCATTGCAATTGACCTGCTAAAAATAGCAGTCAATACTGTTCCAACACATCCCCTCTTAATGGAAATTCTATTAAAAACTCTGAAACAAAACGTTTTCACCCGGATATCCCATAATAAACGAGTTATAAGTTTATTACAAAATTTTCGTTATTAATATTTCCTGGCTCGGCAATTATAAACGACCATAATAATATAACTTACCCTTCGAGTTGATATTACAATCCGTAATTTACACCGAATATTTTACCTTGACCAGAAAACATTTAATAGCCTTAATAACCGCTAATAGTCGATTCATATACAATGAGTCATTCGTTACACCTTAACCCTATAATTTTATTAAAATACCCGATCCAAAAATAAAGTAATCGCTTAACGTTACCAAAGTCAGTAATATTAACGCGAATCAGACCCAAAACGATATCGTAATCGTCAACACCTCGTTATCCTGCGACTCGCATTTTAAACGTAGATCATTTTAATCCAATAACCAAACCTCTATCTCGATGAATTTATCCGTATACCACATCGTAATATACATTCCCATAATATACGAGTTCATTCCTACCATATTCAACATAAAAATAAAAATAAATTTGAAAACCCGTATATTACGCTCCTTAACCTTGAATTTATCCTACAACCCATAAGTAAATATATTCAGGCGAACGCCATAAGTTACAAGCCGGTAATAGAAGTAATATTAGAAAACAGAAAAAGTTTCAACCTACCAGGTTTAACATTCCGAAAATCAAACGGAGTAAAAAAATACTCGAATTCCTTATAATCAATTAAAATATTCAATGAGGTAAAAATACCTCGCTACTACGATAACCTCGCTGTTACGTAAATACCACCGCGAAAATCTCTTTATCATAAGTAATGAAATTACATTCTTCATTCCATAATCGTACGAAATAATTTATCACTGATTTAAAAAAAGTACATTTCTTATCCTTCTATAAAAAATACCTTCCTAAAACTATCTCCAAGCAATCGGTTTCCACCATTGTTAACCGGTTAGGGTCCTAATATAAAAGAATCAAAATCGTAACAAATGCCTACTTTAATGTTTAAAATATATATTCCTCGTGTTGGTGAACCTTAGACGTTGCAACGTTGTCGATTCAATTGGTCTAAGTAACAGTAGTATTGCGTGGTCAGATGGTAGATGTATTATTCTAGGTTTGGCAGACCGCTAACCGGTCTGCAATGTAATTTGTATGGCCAAGTGCTTGGCCCATGTCATAGAGTGAAGTGCAGCGTACTGTACTCGACTTATACTCAATGCGGTAAGTCCGCATAAAGCAATACACTTGTAGTACAATCAACTTTACTTACAGTAAAGTTAACCTACTGCACTGTATATAATACCATTGCAATACTATTCTAACACTAGTGGCTTTTTAGTTTGTACGCGCGTCCGCTAATGTGGCTGACTAATCCTTTCCAGTTGCCACTGAATTACCTCTTCGTTAACTGGCCAGACCCCTGTTAATTCCAGTTGACTCCCATACTGAATTACACTCAATTGCACGCAAATTGACCGTATTTGACCTTAATTACTCCGTTGCTCCGAGGTCCGAGTTTATCAACTTCCACAAAAAGTTCTTCCACCATAACCCTTCACAACTTTAACTATACTACTCAAACAAGTCGCTATTATTAATTCCCTGGCAATTTTCCAATCTGACAGCACATCCTTATCGACCGTCATGTTATTTAAGCTTTCCGAGCGGTTTATCCACGTATCCCTTAATATGTATAGTTAGTTTATTGCTGTTTAAAAACCTTTTTAAGGCTTTATTTGGCATGGTCTTCGTTATAGCATTTGTAAGATTATCTTTGCTATCGATTTATCGGAACTCCTTAATTTACCTCCCTTCGTAGGTTTCGCGGAGTACTATTACGTCGATTATCAGGCGTTTTTCGCTGGTAGTTCCGAGCTTTGATAGGTATTTAAAGAGACTCCTTAAGTTGGTATAGATTACCACCGGGATAAAGGGAATCTTTATCTACCTGGTAATAAGGATAAAGGTTTCCTATAACACAATACCTACGTTAAAGCCCGTTATTATACCATAAACCTTTGAAGTTAATACGCTTCGTATAATTTTCTTGTACCTAACAGGAGTTTAGTGGGTTACGTTACCGGTGATATTAAATTAATCTTCCCGCCTATTTCCGTTGATAAAGGTTATGAGGAAGCTGATCTGTGAAAATAAGTCTGTATTATTTGTAAAAGATCCGTCTGTAAAGATTATTAGTTTAGCTTTCGAAAGGTCAATTAACACTATATTAATCCCGTGGTCTACGTCCTGCATTTTCTACTTTAACCTTTAATTTAGTCGATTAAAATCTTTATCTATTTAGGGCTTTCAGTTAATATAGGTTGATAATATACCTATCCTGTATACGTTATTTCAAGTACTATTAAGCTCTAGCCTAATCAGTCTTGTCGATTATGGCAAAAATAGCTCTCTGGCCCTTTTAACGGAAACTTAAACCGGTATTAATATTAATTATACGGATCAACGATTTATTAAAGTTAAATTGATTATTTTCCGTTAACTTCGTTACCAGTTTAAAATTTCAGAATTTGAAGTCGTTAATTATTTATTGTTTTTATGTTATAAAGTTAGCCGTTCCAACGAAAAGGGTATCGTTAATTTATATGCCTATTATACCGAAGTCCTTCTTTTACGTTACCAACAAATACGGATCGTATGTTAAATACTTTATTACTAGCCGGGACTTAAAATACGACTGGTAAGTTAGAAACCAGTGGGCGCTTGCCTTAGCTAGTTTATATAGTGGTTTAACATACTGTATTACCATTTTTGATAAGTAGACAATACAGAGTTCCTATGGTAGTTCTAGTAATATAATCAGTTATAAATCCGTTACTAACTATATATAGGCCTACGTAATATTACGTCCATTGAGTGTAAACTTACTATTAGTCCTGGCTAGCAAACTTGTTGTTAAAGTAACTATTAAGCGCTAATTGATATTCTGGATCGTTGGCTACTGCATAAAGATTCAGTCTTTACCTTTATCGCCGTATCTTTAAACTATTAGCTGTAACTTTTTATAAGAACTCCCCATAATTTTGCCCTTAACGTCGTAGATAATCCTCGACTTGAAGATCGTAACGTTTGAGTTTTAAAGGTTAAAGTTAGCTTTCGGTATAAATTGTATTACACTTCGAGTTAGTAGGCCGTCGATCTCAACTCTGTCGCTTTCTTTCAAAGGTTTACCGAAAGTTTTGATAATTCCTCATATCTTAAGCTTTTTAACCAAGTTTTTGTTATCCTTATTTTTTCTATTTAATTAAGTAGTATTGTAAATACGGCCCGGTATATATTCCTCCTCTTTAACATTTTTCTTTTTTGGAGGTCGCTTGTACCGACGACGTTTTATTAACTTGTCGATAACGAGTAGGGGAGATTCTTATTAATTTGGTCGTTTAAATTAAGGGTTTTTATCGTTAGTAGCCTTAATAAAAGGCTCAACTTAAGTAATCCGGAAAAGCATAAGACTGTTAGTAATTTCAATGACTACTTTAAAGTTTGCAATACTTAATATCTTATATAGCCCCTTCTATTTGCCCAGCTTCCGTTATACGAGGACTTTACTTTATAGTTCCAAAGCAAATACGTTGGTTGTTGTAAGCCCGTTTTTTGGTATTAAGGGTATTATTTACTTGGAGGCGTATCGATTCCTTTTGCAGCTCTCTTAAAGCTTTATTGTAAGCCGTAACACGGTTTTAAATACTTTCCAATGGTGGAGATCTACTCGTTAGACGTGAGTACGCTCTAAAGACCAGTAGCGTTTTCACTAGGCCATCAGGGCCTACAATATCGTTCAAGCATTTTACTGCCATTTAGAGGCGTGTTTCTGAATCCGTAAAACTTCTAATTTCCAACGTAAGGATATTATACGTTCGACGAAGTAGTACGTATAACCTTTCAACCTTCCTAATATTCCAGTGGGCTTTTATAAGTACCTGTTTACATTGGATACCTATTATCTTAACATCTTCCTGAAACTTTTCCGCTGTAAATTTGGTACCGGTATTATAAACAACGACGTTAAGTGGATTTAGGTACGTATCAATCCATAGCATTTTTAACGTTTTTCACGTATCTTTTGCCTAAAAGAACATTAGAAACTTAGTTTCGCGGAAAAAAGTTGAGGAATTAACGACGTAAAAAATAGGCTTGTTGTCCAGTTAAAATACATTAATAAAGATTTTACAATTCAAGTTCTTATTGTCTTTTAATGTAAATTTAAATTACCGGGGGCCATAGATATATATTAAGCAATAGTGTCAAAGTCTTTCAAAAGCTTTGAGGGTAAAGTAATTTATATCGTTATGCCCTACGGACTTTAGGATTTTTTGTAGCCTGTTAATAGCTAGGTGGTTGAAACGCCGGTATAGTTGGCGTATCTCCAGCTTCATTAATTTTAATACCATTGCTTCCGGGCCTTAAAGATAAAACCATAGATGCCCTTTTTTAAAGGCGAGTGAAAACCTTAAGCCGTTTTTAAACAGCTCGTCTATGTTAATGTTCACGTTGACGTTAATGGTCTTTATGTCCTTTAAACAAAGTGGGAAAGGAGTAGGGGACTCAAAAATATAAAACTTTATTACTTTTATAATAATTTGAATTAACGTTGTACTTAGTAACGATAGTTATTCGCTCAGGTTAAATTTAACCTTAACTTCGTTTATATCATAACGATCAATTTCAGAAACTATAATGGTTTCCTTTTGTAATGTTACGTATTACAAATAGCTTTCTATTAAGTGCTTAATTACTCTAGTGCTTGGTATAATACCTTAAAACGTATGGTCCGCGTAACAGTCGCGAAGGTTAAAGGTATATAAAGGGTTAAGGGTATAGTTAAGATAAAGGTAAGGGTTTTTACTACCTAAACAATATAAAAAGGTATAATCGGCTAGTTACTGAGTTACCGTGCCGAAAATAGTATTTTCGTATTACTTAATTTGCTTAGGAGCGTTAATGGCGTTAATTGGTTTATTAACTTTAGTATTTGTAACCTGGTCTAAGTAATTTTGTTCCGAAGTAATAGGGTACTAAAAGTAATACGTTATTTTTTTGTTATTATATTCGGCAGGGGGGTAGAGAGTTAACTAGCAGTCGGCTTTATTATAGATTCAATATTTATTGCTATTATTACAACGATAGTATTTATGGTCAACAGGTTCGCATAAATCTTAATAGCGTTACTGTGGGTTTTACTTTTAATTTAGGGCCGAGGTTAATAGACCTAACTTTAGGCGTTGTAAACGTAAGTACATACGGTCAACATAGTTAATTACCGTAAAGTTTTCCTTATTTACGTTCAGAAAGTTGCCGGCTTGAGTATATATACCGAGCGAGTTTGGTGTACGTGCTATTAAGGTGGTAAGTAAGGAACGCAACTGGTTAAAAAAGCCTTTACAGGTGCTATTTAAGCGTTATAGGATGTATTTAAACTTATTAACACCTGTGACAATTACTCTTACCTATTTGCGAAGTGTAGCTTCGTTAATGTAGGCCTTTTCTATTACCTTTTAACACATTATTAGTTTGTCAAGCATTTAATTAAAATATTTATTAATTTTTTTTCTTTTTCTTTCTTTGCTATTATTATAGTTTACCGCGTGGTAGCTCAGACTGTATAATATTGCGTAAAGTGGACGTCGTATTCGAAGTGGCTCTTTATGTTCTCATAAATTTCGCGAAACGTAATGGCGTTCGTTAAAAAGGTTAGGTAGTAGTCTTTAACGTACCTTATAAAGATTTAAGGAAATATTAAGTAAAAATAAAAAGGGGGTACCTTTATCTATTTATAGATATTTAGGAAAGGTATTATCCTGGTATCAAAAAGGTTGTAAGGCTTTCTGTTATACTTTTTTATATTATTCTAGATCTTAGCGAAGTCCGTTATTAGCTTATGGTTAATATTAACTATTCTAACAGGTTTTAGAGGAAGGTTGCAATAATTATCCTAGGCTTGGTTAGTATTTTTAGCGGCTTAAGTTTTAAAGGTTTTGAGGCACGATGCTAAGGGTAATTACCAGACGCCTGACTTAATAGGTAGAGTACTGTGGTAAGGCTTATAATTGGTTTACGTGCGTAAAATCTGAAAGGAGAGGGTTCCTGAGGTGTTTGACAATTGTAGCGCTGAGGGTCGATGGGGCCCTATAGGTTTTAAGAGGCTTGACGATCTTGTTTGATTAACTGGTGTAAACCGTTAATATCAATATCTTTGGTCGCGTTGGCAGCTTTTACTTCGCGTGTTTTTCTGCCACTAAGAGCGTATTTCACGTTATTACGTATTAGTATTAAAATAGGTTCCTTATTGTTAACGCGTGAAAAAAATTAACTTAGCTAAGGTTAAAGGAGACTTCCCTTAGATCGTATATAAAGACGGTAATTTTCTTCGACAGCTTTCCCTTTTAGCCGTAGGTTGTAAGGGTATTCATCAAGTTAGGTTAGGTCAAAGAGGGCTTAGACTAACGTTATAGTACTTTGTATTTGAAAAAAAATCTTTCATTTTTTCGATTCGGATTTAAACTTTAACTTAATCGATTTTTAATTTTTTTCCATATGTTGATTATTTAGTCATCAAAGAATTCGCGATGTCTTATAAAGGTGCGTTCGGTATCGTAACTGGCGGTATAATTAACGATAAAGTATTTGACGAAGTTGGTAAAGTGTTTGTTTCGTAGATTCTTCATCGATATCTCGAGTCTAGAAGTTGTTGTCGAAGTGCTTGATAAAGTTGGCTCCGAAGCCCTTAATTGCCTCCTTCTTGGCAGGGTCGGTGATGGCTTCGAAGTGGGCACTTGTGGCAGACATTTTGATAGGTATGGAGGTCGAAGAACTTGGTGATCTTGGACGTAAAGTTTTGATGTTTTGGCGTAAAGTTGCGTTGAAACTTGGCGATTTGGTAACTTGGTGACTTGGCGTAAGGTCGCGCGACGTGGTTTTTTCGGCGTAACCTTGTGTTTTCGCTTAGAGCAGCGAATTTAACGATTTAGATGACGTGAGGAGTGAAAAAAAGTAAAGTAGGGCAAAGGTTTGGTATTGAAGGTAAAAACGAAGGTCGTTTGGTGGTAGAGGGCGAAGGTTGTTGTTTGTAGGCCATGAGACTTAGTCGTTTTTGAAGTATTAGTACCTGTAGTAGTACTGACTTAGCCTTTTGCCAACTTGCTATACTTCAAGACTTCTGACAGTTAATCTTAATGTCTTTAAAAAAGATTAATAAAGATTTCTTGGTGTTTTTGATAGCGATACCGTCGTTTACTTTCAGATTACCGTTGGGGACTGACGCAATCCAAAAGTCTTATTTGTTTTCCTGCCGTTAGAGACTAGTATAGTACTAATAGAGGCTCTTTACAAGAATCTTTCCTCTACCCTAGCCGTCATTTGACGTAGAGCGTAACTGGAAAGTAGCCTTTTCTTTTACTTTGCTTATCTGTGCTTAACCTAGAAGGTAAGCACTAATCAGTGTTGGTAGGCCTTAGACGTTGCAACGTTGTCGATTCGATTGGTCGAAGTAACAGTAGTATTTCATTAGTTAGATGGTGGATATATTGTTCTAGGTTTAGCAGACCATTAGCTGGTTTACACTGTAATTTGTATGGCCAAGTGCTTGGCCCCTACCCTGGAGTGAAGTGTAGTGTACTGCACTCGAATTATACCTAATGCGGTAAGTTCGCACAAAGCAATACACTTGCAGTACAGTCAACTTTACTTACAGTAAAGTTGACCTACTACACTGCATATAATACCATTGTAATACTATTCCAACACCTCGTAATTTATTCAAGTCTACCGGAATCATTATTTTGTAAGTTAAATAATATGATGACCTAATTCAGAAAAATAATATTAAAAATTTGTCAAATTTGTAAACACTAAAAAACTTTTAACCTCTCAAATAAGATAGGAAAACTCATATTTAAAAACGACCCGGACTTTTTTAGAGTCAGCCCGAATACCTACGCTGGCCGCCACAATAAAGCTAAAGTAATTTATCTTCTTCACTAAAAAGTCACATTTCTTTAGGTCCAAGTTTAACTTGACGTCGTTAAAACGCTTCAATAATATGCAAACCTTCGCTATATAATCCTATTTAGTACCGAAAAAAGGTTTTTTAGGTAAACCATAACAAAATTATATTAAATATCCGCCATTATATAATTGATGTAATGCTAAAAAGTTGCTAACTTTCCCTTAACCCCAAAAGATATAACCAACCATTTCAATAAACCGAAATAAATACGAAAAACCGTTAATTTCTTTGATTAGAATATAATCCGAATACGATAACAATATTCCAATATACAACTTTATAAAACACGTGGATTTAGATAATAATCGTAAAGTTTCCTCAATCAAAGGCAGTGAAAAACTATCTTACTCGGTAATTTTATTTAGAACTTAGTAATTGATGTAAAACCACTACTTCCCCCCCATCAGTTTCAAAACTGATAATACTAATACGGCGGTTAATAAAGATTTTACTCGCATTAAACCCTGATTATTAACTCGATAACCTAACACCGAAATTTAAAAGATTAATCCTACAATATCGAATATGACGACCCTTATAATCTATCCGGAAAAATCTATTTTCGTTTGGATCAATATAAATATAATAGTCAAATTTCCCCTAATATAGGGACAAAATTATTACCTTTCTATTGTGAGACAAATCGCAGAATTCCGCCAACTCGGGAAAAAAAACCCCAATTTTCATCCCGTTTTACAACCTTCAACGTTATCGATTATAAAATCTACGTTATTCTGTAAAATCTTGTAATAAAAACTAACTATAACTAATCTCCAATACTCTATACCACCTTCCAAAACCGAGTCATTAATCAAATAAAAATAACTTTTATTAAACCCTGATTATTCTTCTCCTTAAAATATAATATTATCGTTTCTACTATTAATAATTTTCAATTGTTAACTACTAAAACATTTTCGCCAACTTTTCAAATCGCTCATCAATATTTTATATAAAATATACCAAGATTATATTCCGCGTTATTCTAGGAATAATATATTTTAACATAGGTATTAGCTATCTATTAATATTTACATATCATCTTCTTTTATAAATGATATGTATACTCCATCGTAATATTAATAGTATACCTAATTTTCGAAGACATAATAAAAAAACTTACTCTAACCTTAGGTGTTATGACAAAGCTACACTTATAATACAATAACAATTATGACCAAAATCGACCTGTGTTTCCCGAAAAAATATATAATTAAAAAGTATAAAAATAAGAAATAAGTTCTTGTTTATATGCATTTTAACTGAATTGAACTTCTTGTTCGATTTTACAAAAACGTTAATAAAGCCATATAATTCCTAAACGAAATTAGGTTTAGGACTTAGGCTTTTCCTATCGTAGATAAACAGGAACTTATATTGATCTCTTTCATTTGAACCATATGAAACTACGCTGGAGAAAAAGCTGGACGGAGTTTATGATCCCTTTAAAAGTAATTCGAAAAATCAAAAACATAAACAACACTTAATATCCTACTTAACTTAACATTCCTTTATTATTACTTACGTCACCTAGAGTCTTTAATCTTAGGGTTATATTAAACAGGTTCATTGTAGTAGCCAACCTTAATTACTACAAAATTTAAATAGATATGTTTAAACGATGAAAACCACTATTATAACTATATTTATATTTAGTTCCGGTACCTATACAAGACTCGATAACTATTAACCAATACGTCGTTTGAAATCTAAAAACTTTAACTCGTTAACAAATTTATAGTATTTAACTATAGTAATGATATAATTAACATGGTTAACGTTTGCCGTAATAAACTTGTCTCAGATATAAAGGGAGATGTAGAAACGAAGGTAATTTTATTTAACGGCTAAAGCCTAATTTAAATTTCCCGTTTAGTTTAATAACTTTTTGAAGTCAATAGAGAATAATATCGATAAGATTTTGTTGTTTATAAATATTTCTTCCAATTTGACCAAATCTTTATCCACGCAGTTAGGGTCTTCAAAAACAACATTAATATAATCGGAAAAAATAATCGTATTGTACATAATCTCATACCCTCCATCGTCTTAATACGCCATAATAATTTTTTCAATAGATAGCGTATAATATTCCTACACGTAAAAAACGTGTACTTGTTCTATCTGATTTATATTTCATCTGTATTTAGTATAAATTCGATCTTTTAACACGTCTTCACTTAAAAAATAGAAAATTTATCCAGTTATAGCTAGCCGTATTGTTTTCGACCCTTTTTGGAAGTTAAAAAAGTAGCACGAATAATCGTTAGGTCGATTTTAGTTTACTAAATGTTAATGAATACCTGGGCGAAATCGGACGTAAAAATATACAAAGCGATTATTTCGATAGCGAAAGTTGATTAAAAGAGTAATTATCTTTACTTTAACGTAAACACGGTGTAGTTTGCTGCATCCTAAAGAAGAAATATATCGGCTTAAGTCTGCCTTAAAGGGGTAGGAAATGTGTTCGCAAAAGTAAATAATTAAGCATTCGCCGATGGTTTATTCTCCCTAATAACGTTAAAGTATAGAGTAAAATCACTAATATCTGCTATCGATTCATTTATTATGAAGAATATTCTTTTCAAAAAATACAAAAAAATCTTCATTGTATATTATAATCCAACTTATGAAAGTATGCCAAATAGGTGGAAAATGGTATTAATAATTAAGATACTAAGGAAGATTAGAAAATTTTGCAAAAGTCTTTCATATAGGATTTATATATACGGTCAATATATAGTCCGTTATATACCCTTATATGTGACGTTTGCGGACTGCGCTCAAACCGCGCCCGAACCGCTACCGAATCAGGTACTTCATATCTCGTTACGTACACATTGACGTAACCTATATACTTAATATCTAGTTTCCTAAGTTCTTAATATATTAATACTGTTACGAAACTCAATTATGCGGATACCAGTAAAATTGAAGTTAGCTTTAAACTTAGAAAAATACTTTTTTTCATTAGGATCGATAACTATTACTATTGTTGGTACCTTCATTGTCTTTTATATTATAGAATCTATTTCTCTCCTCCTCTATTACCATAAAAGTATGAAAAATCGCGGCGTTAACGTGAACGTTTAGACTTATAAATTGGTAAAGATTAAGGAAGACTAGAGATTTTCACTTAACTTTAAACAAGAGTACCTCTGGTTTCAGTTCCAATGGTTCAAGGTAGTAATACCGAACTTTATGAAGTTGAAACTTCGGTAATTATATTGTCAGTTTAACTACACGGCGACTAATAAGCTTAACAAGGTTTTAAAGGCGGCTGGTTATGAAAATATGAGTTTTATAACCTTAAAAATAATTCAACATCTTTGTGATTATTGTAAAATACGCTTACAAACTCCTTTAAGGTCTAAGTTCACGTTAAAGTAAAATTGATACTGTAATCTCACATTTTTTGCAATCGTATTTTACTTGGATAATAAGCTAATGCTTTAAGTTATTAATTTCATTGCGGCGTTTTACAGCATAAAGTTACTTAATATTATTACGTTGAAGGAAATATAAGAGGTATTATTTACTATATAAATTGACATATATCAAGAACTATTGTACGTGCTAATTACGATGCCGGTATTAATTTTATTACGATAGAGTTTCACACTAACGTTCTGTCGATAGGGATGCAGTGTAAATAGGTTCCCGTTTAGACCTATTAGGGTATTAATAAGTTTAAAAATATTTACACTCTTTTAGAAAGGGCTTACGATATCTTTACACTGAAAACTGAAAATTTTACGGGTTAAAAAGCACGGCTTCAAATAACAATAAAAGGCTTTAATGATACTATTAACCCTAACGCCTTCATATGAACTTCATTAGTATATGAAGTTTACCTACATATAACGACTGAGTTGTTATTATCGCTAAAAATTCAGAAACACACTATAGTATATAGTAAAACCTTAAAAGAATTGAAAAGGAAATCCGTACGCCACCAAGTTCAAAAAGCCTTTAATACTAGAAACAAACTATTAATAATAAACGTGTTATCCCTTCCTTTTTAAAGTAAAGTTTTTATGTAACTAGAGCAGGGTAAATGGAATAAACCTTTCAAAATATTAAGTATCGCTAACCTAAATTTAGTAGTTAAAATCGTTAACGGTTATATTATTTTGTGGACTACACAGGTTAAACTGTATAAAAAACCTTTCGAGTTTAATAAAGATACATATATTAAAAACCCTCGAACCTAAAGAATTAACTAATACAATCCTCTTGAGTCGATTATTGAAAAGCTAATAAAATGTTGACAACGTATAAAACTACAGAGAAAAAGATATACACTGAAAGAAAAGGATGGTGACGAGGATTATAAGCTTGGGAGGGTATATACAACGGCGTGAGTGTTTTAGAAGAAAAATACTAATGGATAACTTAGCCTTAAGTTACGTTTTAAAAACATTATTGATATACCAATTAAATCTTTTTAAGAAAGGGACTAGATAGAAATTAACGGCCTTTTTACATAAGGAGTTATTTTATTTGTACCGTTAACACAATTTAAAAACTAAAGCCTTATAGTTTTTAAGTAAAGGATAATTTATGAGGTTAAAGGTAAAACCATGGATTGGCGATACGAAAAGTTACGTCTAATCATTTAGCGATATGGTAATAAAGGTATGGACTTTATTCTGATTTAATTAACTATAATTTAGAAAATTAGCTACCGTTTAATCATTGTAATTACTATTAATTTGACTGCTGGCGTTAACGGTAAATCCACATGTAATAGTTATCATATAATGTAAACGAATATTCAGTTCACTACCGATTTTTAATGAATTATATTACTAAAATTGTC
Source organism: Anisogramma anomala (assembly GCA_038502455.1). Lineage (NCBI taxonomy): Eukaryota > Fungi > Ascomycota > Sordariomycetes > Diaporthales > Gnomoniaceae > Anisogramma > Anisogramma anomala. The sequence goes on along the minus strand of JASMMZ010000003.1, from coordinate 27,338,002 downwards.
ATAAAAACTAAGGGATAAGTTGTTGACCGGTACGGTAATACGTTATATGAAATCTTTATACTGATTAATCTAAATAGATATTTTGTTGGTAGGCCTTAGATATTGCAACGTTGTCGATTCGATTGGTTCAAGTAACAGTAGTATTGCGTGGTCAGAAGGTGGATGTATTGTTCTAAGTTTGACAAATTGCTAGCCGGTCTGCACTATAATTTGTATGGCCAATTGCTTGGCCCGTACCCTAGACCGAATCGGGTACTCTACAATCAATAGACTTACAGTCAGTATAGTCAACTTTACTATAAGTAAAGTTAATTAACTGCACTTCAATTTACCTGCTAAAAATAGCAGTCAATATTATTCCAATACTGATGGCTTTTTATTTTATACCTGCGTACGTTAGTGTGGTCGACGAATCCTTTCAAGTTACCACCAAATTACCTCCTCGTCAACTGGCTAGACCCCTGTCACTTCCAGTTGACTTCCATACTATATTACACCTAATTGTATGCAAATTGACCCTATTTGGTCTTAATTGCACTGTTACCCCCGAGGTCCAAGTTTATCAACTCCTACAAAAAGTTTTCCGCCATAAACTTTCATAAACCTTCACTTTCTTGGTAGTTTTTTAGTTTGCCAGCACAAACTTAAGCTTTTCAGATAGTTACCTAAACGGTAGGGAAGCGTAGTTAGCTAGTATTAAGCCACGCTAGGAGTAGTATCTTCGTGCCACTTGATCTTCTTAGAGGCATTGCTATCTATTAACTCGTCGCCTTCAAAGTTTTCGATTTGGTTTAAGTAATTCTGTTTAGAAGCAATGGGTTATTAAGCATAGTATGTTGCTTTTTTGTTGTTATACTTGGCGAGAGGGTATTGAGTTAACTAGTAACTAGTTTTGCTATAGATCCAATATTTCTTGCTACTATTATGACGATAGTACTGGCAGTTGGTAGGTTCGCCTGTATTTTGTTAGCGTTAGCATGGGTTCTGCTTTTAGTCTGGGGCCAAGGTCGATGAACCAAACCTTAAGCATTGTAGGCGCCCTTACTTACGGTCGACGTAGTTAACCACCGTAAGGTCTTTTTTATTTATATTAAGGAAGTTGCTAGTTTGGGAATACATACCAAGAGAATTTAGTATACGTATTATCACGGTGGTAAGCGAGGATCATAACTGGCTAAAGAAGCCTTTACAGGTGGCATTTAGGCGTTGTAGGGTGTATTCAAACTCGCTAACGCCCGTGACTACTGCTCGTTCCTGTTTTCGAAGTATGGCTTCGCTAGAATAAGCTTTCCCTATTTATTTTTGGCATAAAATTAGCTTATCAAACATTTGGTTAAAGATGTTTATTGGTAATTTCTTCTCCTTTTTATTTGCTATCATTGTAGTTTATCGCATGGTGGCTCAGTTTTTATGATATTACGCGAGGTAGACGTCATGTTCGAAGTGGCCTTTTATGCCATCGTAAATCTCACGGAACGTGGTAGTGCTAGTTAGGAAGGTTAGGTAATAGTTCTTAGCGTACCATGTGAGGATTTCGGAAAATAGTAAGTAAAAACCAAAAGGGGGTATCTCTATCCACTTACAGATATTCAGAAAAGGCATTATCTTGGTATCGAGGAGGTTTTAAGGCTTTCCATTATATTTTTCTGCATCATTCCAGATCTTAACGAAGTCTTTTATCAGCTTATAGTTAATTTTAAACGTTTTAACAGGTTTTGAAGGAAGGTCGCGATAGTTATTCCAGGCTTAATTAGTGTTTCCTAACGGTTTTAAGGTATGGTATTGAGGGTAATTGCCAGTCGCCTAGCTCGAGGGGTAAAGTCCTGTGGTAAAACCTGTGGTAGGCTCTTGTGCATAGGTAAACTTAGCATGTGAAGGTTCTTAAGGGGTTTGGTGATATTCCTCTTGGTGTTAAGGGGTCTAGCGAGGTTTCTTCTTAATTAATTAATTTAAAGCGCCAACTTTAATACCTTTGGCTGCGTTGGTGGCTACTGCTTTACACGCTCTGCCACCGCTAAGGGCGTACTTCGCACTGTTACGTAGTGGTACTAGACCGCCGAGAAGGTTAATAGGTTCCTTATCGTCAGCGTGTAAAGAGGCTTAACTTAGCTAAAGGTAAAGGGAAGGCTTTTTAGATTGTATGTAAGAGCATTAAGGTTCCTTAACGGCTTTTCTCTTGCCTTAAGGGTCCTGTAGGTATTCTTCAAGCTAGGCCAGCTTAAAGAAAGTTTTTTCTATTCCTTTTAATGCCCTGTATAGTATGTAAATTTCATGACTCTTAATTTTTGTCTTTAATTTAGCGTTAACATAACGTTGGATCTTTTTCCACCTATTTGGTATCTAGTAGTTAAAGAATTCGTGGAAATCTTAAATAATGTTGGAACCGCGGCCAAACTCTTATTCGGCGTTAGTTTCGAGGATATACTGGCCAATGTAGTTGGTTAAGTAGGCTTCAGTTGAGGTTTCGTTAGCATTCATAATCCAAAGTCGGTAGTTGTAGTTGTTAACGAAGACTGATCCGAGGTTTCTAATTGCTTCTTTCTAGGTAGGGTCGGTAATAGCCTCCAAGTAAGCGTTAGGGACAGATATCTTAATAGGCGTGTAGTACGAAAACTTGGTAATCTTGGACGTAAAAATTTGGTGTTTCTGGCGTAGAGTCGCGTAGAAACTTGGCGATTCGGAGAGAGTTCGCGTAACGTGGATTTTTTAGCGCAGCTTAACGATTCTCGGTATTTTCGCTTAATGAAGCGAATTTAACCATTAAAGTAAAGTAGTGAGTAAAAAAAAGTAAAGTAGGGTAAAGGTTTGGTATTGAAGGTAAGAGTGAAAGTTGTTTGTTATAGTTATTTGGCGTAGGGACTTGGTCATTTTTCTTACAATAGTAGCACTCGTAGTGGTACTGACTTAGTCGTTTGCTAACTTGTTGTTTAAGACTTTTAGCGATTAATCTCAACGCTTTTCAAAAAGGATTAATAAAGATTTCTTGGTGTTTTTAAGTAGCGATACCGTCGCTTACTTTTAGATTACCATTAAGGCCTAACGTAACCCAAGAAGTTTTATTTATTTTACTGCCGTTGAGGACTGACGTAGTACTAATAGAGGCCCTTTACAAAAATCTTTCCTCTACCCTAGTAGCCGTAGCTACAAAGTGTAATAACTGGAAAGAAGCTTCTTCTTCTACTTAGCTTATCTGTATTTAACCTAGTAAGCAAGCACTGATCAGTGTTGGTAGGCCTTAGACGTTGCAAAGTTGTCGATTCGATTGATCGAAGTAACAGTAGTATTGCGTGATCAAATAGTGGATGTATTATTCTAGATTTGGTAGAACGCTAGCTGATCTACACTGTAATTTGTATAGCCAATTTCTTGGCCCGTTCCTTAGACCAAATCGGGTACTCCATAATCAACAGACTTGCAGTCAGTACAGTTGACTTTAATGTAAATAAAGTTAACTGACTACACTGCAATTGACCTGCTAAAAATAGCAGTCAATATTTTTCCATCATATTTATTAGTTCTTAACGTCACAGATATACTTTAAAAATAGGTTGGGTATAAAGAATTTAACGTTCGATCCGTATTTATTAATTAATTAGGGGGAAGACATTGGTATCATAGGTATATAAATTGACGATAACTTTTTTCCCTCGAAAATATTAGGTTTATAGTAGCGAAACAACGTGTTATTGAAAAGGTAGGCCTTTGGAAGTATAAGCCAGTCACAACGTTAACTAATAGTATATAACTTAACTTTAACGGATTATTAATCCATTTATATAGTATTAAAAGTAAAAATACTAACGATACGTATATTACCCTACGTAAGAAGGGGTAAGTTTCATGCTTAACGACGATTAATGAATCCTACTAAATAATATTACTACGATACTTGAAATGAAGGGCACATACGACCTATATTATTACGTTATGCTAACCGGAGGTATTATACAAATTATTAATTATGATACAAATATAGTAACCTCAAAACGAGGACTTTAACATGTGAAATAAAATGATTTAGTGGTAAATGGATAACTTGAAAAAAGGTATTAATATGGTTTTAGTTGATTTAACTATAGTAAAGTTAATGAGTTTTACAAACGGTTCTTTTACTAATAATATTAGCCTTATATCGTTAATTGGATTCCTTATAATATTCTTTAACGAAGAAGAATTTAAAAGGAAATTTACGATTATTAGAAACCTCGTATACTGTATATCCGTGAAGTTTAAATGGGTAATACGAAGCGTATTAATATCGGGGGTATACTATATAATGGTAAACTCTAACATTAGCATAGTAACTAACGATATGTTGAGGATTATCACCGAATAGTTAAAATTGCCTCCGATACCGATAATGATATATACCAGTAAGATCTCAAACCTATAAGGTTAACGTGAACTAAAGTCTTTGAAGAGTAATCAGAATGATTGGTATTGTAGTATAAAGGATGATTGTATATGATCCAAAAAGAAGCATCCAGAGGTGCACACCGTAGGTGAAGGCTTATAAGCCCTCACCTATAACGTACCACTCTAGAACGCTCCTTCTAGACCGCTCCATACATGAGAGTGTAATCTACAGCGTATTACGTTATTATATACTCTGTAAGAGTACAGCCTGCAGCATGATACTTTATCGTGTATGCTACAGGAGTGTACCTTACAGCGTAATGTACTGCCACCTAAATATACTATCTATGAAAGTATATAATAATATCTACAATATATATGAATTTTTGAAACCTTTATGAGTACCTATGAAAGTTAGGTATAATTAATGAAAAACATTGAATAATAGACGTAATAGTTTAATAAGAAGTATACAAAGGTCAGAAAATCGAAAAATTCCAGTGGATTAACGATAAAAATAACTCTCTTAACATTATAATGAAAGTTATACCTAATAGCGCTTTGTAACGGTTTATAAATATTAATATGTTAACTGTACGAATCGAGAGTTATGTAAACCAGCCGGTAGGTAATGTCGAGGAGCAAAAATATCCTGATAAACTTGACGACTGCCAGGGTAATGTTGTTAATAGCAACTATGATAGTAGGTGGTACTACTGGTAAAAGGTATAAAACTGGTGAAATGCATAATGCGAATAGGCCTATGGCGAAAGACCTGTGTACGGGAGTTGAGGAATGAAGGGCTTGGAAATATGTAATAAAGGGCCGTAATTGATATCAGTTTTAGTGTAAATTAACTGGAATTGATAAGAGTTTGGCTTGTAAATTGAGGAAGAACTTTAGAGGTTGTTACTAATTAGTAGCCAGTCATATTAGCAAATAGGCATAAAACAAAAAGCCGCTAGTGTTAGAATAGCAGTGAAATTAAGTATAGTCAAGTCAACTATACTTACAGTTGGTTGATTGTACTGACTGCAAAATTGACTGCAGTTTGTGGGATTGATTGCAAGTACAGTGCAGTAGGTGTCTACTTCAAAGTGGGGTATGAGCCAAAGCATTTAGTCATACAAATTAGTGTGCAGACCGGCTAGCGGTCTTCCAAACTTAGAACTTACAATTAACCAAACTCAATTTCAATGCAGCACCAGTTACTTCGACCACAGTAATTCGAATCAACTATGTTTAAATGATAAAGGCCTAACAATAGCCTGCTATTTATAACGCTTAGCCTAAAAATAGTAAGTAAACTAATAATTGGACTTGCCATAAATTCAACACCTCTTTCCACTATTACAACAATAGTTTTTAGAGTCGACAGATCTGCTTAAGTCTTGCGTTATGACCCAAGAACATCGGAGGGTCAGAATACAGGCCAGTATGGGGCTAAGCCACTAAGAACCTAATGTCCAACACATCAGGTGGGGATATCTCTTATGTCAGCAACCTTAGGGTTAGGGTTACGCACTAAGGATCATTGAGATCATGTTTCGATCCAACAGATCTAGGATCATTGGGATCATGTTTCGATCCAACATGATCCAGCACTGAAGGCGTATGAAGGATTAAGGATATAAGGACACGGTCAGCACCACATAGATAGTATTTCCTTCATAGCTCTTCARTTGTCAATCTAAGTATTCAGTCTCAGTATATTCTGAATAGCCTCACGGCTTTTGATCATTACTTGCACGGTTGCGATATTGTTCACTCAGCACCTCTACTACCTTCTTGATAACATAAACCCTCTGACACCTTCTATATACTCGCGGGTATTTAATGTGATCATTATATCTTGACCTTGTTATTAACGCCAGTTTGAAAATAGATTCCAATTTTACATCATTAAACTAGATTTTAAACGTCGAGGCTGGCCATACTTACAATCGACATAATATACTAGTATGCGATCTTCTTTATTTACATTATGAACATTATTAACTTAAAGGTACATATCAAACGAGTTTGGCGTACGTACTATCACAATCGTGAACAAAAACCTAAATTAGCTTAAGAAAGCTCTTACAGATAGCATAGAGACGTTATAAAGAGTATTTAAACTCGTTAACGCTAGTAAAAAATGCCCGTACCTATTCCAAAAGCGTCATTTCGCCAATATCAGCCTTCTTCATCGCTTACTAATATAACATTAGTTTATTAAACTTTCAATTTAAAAAATTCATTGGTATTTCCTTTTCCTTTAACCATTATCGTCGTTTACCATATAGTAGCCCAATCTATATAATAATACGCGATGTGAATATCATACTCGAAATAATTCTTTATACTGTTATGAATATCGTAAAAGGTTTTCAGCTGTGCTAAAAAAAGTTAGGTAATGAACACTAGCGTACCCTATAAATATTTCGAGGAATAATAAGTAAAAACCAGAATAAGTAACATTTATCTACTTATAGATAGTTAAAAAGGGTATTATCTTCGTATTAAAAAATCTACAAGCCTTCTAGTTATAATTCTATATATTATTCCAAATTATGGAGAAATTTATAAGAAGTTTATGGTCAATATTAACCACCTTAATAGGTTTGTAAGGAAGGTTGCGATAGTTACCCTGATTTCCGTTAATATTTCCTGTTAATATAAGTTTCAAAGCCTCCAAGTTGCGGTATTAAGGGTAATTGCCAATCGTCTAACCTAAGGGATAAAGCTTTGTAGTAAAACCTATAGTGGGTTCGCACGTATAGGCGTATCTATTTTAAAAAGCTTCGCTTTAAGAAACTTAACTATAAAAGAGGTTTTTGAAAACTTACCGCTCTTATTTAATTAACTGAATAATGTCAATGTGAATTTTTCTTTTCTGCATTTGAAGCCGTTACTTTACGTATTCTGCTGCTGCTAAAGGCATACTCCACGATATTATATAAAAGCTTTAAATTACAGAGTAAATCAACAGATTCTTTATCATCAACGCGCTAAAAAGTTTAACATAGCTGGATAAAAGGTCCTCTACAACACGTATAAAACCATCAAAGATCCTCAACGTTCTTTTCCGTCAGATATATATCTTATGGTATTCGTTAAGTTAAGTTAACTCATAAACAACCTTTGTTAACTTGTTGGGGTTTTTACCTGATACGTATCTTAACAAATAAACTGCGCTTTTAACTTACTCTTAACCCTTTTTGAAATAAACTTTAATATGCTAAGGGTCCAATTTCCAAAAAAGCCGCAAAATATATAAAGGGCGTTTTCACCGCAGTCGTAATTACTCCTATCTTGGTTGAGCATATAACTGCCAATGAATTTAACCAAGTGTTATTACATTAAGTTTTCGTCAACATCTAGCCCACTAAATTCCTTATCGTAATGCTTAGGAAAAAATTCCGAAGGCTTTAACTACCTTCATTCACTTTTGATTAGATATCATCTTAAGGTTCTAGCTGATATATGACTTAGTAGTTAAGGTATTTGGTAATTCGAAGGCGTAAAGACTTAGCGATTCAGCGTAAAGTCACGCGACGTAACTTTCTTAGCGTAACTCGGCGATTGTCGGTATTTTCGCTGAAAATAACGATCTTTACAAATAATTTGACGTAAGGGAAAAGAAAAGAGTAAAATAAGTACAAAAGTTTAGTATTAAGAGTAATGTCAGAAGTCTGTTATTAATAATAAGGGGCGAAAATTTAAAGTTTTAAGCCGTAAAACTTAGTTGTTTTTGTAATAGTAACACTCGAAATAGTACTAACTTAGCTATTTACTAACTTATTATTTTATACTTTTAGCAGTCAATCTTAATGTTTTTTAAAAAGGATCTAGTGAATATTTATTAATGTTTTCGATAACGATCCCATCATTACCTCTAATCTGCTATTAAAACCAATATGAACTAAAGGTATTTTTTACTTACAGCCGTAAAAAAGAATATAATAGTAAAAGTTCTTCGCAAAAATCTTTCCTCAACCCTAACGTTAATGTAGAACGTAACAACTGAAAAGTAACTTCTTTTTCTACTTAACTTATCCATGCTTAACCTACTAAATAATAATCAATATTAGTAGGACTTTAGACGTTACAACGTTATCGATTCGATTAGTTAAAGTAACAGTAGTATTACATAGTCAAGTGGTGGATATATTGTTCTAGGTTTGGCAGACCGCTAGCCGATCTTCACAGTAATTTGTATAGTCAATTGCTTGGCTTATGGCCTAGTGTAAAGTTGGCGCATACTGTACTTGACTTGCAATCAATACAGTAAGCTCATAAATAATACACTCAAGTTGCAGTCAGTATAGTTACCTTTACTATAGGTAAAGTTGACCTACTGCACTGCAATTACTACTATTCCAACAAATAGATTAATATATAGAACTAGATGTGATAAATGCTTAAAGTTACAAGTTGATGACTTATATTTATAGGTTAGGATATATACAATAATAGCTAATGATATCCATAAATAATGTATATTATAATCGTTATTTCTGGGAAGTTATGATTGAATACATATTGACATGAAATGAAAAGTTGTAAATATATAAATATTACGAATTAAGTTATAGTAATATGGTAGTAATGTGGTATTTAAAGAAAACAACCTATTTAATATAACATTGAAACTGAATATAAGTCTATAAAAACTTGAATACAAACCGGTTAACAATTCACTTCATTTAAAACTTAGATTTATATACTAAATTAATACAATACTCTATTACATTAACTACAATTTAAATTGATAACGTAGCTATAACAAATACCCTCCAACAGTAGGTTAATTTGGTAATCTATATCTATAGAAAAAGTCAAGTGGCGGATCTATTTAACTGTATGAACGTATATTATTAGGGACCTACCAATGCGAACTATCATTTTTACTAGTGCCCAATTCTGTTCTCTATATACAATCAACTAGCAGCTTTGGCTAGTATTATGGCCAAGATCGCTGAAGACGACCGAAACACCTAAAAAGGTAAATAAATATTATAGATAACGCTGTGGGGACTAACTGCATTGCCATGCAATACTATTGCGTTGCACACGTAATATTATTGTTTTTCAATGCTGATGAAACAGTTGTATCGTCGATCTATCGGTGGCTTTGTTTGAGGGTCACATCAACGGATACACAGTATAGAGTAGGTTTACTTACACACCCAATTACTCAGTAAGGTCGCCATATAGACTAGCTAACACCCCGCCAGGGTGAAGTCCTCAATGTGACATAGTAGACGATTAATCTTTGATGCAATATATTTCAAGTGTCAGCCTACTAACAGCGCTTAGTAATCGAACGACGCGAACTAGCTTTGGCACCTCGGAATTTTTGCCCCGGTACTTTTCTGTTGGCAGTGGCACATCAACCACAACACCACCAGCCCCTCCACGTTTACACGTTGGCTTTCCGCGACCACAACTCCGACCCAGCAGCAGATTCTCTGAGGTTCTCGATCTGACAATCGGCCAAGCCCATTTCAAAATACCGCCAAGATGGCGACCACGGTGGACAAGGTGAGCAGCCACGGGGATGTGACTTGGGGGGGCCCTTTTGCTAACAACTTGCGCGACAGATCAAAGACATTGAGGCCGAGGTGCGACCGTCCCATTCATACCACTCAAAATTCCATCCCACCGCTCGAATTCTCTCCCTGCAGGGGATAGTGTTTTAAGCAATTGCTGCTATGAAAGAGGAGGGTTCTGCGGTCCGTCTGCGGTCCGACTGCCGTAGACGAAGGCGTGGGCGCGAGGGACGATATTGCTTCCACGACGCTGAGATACTGGAAAATAAAGAGCCATTGTGTTCTGGAAGAGCCATGCGGGGCTTAGATCTCGGGATTCTTACCGGAACCAACTAGGCAGGCAGAGCGCAAACAGCATCGGACCATTTCCCTGACACCTCTATCTTAAGGATGTATTTGACGCCTATTTCCACGCAAAGATGCTGATCATATTGTTTTCAACAGATGTCCAAGACCCAAAAGGTAAGTAAATTTCTGCTGTTGAGTTTATTAGACCACTTGTTCTGACCACCCTCTCGTACAGAATAGTTCGTCCCCCGAGTTACCCGACCCGGGCGCCTGCGCATCCGCTTGAGGCCCCGAGTCGCATGCACTGGGATCGGTCCACAAGCAGAGGTTCTATATGTTTGCTGACCTGCAACATACTAGAGGCGACTTCATTCCACCTGGGACAACTCAAAGCAAAGCTTGCGAAGCTGAAGCGTGAGCTGCTCAACCCCACAACCAGCGGTGGCGGCGGTGCAGGGCAAGGCTTCGATGTGGCTCGCACCGGTGTTGCGAGTATCGGTTTCATTGGCTTCCCGTCGGTGGGCAAGAGTACGCTGATGAGCAAACTCACGGGTCAGCATTCGGAAGCGGCAGCCTACGAGTTCACAACCTTGACAAGTGTGCCGGGTCAGGTTACGTACAACGGAGCGCCGCTGCAGATGATCGACTTGCCCGGTATCATCGAAGGCGCCAAAGATGGCCGCGGTCGTGGTCGACAGGTCATTGCTGTTGCCAAGACCTGCCACCTCATTTTCATTGTCCTCGACGTCAACAAGCCCCTGACAGACAAGAGAGTCATCGAGGCTGAACTCGAGGGATTCGGCATCAGGATCAACAAGTCACCACCCAACATCACAGTGAGGAAGAAGGACAAGGGTGGTCTCAACATTACACATACCCAGCCCCTGACCCACATCGATAAGGATGAGATTAAGGCCGTCATGAACGAGTACAAAATGTCCTCCGCGGACATCACCATTCGCTGCGACGCCACAATCGACGACCTCATCGATGTCATCGAGGCAAAATCTCGGAGTTACATACCAGTCATCTATGTCCTCAACAAGATCGACGCCATCAGTATTGAGGAGCTGGATCTGTTGTACCGGATTCCCAATGCTGTACCCATCAGCTCCGAGCAGGGATGGAACATTGATGAGCTGATGGAGGCCATGTGCGTCCTTGAACCTCTTCGATATACCATATTCGGGGGGAAGCTGACGATCATCAACCCAGGTGGGAAAAACTGAAGCTCGTCCGAGTTTATACCAAGCCGAAGGGGAAAATGCCTGACTACTCTTCCCCAGTCGTGCTTCGCTCTACAAGATGCACAGTGGAAGACTTTGTGAGTCCACTCCCAGCTTTTCGAAAGCTTTCTTGGTGAGGACCAATGGATCCATGCTGACTGTAGGATATCCTAGTGTAACGCCATTCACAAAACCATCGTCGAGAATTTCAAAGGCGCCCTGGTATATGGAAAGTCTGTCAAGCATCAGCCGCAGCGTGTGGGACTGATTCACGAGCTTGCGGATGAGGACATTGGTAAGCTTCTCCGTGAAAAATCCGCAGAATACCATACTGATGTTTCATTAGTCACGATTCTCAAGCGATGAGATCAGTAGCGATGTAAACGCCTGGCCCTCCTGATCGGGCCTTCCCTAAGGTTGGCTCTTACGCGTGGAAGCCGCTGCTGCTTCAGATATGACAGTTACTATTCTTGCGAGATGCAAAAGTAGAGCTCCGGACAGGTTTACGCCGTGCACGATGATCCGTGGAGTAGTCGGCCAGTTCCAAAGACGCAAGTCTGAAATTTGACGATCCAGCTCTGTCAAAACGTGGTATAAAACGCGCAAGTGTCAGCTTGTGCCGTTAAGCCACCACTGACCAACTTAGGACCTTTCGTAACTTTACTTTCGACCACCAATGATACCAAATTCAACATGCTGTGTACAATATTGAGAAGCAATGTGCCACCGTGGCCCTTACGTTTCCTCACACCGATGCAGCTCAGCATGCCGCTCATTCATCTAGTACACTCCCTTATTGGCGCACGTGAATCATAGTTTGAGGCATACCGAGACTGCGCCTGGTCTACGAGCTTGATACTCTTCAATTGGTGGGGATTGGGCAGACACGAGGCTGCAGGGGCTAGTCAATTCAGCGGACCGCGCCAAATATACTGGCCTATTTCTTTTCGCGCACTGGCCCCCTGAGTGCTATATTCCAGACCTGACTACCAAGTTTGTGGCGAAGGGCTCGGCCATTGCACGGAATCGGGAAGAATTCAGCCTCGCTACCCACATAACTAACTACCCCTCTAATATCACTGCTAGTTGAACCTGAGTGGCAGGTCTTCGAGCCTAGGCAAGACATAGACGCCTGTTCTGGTGCCCGACTTTGCACGTGGCCTTGCTGCGCGCGCCAGCTTGCCGCGATGTCCATCGTCGCTATAGCAGTGGAGTTGTGACTGAGCTATCAAAAGCTGTGCTGTTGATCACAGGTCGTCAAGCTTAACGAAAAGTCAAGTTTAGTTTGACGAAGCTTCC